>CM053580.1:583179307-583203157 GCA_028627135.1 Pseudochirops cupreus
AAGAACACTTGCCTACAGCCATTGTCAGCCACTCCTGTGCTTGAGTAGAGAGAAATATGGTGTCTCCTATAGAGTCACTAGTTTGAGGCCACAGTCATTCAATAAACATCAAGCTCTTACTATATGCCAGGCATTTCACTAAGTGCTGGGGGTGCCCTCAAGGAGTTTATGATCTAATTGGGTGAAGACACATAAAAGGAAGCTGAAAAGTGGGAAAAGTCCCTAGCACCGGGACCTGCTGAAAATCCAGATGACTTCAGCCAGATGGGAAATAAGATGGATTGTCTCCTTAGAGCTCTCCACTGCCTCCCAGTCAGAGGGAGGAAGGGGCCCCTGGGGCAGGGAGCATTAAGTAGATGGGAATTTCAGAGTTCCCACAGAATTCTTTGTTATCCTGTAATCAGTGCATAGGCCCTGCCTGTCCTGATGGTGGAAGGGAGAGGAGTAAAAGCATTTTCAAGTGCCTATTTGTTATTCTTCACTTAAAAATTTATAGATATGGATATATTGCATAAAAAATTATAGATATGGTACACATGTTGCCAGGTCATTTATTAAAGTTGTATTCAATAAGCCAAATGCAGGTAAGTCACATGCAGATATGTAATGCTACTTGTAAGAGTTGCTTCCAGTCTATCTCAGGACTCTTGTTTATCTGAGTGCCATCCCCTAAAGGTAGCAAGTGACCACACTGACAGCCCTTGGTTATATGAGGGGGTCACAGGTTAAACCGGTTTATTAAAAGGATGACTCAAGGTATTTCTCTGATAGTTTGCTGGCATAGTTACACCCAGAGATTTCACAAGCTGTGGATCAGTTGGTATCCTTGGGCTCACTGCAATCCTGCATCTCGGAATCATTCAAGCTAAATGCTGTCTCTCTGTGGTGGTTTCAGATCTTCGGGGGCCTCC
The DNA here is from genome assembly GCA_028627135.1 of Pseudochirops cupreus. NCBI lineage: Eukaryota > Metazoa > Chordata > Mammalia > Diprotodontia > Pseudocheiridae > Pseudochirops > Pseudochirops cupreus. The sequence goes on from CM053580.1 coordinate 583,180,219, forward strand.
ATAGCTGGAATATCAGGTGAGAAAGGGGTTCAGCACCTCCCCTCCACATTGGCAAAGATTCTTCTAATGGCAAGGCCATTTTGATAGGCCTCCCCAGTGTTTAAGAAAACCCATACTTTAGTTTTTCATACTGATTTCAACTTGTATCTTCCCCATGTGGGCCACCATCTGGCTTTAGCTGGTGAGTAGATTCTCCTTGGGGTCCAAATCCTTTTTCCCCACCTTGTTCCTGTCCTATTTGTAGAACTGCACTCAGTCTCAGGTGGGTGATAAATGGTTGCTATCACTCAGGCTCAGTTTCCTCATCTTTGAAATAAGGGAGTCAAGTCAACAAACAGTAAGTACTTCCTGTGTGTGCTAGGCACTGTGCTAAATTCTGGGAATACAAAGAAAGGCCCTTAAAGTGCTCGTAGTCCAATGGACTAAAGTTGAACCAGATGATCTCCTAGATACCTTCCAGCTCTAAATCTGTGATCTTATCATCCATAGGGCTCTAACCATTTTCTTTGATTTGTGTACACCAGCCTATTGCCTAATCTTTCCATTACTTGGTATGAGGATGACATTCCATCAGTTCACTATCTTATGTTTTCTGAGGACAAAATTTCACAGGCCTCTTCCATGTTTAGATTTTTGACAAGAACTTGAGTATTATGCCATTACTTGTTCTCTGTGCTCTTCTAAATTGAGTACCTCATGAGCCAGTAAGCCTGCATCAGTTGGTCTTTCAAAGTGACATAGTCTCCATTTTTCACCTTCTTATACTCCAGGCAATACCACTACTATGTGTGTTTCCCAAGAAGATTATGAAAAAAGGAAAAGAACTGATGTATTCTATAGTATTTATAACAGCTCTCTTTCTATGGTGGCAAAAAACTAGAAATTGTGGGGATGCCCATAAATTGGCAAGTTAGCTGAACATGTTGTGGTATATGATTGTGATGGAATACTACTGTACTGTAAGGTTCGATGATCTTAAAAAAAAATAGACTTGCATGAAATAATGAAGAGTGAAATGAGCAAAATCAAGAGAACCTTATATATAGTCACAACAATATTGTTTTAAAAACAACTTTGAGTGACTAAATCATTTGGATTATTGAAGGAAGATGCTGTCTGCATCCAGAGAAAGAACTGATAAATAGAAATACATATAGTTTTACATATATATGTATCTGTACAAACACGCACATATATTTTCTATGCATATTTGTGTCTAACAGTAGCCATCTGTAGGATGGGTGGGAGGGAAGAAAAAAATGAAAAAAGAAAGTGATGTGATTATTATATATTTAAAAGGAATGGTGAGTTGTATATCATAGATTTGTAGTTTCATGGGCAATTATCTTTTTTTATTCTATATTATGGGATGTTTGCTTTATTTCTTAAGTTCAGAATAAAATAAATATATATTTTTAAAAAATAAGTCATTGTGTAGTTATATCTTCTATCCAACAAATGTGTACAGAAAAAAAGCCTATGATACCACCTCAGGTGGCATTCTAGATGTACATTTTAAAATCCACCTTGAGATACAGGACTTCTCCCTATCCCTCTCTAGCCCACCCCCATGTGATCTTACTTCCAATGGGAGAACACTTTTACTCCGTATTGTCTGGTATATATTCTCCTACATATACTTTCTCTGATTTCTGTTTTGCTACTGATTTGGATGAATGGTTTTCTTTGCTATTCACCATATGTAGATCCTCACTAGACATATGGGGCCCACTTTTTCCTTACACAGACCTTAGGAAAGGTAAGAGAATGTGTGCTCCACAGGGGGAGGGAGTGTCCCATAGAAAGGGGTTCAAGTGAGGAGGGACACGAGTAGCTGTGGAGAGAAGACATTTCTATGGGCAGGCCTGTGGTGGGTCTTCCCTGGCCTCTGCTCCTTAGGGATGCAGAATAGGGAGAGAAGGGAAGAGGAAGGTTTGTGTACAAGTATGTAGCCTTTTTATAAGGGCAAGGGAAACAGGTCAAGGAACAGTGAGAAAGCCCACCCTCCCCACTCCATTGCCCACTATCACAACTGACTGTCCCTGAATACTCATCTTGGAAAGAGAGGGCAATGCAGAAGAGTGGACAGTGGAGGATAACTTCATTTGAAAAATTCATGCATGGGTACGGCTACGTGGTGCAGTGAATAGAGCACCAGCCCTGGAGTCAGGAGGACCTGAGTCCAAACCCGGCCTCAGACACTTGACACCCTTACTAGCTGTGTGACTTAAAAAAAAGAAAAAGAAAAATTCATGCATGGTACTTTTCTTGGCTGCCTCCCTGATCAAGTAGTTTTAAGGCACCAGGTAAACCAGCTGATTATCTGTGGCCTCTTTTAGCCCCCACAACCTCAAAGACATGTTTCCTTGTGAGTAACAGTGAGATTCTGCCCTTCATCATAGCTAGCATTTATAAAGTACCTACTATGCATCATGCACAGCATTAAGCAGTTTACATATATGGTGTTTAATGCCCTACAACTCCAGGAGAAATGCTAGGAACAAAGCAGAGTTCTGTATACATTGTTCATCAATCTAACCCAAGCCTTTCATATTGTCAGTTGTAAAGGCTTGTAGAAAGTTATGGCAAGATGTGAGTGTCCGGAGAAGTTCGTTAGTATTATATATATATATATATATATATATCACTTTTATGATGGCATGTTTGCCCCAATTCTGGTTAATGGATGATGTTCTTGGGCTTTCCCAGTCACCAATGGAGTTAAGCAGGGTTGTGTGCTTGTTCCCATGCTTTTTAGCATGATGTTTTCAGCAATGTTGCCAGATGCCTTTAACAAGGACAAAAATGGCGCCAAAGTCAGCTACCACACTTATAGTAATTTATTTAACTTGAAAAGGCTATAAGCCAAAACTTAAGTAGAGGAAGAGTTGGTGCATGAATTTTAGTTCACAAATGATTGTATACTCAATGCAGCCTCTGAAGCTGAGATGCAACAAAGTATAGATGGATTCTATGTTGTTTCTGGTCTAACAATTGACACCAAGAAAGCAGGTTCTCCACTGGCCAGCACCATACCATCCATACATGGAGCCATGGGTTATAGCAAATGGAAAAATACTGAATGATGTGGATAAGTTCACTTACCTTGGCAATAAACTTTTCAGGGCTATATACAAAAATGATGAGGTTGAGGCATTTGTTATTGGAGTTAGCTCAGTGTTTGAGATGCCTCCAAAAAAATGTGTGGGAGAGAAGAAGCATTAGGCTGTCTACCAAACTAAGGGTCTACAGGGCTATTGTGCTGACCTCATTATTGTATGCCTGTGAAACCTGGACAGCCTACCAGGTTCATGCCAGGAAATTGAATCACTTCCATTTGAATAGCCTTGGGAAGATTCTGAAGATCACCTGGCAAGATAAGGTATTGGACACTGAGGTTCTTTCTCAAGCTGAACTGCCAAGCATTCAAACTCTACAGCAGAGAGGGCAATTCCTATTGTTTGAATGCCAAACGTAGGTTTGCCTCAAAAACTATTTTATGGAGAATTCACACAAGGCAAACATTCACATAGAGGTCAGAAGAAGGGGTGAAAAGACATTCTCAAAGTCTCTCTGAAGAACTTTGGGATTGATTGCATGTCATGGGAGACACTGACAAAGGACTGCCCAGCGTGGTGTGCCCACATCAAAGAAGGTACTATTTTCTATGAGCTAAACAGAATTGCATTAGCTCCAAAGAAATGAGAGATGCACAAATCTAAAGATATCTCCTCTCCAAATGTTTATATGGGACTATTTGTGCCTTACCTGTAGTAGAGCTTCCCGAGCTTATATTGGTCTGACTAACCACAGTCAGACACACCATACCTTGACTCCAACATAGTGATGTTGTTTTACTCCTCTTTGAGAATGAAAACAACCAGTAGCCCACTTCAGAGCCAAGAACTCTAGTTCATCTGAGATAGAGTCTCCCTGCCAATAGGTCCTCTCTTTGCCAATGCAACAAGGTTTTGATGACCATAATTCTCTTGGTACAGAACAAATCCCAAAGTAACATCAGTATGTGGCATAAAGAGTTTGCCCAGGTTTACATTGGTCAACGCTGGTGGATACATAAGGCAATTTATCAAATCTTTAAAAGTTTGCTCATGTTTTCCATCCTAATATCCTCTAAATGACTCCCTAAGGATTAAGTCAAATTGACCTTTCTCAACCTGTTTCTGATGTTTCCCAATCATGTATCTTCAAGTGAAATCAGTGAGATGTTTAGCAATAAAAGCATGGCTCTTCACAAATTTTCAAGAGGAACCACTGAATCTCGGGAAAGTCCTTAACTTGTCCTAGTTGAGAAGTGCTTCTGTCTTTTCTGAACCCGTATTCACTTCTTTGTTGTTATTGTTGGGCAGCTAGGTGGTGCAGTGGCTAGAGTGCTGGGTTTGGAGTCAGGAAGACTCATATTCCTGAGTTCAAATCTAGTCTCAGACACTTGACCCTGGCCAAGGCACTTCACCCTGTTTGACTCAATTTCCTCATCTATAAAAATTAGCTGAAGAAGGAAATGGCACACTACTCTAGCATCTTTGCCAAGAAAACGCCAGATGGGGTCACAAGAGTCAGACCAGATAACAACTGGAATACCATATGACCTTTATAGTTGATAGATTTTGGTAAAGCTGGCATTTTTCAATCGACAACTTCAAACGAGCTTCTTCTGGATGGTGTAATGCTGTCATCAGTCTTGATTTATGTTCTTCCAGCATTTTTCTAAAAACTGAGGTCATCTAGGTATACCAACATATATGGTTCATGTACTCCATTTGCCATCTGCTGCTTTACCTGGTTTCTGCTCCTCAGAACAAGATGTGCTATCCCTGCTCCCAACCAAGCATTCCCAACTTCCTTTGTGTGTTGAAGTTCTCCATTAGACTATAAGCTCCTTGAAGGCAAGGACTGTCTTTCTTTTTCTTATTTGCATCCCCAGTGCTTAACCCAGTGCCTGACACATAATGCTTAATAAATGCTTCCTGGATTGGATTGGTTTGGACTGGACTCCAAAAAGATCAAAGAAAGAGGAAAGGGTCCTATATATATAAAAATGTTTGTAACAGCTCTTTTAATGGTATCAAAGAATTTGAAGCTAAAGGAGTTCCATCTACTGAAGAATGGCTGAACAAATCATAGCATATGAATGTAATGGAATGTTATTGCACCATAAAAATTATGAAAAGAATGTGTTCAGATAAACCTGGGAAGATTTGGATGAGCTAAGTAAAGTAAAGCAAAGTAAAATGAAGACAACCAGAAGAACAATTTATGTAATAACAACATTGTTGGTTGGTTGTTGTCCTTTGTTCTCAAAGAGGACCAAAATGACTTCACTATGTTAGAGTCTTAAGTCACAATGTGTCTGACTGTGGCTGATCAGACCAATATGAGCTCAGAATGCTCTACCACAGGTTGGGTACTGTTAAATGTCCCTCACCTCGGACTCTGGGGACCCTACTCTAAACGTCCCCCAACTCGGACTCTGGGGACCCTATTCTATAACTTACCTCTTCCAGGTGCTTTCCTCCTCTCTGGCTTCAGTCGTCACCGGCTTCAAGACCCACTTGAAGAACTAGCACCCCCCCCACAGAGCAACTCAGGATTCGGGCAAACGGTAAGGATGTTTATTGCAGCATATACAGGAACAGAGAGAGCTACACGCACGCGGTTCCCCTTTTTATACCCTAGCTTTTGATTCCCACCTCAGAGTGCCGTCATCCCCCGTGAGCCACTCACGTACAGCCCCGAAGATAAGGAGACATCTAGCGTGATCATGCCTTCTTCATTGAGACATGTGCGGGCCTCTACCCCGTCCCCAGGCTGTCGTGGTGCGCCCCCAGTGGCTGATGGCGTCAAACACCCTTACAGGGTACAAATAGTCTGTGTGAACATTTGAGATGAATTCTCCAAATCTGCACATCTTGTTTTTCTTTTGAGCTACTTCAAATCCGCTTTGCTCATAGAACACACAAGCACCTTCTCTGATGAGGGCACATCATACTAGGCAGTTCTATGCTAGTGCCTCCCATGTCCAAAGTTCTTAAGAGAGACCTTGAGAGTGTTCTTGTTACTTTTTTTGTGTTTTGACCGCAGATTGGTATCCCCACCTGCTTTGGTAATCAGGCTAGGGTTGGGTAAGCAGACAACTTTTGGGGCACCTTTTCTAGCCCCTTCCTCACACCAGAAGATGAGCAGTGAGTTCCTTTAAAGGCTGCTCAGACATCCTAGGGGCTGCTGAATCCCACTGTTACTTCCAGTGAGAAGACAACCTTATGGCCTAGGCCACTTGTGTACAGGGTTGTGACTACAGCTCCCAGGGTATCCACATGTGGTGCTTCATCATTTGCCTGTTGCCGCAGGACTTTGAGATTGGTAAAAATGGTAAAATGGTATGATTGGTATCTTTTGATTCATACATAAATTGGATTTAAGTGAGGCAGAATTGCACAAAGTTGGTCTCACTCTCTCTTCTAGACTCATCACGGTCTAATGGCAGGCAGGACAGAGTCAAGATGACTGGTAATGGACTGAGATGCAGTGGTGTCTTCAATGTTTAATCAAGATCCAAGCGCTCCACAGCACCTGCTTCAGTTGACTCCATGGCTATTTGGAACAAATTGTTCTCATCTGCCCATTCCACAGGGGAAGTCTTCACATGCTTGGGGTAGACACCCCCCTAACTCACCGACAGGTTTGAGACCTCTTGATTACCCTCAGCCTGGTTTATCCTGGCTGCCAAAATGGTTGACCCAATCAGATTGGATTTAGACACAAATTCCTCCAGTATCCCACAGCCTTCAGCAAGGGGAAGAACTGAATACAAGAGTCACATCAGATCATCTCTGCTGGGGTGGAGTAGGGATTTGCAGGAGTGAAAAGCATGAGGCTGATGACTACCCCAAGAAACAAGGGAGGGCTTTTTCCCAAACTTGGGAAGATTTTTATGAACTGCTGTGCAGTGAAGTAAGCAAAGCCCAGAAAACCATTACATAATAACTACAACCATGTAAATGACAAGAGCAATAAAATGATGCTGACGGATGTAGAATTATCATGACCTTAGCTCTGGAGAAAAGTTGAGAAAATTCACCTCCTTCTTTGCAGAAATAGAGAAGACTGAAATGTTGCATATAAGACAAGACACGGTTTACATGTTATGCTGATCTTCCCCCCCTCTTTTTTCCTTATGGCTCACTGGACAAGGGAAGGCTATATTTGGAAGTAAAGATTATATAAAAACAATATATTAACAAAATGGCAAGAAATATATTAACAATCCTTAAATTAAGATGGGGGCGTGTAGTACGGGGAAAAAATTACTGAATTTGGAGTCAGAGGACATTAGTTTGAATTTTGATTCTACCATCGTCCTCAGTCTTCCCTGCTGGATCTTTATCCAGGTCATGCCTGCTGTCTGCTCTGTCCTGTGTCCTCTTCTCTTTTCCCTCTATATTATTTCATTTGGTGACTTCATCAGCTCCCATGGGTTTATTAGCATCTTTATGCTGATGATTCTCAAATCCACTTATTCAGCCCTAACCTCCCTGCTTACCTCCAGTCTCATATCTCCACTTGCCCACTGGATATCTCAAACTGGTTGTTCTCTAAACATCTCAAATTAGAGATGACCAAAATTGAACTCGTGATCTTTCCCTCAAAACTCCTTCCACTTCCAGACTTCCCTATTATTGTCAAGGGCTCCACTGTCTTCCCAGTCACATCATGTAGCTGAGAAATGACTCTTTCTCTCTTGTATTTAATGACTAATTATTGAAGCAGGACCATGGTTTTTCCCTTTTTCTACTTTCTCATCCAGAAACCAACCAGTATGGGAGATTCCTCTTAAAGATTTACCCAGGCTAAGATCTAATCAGATGTAAAAGAAATTCCAATTTTGGGCTAATGGGTGTGTTCCTGCTCATTATGGGTGTGCACGCATGTGTTTTCTCAGACAGGTCTGGGGAAGTGTTGATTCTCCATTTTGTCAAGACAAGTGATACAGAAATTGATGTTTCTTTGATCAATATTTGGGTGACCCAATTCATGACCCAATTTACTCCAAGACCTTCATTTTAATATAGCCCACTTCCCATTGTATTAACCAGTCAGAGTTGTTTGCCACCCCTCAGGAACACCTACTCTTCAAAGGGCATATAAACTGTGAGTTCACCACCATTTGGAATCTTTGGTCTAAGAGAGAGACAGTCAAATGACCATCCTTTTATTAAGAAACATGCTGGCCCTATTAATAAAGTGATTGAATTACCCAGAAACTATGTCTCTTGAACCTTTTTAATCACCACACAAGGTTCACAACCTAGGTGTTATTCTCAACTCATCACTCTCACCCCCATCCCCATATCCAGTCTGCTGTAAAGTCCTTTTTAAAAAATCTTTCATAACATTTTACCTTTGTAACATCTCTCCTGTACACCCTCTTCTCTCCTCTGATGCTGTCACTGCTAACTGGCAGGGCAGTTAACCCATCTGTGATGAGAGTTGGGATTGCTAGTAACGATGCTGAAATGTCAGGGTACAGGGCTGAATCACCTGGAATGAATTCACACACTCAAACTGGCTTCCAGTCAAGGGGCAAATTTTGTTATAACACAGAGTTCCTAGTAAACCTACAACTTAATGGGAGTGAGACTCTTGCTTATATACAAAAGGATGTGAAAGGAACTAGATGGGATTAAGGAGTGGCAAGTCTGGGATGAACCAAATGAGACAATGAAAGGAATGTCCAAGTAAGTTAGCTAAGAGATCTAGGTTATCTGAGGTGGGCCAAGTGCCTTGGGTGGAGGTGCCAGTGCTCTGGGCCACTGAAACACATGGGAAAATTCAGGGACTGGGCTGCTTTCAAAGACATGGTCTTTTCCTTTTATGGGTCCAGGTGCCATCACCTCATCACAGAGTAGAGGGAGATTGTGTGTGTGTGTGTGTGCGTGCGCGTGCACGTCATACCTGTTGGTAAATTAGGTGGGTGTCTACCCTGAGTGTGTGAAGACTTCCCCTGGTGGAATGGGTAGATGAGGACAATTTTGTTCCAACAGCCATGAAGGCAGTTGAAGCAGACACCATGGAACCTTAGAACTTGGCCAAGCATCAACTATGCCAAGGTCACCCACTGTATCCTGGACCATGGCTAGTCATCCTGCTGATGAGGTACAGGCTCTGGGAACCCCCTTGAATTCTCCTCGAATCTTCCCATTTGATGAGGCATTTGCCTGAGGCCATAAGCCTTTTATAGTGGCTTGGCCCAAATCTTTGTTACTAGCCTAGCCCTCCATTTTTCCAGTCAGTCCCCACCCTTGATCCTCCCAAAATATCTATACACCCTTAAACTAGCCTAGCCCTCCATTGTCTGTCATCTCCAGGTAGCCTTCAGCTATTTCCCAACCTTAATCCCATTCCTGGAATCTGACCTCAGTCCCAGCAAGATCCTCCTTATACTCCTCCTCAAGACCCTCCCCAAACCCCTCCTCTAGACTACCCCTAGATCCCTCCCACAATCTTTCTGTATATAAGATCCATCTTGCCTCCATGAAGGTGCTGAGATTCAATCTAGCACAGAGTCTGTGTCAGATTATTCTGGCTCTCTTGTCAATACAAGCCTCACCAATACTTGGGCTCCTTAAGAGTCTACCCATTATGGCAGATCTTTAGTAAATTTTGCTTTTCTTTGGCTGAGAGAAGACTTGAGTCAAATTCATTCAGCAGGACCCAGTGTGTCAGTATTTTGGGGTCTCAAGGAACCCTAAACTCCAAACCTTAACACTGGTATAGATGTATAATATCACGAGTGTGTGTGTGTGTGTGTGTGTGTGTGTGTGTGTGTGTGTGTGTATAGTAAGTATAAGATAAATCCCAGGAAGGGAGAACTCAAGCAGCTGGAGGTGGAGAGCAGAAGAGGCTGCATCTAGAAAGTGGCGCCTAAACTCTGTCTGGACAAAGTGAAGAACACCTGATGGAGGGAGAGGCAGAGGGGAAGGATGCATCCCAGGCCTGGGGGTCAATCAATATGAAGGCATGCAGAAAGAAGGGTTATATATGAGGAACAGAGCAGACCAGTTTGGTAAGACCATCGAAGGCAGGAAGGAAAGTACAATGCTGTGGAATGACCCTGGAAAAGTAAATGGGGTCACCTTGTGAAGGATTTTAAAAACCAGAGGAGTCTATGTTGGATCCTGGGAGCAATAGGGAGTCACTGCAGTAGACTAGAATCCAGAGTCTCATAGGGCAGTACTATGATGTAAGGGTTGCATAGGACCTTGTGGAAAGAGAAAGATTTTTCTTGTCTGTAGGCACAACTATGAGTCTTTTCAATTATCCTTGTAGGAAGAAGAGTTTTCTTGACCGCCTATGCACTTGGATATGAGACCTTTGTTTTGTTGTTCCAATTTTTAACATCTTGTTAGCCTGCAATAGAACTGAGGGCTTGTTTTTGGAAGGAAAATAAGGTAGGTGCTGGTTTGGGGGGTTTTCCTGGAGAGGTGCACAAACCAAAGAGATTTGTGAGAAGCATCTAAAAATTATATGTAGGTTTTTGTAACTGGAGGTATGCTTTAAAACAAGGTTCCCTTTCAATCCTATGAAGCATAATGGTTGCCCAGTACATAGTTTGTGGAATATCGACGGGGCCAATACTTCCACATTTGGATAAAATTCTGAATTATTTACTATTAATGCGTTATCTTTTGGTCAGAAATGAAAAGTTCCTGTCCTGATCTCCTCCTCATCTTGGCATGATGCTAGAAGGATGAAGTTAGAAATGATTTCAATGTTTGAGAAAGAAATACCCCTCAAAGCAAATTCCTCGGGCTGATCAGTTGTTCACTACAGATAAAGAAAAGCATTCATCTGTCTGTTCTAACTTGCTTTCAAAATACTTTTCAGAAAAAGAAAAACAAGAAAAACAGACATGTCCTTCCTCATGATAAGTAGAGGGAACTGCTCTCCTGCCCCAGCACGCACATTGTGGGTGAAGAAGAAGAGATGGTGGAAAGAGAATACAATCAGAAGATGTGGCTTTCATCCTAACAGGCCACATGGCCAGCATGCTATTAATTTGGGCTTATCATTCCCCAATCCGATCTTTGGCTGCCTCGTGGGCAAACCTGGGACAATAATATTTTGAACATCTAGCTCTTAGAGGTGGGAGGTGGGGCAAGAGAATAGATCATTATCTCCATTTTAACAATGAACAAACAAAATGAGAGAGAGAGAGAAAAGGAGAGAGGGAGAGAGAGACAGAGACAGAGAGAGAGGGAGGGAGGGAGAGACAGAGGGAGAGGGGGAAAGAGAGAGGGGGAGAGAGAGAGGGAGAGGGGGAGAGAGAGGGAGGGAGGGAGAGAGACAGAGATGGAGAGAAAGGGAGAGAGAGAGACAGAGGGAGAGAGAGACACAGAGAGAGAGACACAGATAGGAGAGAGAGACAGAGAGAGAAGAGAGAGGGAGAGAGAGGGGGAGAGAGGAGAGAGAGAGGCAGAGAGAGAAGAGAGAGAGGGAGAGGGAGAGAGGGAGAATGAGAGAGAGGGAGAGAGAAAGAGGGAGGAGAGAGAGTCATAGAGGAGAGAGAGACAGACAGAGAAAAAGAAAGAGACAGAGAGAAAGAGAGGGAGAAAGAGAGAGAGGGAGGGAGGAGAGACAGAGAGGAGAGAGAGACAGGAGAGAGAGAGAGAGACAGAGGAGAAAGAGACAGAGAGAGACAGAAAGAGAGAGAGAGAAGGAGGGAGAGAGAGGGAGGGAGAGACAGAGACAGAGAGGAGAGAGAGACGGGAGAGACAGAGAAAAAGAGACAGACAGAGAGAGGGAGAGACAGAGAGAGAGAGAGAGAGAGAGAGAGAGAACTTGTCCAAGCTCCCAGCATTCTCCATTTCCAATCTTCAGTTTCCTCATCTGTTAAATGTACATAATGTGGCATGGTGAGTCGGTCTTGTGGTTAGGAAGATAAAATTTTAAGACCCACTTCTGAGACATATTGACTCTCTGACCCTGGGCAAGTCCCTTAACCTCTCTCAGAGCCAAGGGCAACTCTCTGAGATTATAAATTCCAGGCACATCATTGATCTGAGTCAGTGGAGAGTATTTCCAGACACTGATGAAATCACAGCTTCTGGCCCCCCAAAATGACAGCAGCAGCAGCAATGAACAAAACAGAAGTGCTTTATATATTATGGAGGGCTATAGAAACAGGGGCTATGCCTCTATTTGTCCTTTGTTCTTGAAGAGGACTGTGATGTCAGGGAGGTGAAGCCATGACATGCAGTGAATTGGATTAAGTCACCAACCTCATTTTCTCCTCTGGAGCCATCTGGCTCCAGTGGCCAGATATCTATCAAGATAACTGGAGATGGCCCACAATACAGTGGAAGACCTTGGCCTTTTTAAGCTAAGGTCTTTAACAGTTCTCAATTTGACTGAGACAAAGCCCATTCAGTGATTAAGGCTTAGTAAGAAATGAGTCAAAGAATGGCCTTAAAAAAAAAAAAGATCTGGAAGGGGAGACCCTCAGGGTCTTTGCATTGCTACCCTAGCAAATTTGAAAAGGAGTTATTGATATGCTTGTGATGTCAGGAGAAATCAAAGATGATCCCAGGGGCCACATCTGGCATACCCCAGCCCCCAAATCATGGCAGAAGTATGGGATGACACTGATGAGAGTAACCCGGGGTGGGTAGATGTGGCTAACTTACAATCCACATATTTGGAGGCAATGCATACATCATTGAGTCTATAAGGCCTCTGGAGATACTAGACTTGAAAGCATTCTCCTCATCCATAAAACCTTGTGCTCTCCCAATAATTTTGGTGCTCAAGTCAGATGAAACACAAGTTTTGTGTCAGTTACTGGAAAATGAATGGTGTTACCAAACTAGACACTTCCTTGATCTCCAGAACCGATAGTGTTACTATCTGCTGAGGTAAATGCCACTATGGGCTTAGTCAAAGGATACTGGCATGAAGCCTAGGCTAACAGAGCAATTATGGCTCTTAACATGCTAGAAAGTCTGCAGATGTGCGATGTTGTCTTTGAGTACTAGACTCCAAAGATCTGAGTTCAAGTCCCTGTTTTTACCACTGAGCATCTCTGTGATTTTAAGCTGTTCCATTTGAGTCTCAGTTCTCTCATTTGTAAAAATGAGAGATGATAGCGCTGCCCTGTCATGGGCTTGTTTCCAGCTGTGGTCCTGGCTGACAACCTTCTGTGAGAGATAGCTAGGGACCCGGTGGTGTGTGTTTCCCCAGGTACTTAAAGATGAATTCAGAGTTGTGTCTTTGCTGCTTTAGCAACTGAAGCAGGACTCTGAGCAGAGTCCAGGTCCAGCCTAGAGCCACCAATCTGATTTTCAGCATTTTGAGCTCAAACTCTCCCCCAGTCTCTGGGGAAAAGTGCCTGGTGGTAAGGGCTGGGGTGGGAAATGCAAGGGAGAAATGGAGGATTAGATAACAAGGCTGAATGTAGGAACGTGAAGATGGAATGGAAACCTTCTTCCACTTCTTATCTGTGGCTCCAAGAAACTATAGCTACACCCAGTAAACCATCTGGGCAGACAGGCTAAACCAGGCTAAAGGTAATCAATAGGCCTCAAACTTGCTGGTGAGTTAGGAGGTGTCTATCCCAAGCATGTGAACACTTCTCTTGGTGGAATGATCGGATGTGAACAATTTGTTCCAACCGCCATGAAGGCGGCTGAAGGAGGTGCTGTGAAGAGACATCAAAGATGCCAAGGTCACCCTCTGCATCCCTGGGCCAGCCCCTGTTGTCCTGACTTTTGTCTTGCCACTGGACTGTGATGAGTCTGGAAAAGAGAGAGTGAAGCTGGTGACTTTGTGCAAGTGCACATCACTTAAATCCAATCCATGTAAGATGTCACCCTGCAACATTGTCAATCTTCTTCAGAAATGAAGGACAAAAAACAACTGAGTGCCGACTAATGACATAGAAAATCCACAACAGGACCTGTCTGCCTTGTTATCATTATTTATTACTTTTGCTAATGTAATAGCAAATAGCTGAATAGCTGGAAATAGCTGAAATCTGTATAGGCGTCATCCTGGACATTCTCTCTGTGTCTCTCTCTCCCCCTCTCTCCCTCTCTCCCTCTCCCTCTCTCTCATTCTCCCTCTCTTTCCCTCTCTCTCTTCTCTCTCTCTCTCTTCTCTCTCTGTCTCTCTCTCTCCTCTCCCCCCTCTCTCTCTCCTCTCCCCTCTCTCTCTCTCTGTCTCTCTCTCTTTCTCCCTCTCCCTCCCTCTCTCTCTCTCTCCCTCTCTTCTCTCTCTGTCTCTCTCCCTATGTCTCTCTCTCTTCTCTCTCTGTCTCTCTCTCTCCTCTCTGTCTCTCTTTCTCTCTCCCTCTCCCTCTCTCTCTCTCTCTGTCTCTCTCTCTTCTCTCTCTGTCTCTCTCTCCCTCTCCCTCTCTTTCTCTCTCTGTGTGTCTCTCTCTCCCTCTCTCTCTTTCTCTGTCTCTCTCCTCTCCCCTCTCTCTCTCCCCTCTCCCCCCTCTCCTTCTCTCTCTCCCTCCCTCCCTCTCTCTCTCTCCCTCTCCCTCTCTCTTTCTCCCTCCCTCTCTCTCTTTCTCTCTGTCTCTCTCTCTCTTTCTCTCCCTCTGTCTCTCTATCTCTCTCTCCTCTCTTTGTCTCTCTCTCCCTCTCTCTCTCTGTCTGTCTCTCTCCCTCTGTCTGTCTCTCTCTCCCTCTGTCTGTCTCTCTGTCTGTCTGTCTGTCTCTCTCTCTCTCTCCCTCTTTCTCTCTCCTTCCCCTATAGCCAGCCTATTGCCAAAGCCTGTTGATTTTACCTTTATAAAATCTCTCCTCTATACCATCTTCCCTCCTCTGACACTGTCCCTTCTCTGGTGCAGACCCTTACCACCTCACACCTGGACTGTTTCAATAGTCTGCTGGTTGGTCTTCCTGCCTCAAGTCTCTTCTCCACTGCAGTCCATCCTGCCTAGGTGATCTTCAGAAAGCACAGGTTGACCATGTAACAGTCCCACTTCTCCTTTAATAGACTCCAGTAGCTCCCTAACAGGATCAAATATAGAATCACCTGGCTTTTAAAGTCCTTCAAAGACTGCTCCCCTCCATCATGAAATAGTTTACCCATCAGATCTATGGATAAGGGAAGAATTTATGACCAAATAAGAGATAGAGAGCATTGTAAGAAGTAAAATGAATAATTTTGATTATGTCTAATTAAAAACAAACAAAACCAATATAGCCAAGATTAGAAGGAAAGCCAAAAACTGGAGAAAAAAAAAATTATAGCAAGTTTCTCTGATAAAGGTCTCATTTCTCAAAGATATAGAGAACTGAGTCAATTTTGTAAGAATACAAATCATTTCCTGGTTGATAAATGGTGAAGGATATGAACAGGCAGTTTTCCAGTGAAGAAATCAAAGCCATCTATAATCCCGTGGAAAAATGCTCTAAATCACAATTGACTAGAGAAATGCAAATTAAAACAGCTCTGAGGTACCACCTCACAGTCATCAGATTGCTTAATATGATAGAAAAGAAAAATGATAGATATTGGAGGGGATGTGGGAAAATTGGGACACTAATGCACTGTTAATGGAGTGGTGAACTGATCCAACCATTCTGTAGAGAAATTTGGAGCTTTTCCCAAAGGACCATAAAGTTGTGCATACCCTTTAATCCAACAATACTATTGGATCTATATCTCAAAGAGATTTAAAACAAAAAAAAGCAGGAGGGGGGGAAGAAGGACCTATATGTACAAAGATTTTTACAGCAGCACTTTTTATAATGGCAAAGAACTAGAAATCAAAGAGATGCCCATGAATTGGGGAACAGCTGAACAAATTGTAGTATATGATTATAATGAAATACTATTGTGCTATAAGAAATGACAAGCAGGATGCTCTCAGAAAAACCTGGGAAGACTTACATGAACGGATGCAAAGTGAAGTGAAAAGAAGCAATTCCATAGTAACAGCAATATTGTAACAATGATCAACTGTGAACAACTTAGCTATTCTCAGCAATACCAAATCTGAGACAGTTCTGAAGGACTCGTGATGAAAAATATTATCTGTTCCCAGAGAAAAAACTGAGGGAGTCTGAATACAGATCAAGTCACACTTTAAAAAAAAAACCTTTTTCTTCTCCTCCTCTCCTTCCTCCTCCACCTCCTTCTTCTTTTTCTTCTCCTTCTCTTTCTCCTTCTTCAACTGCACTTGTATAACCTACATGAAACTGCTTACCTTATCAAAGAGGGGGAGGGGAAGGAAGGATAGAATTTGGAACTCAAAACAAATAAAAAACCCAAATATTAAAAATTGTTTTTACATCTAATTTGGGGAAAATATTTAAAAAACAAAAAGACTGCTCTCTTCTCTACTCCTTCCCAGTCTTTTTATAATTTATACCCTTTCTCCTATATACCCTGTGACCCAGTCAGTGACACTGGCTTCTTTGCTGTTCCTCACACAAGACCCTCCATCTCCCGACTCTAGGCATTTTCTCTAGCTGTGCCCCCTGCCTGGGATACTCTCCCTTCTCATTTTCACTTCCTGGCTTCCCTGGCTTTCTTCAAGATCCAGCTAAAATCCCACCTTCTCCAGGAACTCTTTCTTAAAACCCCTTACTTCTAGCACCTTCCACCTGTTAATCATGTCCAATTGATCCTGTCTATACCTTGTTTGTACATAGTTGTTTGCATGTCATCTCCCCCATTAGACTGTAAGCTTCTTGAGGGCAGGAACTGGCTTGTATCCCCAGTGCTTGACATAGTGCCTGATGCGTAATAGCAACTCATGCCTCTTTACATACATTACCTCCTTTGGAATTGCTTTGGCAGTCTCAGCAGACGGCAGTCACCATACTTCTCTATTGAGCCAGATAACCTCCAAGAAGGTCGACACAATTTTGACTTTGATGACAGCCTTACTCCATTCTAGCCTAGGGGCTAGGCACCCCGCCCCCCTCCATTTTAGAACACTGACAAGCTGTAGGGCATCTACCTGAGACCAACAGGCAACATCATGGGGACTGCAGACCATGTCATGTTAGGCATGAGTTTAAGGAACTGGGAATGATTATCCTGGAGAAGACTCAAGTTCTGGGAGGAGAATATAGTCCTTGAGTATCTGAAGATCTGTCCTATAGAAAAGGTGCTGAATTTGCTGTTCTTGACCTCAGAGGCAGAACTAGCATGAACTGCGGGAGAATGTGGAGAGGCAAATTTAAGCTTGATGTCCAGAAACAATATCACCACAAGGAGGATGTTTGCACATCCTCGGAATAGCTCCCCGGAAGTTGGTGGGAGAGGAGGAATTCCCAATCACTGGGTCTTTAAGTAAAGGTGAATGGCCATATTGGGTGTGTTGGAGGAGGGAAACTTGCTTAAGGACCGATTAGACCAGGTGGCTTCTGAGGTCCCTTCCAATTCTGGGAATCTCTGAAAGCAATAGTGAGAACAGTAATATTCCCATTTTACAGATGAGGACAGTAAGTGAGGTGGGTGTTGTCATTAGTGAAAATAGTGATATTCCCGTTTTAGAGATAGGAGAAATGAAGCTCAGAGGTTAAGTGACTGAAGGTCATACCATAAGTCTGCCAGAGGGAACAGAATTGGGACTCGGATTCAGTGTTCCTAACTCCAAAGTATAGGAGTCTTTCCATTATATTAGGCAGCTCATTAAACTAAATGTAAAAGGAAGGAAGGGAAGAACAGAAGGGAGGAAGGAAGGAAGAGAAGGAGGAAGGGAGAAAGGAAAGAAGGGAGGGAGGAAAAGAGGGAGGGAAGGAGGAAGAAATAGAGGAAAGGAGGGAGGGAGGGAGGGAGGAAGGAAGGAAGGAGAGAAGGAAGGAAGGAAGAAAAAAGAAAGGAAAAAAGGAAGGATGAAAGGGAGGAAGGAAGAAGGGAAGAATGGAGGGAAGGAAGGAAGAGAGAGGAAGGAAAGGAGGGAAGAAGGAAGGAAGAAGGGAAGGGAAGTAGTAAAAGAGAGAGGGAGGGAGGGAGGAAGGAAGGGAGGGAGGGAAGAAGAAAGGAAGAGAGGGAGGAAGGGAGAAAGGAAAGAAGTGAGGGAGGGAGGAAAGAAGACCAGAAGGGAGGAAGGAGGGAAGAGAAAGAGGAAGAGAGAAAGGAAAGAAAGGAGGAAGGAAGGATGGAAGGGAGGAATGAAGGAGGGAAGGATAGAGGGAAGAATGAAGAAAGAAGGGAAGGGAAGGAAGAAGAGAGAAAGGGAGGGAAGAAAAGAGGGAGGGAGGAAGAGAGGGAGGGAAGGAGAAAGGAAGGAAGAAAGGAGGGAAGGGAAAGAGGGAGATAAGGAGGAAGAGAAGAAGGAAGGAAGGAAAAGGAAGGAAGGAAGGGAAGGAGAGAGGGAGGGAAGAAAGAAGAACCTTGATCTACTTGGTTGCAGTGAAGCAATGCCCAAACGACCACCACATGACCACATGGCTCCAGAAGGCCCTGGGCACTGGGGGGCCTACATTGGCCCTGACTGCTACCTTGGCCCACCTGTATCCAGGCCAAACCAGTGCAGGTCATTCCCACCCAGGCCTGGAAGGCATCCTGGGCTTTTCCACTCCTAATGTGGAGCTGTTCCTCTGTTCTTGGCTTCACTCTCTGTCCTTGTCCTTGGGCACAACAGCACAAGCCGGAGGACTGGGCCTCATTCCTTCCCTCCCTCCTATTCCTGGGCACTTTCTCCATTTACAAAGAATCTCCATGGGTTTGAGAGCAGGTCCCTGGTTTGCAGGCACTTGGCCCCTAAATGTTTTCATACCTTGGGCATTACACACTTCAGTCTCTGGGCCATGTTGGTGTACAGACAGCACCATGCTGTCCCTGACCAAATGTGGCTGATATGAAACCTTAGCCTGGCCTTCGATCAGTGTGATATTTTAGTGTGTTCCTGAATATGTTTATCCCCCAAGAGACTCAGAGTTGGAAAGAGCCCAGAGGCCTCTAGTCCAATTCCAACCTGCCCAAGAATCCCCCCTCCAATTCCCTAGTGACTGGCCATCTGGCTTCTGCTCCAAGAATTATTATAGTCCCTACTATGTGCCAGGAAGTGTATTTAAAGTCCTCCAGGGAAGGGGAGCCCACCACCTCCTAACACAACCTATTCCACTTGGGTTTCGCTTGGGTTTTCAGGAAGCTTTTCCTATATCTAGCATTAATTTGTCTTCTTCCCCCACCCCACCCCACCCCCACCTCAGGAGTCAAACAGAACAGATCTGACCCTGTCTTCCACAGGACACTGCCAGGATGGCCACTCTCTCTCCATAGCTTAGCTTACTATAACTGCGTCCTCTGAGATCACAGACCCATGGCTGGAGAGCCTGGGGGGGCTGGGAGGGCTTCCACTCCAACCCCCTCATTGTACAGGTGAGGGACCTGAGGCCCAAGGGGTGATGGGACTTTTTTTAAAGTTGTTTTTCAGTACTGACCCTTTTTGGCTTTTCTTTGCAAAGGTACTGGAGTGATTTGCCATTTCCTTCTCCAGCTCACTCTACAGATGAGGAAACTAAGACAGAGTAAAGTGACTTGTCCAGGGTCCCACAGCTAGGAAGTGCCTGAGGTCAGATTTGAACTAGGAAGAGGAGTCTTCCTGACTGTAGCCTGGGACCCTCTCCATTGTGCCACCTGGCTATCCCCTGCTAATTCCTCCCAGGTAATCAAACACCAGAGGCAATCTTTGAACTTAGCTCTAGTCACATATCACCAACTGACAAATGGACATTTCCACTTGAATGTCCAATCAGAGCTTCAGACTCAAGATTCCAAAATGGAACTGAGCATCTTTTCCTCCTAAACCTGCCCTCCCACCAGTCTTCCATCTTCCTTTTGAGGGGACTCCTTTCTCATGGTCGCCCAAGCGTATTTTTAAAAATCCTATTTTTAGGGGTATCTTTTGTGTATAATATCACTTTCATTTCCAAGATCTTGAAAATCCCCAGGGAAGAGGCACCTGCCACCTCCTGAGACAATCTGTCCTTTTTAGGCCAATTCTAATTATTAGCAAGTTTTTCTGCAGGGTCAAAAGGAACAATCCTGATGCATCTTCCAAGAAAAAATACTTCAAGAATTTGAAAATAACCAGGAGTCTTCTGAGTCTTCTCTTCTTCAGTCTAAATTTCCCGTTTCTTCAACTGCTTTATTGTATATAGGTCACAGTGGAGCAATAGTTTTTTATAATAATAGCTAGCAGTGTGTGTGTGTGTGTGTGTGTGTGTGCATGTGCGCGCGCGCACGCGAGAGAAAGAGACAGAGAGACAGAGAGAGACACACACACAGACAGAGACAGAGACAGAGAGGATTGCAAAGTGCTCTACAATTGTTTCTCTCATTTGATCATATTTGTTATCTCATGAAATAGAATGTCGGACTTGGAAAGATCTGGGTTTGAATCCTGCCTCTGACATCCACTAATAGTTGTGTGCCCACAGGCAACTCTTTGAGCCTGTTTCTTTACTTATATTACCTACCTTGTTGCTGTGAGCTTCAAATAAGATCATGTATATAAAGTACTTTTCAAAATTTAAAACTCTATGTAAATTTAAGATATTGAATCATCATTGGAAATATGCTACACTCTACTTGGACCCACTATATATCTTTCATTTTAGTCACATGCAACTTTAGTTCTGGGCCTTGGTCAATAAATATTTATTGAATTTAGTTCCACAAAGCATACAGTACTGTAAAGTAGGCAAATTAGTCCTTCCTTATTAAGGAAATACTTTGGAAAGGTAGCCTGGTGTCAAGGGCACTGTATTGGGAATGGAGATTGAATATTAGGTCTGCTCTACCACTTGGTAGCTAGGTGACCTTGTAAATGATCTGTTTTTACTAATGCCTTCTCTGAAAGGCATGATTACAACTCCTGTTTTCTTTAATTGGTGTAAAACTTAATGAATTATATTCCAACCCCTCATCCTAATTCTGTGTCTTTATGTGCTTTCTCATATATGGTAAATTTTTGGGTTCTGCTTACTAGTCTATTCTGCCGTTCTCTTCTGTTTTATGGGTGAGTTTGGTCCATTAACATGCCTATTTATACCTTTTAGGGTTGTGTTTCTTTCCATCTGATTCTGTTATAGTAATCTAAAGAATCAGTACTAAGTCTCTATTTGTTTTGCTTGAGACAATTTGATTTCAGTATTCACTCAAAGACATCAATATACATCAACTACTGTCCAGGCCAAGCCCTGATTCTTTGATTCTACTTTTACTGTTGTTTTTCTCTCCCTCTTTTTTTATACTTCCCTTGCTTACCCTAAATAGTAGAATGGTTCAAGATCTTTCCTAATGAACCTCCTCTTGTCAATCCTACTTTTTGTTTAAATGACTTTCATCTGTACTGCCTCATTCAAAGAGATATTAATTTGATTCTTCCCCCATGTCCACCCTTTCCTTCCTCTAGCACAGTGGCTCTCAACCTGCCTAATACCGCAACCCTTCAATACTCATATGTGGTGTATCTGCATGTGGGCGGACCCACCTGGAGATAGATAGAGGAGTGGTGTCTCGATTCCTAAGACCATCAGAAATATGTGTTTCCCGATGGTCTTAGGCGACCCCTGTAACCCCTATGAAAGGGTCATTCGACCCCCAAAGGGGTCGCCACCCACAGGTTGAGAACCACTGCTCTAGAGTATTTTGAATTTGTTCCTTTTCATGGAACATGTCCATGTTGTTCTCTCAAAATAAAACTTTTAAAAGACACCAATCTTTCTTCCTTCTTGTATCATTTTAACATGGATTTATTTGCTTAGTCTTGAGTGGGATACACTCTCTGTATCCTCTGTGAAGACTTCTCAGAATGAGAAGGGAGAGGAACTATCTGGAAAACAGAGATAGACTTTTGTAAGACTGGACAGACCTGAGTCCTGGGTTTACACAACCTAGGACCCTTCCCCCCCTCCCTTGTTGTCATTAGCATTAGGCCCCTTTCAGGAGTTTTTGACCTCCACCCTTCCTTGTGACCTTTTCCCCTCCCTTGCTTTGGTGTTTACCAAATAAGGCCACAGATGATACCTTGGCTTCCTGTTCCACCTCCCTGCCAATAGGAGATAGTGGCGGGCTTCTTTGTTATCCGCCATTGGGTTAGATTTTGCCAAAACTGAGAGCCTGCCTACTAGCCAATGGGAGAAGGGACAGCCAGGGGGAGGGGGCTTGACCACCTTAGGGCATAAAATTCTTGTTCTGTCTTTTGTAACACGCCTCCTCTCCTTGTCCCACCATGGAGAGGACTACCCTCTTCCTGCAGGGGAAGAGAATAAAACTTTCTGTTCCTTCCTCAAGATGCTTCTGACTTTTGATTTTTCTTGGGAGGGGATTTTTGGGGTCCCTGTACCCCACATTTTTTATGACACATAGATTTCCTAACCCTTCTCAATTTTGTTCTGTTGGAAGAATCTGTACATCAAATGCCCCCCTTACTTCTCATTTATTCAGTGGGAATAATTCAAATTCTCTCATTTTATTCAGTCTTTTTTTTATTGATGGCTAAGCTTAACTTTTCAGGATAAGTTATTTTGGCAAAGAAACCTGATTTCTACTACTTTTTTTTAAAACTGTTTCAGTAGTTTCTTTTATTTCTCATGGTCAACAATAAGCAGCCTTGCATGATTCTGTAATGCCATGCATGAACAAATTCCCAAAAGAATGCTACTGTGAACAGCTTTTAAGGTTCTGATTATACACTATAGTGAACACTCCATTTATTCCATTACAGATCAAGGCAAACATTCACAACAAATCACAATATAATATTCACAACATTACATCTTATCACAGAAAATCACAATATAGTGTTCACAACAGCTTAACATTAGAATGACCACACAGTTTTCACTACAGTGGCCACAATATTTAGGACAAAGAACAAAATAATAATCATATGGTTTCCCTAAGGGGGGAACCCTCCTTACTTAATCATTCAATCAATTCACAATACAAT
>CM053580.1:583203657-583251384 GCA_028627135.1 Pseudochirops cupreus
TTAGGACCCAGAAGGAATCTCAGCCTTCCAGGTGGCAGCAACTTCAGCCTTCACCAGATTCTGGTCTCAAGAAAACTCCAACTCAGTTCTCAGCTTCCACATGTTGGGAGAGAAACTCTCTCTCTCTCTCTCTCTCTCTCTCTCTCTCTCTCTCTCTCTCTCTCTCTCTGTCTCACTCTCTTTCCTGGCTTCAATCTCCACAATTCTTCCTCCACCAGGAGCCACCAGGAGGAACATTTCTGATTCTGATTCTCTGTCTCTGGAATTCTTCTTATATACACACACTGGCCTCTTGTCTCAGCCAACCCCCTCCTGCCATGTCAGCAACAGAAGACAGAGTTCATGCCCTTTGTTCACACAGGAGATAGAGTTCACACTGTCTGCCTCTTTCACAGAAGTACTTAGCCCTTAGTTACTAAGGACCAAGTACCTGCTAAATTAATTACATTACAGATTCTTACAGTTTTTCCTTGTTATGTGAAGACTCTCCTCCTGCTTGCACGAATTTTTGTTTAATGTTGAAGTTCTGTAGCTTGGTCACTAGATTTCTAGAGGAGCTGTATTTCCACTCTGCCATCTCATAGATCACCTTAATCTCTACTTTTCCCCCTGTTTCTGATTCATTGTTGCTATTGCTGTTCAGTCATTCAGGTATATCTGACTTTTCATGACACCATGGTTGACCCCCTTCTACCCTCCACTAAGTAATGACTGAAAAGTTCAAAAGACATAGTTTCTGGGAAATTAATGATTTTATTAATAATGCTAATATGTTATTAATAAAAGAGGTTGGTGGCACTCTCAAATGCCAAAGACCCTCATGGTGGTGGACTCACAACTTATGTGCCCTTGGACACTGGGTGTTCCTGAGAGTGGCAGTCAACTCTAATGGTTGATTTCTGGATAAGGAAGTGGAAAACCCTTTAATCCTAATTCAATAATTGGTTATTAATATAAAAAAGAATCATTTCTCTCAACTTGCTGTCAAAGTCTGTCCAACCATGTTCATCGTTTCCATGACACTATCTATCCATCTGACACTTCTAGGCAATTTTCCTGTATGACTTTTATTTCACTGAATATATTTTACATATCAACAATTCTCAAATAGTTTCACCAAGTTCAATTTTCAAAGTCAATTACTTTTGCTTGTAGAGATTTCAAGTGTTCTAATTATTGCTGCCTTTTTACTCTAATATTTCTTTCTGCACCACTGCACTTTTTTGCATTGTCTTTGATGTTCTTTTTTCATTATAATTCAAATTCTCCATAACCAGAGATTCTCTTTTTGAAATACTCCCTAATAGTTCAAATTTGACTCCTTATCTCTTCCTTGGATTCTTTGATTAAGCTTTCCAACTAATCTTAGGCTTCTTGTAGTTCTTCCAATCTTGTTTCTTGAGATTGTTTTGTATTTATTACAGCATTATTCTCTTTTTAGAGATTTTCTCTTCATTCTCTTTGACTCTACTGAACTTTCATAGGGACTGGATCTGTCATTTATTTCTTTTATATTGGGCACTCCCAGCTGAGAAATATCTCTCTACCAATATAGTTCAGTACTTTTGCTGTAATTTATAGTCCTAGAGATATTGAGGGACTTTGTGACTTTCCTAGGGTACTAGCCAGGACATATCTGAACCCAGATCTCCCTGATTCTAATGACAGTTCTCTACTCACTATGTCACACTGTCTCTCTGATGAGATGCAGGCTCTGGGATCCCCCTAGAGCTCCTCTTGAATCTTCCCAAGGAAGGCATTTGCCTGAGGTCATGGGCTTAAGTTGTGGCTCTGCCCAAGTCTTTAGCCCTCTTTTGTTCCAACTGTTTCCCACCCTTGATGCTTCTGTTCCCACCCTTGAACTGGCCTGGCTCACCATTGTCTGTGGTCTCCAGGTAGCCTCCAGCAACTTCCCACCTCTAATAACTCCTTACTGGAGTCTGTCCTCATCTTGACTCCTGAAGACCCTCCCCAAACTCCTCTGGACCACGCCTAGATTCCTCCCTCAACCTTTCTGTATATAAGACCCATCTTCCCTCCCCGTGGTGTGAGAGTGTCATAGAATGCCCTAGCACAGACTTATTCTGTCCTGCTTGCCCAATGCAAGCATCACAGATACCTAGGCTCCTTAAGAGTCTACCCAATATAGGAACTTTCAAACTTTATTTTTCTTTGGCTGAGAAGACGAGTCAAATTCTTTCTGCAGAACCCAGCATGTTGGTATTTTGGGGTCTCAGGCACCCCTAACCCTCTTTGTGGGCACCCTCTTCATCTCTGTGTGAGAATGAGCTGTTACTATGGAGCTCTCTCTCCACTCTGCCCAGCTGCCTCTTTAAAGGTTAGATGAGATCTTTTCTGTCTTACTCACTTGTTCAGTTTATCTGCTGGGTCTCTTTTTGGGTGGGGGCATGGTTTTTCTAGGGGAAATGTCTTTCCTTTCCCCTCTCACTTTTGCTCTTCTCTTACTTTATTTGGCATATGTGCTGCCAAAGCAAGCACCCTTTTTACTATATTTGGCAAAGCTCTGGCTGTTTGGAGGTAATGAAGGGGAGCTGGGCTCCCTCCCAGCCTTGCCTCGACCATCTTGCCAACACTCCCTCCAACTGCATGACCCAGGGCAAGCCTGAGTCTCGGTGACCTCATCTATAAAATGGGGGGAATCTTCCTTGTACTACTTATCTTTTTAATTGGTTGTGAGAAGCAAAGTGTCACTAGGTAAGGGTGAGCTGTGATTTACCAGGTACTGAAGGCCTTTTGTGGCTATAACCACCAACTATAACTGCCAGTTACTGAGGGTCAACCCACATAATTCAATTCAGTTCAGCCAACATTTATTAGACATCTTTGTTCATGCTTGATGTAGGGAACACGGCACAAACCATGCTTGCAAGGAATTTGCCACCTAATAAAGAGGAGAAACAAAAACACAAACACCTGTGACCCAGGGGAAGCGAGAGATCAGTGCAAAGGCCCCATGGGCTGGGAGGGATCTCAGAACAATCTAGTCCAATCCTCCCAACTTACAGATGAGGAAACTGAGGACCAAAGGCAGGGAAATGACTTGATTAAGGTCACACAAGTGGCGAATGTCAGAGGTAGGATTTTAGTCCAGGTTCTCTTGATCCAGACTCATCATTTTCATACCAAGCACCCCTCTCAAAACCTGAGTTATAGGGTGGTTACTGATGAGCAGCAGTGGAGGGATTTTCCATACAAGGACATTCTTCACACTGGTCCAAGACTTCCTCCCATTCTTTCTCTCACTTCTCTGGAAAAATGTCCAAGTAAACTATAAAAGTACATTTAAACTATCACTAACCAGGCCAGAAGAATTTGTCACTGAAAAAGACAGGCCTTTAGGCAATGGGAAAGTCATTTCCCCCCTGATTTGCATATGGGTTGGAGCTTGGGGGCTCCTTGGAATTTCTATGGAGAATTCTGGAGATCTCAAACCAAATCTTTTGAAACACTAGACATTCCCATGAACAAAGACCTCACAGATGAGACTCACATGGCCATGTACCCAGGGGTCTGCTGCCCCTTTGGTACAGGGGACAGGACCAAGGTGGGATGTACTCAAGACAGTCTAGTTTGAGCTTTGGAACCAGGTGGCCAGGCTGGAGACAGAGCAAGCAGCCCATCAGGCAGGGGCATGCTGGGCAGGTCTCAGCCAGGGACCTTGGATGACAGTGTCAGCTCTGGGAAAGGCCTTAGAACATTTAAAACAGAATATCAAGGTCCTTAGAACAGGGAACAGCAGGGCTGAGAGGTCCCTTAGACCATAGAATGTTAGGACTAGGAAGAGCTTTACAACATGGACTGTCAGAGCTGAGAGGAGCCTTAGGACCAGGAATGTCACAGTTGTTGTTGTTAAAACCTGGAGTGGAGTGAGGGGGGGCCAGGTTGGCAGACCTTAGAATGGAGGATATAAAGGCTGGGAGGGGTGTTAGAACAGGGAATGTCAGAACTGAAAGGGGTATTAGAACAGAGAATGTCAGAGCTAGAAAATTACCTTAGGACATAGAACACCAGACATGGTAGGGGCCTTATAACAGAGAATGTTAAATTTGGAAAGGACCTTAGAACCTAGAATGTCAGGGCTGGGAGGGACTTTAGAATAGGGGATGTCAGAGCTAGAAAATACCTTAGGATATAGAACATCAGGCATGGGAGGGGCCTTAGAACAGAGAATGGCAGAGATAAGGGACTCTTAGAGCATAGAACATTAAGACTGGAAAGACCCTAGACCACAGAACACAGTCTGGGAGAGCTGGATGAGACCTTAAAATCACTTAGTTCAACCCTCTCTGATTTTACAGAAGAACCAAGACAACACAAGAAGAAAAAAGAATTGAGGGAATGTGATTAGTCACAGAACTTGTGAACAGGCAGTTCAGATATCAAGGTCAGTGCCAGTGAGGGCCAGCTAAGAGGAACAGGTGGGTGTCTTGGTGGGTGGAGAGAGCGTGGCCTCTAAGGTCCCTTCAAAGTACAAATCTAGGCTCCTGAAATCTATAGAGTAGAAAGAATTATACACTCCCAACCTCACAGTGCTGTTGCAAGAGAAGTGCTGACAAAACCTCAATGTGTTCCATTGGTGGGAATGGTGCCATGGTGGTGTTGCTGTCCTCGTCGCCAGTGTCACCACCATAGTTATTGTTGTTGTTATGGTCAGTGTTGAGGCCCTCTTCTCAGCTTCCAATCACCTACACCTGTACAGGTTTAACATGCCAATTGTACCAACTTGGTGCTCCCCTGCTCTACTCATGGCTTTCCAGGCTTGGCAGGTACATGGAGAAATGTCTAAGGACTAGATTGTGCCCTCATTGGTGCATGTAATGGCTAACGGCTAAGACTAATATCTTGCTGTGTAAAACCAACTCCCCCTAGAAATATGGAACTTCAAATTCCAAGGCTGACATCCCTCTTTTTGCCACCTCCAAATGATGTTTGTGCAGCTCCCTCCCTCCTCTCTTTTCCCAGATGTCATCACTCAGACATCAGTCTGGATCAAGGTGAGGAGCTTGAGGTCTCGAGGCCACATGTGGCCTTCTAGGTCCTTGGGTACGGCCCTTTGACTGAGTCTAAGTTTTACAGAACAAATCCTTTAATTAAGGGGATTTGTTCTGGGAAGTTTGGATTCAGTCAAAGGGCTGACCTTGAGGACCTAGAGGGCCACATGTAGCCTTGATACCACAGGTTCCTCACTCCTGGGCATGTTCCTGCTCTGTTGTTGCAAGTCACTTGGCATCCATTGGCATATATCTATTTGTGTCCATTCCAAGCTCCATTGAGTCAACACCTCCATTGTCTATCAAGACATTGGTGTATCCTCTGGTGACCTCTGGTCCCTCTTGGTTTGGCATTTCTGTAGGCTCCTAGAGAACCCACTCCCCAACACTTATTCATTGAATCTGGCTAAGTTGCCTCTTTAGGCTCCCATTCTGTTTACTAAATTCTTTGAGATGGAAAGCTTGTGAAGAATAATAGAACCTAAGGGCTGAGCTTAAGCTGGCAACTTTCTTTTCTTTAATTTTTTTTTAATGTCTCATTTAAAGTTTTTCTCTCTACATGGTGAGCATTTCTGGGAAAATATGATCTCCCTCCAGACTGACTCTTCCCTTGTGATGAAGAAAAACTTTTTCACATAGTGATCTCATCTGACAATGTCTGTAACATTATGCTCTGGTCGTTTCCCACTTCTCTGCCAGGGGGAGACAAATATGATTCATTACAGTTATCCCTTCCACATTTTGGGGATTAGGGGTGCAGCACTCCTGCAATCTGGAACATCCACATAAACTTTTTCTGTGTTGTCTGCTGGCCTTTGTATGTCATCTGTGGCTTCCTCAAAACTCCCCCAAAATTCCCATTTAATTTCTTATGCCAACCCATGAGATTTCAAAACCACAATGGGGAAAATCACAATATGGAAGGAGTAATTTGTTCTCTGGGTCATTTGTTGGCCTTTCCACTACTCAGAGTTCAATTTCCTTTTATCTGTCTTTTCATTTACTGTATTGGAAACTTTGTGTGGTTGAACAAGGCTGTTTCTGTTGTCGAATCTTTCAAGGAGTCTTGAGAGATTTTGTTGGGTAGATAAAGGCATAGGAGATTCCCAAGTCAACGATCCACACATCCGAAGGTCTCATGATGAAAAATACTCTCCCCCTCCAGAGGGAGAACTGAGTGCAGATTCCTCGTGCAGATGGAAGCAGATTTCCCTTTCACTTTCTTTATGATTCTAGCTTCCCCTTCCCCCTCCCCACCCCACAATACAGATAATGTCAAAATATGTTTTGCATGACTTCATATTCAGTAATGGTATCATATTGCCTATCTTCTCAATAGGTGAGGTAGGGGAAAGGCGGAAAGAGAGAATTTGGAACTCAAAATAAAAAAAAAATTCCTAAATCAAACCTGGAATCAGGAATATCTGAGTTGAAATCCACTTACTAGCTGTGTGGTCCTGGGTAAGTCACTTAAATCTCTATTTGCCTCAGTTTCCTCAACTGTAAAAAGGGGATACTAATAGCACTCACTTCCCAGGATAAAATGAGATAATATTTGTAAAAATGCTTTGCAGATCTTAAAGCATTATAAAAATGTTCACTTTCACAGGGCAGCTAACCACTGGGCTCCCTCCCTTCTCAATGAGTTCGGTACCAGGTTCAGTCTTGCTCCCTACCCAGACTCCTGCCCTCTTACTAGGAAACTTCAACGCACATGTTGGCGCTCTCTCAAATATCCTAAATTCCCAATTCCTTTGTCTCCTTAGCTTCTATGACCTACTCTTCCACTCCACCTCAGAGACATACAGGGATGGCCATTGCCATGGTTCTGCCATTTTCTACAAATATTCCGCTTCCATGTTCAAGAATTCTGAGATGTCTTTATTTGATCATAATGTTTTACCATTCCATCTCTCCCTCACCCTCACCACCCCCATCCCATTCATTTTCACTGTGGTCTCCAATGCCTTCATTCCTTAGTTCTAGGACATTCACCCCTGCTTTGGCTTCACTCTGCTTCCTTCCCAATCTTGACCCCTTGGTGAACTAAATCGACTCCATACTCTCTTCTATTCTCAAATTCCTTCTTCCCTTGTCTTATTGCCCAACCACACCACTCAATCACTCTCACCACCTGTTCCTTCTCTCCTGCAGAAGCTGGAGGAAGGAATGAAACTCTCCTGATAGGATGCATTACAAATTTGTTATCTAATCTCAAGCAAGTCTTCCATTCAGCTCTACAGTAAGACAATCTGTCTCTTCCTCCCTGATTCCCTATCCAGCTCAGAATAATAGCTATTCCAAACTCTCTTCAGGCTTCCGCCACCAACCACCCAATCCCCATCCCCACCCCAGCTAAAGACCTCACCTGATTTTGAGAACATATGCCAAGAACATCTTTTTCTCCCTCTCTCCTCTCACATCACTCAGAAATAATATTATTATCTTCCCCGCATTCCCTGATGAAGAGGTGACCCTCCTCTTCACCAAGGCAAGTGTTTTTATATCCACCCTTGTCCCTATCCCCTCCTGACTTCTCCAGAAGATTGCCCACTCCCACTCTTATATTTTCTATCTCTCCCTGTCTATTAGCTCCTTCTCAACTGCCTACAGACATGCCCAGGTCTCTCTCCTTCTTGAAAAAGAAATAAAAAAATAATCCTCATTTGTTTTTCTCATTCCTCAGAGTTATCATCCTATATCTCTCTCCTTCTCAGTTCAATCCTTTGAGAAAGACATCCCTGTTCCGCCATCACCTCCTTACCTCTCACTGTTCTATCCCCTTTGCAATTTGCCTTCTGACCTCATCATTTGGCTGCAGTGGCCGGCTTCAAAATTAGCCATGATCTGATGGCCAGATCCAACAGCCCTTTCTCGACCCTCACCTTTGTCCTCTCTGCAGCGTTGGACATTGGTGACCATCTTCTCCTCCTGAATGATCTCTCCCCTCTGGTTCTGCATGATGTCATTCTCCCTTTGTTCTCATCTCCCTTGTCTAGCTTCTCCTCGTCTCTCTCTCTCTGTCTCTCTCTCTCTGTCTCTCTCTCTCTGTTTCTCTCTTCCCCCCCCCCATTGGATTTTGGGTCTTCTCCCCAAGGCTCTTTCCTTGGCCCTCTTCTTTCTTTACTCTTTAGCCCCTCACTTGATGACTTTGACAGTGTCATCTCTAGGTAGATAATTTCTCAATATGTGTGTAAGAGGGTTCATCTCTTTCCCCCCTATCCCAATGGAACATGCTCATTTTCTACTCCTGGTTCTAGTGACCCCATTGATGCTCTAGTGCCCCCTTCTCATGCACAGTGACCCAGTGCTGAAAGAACTTTGCATTTTAGAATCATATGATAAAGCTTTGGTCATCCTCTACACCATCCCATGCCACCCCCATCCATGATAAAGATAAAGATGGTGGATGGGCTATGACAGTTAAAAGAACAGACAGCTTTCTGCTTGGACTTCTTTTCTGTGACTGTTCTGTATGCAGATTGTAGATGCCATCTCTTGGTTCCTGCGCTGTGGATTTAAGGAATAGGCTGTGCTCTCCACCCCCATCCCTGTCCTTCCATAACTCCCCACACAAAGCATGGACTCAATTAAGTGAGCTTGTGCCTGGGCCCAGGCTGCTTTTTTCTCCCACAGAGCAGAGATTTCTCTTTCTTTTCTGCATAAATGACCGAACAAGGCTCTCGAAGTGGCAGTTTCCAGGATTTCCCATTGGAAGATCTTGGGAGTGAGCTTTTCACTCTGTGGAGGAAGATCATTTGGGTTTTTCCTTTTTATCTGCTTTATCATGTTTGAGTTGGTGCAGAATTTTACACACTTCAAGACAAGTGATAACTTACAAGAATCTTGTTAAGTGGCGTCTGCTTGTTGAATTGTATAACCATATATCTAGGGCTGAGCATAAATTCTCAACTTACCAAGGCTTTGACCTTCATAAAGGTTTCTGAATTGCCCAAGAACCATGCTACAACAATTTTGCTGAGACAAGGCATTGGGGGAGCCCCCAAAGGGATAATACCTGGGCCTTCTCACGTCACTGGAGAGCTTTCTAGAAATGGGAATATAGACAAATGGGCCCAAAGCATTGGCTTGATTTGCTAAGGAGTGTAAAGAAAGGTTGAAGAAGCATTTACACTTCTTTGTTCCTTTAGGAGGGGTAAAGACAATTCTGAATCAAATGATTGGATTATAGGGTGAGATCAGCCATGCCCCAGTTTCTTTCAAAAAGGATACTTCCCAGCTCTGGAGTTGTTCAAGACAGGATAGTGGTCTAGACTTTTTCTTTCAGTTAATCAAGTCTCCTGGCTTACTATTAAAGACACTGCACCAGTGGGGGCTCATGGATCATAACTTTAGCAGTACATATCCACAGAGAACTTGATTCTGGGGTAGCAGTCCCTCCCTCTGGGGGACCCAGAAGGTGAGTGTAAGTTGGGTTAATGAGTTAAACAGTATGAGAAAAGGGAATCTAATCCTTTTCATTATGAAGCTGACTTCTCCAGGACTGAATCTGCTCCAAACCATGTACCTGGGTACAGAACTAGAAGGTGTATGATATATGGATAAGAGGCATCATGTTGGAAGAGAGTCTTTAATCTACTGCATCCAATGCTTTTTCATAATCAATAATCAATAAGGGTGCTGGGGTCTTATTGACTACATCTTTTAGCCTCTTTCCCTTCTAAGCCTCAGTTTGGAACTGGGGTACAGGGAACCCCCTCTGTCCTCGGGGGAATGATGGTGGGAGCTGACGTCATTTGCAGGGACACTAGATACCCCTCACCCCCTTAAGAGTCCCTGAGAACCATGGAGTTGGAATAAGACGAAACACGTCTGCCTTCAGGTAATGGGGGCCAGGCAGTAACTTTAGTAATAATATCACTAAGCGGTATTTTTTGTGGTAACATTACTGAGTACTCTTTGGGCACATGAGCTATTCTGGTACTGGGTCTGGTGGTGGTGGTGGTGGTCTTCTTTCTCAAAGGGGACCAATGATATCAGGAGGGTGATGTCTTGACTTGCCCATGAATCAGATGTAAGTGAGGCAGGACTGTGCAAAGTCACAACCTCACTCTCTCCTCCGGAGTCATCTGGGTCCAGTGGCAAGACAAAGGTCAAGAGGACTGGTATTGGGTGTATAAGGGAAGGGGGAAGGAGGAAGGGAGAGGAAGAGGAGGGAGAGAGGAGAGGGAAGGAGAAGGGAAGGGGAGGTTTTGTTGTTGAGTTATTTCAATCATGTCTGACTCTTCATGACCTCATTTAGAGCTTTCTTGGCAGAGATACTGGAGTGGTTTGCCACTTCCTTCTTCAATTCATTTTACAGATGAGGAAACTGAGGCAAACAGGGTGAAGTGACTTACCCAGGGTCACACAGCTAGGAAGGGTCTGAGGCCAGTTTAGAACTGGAGAAGATGAGTCTCCCTGACTCCAGGCTAGATGCTCTGAGCACTGTGGCAACACCTACCCCACAGTTTGATCTCGCCCACCCCCTCATTTTAACAAAGAGGACACTGAGGACACCCAGGGGGTGAGCATCAGAGCATGATGTGAAGGCAGATTCATAGACTCCAAGCCACCGACCACCTCTGTCTGACCCTCATTTCAGCAAAAGAGGAAACTGAGGCTACTTGGTAATGGTGGAAGAGCCGGTTTCCCAGCTCTGTGGCTAAGGATCCACTCCCCCCACAGCTGGCCTGTCCCAGTTCTCTTCCCCCTTTCTGCCTCTTGGTTTCCTTATCTTGGACCTGCCTGGAGTGGAGACAAATTGCCCCTGGATGACAAGCTTAAGCTTTTCTTTGGACTCACCTTAGGGCCCCCCAGCCCCCTCTCCTCTCCCTCTCCCTATGTTTGGTGATGGTGATAACTTCAGATGGCATCTGGTCCCTTCCCTGTGCCAGTCTGCATATGAGTATGTGAGTGAGTGTGTGTATGCATGCGTGTATGTGTGAGTGTGTGTATGTGAGTGAGTGTGTATATGTGTGTATGTGAGTGTGTGGGTGTGTGTATTGTGTGAATGTTGTGTGTGTGTATTGTGTGTGTGTGTATGTAGTGTGTGTGAGTGCATGTGTATGTGTGTGAATGTGAATGTTGTGAGTGTGTGTGTGCTCTCGCTCACAGGCGCCTGTCTATTGTTGGCTCAGATTTCAGCCTCCCTGCCTCCCTCCCTCCTGGGTCTCATACCAGCCCCTTTTGCTCCAGGGGCTGCCTGGTCATCAGGTTGTCTTTCCAGATAATACGCAGTGGCCCCCAGGAATGACCTGGAATGCCCCCGCTGGTGGGCAGGCTGAGACTCGGGCCAGAGCCCCGGGTTCAGACTGCAGCCCCTCTGCTCCTGCTGCCTCGGTGACCCCCTGGGAGCCTCAGTCGGCTCCGCTGTCCTGGGCTCTCCCGGGCCGCTCCTCCTCTGCCTCCCTACCCCCGGGGGGAGCGGGGTGTGCCTGGGGGGAGGGGCTGGCAGGCTGCATGCCTGGAATGGGGGCGCCCGCGGGGAGGGGGTTCCATCTGAGCCCCGCCACGGATGCTCTTTTTTTCCTGAGTAGTATTTTTCCCAGTTACGTGTAAGGATAGCTCTCGACATTCATTTGTGTAAGACTTTGAGCTCCAAATGCTTCTCCCTCCCCACCCCCACGCCCAGACAGCCCGCAATCCGACCCAGGCTGTGCATGCACAATCACGCTAAACACACGAACGCATCAGGCGTGTGTCTGTCATCAGTCATCTGCCACTGACTTCCGCGCGAAGCTGGGCACGTCTGGACGCCCTTCTGGGGCTGAGCGTCCTCATCCATAAATGAGGGCCTGCAGCTGGCCCGTCCCTCCCAGCTCTCAGTCCCACGGACCTGGGCTGGCCAGTCTGGACCAGGAGGAGCGAGAAAGGCTGCCCTCTAGCGGTGCAAGACTCCTCCGGTCCCTCCCAGGAACAGTAGGCGAGGGCCAAACTTGGTGACAGACGTGCCACGACTGCCTCTCCCTGAGCCAGGCCGGGCCCCTCACCCCTCAGGGTTCTAGGGTGCCCTGGGGGTCTGGGAGTACACCTGCTCTGCTCCCATTGACTGGATGTGTTGCCCACATTGCTTGGCACCAACGCCTCCTGCTCAGCCTCAGTCCCATTTAATCACTTAACACTAATTAGCTTTTACAGAGAGACATTTACTTGATAAACACAAGAACAAAATAGAATATATAACGTACAGTATAATAAAGATCCATAAGAACAAAAGCCCCTATGTTTCGGGGGCCCTGGTCAGTCTCCGGGGGGAGTAGGCTCACTCTTAGTACCTTAATTTCTAAATACATGCCTTCCTCCTCCCTACCCAGGGAGCCACTTCTTATGACAAAGATGAAAAAGAAGAAAGGAACAAAACCCAATTCAGCAAAACCAACCAGTAGATGGATTGTCTTGGGCAGACGATACGTACACCGCTCACACCCGTCGCCCCCCACCTCTGCACTGGACAGAGGGAGGTATGGTTTCTCAAGACTCTTTGTGGCCAAGCTGGACCAACCTCCTGGCTGCTAAAATCAGTCTTCTGACGTCTCAATTCTCCTCCTCGGTGACCCTCTGAAGCTTTCCCTTGTGCTGACCGCCTCTGCCTCCTCCTCTATTGGCTTCTGCTCTCTCTCGCTTCTCCCCCTCCTCGTCTGCCTGCTCCTTCTCCTGGTCCCTCACCTTCCTCAGTCTTTCCCTAGTAACGCAGAATTACAAGATCTCAGAAAGGGAAGGGCCATCAGAGGCCATCGGCCCAACCTATAACGGAACAAGGCTCCCTTCTAATCCAAGCCATCCTTCCTGTGCTCGAGCCTCGACTAAGGAGGAAGCCACTCCTCCCTGCTCCTACCTTGGGACCAATCTCATTGTCATAACTCCGAGGTCAATCTGCTTCTTGTTGCTCCTGTCCTCCAGCAAATCTGTTTCCTTTCACAGTATTGGGTCTTCCAGTACTTAAACCCATCCTCTCTCACCCCGACCATGGCAGTGGCCTCTTAATTGGTCTCCCTGCTTCTCCACTCTATGCTCCCCCAGCTGCCACAACCACATCCCTAAAGAGCAGACCTGACCATGTTGTGCCCCTGCTCAGGAGCTTTAAGGGGTCTCCATTGCCTATAAGATACAGCACAAACCTTGCTCCAAGCTACCGTTCTAGACTTATCGTGCATTACTGCCCAACTATAAATTCTGTTCCAGCCAAGTGTCAGACACGACCTGCCATATCCTGCCTCCATGAATTTACCTATAAAGGCAGGCTTGGTAGAGTTACTCAACAAAGAGCCCAGTACTTTAACCAGGTGAAACCAATCAATTAGAAGCTTCAACTAACAAAAAGTCCTTGGAACTGGAATGACGCCAAACAGAGAGAGTTCTGGGGTAGGACGAGGAAATTCGGTCATGCTCTAAGGCTTATCTAGAAATTAGCAAGTAAGTTGAGAAGAGAGTCGTTCCAGAGCCTGAGCCTGAGCCAGCACAGCGATCCAGCTTCACTCTTGAGAAGGCCACATTGGAGGGAGAAGGAGCCTCCTACTTGGTCTCCTCACCACACCACCCTGCCTCCTGCCTCCAGCTTTGGCCGGAAGGAGACCTTGCCAACTCAAAGGGTTTTCCCATCTGAGTTCTAGCAACTCTATCAGCCAGCCCTCCTCTGAAAACAGTAGCGCCTGGCGGGAGCATCTGAATCTAGAGCCAAGGACTACCCATAGATAGAGCTGAGAACTTGGAGTCAGGAAGACCTGAATTCAAATCCTGCCTCAGATACTTACCCAATTTCATTTTATTCATATGTAAAGCAGGGGGAATAATAGCATCTACATGCCGAGGTGGTTGTGAGGGTAGACTGGGATGTTGTGAAGTATTTTGTGACCCCGAAAGCACACGAGGATGGTAGTTATTATTATTTTCATACTCAAGGGGAATTTCTTGAGCACCCCAAGAAAGAGACAAAGGACTTCCGGTGCCCAAGAGGTGACTTGCCCCATTGCCGAAGCCATGTGCTCTGCAAGCTGGAGAGATGGCTTTCCCTGTGCTCTGTGGGGAGTGGTGGGAGAGCCCCAGCCAGGCTTCTGGGGTTGTTTCATATCAATTGTTATTGAAATACCTCCTTCTAAGAGCCAATGAATGGTGGCTGATGAAACTGATTTTCAACTGCCCTTGGAAGGAAGGATGCGGGTGGGGCTCAAGCCAATGGCGTTAGAAAATCAATCCCATTTCCTGGAGGGCACATCCCCCAAAGCCCTGAAGGAATGAAGCAGCCGAGTTCTGGAGACCCAGCTCTCAAACTAGTGAGGAGTGGGAGTCTTCTCAGAGTATATGTTACACACATACACACACACACACACACACAATTTCCTGGTTGACATGATTGCACATGTATAACCTATATCAGATTACATGTTGTCTTGAGGATGGGGGAGGGAAAAAGAGAAATTTGGAACTCAAAATCTTATTTTCAAAAAATTGAAAACTATCTTTACATGTAATTGGAAAAAATGAAATACTATTAAGTGGGGGGGGGGGAGAAGAGAAGACCAGAGTCACCCCAGTCTTGAGCAACCACTGCCCCATAATTATCTAGCACTGGTCAATATGGGGGCAAAACCCTTGAACAGGTTACCCACAAAGAGGGTTAGGGTTGCCTGAGACCCCAAAATACCAATATGCCGTGTCCTGCAGGAAGAATTCGACTCAAGTCTTCTCAGCCAAAGAAAAACAAAGTTTATTAATAGTTCATCATATGGGGTAGACTCTCAAGGAGCCAGTCTATGCTAGGTCATTCCATGGGGCTCTCACACCACATGGAAGGAAGATGGGATCTTATATACAGAAACGTTGTGGGAGGAATCCAGGAGTGGTCTAGAGGAGGAGTTTGGGGAGGGTCTTCAGGAGGAGTCAGATGAGGTCAGACTCCAGTAATGAGTGATTAAGGGTGGGAAGTTGCTGAAGGCTGCCTGGAGACCATAGACAATGGTGTAAAGACTTGGGCAGAGCCATAATGAAAGGCCTATGGCCTCAGGCAAATGCCTTCTGTGGGAAGATTCAAGGAGAGCTCAAGGGGGCTCCCAGAACCTGCACCTCATCACTTCCACCAACAAAAAGATGACTACTTGCTCAAGGCTTGGATGATGGTGAGCATTTTTTTTTTAGCAGTAAAGTATTTTTAATTAACAAAAAAAATATTTCCCACTGATGAGGTGTAGGCTCTGAGACCCTCCTTGAGTTCTCCTTGAATCTTTGAGGTACAGGCTCTGGGAAACCCCTTGAAGCCTGATTAAATCTTCCCACTTGATGAGGCATTTGCAGAGGCCATAAGTTTCATTGTGGCTGGGCCCAAACCTCTGTTACTAGTCTGGCCCTCCTTCATTGTCCATCTACTTCCCATCCTTGAGCCTATCAAAATATCGAGCCACCCTGGCATTGCCCTCTTTAACTCCTCCTGAAGACCCTCCCCAAACTCATTACTGGAGTCTGACCTCATTGTCTCCTCCTGAAGACCCTCCTCAAACTCCTCCTCTAGACTACTCCTAGCTTCCTTTGTACATAAGACCCCATCTTCCCTCCATGTGGTGTGAGAGCACCATAGAATGCCCTAGTAGAGGCTTACTCTGTCCTGCTTGCCCAGTGCAAGTGTCACAGATACCGAGGCTCCTTACAGGTCTACCCCATATGGTGAACTTTCAATGAACTTTGCTTTTCTTTGACTGAGAGAAGACTTGAGTCGAATTCTTTCTGCAGGACCCGGCATATTGGTATTTTGGGGTCTCAGGCACCCCTAACCCTCTTTGGGTGAACCTCTTCACCACGGTTGAAACAAACTCCCTCCTCCTGTCTAAGTCTGAGTCCCTTTTCAAGGCTCTTGTCCCACCAACCCGGTGAAATCATTTAAATATCCCAAGGCGCTCTCTCCCTCATCAGGTTGTGGTTGTTGAGTCATTTTTCAGTTGTGTTTGGCTCTTTGTGACCCCATGTGGGGTCTTCTTGGCAAAGATACTAGAGTGCTTTGCCATTTCCTTCTCCAGCTCATTTTACAGAGGAAGAAACTGAGGCAGACAGGGTGAAGTGACTTGCCCAGGGTCATACAGCTGGGAAGTGTCTGAGACCAGATTTGACCTTCAGAGGATGTCTTCCTGACTCTGTGACCTAACTGCCCCTTCATCAATTTTGTATCATAGGTGTACGTGAACTGAATGTGCCTCCTTACTCTAATGGATAAAGTATAAGCCCCTGGAGGACAGGAACTATTTCATTTTTTAAAATCTCTCTCCCTCCCCCTCCTCCCCCTCTTTCTCCAGCAGCTGGCCCAGAGGCTTTCCTGTGGCAGGTGCTTCTGCCCAGGGCCTGGTCCAGGGCCTGGTCCAGGGCCTGGCAGGCATCCCCAGTCTGAAGCCTTTCAGAGTTGGAAGGGATCTTCGGGCCAGCTAGTCTGGCCCACAGAGAAGAGGAATCCATGCTATCACTCACAGATGGCCCACCAGCCTCTCAGGAAGACCTGCAAGAAGGAGCCTCCCCAGGCTCCTCACCTCCCCAGGAAGCTGCATCCTGCCCCTCCTCCTACTTTGGAACACTTCTCCTTGTGAAGCAGGGTTCTAACATTGAGCCCAAATCTGTCCCTTGTTCACTTCTGCTGGGATCCTGGTTCTGCCCTCCTGGGTCAGGTCATGTCAGCAAGCATTTATTAAGTGCCTGCTGTTGAAGAAGTTATCCATAAAATGTAGAGGTCTAGGGTTAGGGGTGGTGGAGACCCCAAAATACCAACACACCGGGTTCTGCTGAATGAATTCGACTGAAGTCTCTCAGCCAAAGAAAAGTAAAGTTTATTAAAAGTTCACCATATTGGATAGACTCTCAAGGAACCTCAGTATCTGTGACGCTTGCATTGGGCAAGTCCGACAGAGCGAGTCTGACACAGAGTAAATCTGTGCTAGGTCATTCTACATACAGAAAGGTTGTGGGAGGAATCCAGGGGTGGTCTAGAGGAGGAGTTTGGGGAGGGTCTTCAGGAAGAGCCAATGAGGTCAGACTCCAGTAATGAGTTTGGGGAGGGTCTTCAGGAGTCAGTTGAGGTCAAACTCCAGTAATGAGTGATTAAGGGTGGGAAGTTGCTGGACAAAGAAGGGCCAAAGATTTGGGCAGAGCCCCAACTTAAGGCCCATGGCCTCAGGCAAATGCCTTCTGTGGGAAGATTCAAGAAGAGCTCAAGGGGGCTCCCAGAATCTGTACCTCATCACTGTGTGCCAGGCACTTGCTAAGCACTGAAGGTAAAAAGAAAGTCTGTCACTCACCCCCCCCAATCGCTGTTCTTCAGGAGCTCACAGTTTAATTGGGGAGACAACATGGGAATAACTGTACAAACAGGACATACACTGGATAAATTGGGGGTAATGAATAGAGTGAGGGCACTAGAATTAAGAGGGGTTGGGAGAGGCTTCATGGAGAAGGGGGAATGTGAGTTGGGACTTGAAGGAAGCCAGGAACCAGGGGGTGGAGATGAAGAGCAAGAACATCCCAGTCACGGGTCACAGCCAGTGGAAACCTGCAAAGAACTGCAGTTCTTGGCTCTTGATGCCAAGATGACCTTAGAGGTGATAGGGAGCCATGCAAGATCCCTGAGCAGGGGAGTGACTCAACCATCCTTTGATTTAGGAAGAATATTTTGGCAGCTGTGAGGAGGAGGGATTGAAGAGAGAGGAGACTAGATGCAAATCATGAACACAAAACTGTTCAGAATAATGTTGAGCATTTCTATAACACTAATGTGTGAGATGAAAGAGTTCAGAGTCTGAACCTGAGGTCAGAAAAG
Source organism: Pseudochirops cupreus (assembly GCA_028627135.1). NCBI lineage: Eukaryota > Metazoa > Chordata > Mammalia > Diprotodontia > Pseudocheiridae > Pseudochirops > Pseudochirops cupreus. The sequence goes on from CM053580.1 coordinate 583,221,457, forward strand.
GTCTTTTTTTCTCATGAGAAAGGACTCTGCCCCTGTCGCTCAAATGGCATCTGCCAGGGAGAGAGCAACGGGTAGAAGCAAGCCCATTGTTATATAACCTTCTAACGCAAACTCAACACCCCAACTGGCCTTCACTCTTATTGGTAGGGGGGCTGACCCATAACCTAAGCTCGGGAATCTCTCTGAGACAAAGGACCTGGAAACATGTGGGTGTCCAATGAAAGGCCAGGGTTCCTTATTTGGCATATCTTGTGCCGAGGTGGCACTGGGGGGAGGGTCTCCATTGCTCTAAGCCCCAGATTCCTGGAAGGTCAGGTGACCTCTAACTTAGGCCTAGAGAATACTGAAGCCATTCTAGATTTGATTTTTCAGAATGGGGGAACTTCACTATACATTATCCCTCACAACTAAGGTTCGCAAAACACTTCAGGTATGTTATCACATGGGAGCCTCGCAACAACCCAGTGCCATATATACTATTGTTACCCCATTTTACAGATGAGCCAACTCAGACTGGGAGATGGTAAGTGACTTGCCCAGGGTCACACAACTAGTAAGCACCAGAGGGGGTACTCTAACTCACACCTCTCCAGTCCCAAGCCCAGCCCCCTTTCCACTTTGCGCCTGAAGACAGACTAAAGACATCTTCATTGTTTTCATTTTATTTAAGTTTCCGTTCAAAGTACAAATGATCCTAATTTAATGGTTTTATTCAGAATTCGATTTAATTTTTTATTTTCTTTCTCTGCATTTATAGCTCTTCTCTCTGGCTTACATTTAAAGCTTGATACAAATGCCCTCCCCAAGTTTCTTCCCTACCACACCCCCCACATATACATATAGCAACACTTATCATGTCATATTATTCTAGTTACTAACAGGTGTGCTGGAGCCAGCTCGAACCAGCTCTCCAGAGCCAGGTGAGCTGATCATTAAATTTTCAGTGTGATCATCAGAAATTGGCAAATGCTAGGGGCAGCTAGTTGGTGCATTGAATAGAGCCCTGGCCCTGAAGTCAGGAGGACCTGAGTTCAAATCCAGCCTCAGACACTTACTGGCTGTGGGACCCTGGGGAAATCACTTCTCCCTGTTGGCCTCAGTTTCCTCATCCATAAAATGAGCTGGAGAAGGAAATGACAAACCACCCTAGTATCTCTGACAAGAAAACTCCAAATGGGGGCATGAAGAGTTAGACATGACTGAACAATGACAAAGCGAGTCACAGCTTGATTTATTATTTTGTTGACTATCTAGACCTGAGAAAGTAGTAGAGAAAATGTTAGTAACACAGATCAAACTTGAAAGTGTGTCCGGAGAGCTGGTTGTTAAACGTGTACCACCACCTCCACTCCCCCACCTGGCTTGGTGTCCCTCCATGTGACTGTGAGTTCTATGAGGTCAGGAACCACATTATGGTTAAACCTTTTGTCTCTCTGAGCACCAAGGACAGGGAGGATTGAAGAATGTAGCATTGCTAGGGCTCCCTCTCCCACACTTAGGCCAGCCACTTCACCCCTCGGGGTTCTAGGGTACCTTGCTCTACTCCATTGGCCGGATCCCTCACCCGCTGGGTTCCCCCCATCGACTGACACCCAGTCCCTGCTCCATTTAACTGCTTAATATCAGTTAGCTTGTACAGAGGGCCATTGACTTGGAAATACAGATGATTCCCCCGAGTCTCTGGGGAGTGAAAGCTGGCCTTTAACGCCAGTCCTAAATAACATTGGTCGCATCACATTCACATCCAGATGCATCCTTGTCTCAGCCCCCCTGGTTTGGGGCCTGACCACCGCCCCTGAAGGTCATTCCCTGCCCTTGGTGCTGAGCAGGCCACAAATCCCAGCCTGGACTCTGACCACCAGACTCCTGTGACTCGCCCTCCTGACCCCCAAATTCATCTCATTCACCTAAAATGGAAAAGAATAAACAGAGGGGCCCCCACCAGCCCTTTGACAGGACTCTGGATGTCTCAAGGCTGCTCCCCTCTCTTACCCAGCCCGAGGAAGACAATGACAGCTGTGATTGAGGCTGAGGGTTCATGCCTTTTTGTATACCTCCTCAGCCAATCAAAGAGACCCTCTTCTCTGGGGGATCAACCCACTGGGCCACCTCCAGGATTTCTGACATCTCGACCCTTGGGGAAACATTGTCCAGGAGCTTTGCTCACGTGCCAGATACCTATAATGTAAATATTTGTTCAAATGGAATTTCTTTTTTATAAAGGACTCTGAGAAAAATAAACCCCTCTGTTTAACTTTTAAAGCTCTTCTTAACCTGGCCCCAACCCATCTTTCCAGTCTCATGGGACATCTCTCCTCCTCCTCTGCCTCCTGTATTCTACAAGTCAGCCTCATTTGCCTTCTTTAAGGTATCTGAAAGAAGCAAAGAGACCAGAGGCCAGAGAAGTCCTCAGACCAGGGGTGGGAGAGCTTGCAGCCAAGAGGCCAGTGTGGCCCTCTAGGTCCTCAGGTGCAGCCCTTTGACTGAATCCAGACTTCACAGAATAAATCATTTGCTGCAGATTCCCCACCCCCACCTTGGACCCTATGCGTATTGAAAGAGGTGACCAGAAGAGTGGCAATTAGACAATTGTGACAGTAATTATGTCAATAATGATGGGCAGAATGACTTGTCCACTTATACAAAGCCTTTGCTTATGATAGCCATTTATACATGAAGAAGAAAGGAAAGGAAGGGCATTTATATAGCCCTGCTACGAGCGGGGCACTGCTAGGCACTTTCCCAATATGATCTCATTTGATCAGGTGCTATTATTAGCCCCATTCTTACAGTCAAGAAAACTGAGGCAGACAGGGTTAAGTGACTTGTCCAGAGTCACACAGCTAGTAAGTATCTGAGCTCGGATTTGAACTCGGGTCTTCCTGCCTCTAGGCCACCCAGGCATTCTCAATGAAGGCATGAGTAGGGAAAAGGAGACTTTCACCAACAATATTCAGCAATGGACAACCCGTTTGTCATCTCACAATTCTCTGAAAGATGTCGAGAATATATGCCAAGCAGCGGAGCTAACATATTCAAGCCAGCAAGCCAATCTCTACCCTCAGGAAGCTTACATTCTAATACTGCGGTTCTCAACTTGTGGGTCGCGACCCCTCTGGGCATCAAAGGACGCTTTCACAGGGGTCACAGGGGTCACCTAAGACCATTGGAAAACACATATTTCCAATGGTCTTAGGAATCGAGACACCGATCCTCTATCTGTCTCCAGGCGGGTCCGCCCACATGCAGATACACCCACATATGAGTATTAAAGGGTCTCGGCATTAGGAAGGTTGAGAACCACTGCCTTAGAAAATGTAATAATCAGAATAGCCCAATTCAAGCCCTTCAGTAATGAACCTCAGGCAAGGCATAAAACAGAGAGACAGATGCGTGCTCCCCAAAGGTGTTCATCACCATGATGGAAGGAGATTCAGATGAGAGTCTAAGTTGAAGAAGGATTCTGTATGGATGGCGAGGTTCTATAAATGCTTCTATGTGTGAATGACATTGTGCTGGTTGAATCAAGCCCAAAGACACTGCAAAGCCTCCTGGAAAAGATCTTCAATTACTCAGAGAAGTCTGGCCTGACCATCCACACAGGAAGAACCAAGTGGATGACAAATGTCCATAGCCCAGATTTCAACATGCATTTGGATAATCACCCTATTGAACCTGCACAATATTATGTGTATCTGGAAAGACAATACAGATGGAGGGGGATCTGGGTCTCGAGTTGTGATAGAAATTAATGTTATACCATTATATGAATAATTAATTATTAATTTGTGATCCATCCTTTTCCTCCTATTTTTGTTAAGGCCCAGCTCCTGAAAAAGTCAGGCATTTCTGAAGGGCTTGGCTGAGTGACGAGATAACTAGCCCACAAGGTACATAAGTTGGATGGGACCCCATGTAACTGGGAAATCTAATTTCTATTTACAATATCAACAGAATCTCATCGGGGGAGCCTATGCCTGAAGAGGAAGCCCCTGTCCTTGGGCCCCTCCATTACAGTTTAGGGTAAATCAGCTCATGAAGGAGAAAACTAGCAAGAGCAGTCCAGATGGAGATGGTTTCCCTTGCCCAGGTGTCTTGAGGCTGCTGAATCTTAATGATGATAAAGCCATGTTCAGAAGGAGGAGCTGAAAACTTTTAGTTCACCTCCTCATTAAACATCCACCAATCAGAACTGAGTTTCATTTGTCAGGGAAGTTCCCTTTCTGAAGGGATTGAAAGCATTTCAGCTCTCCCTTGGCAACTTTGGTTACTGAGATAAGCTGCCGCCTACTTCTTTATTAATTACGAGCTAGCCTAATTGATAAGTTGATTATTAATTACCCAGCAGCAATGTCTCTCAGGCGTTTTCATTCATCACAGTTGAACCAGAGAGAGTGGTCTGGTTTACCTTTGGAAATTGCATGACACTTTTGCTGATACCCACTTTCCCATAAAAGGAAAAGCTGTCTCTTTGATGCAAACATTCCACCAGTGTTAGGTGTTACAGCAAGACCCAGATCATCCCCGCCTCCGAAGAACCAAGGATAAGTGTCATCCAGAGGGCAGCGGAGAGGTTCATGGTGGGTGGGAAAAACGGGAGTAAGATGTCACCAAGGAATTCATGGGGTCATAGCAAGAAGTGACAGATGGACAACCAGAGCGAAACCAGACTGGTATTCTTGTCATCAGAATGTCAGCAGAGAATGAAGAGACTCCAAAGGAAAGTGTGGGAGATAAAAGGCATTAGATCGACTACCAAATGGAAGGTCTGCAGAGCCGTGGTGCTGACCTCATTGTTGTATGCCTGGGAAACCTGGACAGTCTACCAGAGCCATGCCAGGAAACTGAATCGCTTCCATTTGAATGGTCTTAGGAAGATTTTGAAGATCACCTGGCAGGATAAGGTACCAGACACTGAGGATCTTTCTTGAACTGAACTGCCAAGCATTCAAACTCTGTTTCAGAGAGCAGAACTCTGATGGGCTGGCCACGTTGTTCGAATGTCAAATGTACACTTGCCAAAAAGACTTTACGGAGAACTTAAATGGGGCAAACGTTCACATGGTGATCAGAAGAAGCGATACAAGGACATTCTCAAGGTGTCTCTGAAGAACTTTGGAACTGATTGTATGACATGGGAGATGCTGGCACAAGACCGCTCAGCATGGCATGCTCATGTCAGAGAAGGTGCTGTGCTTTATGAGCAAAGCAGAACTGAAACAGCTCAAAGGAAATGCAGGATGTACAAATTTGGAGAATCCACCCCAAATGTTCCCTTGAACTCTTTGTACCCAAACTGTGGTAGAGCATTCTGAGCTCACGTTGGTCTGACCAGCCACAGTCAGACACATAGAAACTTAACTTTAGCATGGTGATAAATAATTTTGGATCTCTTCCAGAACAAAGGACAGCAGCCAACCATACAAAGGTATTCTTCCCATTTTACAGATGTAACTGACTAAAGGGAGACCCAGTGGGGTCTCATATTTTCCATACCTCTCAATCAGTTGTAATGTTGTGAGAATGTGGTCAACTATCAAAGACATCTAGGAAAGCCTGCCTGTTCTCTTACTTTCTCCATACATGCACTCGATCAGCAGGTAAAACAGTGGTTCTCAACCTTCCTAATACTGTGACCCTTTAATACAGTTCCTCATGTTGTGGTGACCCCCAAACATAAAATTATTTTCATTGCTACTTCATAACTGTAATTTTGCTACTGTTATGAATCTATCTGATATGCAGGATGTATTTTCTTTGTTACAAATTGAACATAACCCACAGGTTGAGAACCACTGGTGTAAAACATTCTCACAAAGACTTGGTGGAGAGGAGAAAGTGACAGTATGCATTGGGAGCTGACTGTGTCCTCTTAACTGCCTTCTATCCAGTTATAATACTGTCTGGGATTTCCCCCTAATTGGTCAGTATCTTTCCTCTTTGAAATGTCCTAAAAATTGAACACTGAGTGTCTTTAAAATGGGCATCTCACGTCTCCTAAGTGCTAGTTACAGTCCTCTGAGGACTCTTACATCAATAACCAGCTATTTCCTGCCTGCTAAGCTCTAGCCAGTCTCTGTTTTACCCGATGCCTCCTGACTCACTTCTTGAAGAGGGGAGGCACCCGCCTCCCTAAAAGCCAAAAGGCTTTTCATTTCTTAATCGCAAACCTCCTTATCTACCATACTTTTCTGGGTCCAACTTTGCACTGAACCAATTAAATATCAAGCTATATTTAGTGAATCAAATTCTTTTCTGTTTTTTGACATTTTAAAAAAGCATTTGTTTTAGTGAGGAAAACAGCTTTGAAGACTGCTGTTCAACAGGGTGTTATCTCCTTAAGATCAAATGAGATTCCTTGACAAAATGTGACCCTAGAGATATCTTTGTTTGATAAGCCCCTCCCTAGAAATATCAGCCTCCCAATCAAATCAGGAGATATAGACATTAGCTGAGAATCACAGGATTTGAGTTGGAAGGTCCCTTAGTGGATAAGACACCCCATGATGGAATAGGTTCCCCCCATTCTTAGGAACTCAACAAATGTTCCCAACACACTTCTCAGGTGCCTGCCAACACCAGTGCCATGATTCCACGATCTGCATGAAGCTTTCCAGTAAGAAGGAATTCACTTTTCTTAAGGCAGCTACTTCTACATTGGGACTGCTCTCATTTCTAGGAAGGTCTTTCCTGACATTGAACTTTTTCACCTTGCCTCTTTGCAACTTCATCCTGTGACGCCTCAGACACTTATTAATTATGTGATCCTGAACAAGTCAATTCACCCTGTTTGCCTCAGTTTCCCCATTTTAAAATAAGTTGGAGGAGGAAATGGCAAACCACTCCAGTGTCTTTGTCAAGAAAACCCCAAATGGGAGTGCTGAAGAGTTGGACCGGACTGTAGAATGAGTGAACAACGAAAAACAAGAATTGGGACCAAACCCTCTGAGAAGGAAGAAACTTCTCATGTTTAACAAAATGAGGCTGTCGCCCTCATTGGTATGACCAGGAGAGAGGTCATTCATTGCAGCCAGAAGAGATAAATCATGGAAGTTGCTGACTCTCTGCTGAGTTCCTAGACCACCATATATTGATTTGGCTTGAAAATTAGATATCTAGATAGAATACATGGTCTTCCCAGGATAAGATACCAAACCTTCTCAAATCTAATGACCAGCAGTCTCTTGTAATTTATGTAGAGAAGAATGATGCTGCTGGAAAGAATCTAAGAAGCATTAAGAAGGATTAGGACCCGGTAGGAAAGAAACTGAAGGTTGGGGCCACAGGCTGTCTTTTATCCAAGGAAGTGACTGAAAATAGATTTGGGATGTGAGCAGCTGGTCAAGACCATCACGGATGAGAAAAGCATTTGGATCATTGGATCATGGCTCAAGATAGAGGCTTCTGGGCTCTTGGCCAGGGATGAAGTACATCTAGCTGGGGTCAGTCAAAATGCATCTGTTCTGTGAATCTGATGGAGACCCCTTTAGGCAGAAAGTGGAGGGGAAATAGAACCCTGACCACAAATGTCTGCCAAGTTAAATCCCTGAGAGAGAAGCAGGTACCATCTTAGAAGAAATTACCTACAGAGAGAGCTAGGAATTCCTAGAACACACTATTCAAGAGGAGAGACAGCTGTGCAACACGTGGGCTCACAAATTATACGGTGTAAACAGGGTGGATAGAAATCTTAAAGCAAGAGGGTAAACTCAGCCTCAGAGATGCTAATTAGACTTGATTGGAAAAGGGAAAGGGAAGAGAGCAGCATTTAGTAAGCATGTCTCAGGCACTGTGCTAAGCAAGCTGTTTAAAAAATATTTCATTTGATATTTACCCCGCTACATAGGTGCTGTTATTATCCCACTTTACAGTTGAGGAAACTGAGGCAAACAGGTTAAGTGACTTGCCCAGAGTCCCACAGCTAGTGAGTGCCAGAAGCTGGGTTTGAACTCAGCTCTTCCTGACTCCAGGCCCAGAACTCTATCCACTGGGCCACCTAGCTCTCAGAAGACAATCAGGACTGGAATATAGCAATATTGCTAATTGTACGCCTAATTCAAAAGCGAGGGGATAGATAAGAGCTTTGTACGTTAGTATGAGATATTCACATGAAGAAATCCCATCGAGGCTGGCCAGATCGTGGTGAGAATTTGGGTCAATGAGGATTGCTAGAGAGAGAAAGAGAAGTGGCATCATTAGCATTTACTAGAGATCGCCTGGACAGAAGAGAGAATTAGACAAGGTAAGGAAGCACTTCATCAGACCAGGACAAACATGGTTAAGAAGGAACTGATTTTAGGGCGGCTAGGTGGTGCAGTGGGTAAAGCGTTGACCCTCAAATCAGGAGGACCCAAGTTCAAATATGGGCTCAGACACTTACTAGCTGTGTCACCCTGGGCAAGTCACTTCAACCTGATTGCTGCCCCCAAAAAAGTTTTTTTAAAAATAAGTCCCCAAATCCAGAAGCGTCCTGACACAAATGGGCTGGTCTCATTCCAGGTTGTCAGCTTCAGTAATCAGTTAGTCATGAGGGGCTGCTAGATGGCACAGTGGATAGAGCACCAGCCCTGGCGACAGGAGGACCTGAGTTCAAATCCAGCCTCAGACACTTGATCACTTACTAACTGTGTGACCCTGGGCAAGTCACTTAACCCAAATTGCCTTGCCAAAAAAAAAAAAAAGGAGGGAATTGATTGTGAAGATGAGGGATTAGGTGACAGTGAGGTCAATTCATCACGTCCAGGGGAACCTGGGAACCAAATGAGCTGGCAGTTGTGATTACTGACTCTATCTTTGAAAGAATGTGGCCCTATAGGACTGTAGAAGGGCAAAGTTTGTCAGAATTTTCCCAAAAAAAGGAAAATTCTAGGCTGGTGAGCTTGACTTTGATTCTTGGAATAGTTCTATATGTTATTAAAGAGATGGTTTGTGAGTATTTTGAAAGGCAAACAGTGATTAGTAAGAGTCAATAAGGTATATTAAAAAATTAGTCATATCAGGCTGACCTAGTTTCCTTTTCTGAGGGGTTTACTGGGTAGTCAAGTCAATGAGTGTTTATAAAGTTCTTGTTCTGTACTAGATACTGCGCTGGGAAGCAGGGGTACAAGGGGGGACAAAAACAGGCCTGCCCTCAAGGAACTCCCCATCCACCAGGAGACAATATGCAAAAAGCCATGTACGTAGAGTGTGTGTGTGTGTGTGTGTGTGTGTGTGTGTGTGTGAGTGTGTGTTTACGTATGTGTGTCTGTGTCTGTGAGTGTTTATATGTGTGTGAGAGTGTGTGTGAGAGTATGTGTGTGTGTATATGTGAGTATGTGTATGTGTGTGAGTGTGTGTATGTGTGTGAGAGTATGTGTCTGTGTGTGTGAGTGTGTGTATGTGTGTGAGTGTGTGTATGTGAGTGTCTGTGTGTCTGTATGTGTGTGAGAGTATGTGTCTGTGTGTGTGAGTGTGTGTATGTGTGTGAGAGTGTATGTGAGTGTGTATAAAAGGCAGCTAGGTGTCTCCACAGTGCACAGAGCACTGGGCTTAGAATCAGGAAGACTCATCTTCATGAGTTCAAATCCATCCTTAGACTCTTAGTAACTGTGTGAGGAACCAAGGAGGAGAGAGTGCTGGACAGCATCCAAGGCCACAGAGAGGTCAAGGAGGATGGAGAAAAGGCCATGGACAGTTAAGAGATCATTGGTCACTCGGGAGAGAGCAGTTTCAGTGGAGGGATGAGGTCAGAGGCCAGACTACAGAGAGTAGAGAAGAAAATGGGGGTCACAGGAAGTGGGGCCGCTGACGGAGAGTTCTTTAAGGAGTTTAGCTGAGGAAGGAAGGAGAGACATAATAGGGGAGATGCTGGAATTTTTTAGGGATGGGGGGGACGAGGCATTTTTGTAGGCAGCAGAGAAGCAGCTGGCAAATAGCGGAGACTGAAGATTAATGAGAGAATAGGAATGGAGGAAAAATCTGCTGGAAAGAACAGGATAGAATGGGACAAAGGGCAAATGTAGAGACGTTAGTTCTGGCAAGGAGAAGGGCCACCTCTCCATGCGAAAAAGGGATGGAGAAAGAGATATTGGGAGAGGATGGGAGGTGAGGAGGACAGAAGGGGTACATCTTAGGGCAAGTCCTCCATTTTAAAAACTGAAATCAAAAGCAAGTTTCTCAGGAGAGAGGATGGAGGAGAGGAAGTCATAGGAAGCTTGAGAGGTGATGGAAAGTCACTGGGATGGGTGGGCCAGATTAGAGGGGTGTAAAAGGATTCTCCTGCAGTGCTGGGGGGTCTGACTGAGATTATGTAACATCAGCTTCTACTGGACCCAGTCAGCTAGATTTGGTGATTTTCTTCAGCTTAGTTCGATAGCATGTGAGTAGGAGCAAAGACAGCAGAAGCCTGGAAAGGCAGTATCTTCAATAGGAAAAGGAGGTGAGAAACTCAAGAGAAAAAGCTGGTGTGGAATTGAGTTGGTTTGCCAAGGGTGAATCAGTGATGGAGAAGGGAAGAGTCTCCAATGCAGAGATGGTGGCCTTGGAAAACCTGAGGGAATCAATAGAAACACTTGCTGGTCATTTCAATCCTGTCCAACTCTTCTTGACCCCATTTGGGGTTTTCTTGGCAGAGACACTAGAGTGCTTTGCCATTTCCTTCTCCAGCTCATTTTACAGATGAGGAAACTGAGGCAACCAGAGTGAAGTGACTTGCCCAGGTGCACCCTAGGAAATGTCTGAGATTGAATTTGAACTCAGGTCTCAGAGTCCAGGGCGGGTACTCTATCCAATATGCCACTTAGCTGCCCTAGGGAGAAACAGCAAGGTAAACATATTTTAAAAAACTATTACAAGATTGAAGTACTTACATTCTAGTAGGAGAAGAAACAAGTATCATCTTAGAATCCTAAAAGCATCACAGAAAAAGTTAGATAATCAATCAATGAATCAATAATCATTTATTAAGCACCTACTATGTGCCAGGCACGATGAGAGACAAAAAAAAGGCAAATGACGGCCCCTGTCCTCAGGAAGCTTACAACCTAATCAAAGAGCTTAGGAACGGCTTTGTACTTAAAACAATCAGCTTGCTTTAAGCCTAGGGAATACATAACAGCCCCTAGGATCCGTGTGGTTTCCTTCTTCAGCTTTTGGAAATCTGTTTTAAACAAAAGTTATGGGTTCAATCACAAACACTCCAAGTCCCCAACTGGGAACATTCCTAACGTCCAGGCAGAGGTTGGGCTGTCTGCCCAAACGTACGTTTACATCCATCCCTAGTTAACCCCTGGCCTTTTTGTGGCTGAAGCAAAATTCAGGTTACTGGAAACATTTGGGTGATAAAACGGCCAATTATATAATAAGGCCTGTGGCCAAACAGTCGCTGAGAGGGGAAATTCAGGGAAGAATAGACCCCTTCTTGGCACTTTCCTCAGTCCTTAACCGCTGGGGACACTGGTACCACCAGCCCAGCTTTTCTGCTCCAAGATGGAGCCATGATCAACTTCTGTACCTCCCTTCTCTGCCACCCTTCAGTCCTGCCTTCTCCTTCTCCTTTTTCTGGTTCCCCTAGGGCACTAGCTCTTGACTCAGCTCTGGAAGACCCATCTGCTCTCTCTCTTCAAAATCTCTTTATGGCTCTGATATAGCACCTTCATTTTCTGTATAATCCTTAGAGAATCTCACAAGATGGCTTTGATTAATTCAAAAAGGCCGTCATCCCTCTCCAGTCTGCATTCCTGACTCTTGGACCTTCTCAAGCATTCCCTACCTCCTTCTCTTCTCCCCTTCCCTCCTTGCTGGGTGTCCTCATCTCTCTCTCTCTCTCTCTCTCTCTCTCTCTCTCTCACACACACACACACACACACACACACACACATACACACATATACACACCCACACACACATATACACACCCACACACACATATACACACCCACACACACATCCACACACACACATACATACACACACATTTCAGCTTCTTCTTATGTGTCATAATCTTAGAATGTAAGCTCATTGAGGGCAGGCGAGGCCTGCTTGTCTTTCTGCTTGTGTCTGTATTCCTGGGCTTAGCACAGTTCCAGGCACATTTTAAGTGCTTAATAACAGGTGTACTGCCCTGCTCACACTTGACTCCCATTGACTGATTCAATGGAGAAGCGTTCTTACCTAATTCTGAAGTAAGAGGGATAATAATGGAGCCCCTTCCCTCCTGTTTGGATGGTCTGAAAAGAAGGAAGAAAAGCCTGGGGAAAGGAAAACCCTAGAGAACAAAGGGGAAGTAGGGGAGCGAAACTGCACCTTACATAATCCAGGTGCACAGATGAGCAGGAGGGGGTGACAGGGGAGCTTCACGATTCCCTCTGGACTGGTCAAAGCAGGGTAGAACGCAGGGAGTGTGGGGCAGAAATTCAACTGAATAGGGAAACGGGAGGGAATGGAGAGAGGTGCCGGAAGAGACAAAGATTGAGGGGAGACTCAAGGAGGGAGGTTGTCATAAGCAAGACAAAATCCAACCTTGGAGGATGGAGAAGGGAGGAAGGAAGGAAGGAAGGAAGGAAGGGAGGGAGGAGGGAAGGAAGGAGGGAAGGAGGAGGGAGGGAGGCAGGAGGAAGGAAGGAAGGAGAGAGGGAGGGAGGAAGGAGCTGTGATTGGGGCCTGAGCAAAGGGAAGAGAAAAGGGGCGGGGAAGTGGATGCAGGTGGCATCAAGCCCAGATCACTGGTTCTGTTCTCAGGGCCTCGTATGTACCACTCTTTTTCGTAAAGAAGGGGTTGGGGTGGTGGGGGGAAGAGAGGAAAGCATAAAAGCAAATAGGATGGAGTGAAATGCAGAACTAATTATCAGAACCGGAAACACTTTTAAAGTTGCACAAACAAAATAATCTCAGTTCAAATTAGAAAGGAAACAATTAACTGGGTAAATATTTTCATTGACTTTCTCTGATAAAGGACCTATTTCCAAAATACATAAAGAATTATTCAAATTTATAAGAAAATGAATCAGTGATTTCCTAATCTATAAATGGTTAAAGGATGTGAGCAGATAGTTCTCAAAGAAAGAATCCAAGCTTTCAACAGCCGTGTGTAAACAAAGACCCCGAGTCACAAGCAATTAGAGAAATAGAAATTAAAGCAGTTGTGAAGTTCCATATCACACCCACTTCAAAAGAGACAAAAAAAGCAAACGTCAAATGCAGAGGGGCTGCAGGAAACTAGGCCTGGGGTCTGCTCCCAGAGTGCACTTGCCAGTCATGACATCACCTTCCCGATGTCATGGTCTTCTTCCAGAGTGAAGGGCAAACATCAATCAATACCTGTGACTAACAGCAGCTGCCTCACTGGGGACCCAACTGATTAGTTCCAGGTGATCAATACAGCTCCTCCCTCCCTCCCTTCCTTCCTTCCTTCCTTCTCTTCCTTTCCTTCCCTCCTTCCTTCCTTCCTTCCTTCCCTCCTTCCTTCCTTCCTTCCCTCCTTCCTTCCTTCCTTCCTTCTCTTTCCTTCCTTCCTTCCTTCCTTCCTTCCTTCCTTCCTTCCTTCTCTTTCCTTCCTCCTTCCCTCCCTTCCTCCCTCCCTCCCTCACTTCCCGTGCTGTGTGACTTGGGCAAGTCTTTGAACATCTCCCCCTCTCCCCTCGGCAACACCCGACTGCAGAGCAATCGACCTGCATTGGTAGAGGGAGCAGATCCAATACGCAAAAAGGTAAATGTCTACACTTGAGTCAAAGTACTTACTGGATGTGTGACCCTGGGGAAGTCACTTAACCCAGCCTGCCTCAGTTTCCTCATCTGTAAAACGAACTGGAGAAAGAAACGGCAAACCAGTCCCTATCCCTAACCGTAAACCCTAACCCCAACCCTAAATTCGTGCTCAGTTTCTTTGCCAAGAAGATCCCAAACGAGGTCATGACGAGCCAGACATGACGGAATAACGGCCAAGCACAATTCCTCGGCTACCTTCAGACATTTCTTTACTGTCTAACGGATTCCACCCGACTAGCCGGGTACCGTGGTCTCTGTGGCGTTGCATCCATGGATTAATCCGGGGGGTAGCGACTCTTCTGGCACTAACCTGCCCTAGCCACGCGGAGGGATCGCGGTCTCCCGAGCTGTTCAATTCTCTTATTTCTGTTAAAACCACCTCCGAGCGGTCTTTACATCCCTTGTCTTGGGGGATATTTCCCACCTCCCACCTTGTGGGTGCGCGGTCGTTCTCTCTCCATCAACTTCTCCTGGTTTTTACTAGTGATGTGTAACCCCGAGGATAATGTCTTATAGTCTGTGACGTCTTATAGATAATAATCTCTTGTAGTCAAGTCAGCCAGCATTTATAAAGGGCCTACTATGTGCCAGGCATTGTGCCAAGTGACGGGGGTGAAGAAAAGCAGAAGACGGTCCCTGCCCTCAAGGAGCGCCCACCCTGACAGGGAGAACAGCGCTCCGGCGGTCCTGGACGAGGCGGGAGCCGATGGGGGGGGCGACGTAAGGGGGAGCCCCGGCGTCAGGGGTGATGGGGGGGACCGGCCGGAGCCTCTGCTCACGTCTCGCTTGTTCAATGTGCCTTTTCTCTCCCTTTCCCTCCTTGAGCTTAAAAAGGAAGGAAGCCCCTGAACCCCGGAGGGGGGGGAGGGGGCACATCTGGACTTAGAAAGCCACGTGTTAATATTATCTGGGTTTTTATTTATTTTCTCCCACATTTCCCCATTACATCTCCATCTGGTTCAGGCTATACAGAGTTGAGAGAACGGCAGATGCGGATTTCCCTCCCTGCGTGGAGGACCTGAGTGTGGCCGGGGGTAGAATACCACGTATATTGTTGGAATTCCACCCCCCTTAGAACAGGGGATGTCAGAGCTGAGAGGGGCCTGAGGACAGGGGATGTCGGGGCTGGGAGGGGCCTGAGGACAGAACATAACGATGTTAGAGACAGACGGATGCTAAAGATCTGATCCAACCCTCCTATTTTTGTAATAGGTAACTAAGTCCCAGAGAAGTGAAACCCCTTACCCACAATCCCACGGTGGATTAGTGGCAAAATTGGACTTGGCCCCCCAGCCTTCTGGACTTGAGGTTCAGTCCTCTTCCCGCAGGGCCACACAGTCAGGGCAGGTTCATGCCCCTGCCTTCCCTCTTAGTTACTCCCCAGTTATCTTGTACTTGGCTTGTTCGCATGTGTCTGTTTGCCCGCTGTCTCCCCGT
This sequence comes from Pseudochirops cupreus, assembly GCA_028627135.1. Lineage (NCBI taxonomy): Eukaryota > Metazoa > Chordata > Mammalia > Diprotodontia > Pseudocheiridae > Pseudochirops > Pseudochirops cupreus. The sequence goes on from CM053580.1 coordinate 583,236,637, forward strand.
TAAACTGGGGGCTCACTGAGGGCAGGGGCTGCCTTTTGCCTTTGTTTGTAGCCCCAGGACTTAGCATAGGGTCTGGCACTTCTTAAATAGTTACTGACTGACTTACAGATGGTAGGAAGTCGAATGCCAGGATAAGCAGTTTGCCTTTTTGGGGGATGAGGGGGGTGGTGAAGACTAATGAAAATTTCTTAATTCAGCAATAACCAGGCCAGAGATGAACTTTAGGGAGACTTGCCCGGTGCTGGGAGGATGTGATGGGGGAGGCAGGTGGACAGCTCAGGCGGCAGGCTGTCTCGGCCCTGGCCCCCGGGGAACGGAGGGGAGGGGGCAGGTTATCCTTTGCAAACCACTCAGCCTTGACGTTCTTATCTCTGCTGCCATTTCAAGATCTGAAGATGCCCTTTTTATTCTGGCTCCACATGGACCTGGTCTCTCAGGCGAAGAGTGTTGGATTTCAGGAAAATTCTTCGTCATCATCCCCATTAACCAAGAGCGCCTTTCTTCCCTCTGGCGCCGGGGGCCTCAGCGGCTTTCCGGCCCAGGATCGACCTGAAACTGCTTTCTGAGGGTGCCAAGATGCTTCCCTCGGCCTGAAGAGTCCTGAATTTCCTTTCCTATGAACAGTGTGTGTGTCTTTCTGTCTGTGACTGTGTGACTTGTGTGTGTGTCTGTGTGTGCCTGTGAGTGTGTGTGACTGTGTCTGAGTGTGTGTCTGTGTGTGTGCATCTGTACATGTGTGACTGTCTGGGTCTGTGTGTGTGTCTGTTTGTGAGTGTGTCTGTACATGTGTGACTGTCTGTGTCTGTGTGTGTGCCTGTGTATGTCTGTGTGTGTATGTCTCTGTGTGTGACTGTGTGTCTGGGTCTGTACATGTGTGGCTGTATCTGTGTGTGTCTGTGTATGTCTGTGTGTGTGTCTGTGTGTGTATGTCTGTGTGTGTCTGTATGTGTCTGTGTGTGTCTGTCTGTGACTGTGTCTGTGTGTGTCTGTGTGTGTCTGTGAGTGTCTGTACATGTGTGACTGTGTCTGTGTGTCTGTGTGTCTGTGTGTGTCTGTACATGTGACTCTGTGTGTGTGTGTGTGTGTGTGTGTGTGTGTGTGTGTGATTAGTGACCCACTTCTGCAGGGCACTTTAAAGCACACAGAGTTCTTTTCTTTGCAAACATCCATTCAGGCAGACAAGGCCAGTGTGATTTCTCCCGTTTTACAGATAATGACACTGAGGTCCCTGAAGCTGGGCACAGACCCTCCTAGCCTTGCCCCACCCCCACCTTCCCCAGGCAAGGCGCCAGAGCTAATGGCTCTGCCCCACCCCCACCCTCTTGGGCCGCCCAAGCCCGGCACAGCAGGGGAGCAGGCTGCCTGCTTCCTGCCAGGACCCAGGGGCCTCAGATCCCTCTACTCATCTGCCAAGCATCCCTGACCCCTGACCTCCCCCACTTGTCCCAGGCTCCAGCCTTCCCAGACCGCCTTTGATCTTCTCTTTCCTCTGGGGCCCCCCAGGATGTCAGCTTGGGGGGAGGCCTGTATCCTTTTAATGATAGCCACCCCCTTTCCCCTTGACGCCCCCACTCCTGCCACTTCCCTGGAGCTGCCAACTTCTAACCACAAGAGTGGCTTCGTGCTGGTTCATTTCATTTTGAATAAAAATGAAATATTGGGGAGCCCCCCCTACTCTAAGGACTAACCTTGGGGGGCCCCTCTCATGTACTCCCCCAGTATTGATCACCCAGTTAACATCTCCCCAGTACAGACAAGAGTGATGAGGGACCTGCCATTGATCTAACAACTGATACTCCCTTGATATTGGCGATGAACAATTAACACCAATTATCTCTTAAAATTATTAGAAAATAAGACGATATTTGCAAAGCACTTAGCAGGGGCCTGGCATACAGTAGGTGCTAAATAAATGCTTATTCCCTCAAAAGGGATATTTGGGGGGAAGTTTTTTTAGTGTTATTATTATTATTTTTACCTGTGGGTCCTGAGTCTGGGTCCCGAGGTAGATAGAGAAGCTGGACGAGCTGGACGTCCAGTCGGGGAAGATCCGAGATTCGATTAGCTTCCATTGTTCCTCTTTTTGTACCCCCCAGCACTTCTTGGCACGCAGTAGGTGCTTAATAAATGTTTGTCTATAGATTGATATTAAACAAGGAGGCAAATAACGTAAGACATCACATTTGGAATCTAAGCATTGCCTTCCTGGCTGGCACCCTTCGTCATTGTTATAGCAAATTACACACACACACACACACACACCTCCAACAAAACATTAAACAGAGAAGCAGTGAGATGTAGCCATACTTACAGGACCTCAGGTCCTGCCTGACCCTTTTGAGCTGTGTGACTGTGGCCAAGTCATTTCCGAGCTTCTCTGTTCTGGGCCCTTCTTCTCTTCTCCCTCCATACTACAGAGTTCGCCCACTCCTATGGTTTCAACGACCATCTCTGTGAAGCTGATTCTCAGCTCCGACCTCACTGCCTGCCCTCAGTCTCACATTTTCAGCACCTCTTGGACACCTCCAGCTGGACAGCTCAGAGATATTTGAAACTCAGCGTATCCGAAACTGAACTCGTCCTCTCCTCCCAGACCTTCCCAACTTCCCAATTGCTGCCAAGGTTACCACCCTTATGCCAGTCCCCTGGGCTGTCACTGAGGCATCATCCTTGACTTCTAGGTCCTTCTCATCCATCCTTCACTCTCAGGTAATGTTTCATAATATCTCTAGAACAAGCCCTCTGCCCCCGCCCTAACCCTGGTGCAGGCCCTCATCCCCTCAAACTGGGACTACTGCCGTAGCTGCTGGGTGGTCCGCCTGCCTCCACTCTCCCCCTCCAGTCCATCCTCCATTCAGCCACCAAAGTGATTTTCCTAAAGCTCAAATCTGACCATATCACCCCGTACTCAATAAACTCCAATGGCTCCCTATGGCCTCCAGGATCAAATAGAAAACTCTCTGGTTGTCTTTTCCAGTCCTTCATCACTCAGCCCTCTCCTACCTCTCTAGCCTTCTGATCCCTCATGCCACCCTCCCCACCTCTGGGCATTCTCCCTGGCTGCCCCCATGCCTAGAACCACCTCCCTCCTCATCTCTGTCCCTGCTTCCTTGGCTTCCTTCCTATCTCAGCTCCAAGTCTCATCTTCTACAAAATGCCTTTCCCAACCCTCCTCAGTCTTCTCCTGCTGCTGTGACCAGCACAGTAATATGACCCAGCAACCAGCTGAATAAAGGAGAGAGACAGGGATGTATTCCATAGCCTGTTTATTACAGAACCATTTCATACAGAGCCAAAGTACAAGAAAATCACAGGATTTATATACCTTATAGCAGAGACTCTGAGGTAATTGAAATGCCAGGAACCTTCTTTAGTCCTGACCACTCCCTACCCTAGCCCAAGGCTAGGTATACATTAAGTATACATTACATATATATATACACACATTAGGTATACATTATACATTAAGACTTAATCCTAGGACCATGTCCAGAGGCACAAACAAACAGGGAGTCACAAACAAGACTTGCAGATTAACTACCCTGAAACTTTCTTTAGTCATTCATAGATCCAGTGAAAGCATCCACCCAACAAGATTATACTCTTTCTGCGTATCTGCCTCATAGAAGAGGGGGAGCATGAAAGTCTGGTCTACCACATCCTACAGAGCTCACTTTATACCTATCTGTTTCCTTGCTGTCTAGACTGTAAGCTCCTTGAGGGCCACATATATGTGTGTGTGCCTTTCTCTGTATCCCCTGAGCTTAGCACAATGCCTACACAGATCAGGCATTTGAAACATGCTCACGGGTTGTACTGTAATTGATTGTACTGTCCAGCAGAGGTAACCATATTAGCACTCCCTTCCCAACAGGACTGTTGTGAAGAAAGCATCCAAGTCCTGGGGACTGTTCTGGTTATCTAGATTCCAATTCCACTTTACCACTGACGGCTGACTGACTTGGGGCCAGTCTCTCTTTAACAAATAGGGACGAGAATCTCAAAGATTAATGAAGGTCCCTGAGTAGAGCAGGGTCAAGAATGAAAACTTCAGGGGAAAGATATGAAGAGGGAAGAGCTAGATAAGAAAAGCCATGTCTGAATAGACTTGCTCTCTTCTGGGTTGTCCAAACATTAGCAACTCAACTAGCAAAATATTTACCATTTCTCTGCTAGCAAATGTTTTAGTCGTGAAGTACAACCTTGTTTGGTTAGGAAAAATACAGGAGCCAGACATACAATGGTTCATCCATTATTTTTTCCTGGTTGATGCTAAAAAGCATGATATTTCCCTCACCACCTCATAGGGTATGGAGGCAGGAGTGGGGGGGGCAGCTATAGAGAGCTGATTGTTAAATCTCCAATGTGAGTATTTATACCCCAGAAACGGGCAAACACTGTAAATCAGGGCTTGCCTTATTGATTGTCTAGACTTAAGGAAGTGACAGGGAGAATGTTAAAAATGCAGATTAAACTTTAAAGTATGTCTTACATATTTTTTTTCTTTTTCTGGAGAATTGGTCATGAAGCATTGACCGGCATGCTGCTGTGAGCACTTGATACTGGGCCCTCAGTGCAGTGGTTGTGCCAGTGGAAGGTGTAACCAAGCTGGAAAGGCTTCAAGCGCAGGCCCACTGCTGGACATTTCTCTGTTGCCTGCGAACCAGCCCAGCTAAGTTCCAAGAGGCTCATTACCGGGCTGGTCCCGAAGGGAGAAAGTTCTTGGCTGTAAATAGTCAATGCCTATCTACTAAGTCATTGAGGGGCTAGGCTCTGCTGTAGTGGATAAGGAACATGGAAACAGTTAACATGAAGTATATTAGGGCTACTCATGTGCTTAGAAGTAGTTAACTATGTAATTCTCATACAGACGTCTCTATGGACTATCATCTTTGTTAAAAATGTATCACGGGGCGACTAGGTGGCACAGTGAGTAGAGCACTGGCCCTAGAGTCAGGAAGACCTCAGTTCAAATCCCACCTCAGACATTTGACACACTTACTAGCCAGGTGACTTTGGGCAAGTCGCTTAACCCCAATTGCCCTCCAAAAAGGAAAAAAAAAAATGTATCACAGCCTCTACATACATAAGGAATATATAGTCTCGAAATACAAGAGGAAGCTGAGAAACATCATTGAACATTTCCATTTTTCAAGTAGAGGTCAAGTCAGCAGAAATTGGACAAGTCACTTAACAGGGGAGGGTGGTTTAATATGTATAATGCATATATGTTTAATGAGGCATTTAGACTACAGTCTCTTAAGGCTTCTCCCTGCTCTGAGAGATTCTTGGATTTAAAGAGTCCATTTTGGACTAAACATAAATGAATGCAAATGTTCAGAAACAGCTTCCCAGACGGAGAGTTTCCAAATGTTTGTGTGTTGACCTAGAACGTTCCTTTCCAATGGTTTTTCCAAGCCAGATCACTGAACCGCTTTGCCTCCAAATTAAACCCGGCTCTGCTGAGTGAGCGAGTGGGAAAAGACACGTTTGTGTGCAATTCAGCCTTCCCCACCCAGAGGGGATCAGTTTTCACTCCCTGGGTCTGTGTGACCAGGCAGCTGGGCCCTTGGTGAGTTGGCAGGCCAAGCCATGCAAGGCTTCCTGGTCTGGGGGGGCCCCTCCCAAGCCTCCATCAAAGGAGACAGTCAAGGACAGGACCAGAGTAGAGGAGCAATACCAGCATCGAGCTCTGTCTGCTCGTTATATGGGTGGGAATTAGGCTGGAGAAGCAGAGAGGTAAAGGCACCATGCTGGGGGTCATGAGACTGGGGGACCTCCTGGCTCGATGTGTGACTTTTCCTCTGGAGGTCTCAGGCTTCTCCTCTTCCAAAGGAGCAGGGGTGGGTCACGCGAGCTTTTCTGCCCCTTCTGGCTCAAAATCTATAATCCCCTCAGCCGACAAGGGAGCATTTCTGCAGCACAGGCCATTCCGCTAAGATCACCTCCAATTTTATAGGTACTGATGTGTGTGTGTGTGTGTGTGTGTGTGTGTGTGTGTGTGTGTGTGTGTGCAGGTATATTACGGGGCTTTCACTGCACACAGGTATAATACACACTATAGTATAGACACACACATATAATGGACATACTCTACATAGTATATGTACTATGTAATATATATATTATAACATACACATACACTATGTAAGCATACTGTGTCTATATGTGGCATGTATCTATGTGTGATTTTCACATGTAGTTCACATGCAGTATGCACAGTAAACTGCATTATATGTAGTTTACAGTGTATATGTGCTAGGCACACATGTGTATATTTTTATTATGTTTATTTATGATAAATAGACATTTATAGTGTTTACAATGTGCCAGGCACTGTGCTAAGCACTTTAGAACTATCACCTCCTTTTATCATCACAACAACTCTTGAAGGGAGGTGCTCCCCATTTTACAGAGGAGGAAACTGAGGCCAACAGAGGGTAAGTGACTTGCCCAGGGTCAAACAGCTAGTCAGCATCCTGACTCCAAGCCTGGCACTCTAGCCACTGTGCCACCTAAGTGTGTGTGTATGTATACACTCACACGTAAACACACACATAACACATATTTATATGTTCTAGCATATATATTATACATTTGCTATATGTGGTGTTTTGTATATATTTATTATATATAATTATTACTATATATAGTATAGTCTACTATATGTACTAGTATGCATATATATTATGTGTGCAGATCCTCAAGGAACCTGCCTTTTGTTGTGTCCTCAGCTTTAGTACAGTGCCTGGCATATAGTAGGAGCTTAATAAATGTTTATGGACTGAATGAAGACAGTATTTTAAAGCTAGAAAAGCTTTTAGCGATCATCCATATCAACAGTGTCAAACTCCAAGAGGAATAGGGGCAGCTGGTGTCCCTTTTGGGTGCTTAGTGATTTAGAAAATCCAGAAAGAAAGAAAGAAAGAGAGAGAGAGAGAGAGAGAGAGAGAGAGAGAGAGAGAGAGAGAGAGAGAGAAGGAAGGAAGGAAGGAAGGAAGAAAGAAAAAAAGAAAGAAAGAAAGAAAGAAAGAAAGAAAGGTGGGAGGGAGGAAGGAAGGAAGGAAGAAAGAAAGAAGGAAAGAAAAAGAGAGAGAGAAAGAAAGGAAGGAAGGAAGGAAGGAAGAAGGAAAGAAAGGTGGGAGGGAGGAAGGAAGGAAGAAAGAAAGAAGGAAAGAAAAAGAGAGAGAGAAAAAAAGGAAGGAAAAAAGAAAGAAAGAAAGAAAGGTGGAAGGGAGGAAGGAAGGAAGGAAGAAAGAAAGACAGAAGGAAAGAAAGAGAGAGAGAGGAAGGAAGGAAGAAAGAAAGAAAGAAAGAAAGAAGGAAGGAAGGAAAGAAAGAGAGAGAGAGAAAGGAAGGAAGCAAGGAAGAAAGAAAGAAAGAAGGAAGGAAGGAAAGAAGGAAGGAAGGAAGAAGAAAAAAGAAAGAAAGAAAAAGAAAGAAAGAAAGGTGGGAGGGAGGGAGGAAGAAAGGAAGGAAGAAAGAAAGAAAGAAAGAAAGGTGGGAGGGAGGAAGGAAGAAAGGAGGAAAGAAAGAAAGAGAAAGAAAGGAAGGAAGAGAAAGAAAGGAAGGAAGGAAGGAGAGAGGGAGGGAGAGATGAAGGAAGGAAGGAAGAAAGAAAGAAAGGTGGGAGGGAGGAAGGAAGAAAGGAAAGAAGGAAGGAAGAAAGAGAAAGAAAAGAAGGAAGAGAAAGAAGGAAAGGAAAGAAGGAAGAAAAAAGAAAGAAGAAAAGAAGAAAGCAAGGAAATGAAAGAAAAGGGGAGAGAGAGAAGGGGAAAGGAAGGAAAAGAAAAGAAAAATACAGAGGGGGGAGACAGAGAGAGAGAGAGAATCTACAAAGGCTTGCTGGAGAAAAAATAGAAACTATCAACAGCCATATGAAAAATGTTCCAAATCTCTCGTAACTAGAGAAATGCCCAATTAAAGCAACTCTGATTTCACCTCGTGCCCGTTGGTTGGCAAAGATGACAAGAAAAAAACCCTAGCCAACGCTGGAGGGGCTGTGAGAAAACAGGCACCTTCCCGTGCTGGGTGGGGAGGGGGAGAGGGGCTACGAATGGTTCAGCTGAGCTGGAAAGCTATTTGGAACTCTCCCCAAAAAGTCATTAAACTGTGCTAACCCTTGGAAATCAGGGCCACCCTCACTAGGCTCATACTCAGTAACTAGAGAGGGCAGTGACTAGAGCCCTGAGCCCGGAGTCAAGAAGGCCTGAGTTTAAATCCTGCCTCAATTTCTGTATTAGGGATGATAATAGCATTTACTTAGCAGAGTCGTTATAAGGATCTTTATGAACCCTGATACCCTCTACAAAAGTTGTTACTATTATTGTTTTGCCACGAAGAGACCAAAGAAAGAAAGAAAGGGTCCATATGCACAAAAATTTCCATCATTGATCTTTTTGTTGCATCAAAGAATTGGAAACTAAGGAGGAGGTTCATCAGTCGGGAGTGACTGAGCAAGTTACAGTCTATGATTGTGATGGTATCATTGTACTGGATGAAATGAAGAACAAGAGGGCTTCAGAAAAAACTGAGCTGACTTATATGAACTGATGCAAAATGAAGTGAACAGAACCAGTTGAACAATTTCTATATGACCACAACATTTTCAAGGTAAACAATTGTGAAAGACTTCATAACAATGATTGATGCATCATCCAATCACAACTCTAGAAACCTGGTAACGAAGCGTGCCTCCGACCTCTTGGCAGACAGGTGGTGGACTCAGGGTACAGAATGGGACAGACATTTTTGCACATGTTCAATGTGTAAATTTGTTTTGTGTGACTAGGCTTATTTGCTATAAGGGAAGGCTTTGGTAGAGGGAGAATTTGGTAGAGTAGTAAGAGAGATAGCCCCAAAAAGGAGAAATGAAAGAATAAAACTTTTTTAAGTATACAGTGCAGGACACAGACATATAGGAAGTACTTTGGAACTAATGTGTTAGATATACATGCTTAAAGAAAACCAAGTTGTATGCATTCCTCTTTTTCTCTTCTTTGTAAATGGAAATGATCATTTTCATTAAGTTCAGAATAACAAAAAATATTAAAATCCTGAATTTTTTGAAAAAGACTTTCTAGAGGAGAAAGCATTTTGGAATGAGCCTTGAAGGTTAGGAAAGAATGAGAAAGGCAGAACTAGCCTTGGAGAGTGAGAAAGGCTAGGTATTCCAGGAAGAGGAACAGTATGAAGAAATTCTAAGAACCGACTACATCCGAGGAAGAGTAGCTCATTCATTCATTCGTTAACTCACTCACTCACTCACTAATGCATTCATTCACTCACTTATGCATTTGTTCACTCCCTCATTCATGCATTCATTCATTCATTCACTCACTCACTCATGCATTCATTCACTCACTCACTCATGCATTCATTCATTCAACAAACTTTTCTGGCATCCTGTCCCTCTGAAGCTCCTTCTTTCCACTGCTCTGAGTAATGGGCTTTTGGCCACTAGGGGGCATCAAGAGGAGAACCATTCAGTAGATGGCATGACGTGCCTTTGGGTCAGAGGTGCCCTGGACTAAATGTCCAGGAAGGTGAAAGCAATGCCAGGTCAGAATGATTGCAAGTTCCCTTTGCTGAGCTCATTCCCTGAACACACCCTCCCTGCCCCGTATACCAAAAGGCAAAACACACAGACAAAACCACCCAAGCCCACTTGATGTTTGACTCACAATTCAGATGAAGGCTGAGTCCAGCTTGGCCCTGAAAAAATAGGAGCAAAGAGAAGTACAGGCCTTGCCCTCTTGAGGCTTACATTCTACTGCGGGAAGATGGGATAGAAGAGGGAGCTGAAACACCAGGGTGGGGCTTCAGCAGCAGAAGCCCAGCCAGGAGGGGAAAGGATCTGGAAGCAACCTTAAAGCCCCACAGCTTCATTTTACAGAGAAGGAAACTGAGGCCTAGAGCTGCCCACCCAAAGTCACACAGGCAGTACCACCAGAGGGGAGGTCTGAATGCCTCTGGCTCCAAGGCCATTTCTTTTGCCCCACCTAGATGAAGATGAATTCTGTTTTGAGGTTTTTTTATTCTGTGTCATATTAATGTTTGTGAGAAGGTAGTACGGTGTCATGGATGGGGAGTCAGCCTTAGAGTTAGGAAATATTTGTGTTTCAGTCATCTCTGCCACACTCCAGCACTTTCCCAGTGTCTCCAGCAATTTTCCAAGGTTTTAAGTTGGCCCATAGGTGCTGACCTGCACTGGTAGAGGGAGTTTGCATACTGGGTGTTGCCCATGCAGGTGAAATCACAGGTCTGCCCTGGGTGGGGGTGGGGGGAGGCGGGATAAAGGCACATGCAGAAGTACACAGTATAATAAAAGATGTAGAATAGATTTCCAGCATCCATGATTTCCATGGAAGCCATGAGGGTGGGTCCCCTTCTAACTCCTTAAGTAGACTTCACAAGTGGCTCTTCCCCATGGCCAACATTCTGGCGATGAGCCTCTCGGCATCGAGCCAGGCTGGTGTTGAGAGGATGGAAGCACCACCCCTCCTTTCTATAAAGTCTCCCCAGCTCGGTGGGTCCTGGCAGAGGTGTAGACAGCCAGGGTGGCCCCAGAACTGGGAGGAGACTTGCAGAAGGATTGTAGGGGAATCTATAAAATACTAATGATGATCCTGGAAGGCAACGGCTCTCCTGGCTGCCAGGGACCTCCCCGGGCAGCCTTAACCACAGACTCCAAAGAGTCTGCCAAGGCAACCTCTTGACCCCTCCCCCAGGGGCTGCCCAGACCTTTCCCAGATGTTCCCAGGAGCCCCAAGATTTTTACTTGAGTTGGGTTACAGGGCCCTTGTCCTGAGGTCTGACTTCCTGGTAACTGACCCATTGGCCTGATCCACTGACAGTCCTCACTGACCCTCAGAGGTCCTCCCTACTTCCTAAGAGTCTGTGAAAAGGCAGTATGTACACTGGAAAGAGAATTAGCTCTGGAGTCTGGTACAATGAGTTCAAATCTGTCCTCTGATGCTTGCTGCTTGTGTGACGTACACTGACACTTCATTTGCATAGGCCTCAGTTTCTTCATCTGTCAAATGAGGAGGCTGGACTAGATGGCCCCTGAAAGCTCTTCTGGCCTGAGAGCTCTGATCCCATGACCCCCAGCTGGCATCACTCACCAGTTTCTCCATCTGCGATAATATAGCAGACACTTATTAAGCACCTGCTGTGTTCATAGCAGTGCACCCAGCACTGGAGTCAATCATCCAGAACTTACCATGTGCCAATATCATGCCACTTGGTGGGAATACAAAGCAAGGTAAAAACACAGTCCCTGTCCTCAGGGAGCTTACATTCCTAACGGAAAGAGATGACTATATACACAGAAGACCTAACGTAAGTACACAGACGGCAATCTCAACGGGGAAGGCCCTAGCAATGGAGGGAACCAGGGAAGGCCCTCTGCAGAAGGGGAGTTTGAGCTGAGTCCTGAAGGAGTCTAGAGGCGCTGTGTTCAGCTGAGGTACAGCCCTCGTTCTCATGAATAGGCCACTAAAAGACCAAGACACTAAGACAGGCATCAATAACACAAAATTATATGGTGCATTAAAGAGACAGAAAGCAGAGGGGGCAGGTGGGAGCCAGGAGGGGGCCAGGGGCACCTTCCATGATCTGGCATCCAAAGGATGGCCAGGTAAGCTTGGTGCTGAGAGGATCCCCTCCACTCTTTCTTTGCAGAGGGAGCACTATGCATCCCAAGTGCGTACACTGACAGGCTCTGCAGATGTGTTGGTTAATTTTCCTGAATTTTCATGTCCATTTTATTTTTTTCTTTATTGTTATAAAGGAAGGAATTTTCTAGAGGTAAAGGAAGGATGTGCCGTATTCAGAGGGGATGTGAAAACAAGGTCTATGAACAAAAGCATTTTAAAATAATATAAAAACAAAAAAAGGATGGATAGGGTGGTGATCCAGAAGTAGAAGGAGGGAAGGAGGTCACTCCAGGTGGAGGGAACCCTGCAAGGGCCTTGAAGAGGGCAAGCAGAGGGCTGGTCAGAGGGCAGGAGCTGTCTGGCTGGACTACAGTGAAGAGTGAGAAGGGGTCATGGTAATGGGAATTTGAAGATCTTCCCTGCCACTCAATAGGCCAAATGTAATCACATGGAGTCTGTGGTGGGATGAGCTTGATGAAAGGGTGGAGCAGGAAGGGTGGAACAGAGCCCAGAGGAAGCTGGGAGTCAGGGCAGTTAGTGTAGAGGGAGAGAGAGGATGCAGGCAAGGAGACAGCTAGGATTGTGAGTGTTTGTGGGAAAGTCTGAGCAGGGGGGAAGGCTTTAGGATGATGTTGCTTCCTTTAGTGATAAGGTGTATTAACTTCTTTGTTGCTGTGATGGATTTGGTTTTCTGGTGTTGGGATTTGGTTTTCTGGGGGTCTAAATAAATGTTTTGCTTCTGTCTTCTATATGGAGAATCTGATATATTTTGTGATTCGGAACTATGTCAGCATATTCATAGTCACCATCGGTGCTGTGACTATCACCTCGGTGATACAGAGGGCTGTAATGTGAAAAGATATGCAAAGGCCAGGGAAGGCCATGGTGTGTAGAGAAGTGAATATCAGGCAGAGGAGTGTGAAATGGACTCTGTAAGAGGGAGCCAGATAAGGTTTTGAGCAGGGAAATGAGGTGAACAGAACTACATCTAAGGAAAACTGTACTGGAAGCACTATGGATGGATAGATGGATGGGTGGAAGGATGGGTGGATGGATGGGTAGATGGATGGATGGATGGATGATGGATGGATGGATGGGTGGGTGGGTAGATGGATGAATGGATAAATGGGTAGATGAGTGGATGGATAAATGGGTAGATGGGTGGATGGATGGATGGATGGATGGATGGATGGATGGGTGGATGGGTGGATGGATGGATGATGGGTAGATGGATAAATGGGTAGATGGGTGGGTGGATGGGTGGGAAAGGAGCAGAGAATGAAGTGAGGAAGTTCTGTTAGGAGGCTATTGTTAAATAGAGAACAAGAAAGTAGTAACAATGGCCCAGACTATGGTGGTGGTAGTGGGAATGGTGAAGAGAGGACAGAGAAATACCCACCAGTGTCACTCCTGAGTCGGGACTTTGTATGCTTTCATTGTCACAGTGCCCTTGGATGTAGACACTGGGAATGCTATAGACAAGACATTGTATCAGTGTCTCCTAAGTGGTCATAGAACATAAACCCTCAGAGAAGGGAGGAGCCTTTGAGTCAGAGTTGGGAGGAGGCCTGAGAACAGGGAATGTCAGGACTGGCTGGGGCCTTGGAGACCTTCTAGTCTGTCATTTTACAGCTGTACAAACCAAGACCTGTCACCTAGTAACTTAATGGCAGAGGTCTCCAAACTCAGGCCAAGGCTCATTTCCAACACACCACAGTGTTCTCAATCACTTTTTTAATATCCCCAGAAAAGGGACAACTTTGGGAACATGGAGTTATAAGAGGCTACTCCGAAGATCTCAGATTAGCTTTCACTTTAGGACTGATGTCAGGGATGAAAACCCTATGTACTCCGACTTGTCCCTTGGGGCCACTGTGGGCAAATGAATTCCAGGGCTGGCACAGACCATGGATCTGACCCAGGAGGACAATTCCTGGGCTAGAAGCCTAGAATCTCTCTATTCCAGCCCCTCATTTTTCAGATAGGGAAATTGAGGCCCTAAGTAGAGTAAAACCTGGAAATCCATGGATTCATCTGAACAGGGATGAAGGAAGGCAGGGGCCATGATACAGGCTGACCCCAGGAGAGACTGTCCAACTACAAGAGAGGGGGCCGTCTATCCCATCCCTCTTCTCCCCTGACCTACATTGGCTGTGATCTCACACTCTCCCTTGTACTCTCTTGGGTAGAGGATGATGCAAGATAGTGAAGCAGAGAGAAGGCAGTCTCTAGAACCCCATGGACAGGATCTATAATCCTTTCTCCCATGGGATTCCAGGACCTGAAGGAAAGTCTCAACTGCCCTCCCCCACTTATAACCTTGGCCTTGAAAACCAAAGGATCAGCTGAGAGCTGTAAGGGGCCATAGTGGTCGTCAAATGCCTTCATTTTACACTTGAGATACTGAGACCCAGAGAGACAGAAGGACAAATTTGTCCGAGGCCACACTGGTATTGAGTGCCAGAGCCAGGGTTCAAGGAGATCCTGTGACTCCAAGCTCAGGATTCTTTCCTCTGTATCACATCAACCCTAAATGGAAGGGGCGGCGAGGTGGCCCCGTGAATAGAGCACTGGCCCTGGAGTCAGGAGGACTCCAGTCCAAATCCGGCCTCAGACACTTAACACAAAAACTAGCCACGTGAACTTATAAGACAAATCTCAGGATGGAAGGAGATGTCTACATTCAGAGAAAGATCCAGAAAGACCAGAGTTTAAATGGAGACTGAAGCAATCTACACGCCATCGTTCTTTTCCATGTTTGGTTTTCTTTCTTTTTTCCCATTGTTCACTCCATCGGTTACAACCCTTCTATACAACCAGACTAACGGCCAATGTGAAAGTATTTGCAGATCCTGTACTTGACTGCAAGCCGCCATGGGGGGGGAGGGGGAGAGGGAGGGGAGAAAATCTGAAACTCAAGGGATTGTGGAACTGAATCTTGTAAACTAAAAGTAAATAAACAAGTCAATGAAAAAAAACTAGCCGTGTGACCTTGGACAAGTCACTTAACTCCAATTGCCCTCCAAAAAGCAAAAAAAAAAAACAAACTAAAAAACTCTAAATTGAAGGGTCTTTATCAAGGTTGTGC
>CM053580.1:583251484-583268951 GCA_028627135.1 Pseudochirops cupreus
CAACTAGCCAACCTATAAAGACTTATTAAACCCCAACTATGTGCTAAGTCCTGGGGGTACAAAAAAGAAGCAAAAGACAGCCTCTACCCTCCTCGAGGAGGGGCAGCTAGGTCTGGAGTCAGGAAGACTCATCTTCCCAAGTTCAAATCTGACCTCAGACGCTTACAAGCCAAGTGACCCTGGGCAAGTCACCTTGTTTGCTTCAGTTTCCTCATCTGTAAAATAAGTTGGAGAAGAAAATGGCAAACTGTTCCAGTATCTTTGCCAAGAAATGGGATCACATAGAGTCTGACATGAGTGAAATGACTGAACAACAACAAAGCCTTTGGGGAGCTCACGGTCTAAGGACAGAGACAGTAGCTGACAAATAAAAACAAAGCAAACTATACACAGGATAACTAGTAAATATTTAAATAATCAACGGGGGGAAGGATTAAGAGGGGCTAGAAAGGCTTCCTGTAGAAGACAGAATGTAGCTGGCTCTTAACAGAAAGCCAGGGGGATGGGTGGGTGGAGATGAAGAGGGAAAACCTGCAGGCAACAGGGGACAGAAACGTGGACCCCACGGAGGCTGGCGTCACCAGATGGAAGAGAATGTGGACCTCCAGTGGGAGCTATGAGACTGGAAGAGTAGGCAGGGACTGGGTTATAAAGGGCACTGGAACACCCAACAATGGATTTTGTATTTGATCCTGGAAGCAAAAGGGAAGCCACCAGGATTTATTGTTTTCAGGTGCTGACATTATCCTACATGTGCTTTAGGTAAAATCACTTGCCAGACTTATTGGAGGAAGGATAAAAATATTAAATGCTTCACAAATTTGCATGTTAAATGAGTTGAGGTTACACATAACTAGGTGAACCTTAGAACAATCAATTTATGATGATTTTGACCATCAACCAGTTATTTGGTAAAACTGACTAAATCAGTGGGTTGTTCTGGTGTCTTGTAGACTCAGTCATAATCCAAGGGTAAAGGTGGAGAGATGGATCTCCCAGACAATCTTTGGTCTAGGATTCTGAAGAATGGAGTCCTGGATAGAATGTTAGAATACCCTTAGGGACCTTGGAGGTCCTGTCCATCTTGGAGAGCCTAGAGTCTCAGGATTATAGATCAATAGATAGATAGATAGATAGATAGATAGATAGATAGATAGGTAGGTAGATAGAATGGATAAATAGATAGATCAATAGATAGATGATAGATAGATATAGATATAGATATATGTATATGCATGTGTATATACACACATACACACATACACACATATATATACATGCATATATGTGTGTATACATATATTTCTTTCAACACTTACTTCAAAGTTCCCTACTCTGACATAGGTCCCTTCCGTGCCACTTAAATAATGTTCCAAGTGACTTTAAGAAAAAAAAAGATCTTTTCAAGGAAAAAAATAGATCCTTTTTCTTCCTTCTATCCATTCCTTTTCCCTGAGAAAAAGAAAGGCAGGGGGGAGAACCCTTATAACAATTACGTATAATCAAACAAAATAAATTCCCACATTGGCAAAGTAAAAAAAAAAAAGTCTTAATCTGCAAATTTAGTCCATCTCCTCCCTGCCAGGAGGGGGCAGCATTCTTCACCAATGGTCCTCTGGAATCACGGCTGGTCACTGCATTGTTCAGAGTTCTTACGTCTTTCAAAGTTGTTTACAATGTTGTTATTATATGAATTATTCTCCTGGTTCTGCTCCCTTCACTGCATCAGTTTATACTGACGTGGGAACCTTCCCAGTCTTCTCTGACACCATTCCCTTCATCATCTCTTACAGCACAGTGGTACTCCATCCCAGTCATACACCACAACTTGTTCAGCCATTTCCTGATTGATGAATGTCTCCTTAGTTTACAGGTCTTTGCTACTACAAAAAGAGCTGCTATAAACATTTTGGCCCATCTGGGTCCTTTTCCTTTCTGAGATCTCTTTGGGCTTGGTAGCAGCGACGCTGGGTCAAAGGGTATGCACAGTTTAGTGACTCTCTGGGCATGGTTCCAAATTGCTTTCCAGGATGGCGAGACAGTTTACAATTCCTTCAATAGTGCAATCATGTGTCTATTTTCCCATAGCCCTCCAACATCTGTCATTTTTTTTTGTCAGTGTGGCCACTCTGATGGTCTGAATGACTTCTTATAGCCCCCACCCAAAAATTCATCCCCTAGTGGTCAACCTTTCAATAGTGATCCAGGTTGGCCCTTGGAGGAAAGACTCAAAGTCAGCCATCAGTCAATACTGAAAGCTTCACCAGCTCTGGTTTGACATTCAAGACCCCAGGGCCACCTTGGTGGTATGGTGAGGTTGGAACATGACTTCAGTGGAGGCGTCAATCAAGTAACAAGTATTATTGAGAGCATGGAATAGAGGCTAGAAAGCCGGACTTGGAGTCAGGAGACCTGAGTTCAAATCCTACCTCAGACCCTTATTAGCTGTGTAACACAGTTCTCCTGACCTCCGTTTCCTCATTTGTAAAAAGAGGGAACAAAACCAGGTGAAATCATAAGTCCCTTCCAACTTTAAATCTATGAGGTTGTAACTCTAGGCATTAAGGTCCTACTATGTACCAAGCACTGGGCTAATTACTAGGGATACAAACAAAAACCAGTCCCTGCCTTCCTGTTCTATCTGGGAACATACCATGTCCCTACATAAGTAACAAAATAAAAATAAATACATAACCCAAGATAATTAGAGGGGGGAAGGGCAAGACAGGCATGAATAGCTAGGGGATGAGGAAAGGTCTCATATAGAAAGTGACATTGGAACCAAGGTGTGAAGGAGGATGAGGGTTCTAAAAATGGAGATGAGGAGGAATGACCTTCCAGACATGGGGTTCAGCCAACGCAAAGGCAAGGACATGGGAGAATAGGGTCATGTATGAGAAACATGGCCAGATGGAAGAGAATAGTCACAAAGGCAATTGATCAGTTGATCAATCATCCCAACAGGCTTAGAAGCTGGCCATTAAGAAGCCCATAGAAACTTCAATTTTAATTTCCAACATCCCATAGTTGTCCTTTGTGTAAAGGTCTAATTGACAAACCAGGGAGGAAGGTGAAAAGACCAAGGTACATTCAACAATCCCTTTCCTGGGATATAAATTGTTCTTTTTCCTCTAAGTCAGATTTGCCGGACTCGGGTGAAACTGGAGAGAATGTCAGTTCACACCATCCCCAGACTACAGGTGAGGTTCCTTTGTAAAGTGTAGTGTTTGAAATCTGAACCTGGAAGTTTTCAGTGACAACCAGGTCGTATAGACACATTGAGCCCATGATGTACCAGAGTTAGCTCATTGGTGTCTCAGTGTAAGAGAAACCTTTCTAATGAGCCCTAGGTAGAGGTGGTGAGCTTTCTCTCCTTGGAGGTCTCTGAGCAGAGGCTGGACACCTGCCTGCTGGGGATGAGGGTGTTATGATTCTTTTTTCTGGTCTGAGTTAGACTAAATGTCATTTTGGTGCTTTCCAACTCTGGGAATCTGGGATTTCCTTCATGAAACCTTGCCATGGCATGGGTGACATAGCGATGGTTGCTCCAGGAACAAGACCCAGATCACCTGGTGCCCCAGACAAGGGCTCTTTCCACTGATGATCGGTGTTCCCAGAGTCCTGAAGGTAGAGGCAGCAGGAATTTCTGACATATCTGAGAAGGATAAGGGAAAAGAAGGGAATAATAATGAGTATAGTGCCTACTAAGTTCTAGGCACAATTATATGCACTTTTTACAAATATCTCATTTGATCCTCACAACAACCCTGTGAGGTAGGGGTCTTTATTATCCCCATTTCATAGTTGAGGAAACTGAGTTAGACAGAGGTTAAGTGACTTACCCACAGTCACTTAACTTGTAAGTATCTGAGGACAGATTTGAACTCAGGATTCCACTGGGCCACCAGTTGTCTCCCCTGGGTTAAATGAAGGAGCCTCAAGGAACAAGAGATTTGGGGTCAGATATGAAATCAAGGAAGAAACTTCATGATATAGGGGGAGAAAGAGAAGATTCCTCTTCCTAGAACTACCCTAGTTACCCTATCTGGTTCCATTCTGGGACTCCCAAGGAGTGGACAAGATCCTGTCTTAAAGCTTTAGGAAACTCCCCGAATCATTGTGGAAAGACCCATAAACTGGGAGTCAACAAGCTTAATTTCAAAACCAGATTATTAGCAATGTGACTACAGACAAGTGGCTTTACTCTTTGGGTCTCAGACTTCTCATATATCTGTAATAGGGGTTTGAGAACAGAAAGGCATCCTGGAGTTTGTAAATTGGTAGGAAAGGCATCCTCTCTCAACCCTGAGGGGGACTTGGGATTATTGTGATCTGTTGGCTAGAAGGCAGATTTGAGTCACAATTGTAAACTTTTCAAGTCTGAGACATAGACTGAGAAGAGGTGGGAACATAAACAGATGAGTAGCAGTGGGGAAAACAGTATCCTCAGCTTTGCCTGGGGTGTAACCATCTGAGGTGACAGACAGAAGGGTAAATCTGAGACTAAAAGGAAGGCTGAACTATGACAGAGAAGAGAGAGATCAGGGGAGCCCTTTCAAAAGAGAAAGCGAAGCAGAAGCTCTTGCTTGTACTCACCTTTCAGGAATGAGGAAAGCTCCCCAGAACAATGCCCTTTCCCCGACTTTCCCTTCCCATGCCCATCCAATAACAGACACTAATAATAATCTTTTATTTTACCTAAATGTTTTCCTGTATCCTGATGTTTGTCTCAAACATAAAGAGGTTGGGAACTAGAATCTACTTCATAGAACAAATCCCCTCAATAAAAGGATTTATTCTGTAAAACTTGGACTCAGTCAAAAGGCTGCACCCAAGGACCTAGAAGGCCACATGTGGCCTCAAGGGCACAGGTTCTCCACCCCTAAACTAGATAGAGACAAACAGAAATGTAAATTAGGACAAAGAGTCAAACCTTTGCTTGAATGTTAGGGATTTTCCTAACTGGGGGCTCTGAGCTATGGTGTTTATGCTGCTAACTTTTCATCTAAGTTCTATGAAACAGCAGAGGAAGGCACCATGTGGACCTGAATGCTATTACACTGAACCATAGCCGAACCAGCAAGACAGAGTGTCTTGTTTGCCTTTCATTCTCAGAGGACCAATGGCATCACAAGGGTGATGTCCTGACAAAAGGATTGGTTTAACAGGATATAACTGATTGAATCTCCAAAAAGAAAGGAGGTACAGAGAAAAGAGCAGTGCCTAGAGAAAAGCTCTGAATCCTGAACCACCCAGGAAAGACCAAGGAAGGACTCAGCTCTGACACTGTCTACAAAGGACAAGGAGTCAGAAAAGATGGAATACTATCCATCCACTGGTATGATGTATAAAATGAAAGCCTTGATCTCAATGAAGGCCACTCCCAGCTCTGACATCCTCTGTCCTAAGGCCCCACTCGTGTGGGACATCCCCTGTTCTAAAGGTTCTCCTAGCTCTGACATCTCCTGTTCTAAGCCCCTTCCCAGCTCTGATATCCCATGTTCTCTTCCAGTTGTTTTTAGAAGAGGAGGGAAATAAATTTACCAGCTGTAAGTGAGCGTGTTTTTACTGTGGGGGAGGAGAAGGGTTTGACAAAGTCTCATTGAATTTTCATGATGTCACCTGGTTTAGCATCTTCTCATCCCTCAAGAATGTGTCTGTTGGTGTTCCCCTTTCTTGGTGGATTGAGTGATGAAACATGGTTGGTGGTAAACAAGTCTCCTTCCCAGAGCTGGCCAGCTCTCCTTGGCTCCCGGCCAGCTGCCTGTCCACTGACTGGGCTTCCTTTTCACTCCTTCTACAGCAGAGCCCCAGCACCGGGAGCAGGAAGGGGATTGAAAACTCCCTCCTCCCTCCCCCACAGCTGGTAAACCAAGTCAGAAAGGAATTTGACTGAATCTTTGAAGGCCCAGTGGAAAGAGCTGTGGATTTGGGAACAGAGCACCTGCGTTCGAATCTTGACTGTGTGACCTTCCCCTCTCTGGGCCTCAGTCTCTTCCTCTTTGAAAAGAGGGGCTTGGACTCAGTGAGCTTTCTTGCCCCTTTCAGCTCAAAGTTGAAGATCCACACAGCTGCCAAGTGGATATTCCCAAGTCACAGGGATGATCTGGTCAGTCTTCCCATGCTTAAGAAACTGTTGAGTCTCCCAATTACCTCTAGAATCAAATCAAGGCCACAGGACCATGGTTCACAAGCCCTCTGCCACCGGATCCTGTATAATTTGGGTAAATACGTCATTTTGCTCCTTTCGGCTTCATTTGCCTCTTCTATAAAATCTGAGGCTTGGACCAGATGACCTCAAAGGTCCCACCCGCCTCTAAATCTGTGGTCCCAAATGCCTCTGTTTAGCCTCCAAAGCTTTTTTCATAACCTCAGCTCCCTCCTTCCTGCATGCTAGCATCCAACTTAGTTAAACTAGGCTCTTCACACATGATATACCATCTCCCACCTCTGTGCCTTTGCACTGGCTGTCTCCCACACCTAGAACACCCATCCTCCTCCCCTCTGCCTCTTAGAATTCCTAAATTCCCTGAACGCTCAACTTAAACACCACCTTCTTTCTACAAGAAGCCTCTCCCACACCCCTTCCATTGCTTTGTATACGGATTTTTATCTACTTATATTTACTTTTACTAGTTACTTATCTTGTAAAAATACTTGGTTGCTAAGTGGTAAGTGGGTAGAAGGCTGGACTTGCAATGAGGAAGACACATCCACAAGTTCAAATATGCCTCACTCACTGAGTGACCCTGGTCAAGTCACTTCACCCTGTCTGCCTCAGTTTCCTCATCTGTAAAATGAGTTGGAGAAGGAAATGGCCAAGTAAACTGTACATGGGGTCATGGAGATCCGGACGCTACTGAATGACATTACTTATAGAAGCTGTTTCCCACATTTGGAGGTAAGCTTCAGGAGGGCAGGAACTGACTTAAACATTGTCTTTGCATCCCCCTCACCTGGCATAGCACCCGCACACTCCAGAAACATTTGTTGATTGACTAATTGAGTGATTTCCCACAATGCCATGTCCAGCGGATTCCTCATGGCTTCGGTTTTCATTTCATGGGCCCTGGCCCCAGCCCAAGGTGACAGATGGTCCAGACTCACAGGATGCTGCTAATAAATATTTGGGGGTTGGTGGGTTGAGAATAACAATCAGAGGTCATTGGTAGGTAGGTCACAAGTTTTATAACAGCTCTGGGAAGTGGGTGGCATGTTATTATCATTTTCCAGATTAGGAGATTCAGCTGGAGAAGAAGCCACTTAGACAAGGCATGAGAGCCTTGGAGCATCAGGGAAGGCAACAGGGCTTAGGTCTCCTAATCCTGCCTCATCTACTTGGTGGGTGTATGGGACTTTGACTCTCTGGGCCTCAGTTTCCTCATCTGTCAAAATGAGGGGTTTGTCTTAAATGACCTACTGGCTTTTTCCAACCCTACCGGGAAAGGACGATGGGCCTGAAATGGTTAAGGCCTCTTCCCCTCCCAAACACAGACGCTTCTGGCTTCTGGTATGAAATCCCCAGGATGTTTGGAAGCTGAGCAGGGCTCTGATTTTCCCCAAAAAAGGTAGGCGCTTACATTTCTGCACCCGTATTGCTCACAAACAGCTTGGGTCAGTTTTTCTCTAACTTTCCAAAACAGTCCTTCTCAGGCAGGCCATGGCTGAGGCCGGGCAGCTGTCGGGCACTGGAGTTTGCTTTGGCAGGGGCAGAGGCTGGTCAAAAATAGGCCTCTTGATGTGACGGGCACTGCTCCTAAGGGGAGGCAGGGAGTTCTTCTGGCCCCCAGACCCTGAAGCTCCAGAGGAGGGAGAAGGCTACTGGGGAGGACCTTGCCCAAGGAGGCTGCCCTCAAGGGCAGAGGGAGCAGACCCATGGGGAGCAGTCAAAAATGTTTAGACAGGGGTGGGGAACCTGCACCCTTGAGATCACATGGCCTCAAGGCCGAAGGTTCCCCAACCCTGGTTAGACTTAGGCTCATCCCAAGAAAAATTTACCCAAAGGTTAGAGCTGTCCAGAAACAGAAGCATGCCTGTCCCCCGGGCCCTCCACTGAGGAGGGAGGGGTCTCTAACAGAGCCTAGATGGCCCCTTGTCTGACCAGCTGCTGGCATATGAGGAGGCTCCCAGGGAATTCGTCCCCAGGATCATCGATTTTTTTAGCTGGAAGGAGCTCTGAGGCTCTTCTCATTTTACAGAGGAGAAATAGAAAGGGTAAATGGCTGACTCGGGGTCACAGGAAAACTACTTAAGGCAAGATCTGAACTCATGTCTTTACTCCGAGGAATTCCTCTTCAGTTCTAGGCCAGACTAGTCAGCTTCTAAGGGCCCGCCCCAACATCACAGGATTCTAGATTTGGAGCTGGGAAGAATATTGGATGTGACCTGTTAGTATGTCAACATTGATCCAGCCCCTACTGTGTGCTCGGCTCTGAGAGTAAAAGACAAAGTGCCTGGAGCCCACCCTCGCCCAGCTTCCATTCTGGGGGGGGGGGGTGGTGGAGAGGAGATAATATCCACATAATCGGTACAAAGAGGGGTGCCCTGGCATCTGAACCTCACCATTTAACAGATGAAGAGTGCTCGATGGCCCAAGAGGAGCTACCCTGGTGACACTGGAACCCGGGTCTTCCAGCTCTGAGACCCCAGAGTCCTGGGATTGCCCACTGCTCCCAGCCACACATGTTTGGGAGAAGGGTCAGAGGGAGATTAGGACTCCTCTTTGTTGCTCTCCCATGCCTAGCATCGTGTTGGACTCCCAGTGGGCGTGTTCTCAGAGTCGATTCAGCAGAGCTGTGGATGGCAGGAAGGAGGAATATGGAAGAAGGGGCGGTTGCAAAAATCACATAGTGTCAAGTCCCCTTGTCCACCTTGTACCTTAACAAGCATCCCCTCTCCTACATCCCCGGAAGCCGTAGTCCAGATTGTCCTTGGATACCTCTAAAGACAGGGGAGCTCACCACCTCCAAAGGCTTTGAGATGGCTCTCATGGTTGGGAAGCTTTTTCTGACTTCCAACCTAAAGGGGCCTCCCTGAGACTTCAGTCGTGGTCCCCGGCTCTACCTTCTAGGGCCAAATACATCGAAGTATTCCTTCTTGAGCCAGTCCTTCCATTCCTTGAAAATAGCTCCTGCCTTTTTCTAGCCCTCCAGCCTTCTTCATCCATGCTGGACAAGCTTCCCCCTGACACCAACTCCAGACCCTCCCCTATCCTGGCTGCCTTCTTTGTCCACTCTCCAGATGACCAATGTCTTTCCTAGACTGGGGTACCTGGAGCCAAACACAGCACCCTGGGTGGGCCCTGAGCACCAGGACCACCTCCTCACTTCTGGAAACAACGCCTCTCTCCACTCAGCCCCAGATCACCCGGCTGCCGTAGACGCCACACCAGGTCTGGACCTTGGCATAGGACACTTCCACTGAAGAAACTCCCCCAACCAATGTAGATGGGCACCCACTTGGTGATTTCCAGCCTCTAGACAAGGCCGTGGGTTCACCAGCCCTGCTACAGATCTGTCTAGTGCCAGGAGAGGTCAGGGTAACTTACCTGGGGCCACATGGCCAGTAGGTGTCAGCAGTGAGGCTGAAACCCAGGCCGTTTGGACTCTGAGGCCAGCTACTTCTATTATCATTGCTCCTCTCTTACCTGTGGGGAAGCTGAGGGTCAGAGGCAGGGAAGGGCTCGCCATGGCCCAGGTCCTCCTATCACGGCATCGTGGACTGTTGAAAGCAGGAGGAAATCTGGAGGTTTCCTGATCTAATCCACTTACTTTATAGATGAGGAAACTGAGTCCTTGCAAGGGAAGCAACTGGGCTACAGTTCAGATTTTCCTGCCACCCTTTCTATGGAACCCTGGTAAACAGAGGCACGGCCTAGAACCCACAGCCCCTGGCCACAGGGTGGTGCTGACACGTTAACGGGGAGAAAGAACCCTATGAGAATGTCAGACAGTGTGAGATGGGCAGAAGGAGCCCCCTGTCCACCACAGGGGAGCAGCCTCAGCCCCTGGTGGGGAGGGGATAAAAACTGGCAGTGGCCTGTGCCCAGCCTGCAGGAAGCAGGAGATGAGGTGAGAGCATTTTGGAAACAAGAGCAAGAATGCTGGGCTCTGGAAGGGAGGGAGATAAGCCCACGCAGGAGTGATCAGAGAAGGTTCTGTGGACAGTGCAGGCTGTGCTGGACCAAGAGAGGTCCAAGAGGCTTGGGAGCACCACCTACCACTGCAGCCCAACCCCCTCAGTCAGTGCTGGCTTCTCTGGGCTGGGGGAAGCCCAGCCCGGGCTGACCCCTGGCTCAGGAATCACAGGCAACCTTGGAGATCAAGGTACTCCTCCAGAAGGGGCTTCTGGGCAGCTCCTGGTCTCCAGAAAAACTGTAAGGGAAACCCATCACCTTGGCTATCCTCATCTGTACCTGCTTTCCTGCTCTAGAACCCTGCTAGAGGGGCCTTAGAACACGAAATGTCAGAGCTGGGAGGGGCCTCAGAACAGGGGATATTAGGGCTGGGAGGGGCCTTAGAACAGGGGATGTCAGAGCTGGAGGGGACCTTAGAACAGGGGATGTCAGAGCTGGGAAGGGCCTCAGAACAGGGGATGTCAGGGCTGGAAGGGGCCTTAGAACAGGGGATGTCAGGGCTAGGAGGCCTCTCCGTTCTCAGGAAGGTACTTGGCAAGGAGAGGGCTGGACAGCAGGGACATAAGTAAAGTCCAGCCTAGGCAAAGCCATCATCAATCAGGAAAGCATGGCAGGGCCCAGGGTAGAAGCTTCTCTGAGGTGGCAAAATGGTGAATGAGGAGAAGATGGCCAAAGTAAGGACGGAAATGAGACATATGAGGACTGGGAGGATAGTCGGGGAAGACCTCCTAGGGAAGGCAGAGCTTGAAGAGGGCTCTGAAAAATGAGGAGGAGGAGGAGCAGGAGGAAGGCTATTTCAGGCTGAAGCAAGAGCTCAGGAGCCCAGAGGGCAATGTGTCCAGAGAATGGACAGCAGAGCTGGTCTTGGGAAAGAGGCCTCTTTCTGTTGCAGGAGAGGCTGGAAAGGGGAGCCACTGACTCCAGTTGTACTCTGGGTATTTGGGGCCATCTGGAAGCTTGCAGGATGCAGGTATATGAAGACAAAGGATTCCTAGAAGCCAGCCTGGGTGAAGTGAGCTGGAAAGGAGGAAGCGTATTGTGGTGGGTCTGTATTATGGTCTAAGGGCAGGAAGTAAGTGTGGGCTAATATGGAAACTGAGAGACCTTGAGTATGGTCATCAT
This sequence comes from Pseudochirops cupreus, assembly GCA_028627135.1. Classification (NCBI taxonomy): domain Eukaryota; kingdom Metazoa; phylum Chordata; class Mammalia; order Diprotodontia; family Pseudocheiridae; genus Pseudochirops; species Pseudochirops cupreus. Next base: position 583,262,742 of record CM053580.1, read on the forward strand.
GGTGTGTGGGTGTCCATGCACGGGTGTTGCCTCATCAGTGTTGAAGCTTGATTTACAGACGTAGGAATGAGCAATGATGAACTCTAACATCAGCCTCAGCCTACTGCGGCTCTAAATCCTAAGCCCAGCTGAGCTCGACTGAGTTTTTGTCTCCAGAGAGTGCCCTTGGGGTGGATGACAGGAAAGAGCAAACTAAGCTCTGAGCACATGACATACAGGGATGAGGACACCCACTCCCCGCCCCCTACACGCATGCACATGCATGCACACACAATGGGTCTCAGTTATAAGAGCTCAGCCCCAGAAACCTGCCCAGCATCCCAGAGGTGGACAGTCACAAGTGGGGCCCCAAAGCCATCCAGGTTGTCCCAAGCCCCTCGGTTACTAATTACAATGAAAAGAAAGACAATATTGCATAGGGAGGCTTTGTGGATGAGAAGACAAACTTTGTCTCTGGAGTCAGAGGACCTGGGTCCAAATCCAGCCTCTGACACTTAGCACCTGTGTGACCTTGGATGTCACCTAACTTCCCTGGGGCCTCAGATTTCTCATTTGTAAAATCAGAGAAGGGTTGGATCAGATCTCCCAGTTCTCTCTATGTGATACAGGGTCAGACAAGAGACTCTCTGAGCCTCAGTTTCCTCATCTGGAAAATAAAGGAAGGTACTCATGTCCAAGTGATGATCATGAGGGGGAGCTTGGCTGCCTTCTCCCCACCTGTGGTTAGACCGGAAGCAGGCACTCACTGTCTTGTATCTCCAGGGCTTAGCCCGGTGCCTGGCATGGAGGAGGACTCAGAAAATTCTCTCTCTGCCAGGTCTCTCGGCCCTCCTGTTTTATTGATCAGGAAGCAGCCAGATTGGAAATGGGCGTTGGCCGGATGCCTCAGAGAGGAGGCAGCAGACCCTGCTTCCATCGCCAGGGCCCCAGACTCAAAGCCAGTGCTCTTTCCCCGGCCACTGGATGTGTGGGGGACCCTGGAGGTGCCCTGCCAGGTCAGACCATATTTGGTGTGAAATGGAGCTGACAGCCGGGTCTCCTTCTCCCACCCACTCCTGCCTGAGTGGAGGAACGAGTCCAGCAGCTGCTTGGATGGATGAGTCAGGGGGCCCACGGCTCCCATGCACCCAGCACCCCCACCCAGGGCTCAGCCCCTGCTGTGGGGGAGGGGAGGAGAGAGAGCCATCCAGGGACCTCCGGCCATCTGTCATAGAGTGCTGGTCATTTCCTCTGTCCCTTATCTCCTGTCTCCTTTCTCTAGGATTATGGCTGAAGGGGAGACCACATCCTGTGGTCTCACAGAGTTTAGGACTGGAAGGGACCTCAGAGGCCACCAGAGAGGCTAAGGCAAGTCTAATAGGCAGGTCTCCACCTCTGGGCAACAGCAGAGGCTCCAAAAAATCCCCTCTTTCAGTCAGTGGGCTTCCTTCAAGGTCCCAGTGGAAGCCCCCTTTTCATTTACCTGAGGGTCCTTGAGAGAGGGTTTGTCTTTGCATCCCTAGCAGTGCCTACCTGGCTTAAGAGCTTATACATAGTAGTAGGCGTTTAATAGTACATTTGCACACAGTAGGCACTTAATAGCACACCACACATAGTAGGTGCTTAATAGTATGTTTGCACATAGTAGGTCCTTAATAGCACACCACACATAGTAGGCTCTTAACAAATGATTGTTGGATAGAACTGACAATCTTACCCAACCTCCTCATTGTGAAGGGGACAAAACTAAGCCTAGAACTTGCAGGATGTACCTGAGGGAATCTGCCTGGGGCCAGTAACCTTTCCAACACAAAGGGTCCCAAGGAAGCGCCACCGTGCACAAAGTCAGGAAGAGAGTTCATAACCCACCTCACACACTTATTAGCTGGGAGGCCCTGGGCAAGTCACTTCATGGCTGTCTGCCTCAGTTTCCTCTATTGTAACGTGGAGATGATATAGCGACTACCTTACAGGGTTGTGTTGGGGCTCAAACAGCATCTCCTTCCTTGCTTGCTGCTCCACTATCGACCAGTCAACAATCACCTACTCTGCGCTGGGCACAAAGTTCAACAATACCTGCCCTCAAGAAGTTTACCCTTGAATATTTTGTTCTAATATTCTCCACTGGTACTAGAGTCCCCTGGTAGAGTGGAGAGAATTCTGCACTGGGGTCTGGGTTCAAGTCCTGGCTCGTATGAGGACAGCCTCCATCCATCACTTTGAGATTCTCAGAGGTGAGTATAATTGTTGCCATTTTACAAGGTCTGGGCAGTGGAAACTCACTGGTCACATGGCTAGTCACCTACTGGCCCTGAAAGTTGCCCCTAAATCTCCTGACTCCAAGTCTTTCCCTCCATGCTGGCTTTGCTCCTAGACATCTGTGTGACCTTAGATAAGTCACTGAACTTCCTCTCAAAGACAGCTTCCACAGCTAGTAAATGGGGGTGATAAAATCATAGGCCACCTGGTCCAATGCCCTCATTCTACAAATGACGCCCAGTTGGGTCAAATGACTTAGGAACATAGAGCTGGACAGAGGGGGAAACGGAGCCCAGGGAGGTGGAAGTGACTTACCCAGGGTCACACAGCTAGCACGTCTGAGGTAGACCTTGGCCCCAGGCCTTTCTGTTTCCCACATCTATGTACTAGGGTCCCCCAAAGCCCATCCAGGCCGTCAATGTCCGGCATGGGCATCAGGGACAGAGGGGTCCTTTTTTTGTTATCCCCGAAGAAAGTACATGAGACACAAGAGAATCATGGGAGTCTCTCCTCCACAGAGAAAGATACAGGCTGTGACTAACCAATGGGCATCTGCTGGAAGGCCGGACTCAGGAGCTGCTGAACAGACCTTCCCCAGGCGCATCATCCCTGAAACAAGGGCCCCTCAGTGCTCCCTGGGCCCTGCTCCCATCTAGTCCCTCAGCTCTTCCTTCTTCAGGCAGGATGGAGACCAGTCATCCACCTCCCTCAGCCTCAGTCTCCTTACCTGTGAAATGGGGAGAAAGAGGAGCTGAACCAGAGGGCCTTGGGGTCCCTTCTCACTTTTGGTCTATAATCCTATAATCAACAGAAAAACACCAGGCTCTTTGCTTCAAGGCTGCTGGGTGATAAATACAGTGCCTAGAGCAACTGAGGAGGCAGGAAGCCCCGAGTTCAAATCCAACCTTAGACACTTTCTATGTGAGTCTGGCGAATATTTTTAAAAGCCCTCAGCCCAAAGCCTGGCAGACAGGGAGGGCTTCTTAATGCTCCGTAACTTGGCTTGACTTGATCTGTCTCTGACCCAAACCAGTTGGGTCTCTCTGTCTTTGTCTCTCTATCTCTCTGTCTCTGTCTCTCTCTGTCTCTGTCTCTGTCCTCTCTATCTCTATCTCTCTCTCTGTCTCTGTCTCTGTCTCTCTCTCTCTCTGTCTCTGTGTCTCTGTCTCTCCCTGTCTCTCTGTCTCTCTCTCTGGCCCATAGCGGAAATGCTTGGCCTCACTCAGGGGTCTTGAGCCCTCTCCCAACGAGGTGACTTCCAGGCTGGGAAGGTCTTTTCTCAGGAACTCTGCTCTCTGACCTGTGCTCCTAAAAGGAAATGGAGAAGCGGGAGACCAGAAACTCAAAGTCCAGGAAAGCATCCATCTCCCCCTGGGGCGGGTGGGGTGGGAAGAGTGGAGGAGGGGACAACTCCCTCCCTGTTATTCTCTAAAAGGCCCAAGGAGATTGGGAGGCAGGAGGCCCAGCCTCCACGCTGCCGGAGTCTCTGTCCCCAGGCACCGAGGAAGGCAGCCCCAGTCCCTGCACACCAGGGACTCCTGCTTTCTCTCCTCTGGGCAGCGGCACCCAAGCCCACCTCCACGAGGGGCGCCCAAATCTCCAAACAGACACCCTTTACAGGGTCAGTTGACTTACTTAGAAGTTATGTGTGTGTCCTATGATGCTAGTGATTATCTCTACATTACAGCAGCTACATACACTTAGGAATTTTAAAAAGAGCAGCTGAAAAGGAAAGAGTGCTTGGCCACAGACACAATAGGGAGCCATTCGCTTTTGTGGAGGAGGGGAGTGTCCGGAGCTTAAGAACCATCCCTTTGGTGGCTGACTGGGGGATGGATTGGAGAGGGGACAGACTTGTGCTAGGTCAACCAGCCGGCAGCTCTTGCAGTAATCTGGGTGCGAGGTGATGTGGCTTGGGCCAGGCCCAGCCCGCTGTGTGAGTCACGTAAGTGCATCAGGCGCTGTCCCAAGTGCTTTACAACATCTCGTTCCATCCTCACAGTAATGCCAGAGGCAGGTGCTTATTATCATACCCATTTTACAGATGGGGAAGCTGAAACAAACAGGTCACACAGCTAGCAAGTGTCTGAGGCCAGAGTTGAACTCGGGCCCTCCTGACTCTGGGCCACACTGCGGCGCCCCCAGCTACATCCAGTGATGGACGGTATGTCTGTCATTCCCATGCCAGCCTAAGTTCAAGTCACTGACCTCTGTGCCTGCCCAGCATACAGTAAGCACTTAATTAATGTTGGTTGAAGCCAGACATGGTGGAGATCTAAGGCTTCATCTGCAATCCTTTCCCTCAGGTCTTCTTTATGTATAGCTGGGAGTGGGGGGAGGGGGTGGAACCCTGGACCTTATTAGCTGTGTGATCCTGGATAAGTCATCTCCCCTGTCTGCCTCAGTTTCCCAGGCTGGAGGATTTTCTCAGCCCCAACAATCAAGGAAACTGTCCTGAAACAGAGGAGAGGACTCGGGGCATGACTTGGTGGAGGGCGCTCAGTCCAATAAAATGACCACCTTCTGAGCATCTGCCCTCAGACAGAGGGGCAGAAGGCAGCCGGGGCCAGGCCCCTGAGGTCTGCCTCCTTAGAAGGTCCAGCCGCCTTTCCCAGCCCTCTCTGTCCTCGCTCAGCTCCTGCTTCATTGATGGGAGTGTAAATTTAACACCAGCAGGGACTCAGGGATCACCCTTCCGGCCCAACCCATTCACTTTTACAGAAGGGGAAACTGAGGCTTGGAGAGATGTACACAATGTGATGCAGACTGCCAGGGTCACAAATGTGCAGAATTCCAGAAGGGGAAGGGACCCCAGTGGCCAGAAGGGCCCCACTACAACAGACCTGACGGGGGTCATCCCTCATCCATCAGAGGACCCTCCCCAGGCCACCAGCACAAGCCACTGATGGGCGGCTCTCGTGGTTTGCAAATGGATCCATTCTCAATTGGCCTCTCCTGCTCCCTCCCACTTCGGCTCCTGCTTCTGGCCTCTGAGGCACAGCTCAGCCCTTCCCTACTCAGTAGTGCTCCAAAGACCTCGTCATACTTCTCATGCCCACCCTGAGCCTTCTCTTCTCAGCCTTGCCATCCCCAGGCCCGGCCACTGATCTCCCTAGGACACCGCTCGGTCCCATCCTGGCCCCCGCCTCCGGGTGCTGTCCAGGATTCCCAGCTGAGCTCAGAGACCACGGAAGACTTAAGAGGCCACCAAGTTCAGCCCCATCATTTGACAGATGAGGAAACCAAGGCAAACAGGCTGAAGTGACTTGCCCAGGGTCACACAGCTAGGAAGTGGCTGAGGTCACATTTGAACCCAGGGCTTCCTGACTCCAGGCCTGGTGTTCTATCCACTGTGGCTCCACCCAGCTGCCCCCAATCTGCCACCTTATCCATTATTTCACGCATGATGAGCCCCAGACCAAAGTTCTTTTCACTACCTGACCCTTTGTTCACTCATTCATTCATTCATTTGTTCACTCACTCATTCATTCATTTGTTCACTCACTCATTCACTCATTCATTTGTTCACTCACTCATTCATTCATTCATTTGTTCACTCATTCATTCATTTGTTCACTCATTCATTCACTCATTCATTTGTTCACTCACTCATTCATTCACTCATTCATTTGTTCACTCACTCACTCATTCATTCATTCATTTGTTCACTCACTCATTCATTCATTTGTTCACTCACTCACTCATTCATTCATTTGTTCACTCATTCATTCATTCATTCATTCATTTGTTCACTCACTCATTCATTCATTCATTTGTTCACTCATTCATTCATTCATTTGTTCACTCATTCATTCATCTGTTCACTCACTCATTCATTCATTCGTTCACTCATTCATTCATTCATTTGTTCACTCATTCATTCATTCATTTGTTCACTCATTCATTCATCTGTTCACTCACTCATTCATTCATTTGTTCACTCACTCATTCATTCATTTGTTCACTCACTCA
>CM053580.1:583269451-583316356 GCA_028627135.1 Pseudochirops cupreus
CATTCATTCATTTGTTCACTCACTCATTCATTTGTTCACTCACTCATTCATTCGTTCACGCACTCATTCATTCATTTGTTCACTCACTCACTCATTCATTCATTCACTCACTCATTCATTCATTTGTTCACTCACTCATTCATTCATTTGTTCACTCACTCATTCATTCATTCGTTTGTTCACTCACTCATTCATTCATTTGTTCACTCACTCATTCACTCATTCATTTGTTCACTCACTCACTCATTCATTCGTTCACTCATTCATTCATTCATTCATTTGTTCACTCACTCATTCATTCATTCATTTGTTCACTCACTCACTCATTCATTCATTTGTTCACTCACTCATTCACTCATTCATTTGTTCACTCACTCACTCATTCATTCGTTCACTCATTCATTCATTCATTCATTTGTTCATTCCTGCCTTCCTTCCACAGAGCAGCTTGCTACAGTAGCAGAAAGATCACTTGTCTGGAGGGCAGAAGACCCCAGTTCCCTCCTCTGGATGACCTGTGAGCCGGTCCTTTCCCCTTCCCAGGCCTCAGTCTCCCCACACATAAAGTGGGGTTAGACCAAATGACCCCGCCACTCTCCCAGCTCTGGCAGTCCAGGCCTCCAGGATTTCTCCCTGTGTCTGAGCCAGTTACATCACAAGATTGGAATGCTAATTAGACAGCTGACTGGACTTAGCAGGCTGACTTTCGATCCTGTAAAAGTGAATTAGCATCAAGCCTCCCCATCAGATGATGGGGCAGAGGGCCAAGGGCCTGTGGAGGAGCCATGGCCCAGAGAAGAGGCAAAGCTGGCCAGGCCCGGGGAGGCGGGAGCCCTGCCTCCAGGCTCCTGCTGGGCCATGACTGTGCCCAACACATCTGTAGAGCCGGTGGGCCACGGTGGAGAGAAGGCAGGGGGCCCGTCTGATGGCTCCTCCAGGAGAAGCCTCAGACCACTGATACGGTGGGCGTGTTTCCTACCCTGAGGCTGTCAGGCTTGCAGAGCAACTCTAACACACACACCTTCAATGCCCCTGCTCCATCCTGTGATGTAGGGATTAGAGGCAGGGTGGTCTGATGGGCGGGGCAATGCAGGAAGCACCAGATTCAAATCCTACCCCAGACAGTTACTAGCCTTTGATGGTGGGCAAGCTCCCTACCCTATCTCTGCCTCAGTGTCCTCATATGTAAAATGACTGTAATCATAGTATCTGCCTCCCAGGTGCTTGTGAGGCCCAGATGAGACTGTGTATATTAAGAATTGTCAGCTTCAAGGTGTTCTGTAAACGCCAGCTGTGATGATCTCGGCACTGTAGGACGCAGACAGGCTGGAGGGTGTCCGGCCGAGGGCAGCTGGGGTGGGGGAGGCCCTTGAAGCCCTGTCCTAGGAGGATGGAGTGCAGAAACTGGCAGGTGCTTAGCCCAGCAGCGTCAGAAGGACGTGACTGCCGCCTCCAAGGGCCCGAAGGATCATCCACAGGATGAGGTCCGTTTGGCCTCAGAGGGGAGAACCAGGAAGGCCTGATGATCTAATGAGGAGCTCAGTCCCCAAAAGCAAGGTGGGGAAGGAGGTCTTCAGCCCACTTGCTGGGCAGCCTTTGGGTTGGGTTTGCTAAAGTCCTTCCAATCTTCAGATTTGGTAATGCCCATTTCACAGATGAAGAGACTGAGGCCTGGATCTCTAGCCAGGGGCAAAGGGACAATGGAATCCCAGTCTTTCCCAACTCCCAGAGCACCCATTCTCCATCATGCTGTTGCTCTCTAGGTAGGACCTTCTATCCTGGATTAGAGCCAGAAAGGGTGTGAATCCGGCCCTCTCATGACACTGAGGCCCAGCTGTGGAGAGCAGGGACTCCAGGGACAGTGCCCTCTGACTTACACCAGCCTAATGCTAGTTTCTAGGGACTGTGTCCTTCCTTCTGAGCACTATCAAGTTCCAAACCCGTGAGGCAAGTGGTCATGAAGGCATCCTTACTCCCATTTTACAGATAGGGAAACTGAGGCACTGGCTTGTACTCTCTGAGTCACTTCCCTCTCATTCCCCCTCCATACAGGAGTCCCCCCTCCCCACCCCAGCAGTGACTAATCTCTTTTCTCTTTAGCTGAAATCCTCCCCAGGTAAAGTATCCCCTCCTCCACATAACCTTTTCCAGTGACCAGACACCTATGGTCCAGTCCCTTCACAGGCAGACATAGCAGACCCAAGCCTGAGGGGGCTTATGCATTCTTACACCCAAGGCAAGGCTGCATCCTGCTAAGAGGCTAATTGGGAGGAGCCTGAGGAGGGGATGAGCCCCGAGTTTGGGCACAAAGGATCCAATGTGGGATCCTAGCTCCTCCACACAAGCTTGTAAGACCCTGGGTAAGTCACCTCTATGGGACCCTGTCTGTGTCTCCATGTAGTACGGAGGTGAGATTTAATGAACTTTCTGGTTCCTCACGGTTCTGTGTCTATGAGGCTGTGATCGGAGGTCTGTACCAGGGCTGGTTCTAGTCTGTGGGCTCCATGGGGGCGTGAGGAGGCCGGTGAAGGTGGAGGGGCAGGGACAGGGGCGCTTCATGGAGCAGCTGTCTATAGGGGCAAAGTGCAGCTCCTGCAACCAGGGAATGTCCCCCTCCCTCCACCCCTGAGTCCCAGCTCCCCGGCCTCTGCTTCCCACACCGCCCCCATCCCAGCCCTGCACGGCCATTAAAAATAGCCCAAGTGTTAATGTATGTTCCCTTCCCCAGGCATTTCTGTCTTCACAGATCCCTCACAGCTGCTGATGACAGGCCCCCCCCTTCCAGCAAGGGGGGAGAGCCCAGGACATGCAGGAGACCTGGCTTGTGGTCTCAGCTCTACTACTGCCGCTGGGCACACTTCTCTCTAGCCCTCAGTTTCCTTCTCTGTAAAGTGATTAAATTTGATTATATTGTGATTATATTTGATAAAATCAAAGGCTCCTCCCAGCCCTGACATCCCCTGTTCTAAGGCCCCTCCCAGCCCTGACATCCCCTGTTCCAAGGCCTCTTCCATCTCTGACACTGTAAAATCCCATACCTCCTATGTCTGGAGCCGCACTAGATCTGACTGCAGACACTTATGCAGATAGCCAGGGTTAGGCCAGAGACAGACCTCCTGTCTCCCCAAGATCAAAAGCCATCCAGAATATGGATGGGTTGATGAGACCTGTAGAAGAGCTGGTCTCCCTTGGAGCCCTCCCTGTCCTTGACTCTCCTTGGGTTTTCATGCAGCACCAAGAATCTCAGCCCAGACAAACTGACCAGATGACTGGACACCCAGCACCAAGCTGATGCCAGACTAATGTCATTTCTTTCTCTCCTCTGCCCCAGGTGCTTTTCTGTGGAGTGTGGCCCCTCACCGTGTTCCTGCCAGCCACCCCCTCCCCACCTTCCTCCACACTGACACTTAGCAACTGATGGCTCAGAGGGTGGAGAAGTCAGGAGTAGGGAGGCCTGATAGGAGTCTATGGCCAATGTCCAGGTGACAATGGCCTGAAGAAGAGCCCCAGCTGTGACAGCAGAGAGGAGGGGGCTGGTCTGAGAGAAATTCTGAGGGAAGAACCACCCGTTTTGGGTGCAGGGAGGAGGGCAGGGCTGGGGCATGGCAGAACAGCTCTCTTTGCTGCTGACTTGGCACAGATACCCCTGCTGGGGGCACCAGCTGTCCAAAAGCTAAAGTGCATTGTGCCCCTCCACCTGCCTCCATGGCCTTCCTGGACCCAGCTGCTCCTCACTGCAGCCCTGCTCTTGGCCAGCTAGCGCATGTTAATGCCTGTGACTCCCCTTCTTTCTCCCCCATGGGGGACCATGATGTGGATTTTTAGGGGGGCATGCAGCTGGCTGGTCAATCCCAATGAGATTTCTTTCTTACAAGAGTTAAAACCTTAAGAATGGATGTTGTACTGTTCCAACCATTCTGGAGAACAATTTGGAACTCTGCCCAAAGGGCTATAAAAATGTGCATCCCCTTGGACCCAGCAATACCACTGCTAGGTCTGTAGCCCAAAGAGATCCAACAGTAGCCAGTGGAGGGTGGGGGGGAGAAAGACCCACATGTACACAAATACTGATAGCAGCTCTTTTTGTGTTGGCAAAGAACTGGAAACTGAGGGGCTGCCCATCAATTGGGGAATGGTTGAACAAGTTGTGGTCTGTGATTGTAATGATGCTATTGTGCTATAAGAAATGAGCTGGATACTTTCAGAAAAGCCTGCAAAGATATATATGAACTGATGTAAAGTGAAATAAGCAGAACCAAGAGAACATTGTACACAGTAACAGCAACATTGTATGGTGATTAACAGTGAATGCCTTAGCCATTCTCAACAATACAATGTTCCAAGACAATTCCAAAGGACTTAAGATGAACAATGCTCTCCACCTCCAGAGCAAGAACCGATGGAGTCTGAACGCAGATCAAAACAAACTTTTTTTTACTTTCTTTATTTTTCTTCGTGTTTTTTTCAGCAACATGTCTAATATGGAAGCGTTTTGCATGACTTCACATTTATAATTGATATCATATTGCTTGCCTTCTCGGGGGGTAGAAAGAGGAGAGATTTTGTAGCTCAAATTTTAAAAATGAATGTTTAAAGTTCATTTTAAAAGGTGAATGTTCTAATAGGAAAATATTAGGAATCAATACATAGAAATTTGGGGAGAATATTTTGGGTGTATGGTCTGTGGGTACCCACAAGGCCAGCCTGGCCTACAGAAACTGTTGGTCTCCTCTCCAGTCTCTCATGTCATCTCACAGGCAGCTGGAGTAGGTAGAGTGCTGGGCCTGGAGTCAGGAAGACCTGAGCTCAAATGGAGCATCAAATATTTACTATATGTGTGACCCTGGGTCAGTCACTTGATCTCTGTCTGCCTCAGTTTTCTCAACTGTAAAATGGGGATCATGAGTCTCTACCCCCCAGGGCTATTGTGAGGATGAAATGAGATGATATTTGGAGAGTACCAGGCGCATGGTAGGTCTCTTCCCCTTAACTCCTCTTACTGTCTCTTCTCCAGTTGGTCCTTCACCCAGCTCTCCAAATAAGCTTTCTAAGGTACATGTGTGACCATGTCATACTGCCAAGCTCAAAAACCTTTAATGGCTCCTCCATTACAAATGCAAACTCCTCAGCTACCTTTCCAGTCTTATCTCATATCACTATCCATCATGCCCTGCATATTTTAGCCAAACTGAACCTGTGAGGTGTCCCAGGATCTCTCCTTCTCCCACCTCCAAACATTTGCACAAACCATGTCCCGTCCCCAAAATGTTCTGCCTCTTCCTTTCTCCCTTTGCTGATTATTCTTTTCGCATTTTCTCTTGAAAGTGTCTTTGATCCCGATGCCGTGTCCTCTACCCCACCCCCCCAGCTGAAAATGTTCTTCCCTCAGCAAATTTTCCTACAACATTTTAAGGAACTTTTTTGCAATAGAGTCTTCCTTATCCGGCTTTCCCTTATCACTCTCCCCATCCCCCCAGGCTGTGCCAAGAGTCTCACCAATGAGCTACCCAATTCGCCAACATTTAGCATGGTTCTATGAGCATTTCTCCTAATGCCTTTCTCTTCTCTGACCCCCATACTTGACTCTGGGACATGTCCTATTCCCATAGCACATTATAGTGGAAGCTATTCCCACCCCCCACTGGCCCCTAACACAGTGTTTGGCACATAGTAGGTACTTAGTAAATATTTGTCAAGTTATGTTGTTGACCTGCCACCACCACCACCACCACCATCATCACTAGTTGGTTGTTGTCTTTGTTCTCAGAGAGAACCATAATGATATCACTATGTCAGGGTCACGGTACCTCCAATTGTGTCTGATCAGACCAATATGAGCTCAAAAGGCTCTACCACAGGTCAGACACAAATAATCCATGTGAACATTTGGGGCAGATTCTCTAAATGTGCATATCTCCAATTTCTTTTGAACTACTGTAATTCTGCTCTGCTCAGAGTGGGCATGCCACACTGGTGGTCCTGTGCCAGTGTCTCCCATGTCACACAGTCAGTTCCAAAGTTCTTCAGAGAGACCTTTAGAGTTTACTTGTATCACTTCTTCTGAACTCCATGTGAACACTTGCTCTGTGTGAGTTCTTTTTTGGGCATTTGAACCACATGGCCAGCCCATTGGAGTTGAGCTCTCTGCAGTAAAGTTTGAATGCTTGGCAGTTTAGTTTGAGTGAGGAACTCAGTGTCTTCTGGTACCTTATCCTGCCAGGTGATCTTCAGAATCTTAAGGCAATTCAACTGGAAGTGATTCGGTTTCCTGGCATGGCTCTGGTAGACTGTCCAGGTTTCACAGGTATACAACAATGAGTTCAGCACAAGGTTCTATAGACCTTCAATTTGAGAGGTGTCCTAATACCTCTTCTCTCCCACACTTTCCTTTGGAGTCTCCTAAACACTGAGCTAGCTCTGGCACTGTGTATGCATCAATCTCATCATCTATGCGGACATCTCCCGAAAGTCTATTGCCAAAGTAAGTGAACTTATTCACAATGTTCAAAATCTCTCCATTTGCTATAATCGATGGTTCCATGTATGGATGGTGTGTTACTGGCTGATGGAGAACTTCTGTTTTCTTAGTGTTAATTGTTAAGCCAAAATTAGCACAAGCAGCAGAAAACCAACTCATACTTTGTTACAAATCAGGCTCAGAGTCTGCAGTAAGAGCACAATCATCTTTCAACAAAAAGTCCTGCACCAACTCTCCCTTCACTTTAGTCTTGGCTTGTGGCCTTTTCAAGTTAAACAATTTATCATCAATGTGGTATCTGACCTTGATGCCATTTTTACCGTCACACAACCTTGCTTCACTCTATTGGAGACTGGGTAAGCACAAGCACATTGTCCATTATCCAGAACCTGGGCAAGCACACCGTTGTGGAACTGGCATACAATACTGACGAATTTCTCTGGGCAACCAAATTTTGCCATGATCTTTCACATGCTCTCATGACTGACAGTGTCCTTGGTCAGATCTACAAATGTTGTAACAGACCTGTTCTGCTTCTGGCATTTCTCCTGGAGCTGTCTGGCAGCAAACACCTTATGAGCTGTTCCTCCACCCTTTCTGAAGCTATGCAGGCTCTGGGGTATTTGACCATCTTCCAGGTGAAGGACCAGCCTATTAAGGAGGTCTCTGGCAAGAATCTTTTCAGCAATGACTAAGAAAGAGACACACCCCTGCCTGCCCTATTATTGTCACAGGACAAACTATTTCCCTGTTCTTTAGAGAGATGGACAATGCAGCTTACACTCTAATGGAGGAGATATGTACTATGTATTTATATTACTATAAATGTACCCTATATAAGGATACTATGTTTAAGTTGCTTCTACTGTTTGTCTTTCTCATTCTCAAAAAGGTCCATGACACCCAGAAGGTGAATCCATGACTTGCAAGTGACTTGATTTAAGTGAGGCAGGACTGTGCAGAATCACCAGCCTCACTTTCACCTTTGGAGCCATCTGGGTCCAGTTGCCAGATATAGATCAGGATGACTGGAGATGGTCCAGGATGCATTGAGGGACCTTGGCCTTTTCAAACTAAGAACTCCTGGGGGATAACTTCCTCGTGCCACATAACCTGGAAAATTTCAGTCAGCATTTGTATAAGCAATGGACCCCCCCACCTTGTAAATCTCAGCTGGCATAGAATCAGCACCAGGTGGTTTGCCAACACAAGAGGGATCTAATGGCCTTTAGAACCTCTTCATCAGTTGATGGTTCAGCTAAAGAGGGTTTGACTTCAACCTGAGCTACAGTCAATACCTACTGAGTTCTCTCTCAACAAGAGCTGTTTGTTTTTCAGGCCTGGGGGATTTCATGTTGTCTGTAAGCGTGGGCACATGCCACGTAGCCATGGTGAGGGGAATCATCTTCACAAAAGGTTTTGTGCATTTTTTGGTGTTTTGACCACAGGTAGGATCCCTACCTGCTACAGTAATCAGGCCAGGGTTAGGTTAAGTGAAGCAGACAGATTTTTAGGGCTCTTTTTCTAGTCCCTTCCTCACACCAGGAGCTGAGAAGTGTGGTTCTTATAAGGCTGCTCAGACACCCAGGGAGCTGCCAGATCCTGCTGCTGCTTCCCATGAGGAATAACCCTCTGGCCTGGGCTGCCTGTGTGCAGGATTGGGACTCCAGTTCCCAGGGTGTCCTCACTGGCTGCTTCGTCACTTGCCTGTGGCCACAGGACTTCAAGAAAGGTATAATGGTAAGATAGTGTGGGAGATGTCTTTGATCTGTGCATAAATTGGATTTAAGTGAGGCCAAGTTGTGCAAAGCCTCGCTCCCTTCCAGAGTCAGCACAGTCCAGTGGCAAGACAAAGGTCAGGATGACTAGGGATGGCACAGGATGCAGTGGATGACTTTGGAGTTTTCAAGGTCTGACCAATCTCCAAGTGTTCCACGGCACCTGCTTCAGCCACCTTCGTGGCTGTTGGAACAAATTGTTCTCCTCCACCCATTCCATGGCAGATGTCTTTACATGCTTGGGGTAGACACCCCACCCAATGCACTGAAAGGTTTGAGGCCCCTCATTTAACCTCAACCTGGGTGAGCCCGTCTGCTGAAATGGTTTCCCGGGGTGTGGCTGCTGTGCCCAAGCCACAGGTGAGAGTTGGGTGATTTGGGGGCACATCAGAGTATGAGCAGCCCTCCCCCCAGATGTGTTAGTCCTCCCTGAACGCTCTGCACCTCATCATTTATGTAGTACCTACAGTGTGCCAGGCACTACATTAAGTGAGTTACATTGACGACCTCATTTGATCGTCACAACAACCCTGGAGGCAGGTGCTATGATTTTACTGTTTTACAGATGAGGAAACTGGCTTCCAAATTCTTTCAGGCAGTGGGGATTGACTGTGTTAAACATTGTATTCTGCCGTCTCCCTTGGGTCCAAGAACATGCAGGACAAGCAATGGACAAGTACTTATTAAGCCCCTACTGTGTGCTGGACATTGGGAATACAGAAAAGGAAATAATTCCCACCCTCATGGAGCTTACACTCTAATGGAAGAGACATGCACATATTAAAATATGCTATATTACTATAAACGTACCCTATATAAAGATACTACGTTTAAATTGCTGCTGCCGTTTGTCTTTCAAATTCTCAAAGAGATCCACGACAACAGGAAGATAAAGCCATGACTTGCAAGTGAATTGGATTTAAGTGAGGCAGGGCTGTACAGTCACCAGCCTCACTTTCACCTTGGAAGCCATCTAGGTCCAGTGGCCAGATATGGATCAGGACGACCAGAGATAGTCCAGGATGCAGTGGAGGACCTTGGCCTTTTCAAGCTGAGGATTTTAATGGTTCTCAGTTTGACTGAGAGAGAGCCCATTCAGTGATTAAGGCTTAACAAGAAATGAGGCAGAGAATGGTCTCTTTAAAAAAAATAAAAATCGATTTGGGAGGGGAAGACCTCAGGGTTTTGGGCCAAAACAAAAACATTCGTGATTTACATTTATTCTGAGCCAAGCATGGCCCAAACAACGACCAAATAGGGCTTGGTCTGCAACCTACTGTTGGTCAATCAATGAGAACGGAATAATTTGAGGTTAAGGTTGGTCTTTAACAGACAGAAAAAAAATGGTTCAGAGATTAAAATTTATATTCCCTTTGGGCAGAGCACCAGCAAGTAAGTATAATACCCTATATGGACAGAGGGAAAGGAAAGAAAGCAAAGGAGAAAAAGAAAAAGAAAGAAGGAAAGAAAGGAAAGGAAGAAAGAAAGAAGGAAGGAATGGAGAGAGGAAGGAAGGAAGGAGGGAAGGAAGGAAGAAGGAAGGAAGGAAGAAAAGAAGGAAGGAAGGAAGAAGGGAGGGGAGGAAGAAAGGAAGGGAGGGAGGAAGGAATGGAGGAAGAAGGGAAGGAAAGAAGGAGGGAAGCCCCCAGCTGGCCAGTTCCAGTTTGGTCCCCAGTGGGCAGCTCATTTTCCACTCACAGGGGCTGCTGTTTGTCCTTCCTTCTCCAAGAGGACCATGACATCAGGGAGGTGATGCCATGACATGCAAGAGAATTGGACTGAAGTGAGGTGTTTAAGTATTCTATATGTATACCCATATATGTGTATACAGGCACAGAAGAAATCCAAAATTAGCACAGGATAGTCTTTTGGGAAGGGGGGCCCTAGAAGTCGAAGGGATCAAGAGAAGCTTCATGTGAAAGATGGTGCTCAAGCTGAAACTTAAAGGAAGAGAGGGAGGAGGGAAGGAGAGAAGGCAATCCAAGCAGGGGGCATAGCCAGTCCAAAAGCCTGGAAACAAGAGATGGAGTGCCATGTGTGAGGAACACAGAGAAGTCCACTTGGGCTGGACAATAGAATGAGGAAAGGGGAGTAATGTAGAATGAGGTTGGGGGCCACATTATGATGAGCTTTTAAAACCAAAGAAAGGAGTTTATTATGATTGATCCCAGAGAAAAGAGGATGCCATTGGAGTTTATTAAGTAGGGGATCTGTACTTAAGGAAGATGCCTTTGGCAGCTGTGTGAGGATGAACTGGCAAAGGGAGAGACTTCAGACAAGGAGACCAATCCAGCAGTCTACATGAGACTGATGAAAGCCTAAACTAAGATTGCAGCTTCGTGGGTAAGAGAAAGAAGGGACTGGATGTGAGAAACGTTGTGGAGGTCGAAACAGCAAGATCAGGCAACACGCAGAGAGACAGAGAGAAAAATCGGGAGGATAACACTGGGGTTACCAAGCTGGAAGGCTGGAGGGATGGCAATGTCCTTAGAAACAGAGCAATTGGTAGAAGGGTAGGTTGGGAGTGTTGGTGCTATTTAGTCACGTCCAACTCTCCATGAACCCCTTTGGGGTTTTCTCAGCAGAGATCCTGGAAGTTTGCCATTTCCTTCTCCAGCTCATTTTACAGATGAGGAAACTGAGGCAAACAGGGTTTAGTGACTTGCCCAGGGTCACACACCTAGGAAGTGTCTGAGATCAGATTTGAACTCAGAAAGATGAGTCTTCCTGACTCCAGGTCTGACACTATTCACTGTACCACCCAGTTGCCCCCAAATTTGGGGGTGAGGTAGACATAATAAACATTATCTTGAACATGTTGGGTTTGAGATGCCTATAGGACATCCAGTTTTAAGTATCCAATAGGCAACTGATGATATGGGATGGGGGCTCAGGAGAGAGGCTGGGGCAGGATATATGTTTATATCATATATGTACACACATATGTGTGCATGTGTATATAAACACACATAATATATACATACATGTGTGTATAGATACATGTACAAATATATGAATTGTATGGAGAAAGGGAGAGAAAAAGAGAGCAAGAAAGGAGAGATAGGAAGGAGGGAGGGAGAGAGAAAAGGGAGACAGAGAGAGAAGGGGGAGGGAGAGAGAAGGGAAAGAGATAGAAAAGAGAGAAGGGAGAGAGAGAGAAAGAGAGAGAAGGAGAGGGAGGGAGAGGGAGAGAGAGAGAAAGAGAGGACATAGTGATGGTCGGAATATGGACTGTGAGCCAGAAAAAGAGACCAAGCAGAAGCCATCAGAGAAAAAGGAGGAGAGCCAGGATGGGGCACTGTATCCAAGAGCAGAGGGTGGTCAACAAAGCCTGAGAAAAGAGCAGCAGGTTTGGTGATCATCTTGAACAGAGCTGTTTCCATTTCATGGCGCAGTTCAAAGCGAGAGTACAAAGTACTGAGGAGTGAGAGGTGAGGAAGGATGCTGAGCAAGGGCTTTGGTTGGGAAAGGTAAGGCTGGTAGAGGGTGGTTGTGGGAGTGGGGAGCACAGTCTAGAGAAGGGTCTTTGTAAGGACAGGAGTAAGTTTGGGTGTGGTGGAAAACCGTAGGAAAGAGACCAGCAAATAGGGAGAGATTGCAGATAAGAGATTGGGGATGATGGGGGATATCTTCTGGAGAAGAAGGGAGGGGATCGATCCGGGCACATGTACAGAGAGAAGGGCCACTTCACCAGAAAGGAAGAGAGAGTGGGGGATGGTTCAAAAGGTTTTGAGAGAAAGGGGAAAGTAGGAGATTACTGGGAATAGCCTCATTTTTCCCGGTAAAGTAAGAAGAAAGTTTTCAGTTAAGGGAGAATAAGAGAAGGGAAGATTTGGAATAGCAGCCTTAGGGAGTGGGATAGAGAATCAATTAGGGAGGGGTAGAAGGACTACGTGGCAGCTAGGTGCCATGCCCAGAGTCAGGAAGAAGAGTTCAAATCCAGCCTCAGACACTGACTAGCTGTGCAACCCTGGGCAAGTCACTTAACCCTGCTTGCCTCAGTTTCCTCAGCTGTAAAATGAGTTGGAGAAGGAAATGGCAAGCCCCTCCAGTGGTATATTTGCCAAGAAAGCCCCAAATAAGGTCATGAAGAGTCAAACATCCCTGATCCAAGGAAACAGGGCTCGCCTTGCCTCAGTGATAGCCCAGGTTCAGTGTGCTCTGCTCTGCTCTGCATTCATACCCACCCCTGCGGGCCAGCCCAGCTGGATTCCTCATTATTACTCCTTGCAGCATTTCACCTTCAGCCTCCCTCTCTCTGCATAAGCCTCTGTCCCTCATTCCAGTGAAAGGGTGGGGTTTGATCGAGTCAATCAGTAAAATCACCCGTCCCATGAAAAGTACCAGACAGTATCTTTGTCAGGTAACCACACATGAGTCAGCCAGAGGTGTGAATTAAGTGCAAACAAGGCCTCCTGGGGTAGAACTACCCCTGGAAGAAGGGATTGTTACATTATTCCCTTTACACAGTATCTTCAAAGCCTAGTACGGTGCCTAGAATGGAGTAAGTGCTCTGCAAATGATTGCTGATGTAGTCTGTGCGTGAAGACCCCCAGGGACAGAGAGCCTACCACCTCACAGGCAGAACATTCCATCTTTGGACAACTCTAATTGTTAAGAAGTTTCCCTTCCATCGAGGATAACCAAATGGTATTAATTGCCTCTTGGACACTCACTACCCTTTACCGCTCCTGGCTGAGCCCTGTGGGGCCAAATAAAACATGTCTGATCCCTCTTCCACAAACAACAGTTCTGGTCCATAAAAAGAAAGTCATGTTCCCCTTGAGTCTCCTTTTCCCCACACTAATCAGCCCCCAATTCCTTCAGTCGCCCTTATATGGCATCATCTTCAGGACCTTCCACGTCCTGGTTGCTTCCTCTGGCCACTCTCCAGCCCATCATTGTCCTTTATGAAATATGGCCCCAGAAGTGGCCATGAGAGACCAGCTGCGCCCAGCCGGAGACCAACATCCAGGAGAAGAGTCAGAGCCCCGGGCCCTTCTGAGCCACGAACCCAGGAAATGTTCAGAGTGTGTGCAAAGTAATTTTAGACAATTGCACATCATTAGGGATGAGAAGAATCTTAGAACACAGAAAACAGAGGGTTCCATCTTGGGGGAGGGAGGTTCTTAGAACAGAGAATGTCAGGGCTGGGAGGGGCCGCAGAACAGGGGATGTCAGGGCTGGGAGGGGCCTCAGAACAGGGGATGCCACGGCTGGGAGGGGCCTGAGAACCCCTCTTTTCCTTAGAAGGAAGAATCCAAAGCTTAAAGGAGGAACATTATTTACATCAGGCCCCAAAGGAAGGTGGCTTATGCCTTCTTGTTTCCTCTGTGCCTCAGTCCCCAGCCCTGCTCCAGTCCTTCCCTCTCTAGATCAGTTGCAGCCTCTCTTGACCCATGGAGGCCAGCCTCAGAAGGGGCTCATCCTGTGGCCTGGTTTCTGGTCGTGGGGATGGCCCCTGGAGTTCCCAAGGCTCTGTGTGATTCAAACAGCCCAGGACAAGAGGGTCAGTGTCTGCAGAATTGTTCACAAGGCCCTCACCTCTTTCTTACACAGCTAATATTCTTTAAGGAAAAGCTGGGTTTGGCAGAAAGATCCTGGGTCAGGAAGACTGGAGCCCTGAGTTCCAGACTCGCTGCTAGCTCGTGACCCTCCACTCTGGTTTTCAATTTCCTGGAGTATAAATGCAGATTAAGCGAAACAACCGCTAAGTCTCTCCCTCTGCAAACATTCTCTCTTCTAAATTCCCATCCTGGTCTGACAGACTCTGTTCTAAGGTTCCTCTCAGCCTCTGAGATGTTGGTTCTAAGCTGTCCTTTTTCCTTCCTCCCTAGACCAGTTTCTAATACAAACACCAAGCAGCTGAGTTCCTGATATGGGGGATCCTTGAAACAAAACTGGATTTATTGTGTGGGCTGGGGAGAACATGAAGGCTGCAGGCCTAGTGGTTGGCTCCGAGCCCCCACCGAGGCTGTCTCATCTGGCCTCCGTGCAGCTGCTGTCCCAGGGGAGAGTCGGAAACATCTGGCTTGCTGTTTGCTCCCTAGAAAACCCTGTCCCTCTCAGGGAGGGAGGATCCTTGCTGGGGTCCAGCCCTGGATCAGTGCATGGAGAGACTGCTGTCTTCTGGGGCCTAGGGCCTGGGAACAAGAGCTGCTAGTCCTAGGCTGGAGCCCTAGTTTCCTAGCCTGGTCTCAGGGCTGGAAAAGCTACATTTTGGCCCCAGGCAAGGCAGATTCCAGCCAGACACCACCGTGGAATCCAGAACACTGGAAAACACTTCTTAGACCATTCAGTTCCACCTAACCAGACGGTACTACCAGGCAGACTGCATGAAAGCTCCCCGTTGGAAGGTAAGCTCCTTGAGGGCAGGAGCTGTCTTTTTCCTCTTTTTGTGCCCACAGGGGTTAGCACAGTGCCTAGTATAGTATGGGCTCAATGAATGTTTATTGACTAAATGAAATCAGACCCTGCCCTCAAGGAGCTTAAGTTCTACTCCACCTAGTCAGCCTATCACCAAGCAGGAGCCTCACCGTAGACATGGTGGTCATCCAGCCTCTGGCTGAAGAGCCCTGGGGATGCGGACCTCATAGGCAGGGGACTGGAAAGGTAAAGATCCTTGGACAAGCAGCCCAATACTGCAGCTTCAAATCCCAGCTCTGACGCTCACTGCTTGTGTGACCTTGGCTAATTCATGGCAGGGGAAAGCCTTTAGGGCTGGAGGGGACCTGGGAGACCATCTAGCCCCGCCCCTTCATTGCACAGATGTGGAGACAGAAAGCCAGAGAGGCGAAGGGACTTTGCCAAGGTCAGACAAGGATTTACAAGGGAGCAGAAAGTGTATTGATTCTAGAGACAAGGGACCTGGGTTCAAATCCCAACTCTGACCCTGACTACTTGTATATCCTTGAGGAAAGCTCAGTTTCCTCATCTGTGACATCAGAAGGTTGGACTCAATGATTGGATAAAGTCTCTTCCTACATCTGTGATCCTCTTCATCGAGCCTCAGTTTCCCCATCTATGAAATGGAAAATAGGGGCCCTAAACAGGCAATGAGAATGACGACCCTTTTGCCACCTATGTCCTAGCTGCTGTCTTTCATATCATGGACTATGGCACCATCCCACTCTGGGACAATTATTAATTGTGGGGAAGCTTATTCAGAAGGCTCCTAACCTCTCCTGTCCAAGTGGGATGCTCTCCCAACATTCCCATCTCTCCCCATAGCTCTATTATTAGTCTGAATGTCCTCATCTTAAAACCAGATGGGGAAAGCATGAGAGAGCCTGGAAGTCTGAACGCCGCTGGGAGATGGGGGTCTCTGGGAAGCAGCAGATGGCTGGGCACAGGAGACAGAGGAAGGATGAGGGCCTGCTCCGCCCAGCGGCTCCCACCATCAGAAACAAGCCACATCTACACTTGGCTTTGGGATACTGCAGGCCTGGCTCTTCACCCCCCCCCCCCCCCACACACACCAAAAGATGCTCTCTCCCCAAGCCCAGGAGAGTTACCAGAATTGTTCTCAATCCAACTCCTCTCTACTCTCTAAGGTCAGCCTAAGCGTGGGAGTCAGTGCAGTGTTCCTGCAGAGGGCTGGGTTTTGAGGCAGAAAACCCTGGTTCAAGATCAGTCTCTGACTCTTATTAACTGTGTGACTTTGGGCAAGTCCCTTAACCTCTCCGGGCTTCAACTGCCTTGCCTATAAAATGAGAGGGTTGGATTAGATAGTCTGTAAGGTCCCTGGCATCTCAGATAAATGTGTTCCTACACGCATACACACATAGACACACACACACACACACACACACACACACACACACGCCTATTTTATATATATTCTGAACTCAACATTTCACCTCCTATCTCCATGTGCTTGCACTGGCTGTGCCCCATGCCAGGTATGCTCTCCCTCACCTCTGCCTCTTGCAACCCTTGGATCTCTTTAAGGCTCAGCTCCAGCTCCCCCTTCTACAAGAGGCATGACCTAATCCCTCCCCTTTCCCCAATTTCAGTTGCTAATACTCTCTCTTTGCTTTTGTATTGTACTGTAATTTGGGGGATACCAATTTATCTGTATAAAAGATGTTTTATTCCAGTAGAATGTGAGTTCCTTATGGGCCGAATCTGCTTTGTTTTCCTCTTCACATCCCCAGCTGCTAACACAGTGCTTGGTTGGTCCAAAGTAGAGAGTTAATCAATGCTTCTGAATGAATAAATGAATGAATGAACTTGTGGGTCATGTGAACAAGATGAAGGACTAAACATTTTCTCTTCCTGGGACCTCTCAGACCTCTCCAAAACAGAAATTATACACTTCAAAGATAAAGCAACTTCAGCTGTCTCCATGGTCTAGGACACCCAGAAACCAAAAGAATGTGGAAAAAAAAAACCCATGAACTCTTTGACTCTGAGCTCACTCAGCACCTCTCTCTCCAACCTCCAAAGCTGCCTACAACAAGGTTCCACTAGCAGATCCAAAGACGTGACACAGGCTTGTAACAAAACCTAACCACATACCCTGGTTCCCTCACCCTCTTTCCAGTATCATGGAGACCTCTCAGCTCTAGGGTGTAGAAATTTGCTCAGGACTCAGCAGTGAGCTTGACCACAGCCTTTCAAGAGCAAAAGCCTGGCAGGGACTGCAGCCTCGTAGTACTGGTGCTGCAAAGCTTTGAATTGCCAACATTGGGCCAGAGAACTGAAGAACAGAGGGAGTGGGACAGGTCACCAGGACAGGACACTACACATGTGGAAGACTGTCCAGCACTCCACAAAGCCAGAAGGAAAGAGCGCAGCACCCGGTTGGGGCCAGTTCTGACCACCCAAGAGTCAGATGGAGCAGTGACCTAGGTTGGTGAACCATGAATTAATTATCCTGGACATCCAGGAGGACGCTGAGACACTTTGAGATCTAGCTACCTACGAAACCAAAATTAGAGGGGAAGGGGTCAGAAAGTGAGTAATAAGTAAAATAAGGGTGAGGGGAAGAGACTGAAATTACCAAAGACTTCAAGAAGAAGAAAATTCAAAGACTTTGAACATTAACAGATGAAGCGGGAGGAAAAACATTAACAACAGCAGAAAACACGGTCTCCAGATTGAGTAAATGGGTTCAGAAATTTATGAATAAAAACTGCCCCCAAATTATTTCATACATAATGAAACATACCCATGGAATTTGGGGAGAATATGGAACCATAACACACTGAGTCGTTCAAAAGAGAAATGATAATTGTAAGAGCAGAATTTATGTCCTACACAGCAAAACTAATGGGCAAAAGAGAAAAACTCAACTTAGTAATAGCAAATCTCACCAAAGAAATAAAAGAAGGCAAAACAAATTAGGAATGCAAATACACAGAAGTGAAAGACAACCTAGAAGAAGAGAACCCCCCAAACCAAGAACATTCAAAGAAAGTATGCTCACGACATGTGCCAAACATCACTCTGTTGGGATCAATGCACAGCGTGTCCTCCTGTAGCTCATCAGACCAGTATGATGTTGGAAGGCTCTACCACAGGTCGGGCACAAATAGTCCACAGGAACATTTAGAATATTGTGCATCTCAAGTTTCTTCTGAACTGCTTCGATTCTCACAGTGCCTTCTCTGATGAGGGAACACAATCAATTCCAAAGTTCTCCAGAGAGACCTTGAGAGTGTCCTTGTGTTGCTTCTTCTGACCTCCATGTGAGCACTTGCCTTGTGTGAGTTCTCTGTAAAATAGTCTTTTAGGCAAACATACATTTGGCATTTGAACATGGACAGCCCATCGGTGTTGCACTCTTTGTAGTAGAGTTTGAATGCTTGACAGTTCCGCTCAAGAAAGAACCTCAGTCTCTGGTATCTTATCCTTCAAGGTGATCTTCAAAATCTTCCTAAGATAATTTAAATGGAAGTGATTCAGTTTCCTGGCATGGCGCTGGTGGACTTTCCAGGTTCCACATGCATACAGCAATGAGATCAGCACAAAGGCTCCATAGACCTTCAGTTTGGTAGTCAGTCTAATACCTCTTCTGTCCCATACTTTCCTGCAGAGCCTCCCAAACACTGAGTTGGCTCTGGCAATGAGTGTGCCAATCTCATCATCTATACGGACATCCCTAGAAAGGGCACTGCCAAGGTAAGCAAACTTATCCACAGCATTCAAAACTTCTCCATTTATTGTAACTGATGGTCCCACACATAGGTGGTGTGGTGCTGGCTGGTGGAGAACCTCTGGTTTCTTGGTGTTAATTGTTAAGCCAAAATTAGCACAAGCAGCAGAGAATTGACTCATACTTCATTGCCTCTCATCCTCAGAGACTGGGTATGAGCAATCATCTGTGAACAAAAGTCCCGCACCAACTCTCCCTTCACTTTAATCTTGGCTTGTAGCCAAATGAATGAATGAATGGAGTCTCCAAGTCTCAGAAACAAGGGTCCAACAACCTCCCCCCCACACTTCATCCCTTCACACCCAAAGGACTGTGTGTGAATTAGGAAACCTAGCAATGATATAAACATAAATTCTTGTCCCTGCTATAGGTGCTCAAACAGAGTCCAACAAAGATTCGCTAAGGGTTTCTCGTGTATGAAACATGGCAGAGGGCACTGGGGGAGGTGTTAGATAAGACCTGGATACTGTGTTCTGTTCTGGGTAGCCCAGTTTAGGAAGAAGCTGGAGGGCCTCCAGAAGAGAACAACCAGAAGGGAGAAGGGCTTTGAATTCACGTCATGTGAGTGTGGCCTTTATGGGCACTACAGATCCTCATCCCGACTCCCTCATGAGAGAGTCAGGCCTCTGGACAAGGCTCCATCTTCCCTTCAGGGTTCTAAGGGCACCTCTGAGTGCTCAGAGTGAGACTTCTCGAATGCCCTTGGCTCGAGCCCCCGTTCCAAGACGTTCACCCCTACGAAATGCAACATATCTCTTGGGATATTCTCCCTTCTATCATCAATGCCTGGGAGGGATTTCAGTATCCCAGTATCACTTAACCAATTAACATAAACTAACTTTTATAAAGGCAAGCAAAAAGAGAAATTCAAAAATATCCATCCGATACCCAGAGGTCCAGGCAGCTAGGGGGTGCCATGGATATATTGCTGGACCTGGAGTCAGGAGACCTCAGACACTTCCTAGTTTTGTGACCCTGGGCAAGTCACTTAATGATGCTTGCCTCAGTTTCCTCATCTGTGAAATGGGAATAATAACAACACCTACCTCCCAGGGCTGTGGGGAGGATCAAGTGAGTCACTATTTGTAAAAAAGTGCTTGGCACACAGTGAATGTTACGTAAATGTTGGTTTTGTTTTTTTGTTATCACTCCTTTGGTCCTGGGGGAGAATGGGCCCAAATCTGGGACAGCTGTGCTCACCCCCACCCCTCAGCAAGTTCACTTCCTAATGTGGCATGGCCGGCTCCAGCCACTCCCAGGCTCACTGGAGACTTCCCTCCTCCCTGATCTCAGCTGTTCATGGAATCTGGCTCCCAGACCTCCCGTGGGAGACCCACTCTCCAAACCCTTTAAAGGTTGCAAGGCCAAAGTCTAGTGTGATACTACTGCCAAGAGGCAAAGAGGCAGGCGCTATCTGCCATTTGCAGGGCCACATGTTGGCAGCCCCGGGCAGCGGGGATAAAGGAGCCAGGTCTCCCTCCCTCTCTCCCTCCCCAGCCAGAGGCTTACATATAGAGCCTTTCCCTCAATGCAGCCAGGGAGGTAACACACCTCAGTGATTTCTACCTTGAGAATGCATGCTGGGCTCCAGCTGAGAGACCAGAGACTCCAGTTGTCTCCACCTGGTTATCAGGTCCAGGGCCCGCCCTGTGGGGATGGCATCACTGAGCTCATGCCCAAGGCCTGGGCTTGGCCAGGAATTCACCATGCTTTTCTTGGCACATGTTACTGGTCTTCAAGAATTTGAGGGGCTGACCCTGAAGAGCGATCAGCCTTGTCCTGCCAGTTGTAAGGTCCAGTTGTAGGGAAGCAGATTTAGGCCCAGTGGAATGGAGAGATGCCCACAAGTGGAGTGGGCTCCCTAGAGGTCTTTGGGTAGAGGCTGGAAGGCCACTTGTTGGGGGTGCTGTGGATGGGGCATTCTCTTCCTGGCACAGATTGGATGTCTCAGAGCTCTCTTCCGATTTTGCCCCCCCTCCACCTCTCCCTCCCTCCCTCTCTTTTCTCTTCCTCTTTCTTCTGTCTTTCCTACCTTCCCCTCTTTTCTTCTCTCTTTTTCTTTTGTCCTTCCTTCCCTCCTTCTTTTCTCTTTTCTCCCTTCCTTCCCTCTCTCTCTTCCTCTGTAGACAATCCAGACCAGTACCCGACCCTCACACTTAATAATGAGCAGGGAGTCGAACCTGGGTCTTCCAGATTTTCCCTTGTCTCTTTTCACTGATGGAGCAGGAGTAAGGCTGGGATCCAGGAAGCTCGTTAGTTAATTGACCAGCAAATAGGGTCCCAGGGTTTAGAAATGATGGGGACCTTCGAGGTCATCTAATCCAACCCCACAGAAGGAAACTGAGGCCTTGCTTGAGATCACAAAGAAAATGAGTCTAGAGCTGAGCATGTCACTCCCCCGCTTGCGGGGCATGGTCAGCTCCCTCCTGTCCCTAGGACCAATGCCCACGGCTCCTTCCAAGCCCTTCCAGGGGTGCTTCCACCCTGGCTCTGCAGACGGATCACGCACCCTCCTGTACTGCATCCCAGCCTTCCTGGTCAGTGCCATTTCCCACCTCCATGCCTTTGCATGCTTGGCTTGGACTCCTTCTGGACCTCTGCACCTCCTTCAAGAGGTCTCTCTTGATTCCACTCTGGGTCAGCACTATACATGCCCTCCCCCTCCCCAGCTGCTCTGTATTTAATGCGTGGGCTCTCTCTGTACCTCCAGGGGACTCCACACTCTTTGAGGATGGCTCAGTTTCATTCTTTACCGAGTATCCAGGAGAGTGTCTGCCATACAGTAGGGGCTTAATAAACAGTTACTGACTGACTGGCCTGGAAGCAATCCCCCTATTTTATGGGGCGGGGGGGGGGGGTAAGTGGAGACCCAGAGAACTAAAATGACAGGGTTGGGTTCTGGGCTCAAGCCATCTGACCTAGAAGGGGCCGGATGGTTCAGGGGCTAGAACAGGACATGAAGTCAAACAAATCTGCCACAGTTAGTAAACACGCATGACCCTGGCCAAGTCACTGGTCCTCTTGGGGTCTCAGTTTCCCCATCTGATCTATGATCCCCAAAGTCCTGGGCCTCCAAACCCCACGGTTTTTTCCCACTGGATCAGTCCTGTGACTGGGGTCGGAGGAGGACCAGAAGACGAGCACCTAATGGCCTCGGTGGGGCCGTGCTGCCTCTTTCTGTCCTCCTGTCCAAGCCTCAGACCTTGGCTGCTCCAAAGCCAGAAAGATGCCAGCAGTGAGTCAGCCTGTGATGTGCCGTCTGTGGGGAGACTTTGGCTCCCACCACTTCCTCTGTCATCAAAGGTCCAAGGTGGAGTTGGACACCAGGTTTCCTCTGGGAAGGATGCCGAGGAAAAACCTTTGGGGGGCCAGCATCCTCTGCCCCACCCCTGCCCCTCCACCCCCCCACCCCAGCTCTAATGCCCAGGACACAGAAGGCATTTTCTGCCGTGGCAGGACAAAGCCAGGCATGGCCTCCAGCAGTCGAGACCCTGGCTGCCCCAGACTTCACTGAGGATCTCCCAACTTTCCACTTTCTGCTGAAGGCCCTACCATCCTCCCAGATGCCCAGCCTGGACATTTCAGTCATAGCTAGATGGCTCAGTGGATAGAGCCCAGCATGGAGACAGGAAGACCTGAGTTCAAATCCAGCCTCGGACCCTTACTATCTGTGTGACCCTGGCCAAGTCACTTGACTCTGTGTACTCAGTTCCCTTAACTGTAAAAATGCCCCTCCCTCCCAGGGTTGTTGTGAGAAGAATGAGGTAATATTCGTAAAGTGGTTCACTTTGAAATGAGGTGGTTGCCTTCAGGCCCCTTCTGGCAAGTGATCTGAGTGTTCTCCAGTTTTCCTCCAGGGCTCTGTCTCTCTCCTTTGCCCCACTGAGACTGTTACCATGCCCTTTGCTCCCATCCTGGGCAGAACATAAGCTCTTTAAAGGCAGCCTTTGTAACCCTAGCCCTGAGAACCAAGCCTGGCAAACAGTAGGAGCTTAATAATTGCTGGCTGGATTGAGCAGATTGGACTAGAGCTGAACAGGGGCTCCCTCCCCCAGGAAGGCAGCCAGGATTCCAGATACCCTGTCGTGTCCCCGCCTGATCCAGGTGAGTGCTCACTATAGAGAGACCCCTGAGGCTGTGTCCCTCCAATCTAGGCTCTGACTTCTGGGCTCCCAGCAAGAACAGGTTCTTCTGGTTCCTGCTACACACCTTGAGCTCCATCCAGAACTCTGGCTTTGCTACGGAGAAGAACAGGCCCGGGGAGGATGGAGGCTGGTACTGCCCAGCCAGGACAGGACGTTGCCTGGGACAGGCCCTGCTGCACCCAGCTCCAGGTTAGAAACCGCAGCAGCAGGAGGGGGGAACTGGGGCGGAGAGTCTGGGAGGGGCTTCCTACAGCCCGACACAAGAGTTCTGGGTTCCCAGGTGGTCCTGGACTTCCTGGGCTGTGCAGATGATAGTCTTTCCATGCAGCCCATCTCTGATCCTTAGAACAGCTGATGTCAGGGCTGGGAGGGGCCTTAGAACAAGGAATGGCAGAGCTGGGAGGGGCCTCAGAACAGGGAAGGTCAGAGCTGGGAGGGGGCTTAGAACAGGGAAGGTCAGAATGAGGAGGAGCCTTAGAACAGGAAATGTCAGGGCTGGGAGGGGGCCTTAGAACAGGGAATGTCACAGCTGGGAGGGGCCTTAGAACAAGGAATGGCAGAGCTGGGAGGGCCCTGAGAACAGGGAAGGTCAGGGACGGGAGGGGCCTTAGAACAGGGAAGGTCAGAGTTAGGAGGAGCCTTAGAACAGGGAATGGCAGAGCTGAGAGGGGGGTTAGAACAGGGGATGACAGAACTGAGAGGGCAGAGAGAACCTTAGACTGTCTATTTTCCCCCCACATAATAACCATTTTGT
Source organism: Pseudochirops cupreus (assembly GCA_028627135.1). Lineage (NCBI taxonomy): Eukaryota > Metazoa > Chordata > Mammalia > Diprotodontia > Pseudocheiridae > Pseudochirops > Pseudochirops cupreus. The sequence goes on from CM053580.1 coordinate 583,292,766, forward strand.
AGAAGAAGGAAATGAAGGCCCAGAATAGTAAGTGAGTCACTCCAAGTCAAGAAACCAGCCACTGGCAGCACCAGGCTTGGAACCCTGTTCTCCTGTTCCGGACTCTGGGCTCTTCCGAGCCTCCTCCCCAGGGCCCAGTACTTGGAGCTCTCTTGGTTCTGGGGTCCCAGGGCAGTTCTCCCCCCTTCCAGCTCTGCACCCAAGGTGTTCTCCCCCTGTGGGTGGTGGCTGTGACTCATGGACTTGGCACAGGATGGATTTTTAAAATATTTATTTTCAAATGTTTGGATTTGAGCAAAATATTGTAATTGGCGGAGCAGCTAATTCCCATCCATCCATCTTTCTCCGCCCCCTCCCTCTCTGGAAGGGGCTGGGGGTGGCAGCCAGGGCCCTCTCCCTCCCCCAGTAGTCCTCCTCCCCAGCCCCACCATCCCCCCAGTTCCAGCTCCTTCCTTGGCCTCTGAGACCTCAGGGTCTCCATTAAAAAAGTTCTCCCCAGCAGGCATGGGTGCAGTAGGAAGCTAGGTGCTCGGGCACCTTGTGACCCTCCTCAACCTCACTGTGCTGTGCCCCTGAGAGATGCGGAGCCCTAGGGTTTAGAGCTAGAACAACCTTTAGGGGTCACCTAGGAAGGGAAGCACTACGTGCTAGGCATTGTACTAATATTATTGATCCTTGCAATAACTCTGGGAGGTAGCGGATATTATTATCTCCATTTTACAGATATGGAAACTGAGTCAGACAGTGGGGAAATGACTTGCCCAGGATCACACAGCCAGAAAGTATCTATGATTGAGATTTGAACTCAGGTCTTCCTGACTTCAGGCCCAGGGCCCTGTCCCCTCCCTTCAGCTCCAACTCCACGTACAGTTGTGGGCTCTCAAACCCACACACCCAGACAGACACACTCCGTACTGCTACAGACCTTACGTTTGTCCCTAAAATGGAAATGGGATGGCTAGGTGTGGTGCAGTGAGTCGGGAAGACCTGCGTTTAAATGTGGCCTCAAACAGGTCCTACTGGGGAGACCCTGGGCAAGTCACTCAATCCTGTTTGCCTCGGTTTCCTCATATGTAGAATAAGCTGGAGAAGGAAACAGCAAACAATTCCAGCATCTGTGCCAAGAGAGCCCTCAATGGGCTCACCAAGAGACAGATGCGACCTGGAAACAACTGAACAAAAGAGGAATTCAATAGGATTAAATGCAAAGTGCTGCAAGTAGGCTCAAAAAGTCAATGATCTCACTCTAGATTTTCATTCAACAAACATTTTTAAAGTACCCACTATGTGCAAGACACCTGCGCTGTGTTAGGCACTGGGAATGAAGGTCAGAATTAGACAGTCTCTGCCTTCAGAGAACTCACATCTGACTAAGCTGTTTAAGACAGGGGTGGGGCACCTTACAAGGCAGCGGGTTCCCTGTCACTGGTGGTCTTCAAAAGAAGGTTAGGGAGAGTCACCTTTCAGGCCTCAGAGAAAGCAAACTCCCAAGTTCTGTGTAATTCTCTGGTGCTAAGAACCAGAAGACACTGAGACACACCCAGAGACGGAGCAGGCATGTATGGCTCTGGCCTTCTATGTTCTAGAACACCCATTTTACAGATGAGAAAACTGAGACTTAGAGCAGTCAAAGATCTTATTTCAGGTGCAAAAAGTGGCAAAAAACAGTCTCTGGGCCTCAGAAAGGCAGTAATTATTGTCCCCGTTATACAGATGAGAACACTGGGTCTCAGACTAGTCACATCACAGCGTCATTATAACAGCTTGTAATGTTATCACTTTATGTGTTCTTTCAGTCTTCATAGGAAGGAAGGAAGGGAGGAAGGAAGGAAGGAGGGAAGGAGGGAAGGGGGGAAGGGGGGAAGGAGGGAAGGGGGGAAGGAAGGAAAGGAGGGAGGGAGGAAGGATGGGAGGGGGAAAGCATTTATTAAGTGCCCACTACGTGCTGGGCACTTTGCTGAGCTCTTTCCGAAGCTCATCTCATTGGATGCCCACAATAACCCTGGGCACTATTATCATCAGCTCCATTCTGCAGATGTGAGGCTGGGTGACCCGGGTCACTTGGCTGGTGGGAGAGGGAGCTGAGCCTCAGACCCTCCCTGTGAAACCCAGTTCAGCCGTCCTTCCATCACACCAGGCAGAGAAGCTGCTCCCGTCCCACTCTGTCCCCCAACTGAGTTCCATGTGACTGAATCTTAATTAGTGCACATTTCTTCCCAGCTGGGCCCTGCGTGAGTTGGCCGGTTCTCTGCATCCTGATGGGCTGACACATCCTTGGAGTGCTGGCATGTCAGGAGGCCTCCACTTGGAGCCAGGCTGGGGGGGTGGGGAGGGGAAGATGGGCCCCTGAGGACCTTGGGGGCTAATGCATTAGGGATCTGTGACAGGCGGCATCCTTCCGCCTCCTCGCCCCTCCCTCCTCGTGGGCCCCTTGGCTGGACTTGGCCGCCTGGGAAGCCACACACAGCCAGGACTTGGGGCTCCTGGCCGGTGTCCTGGTGAGGAGCCCAGCTCTGGGGGCCGCTGGAGAGGCTGGGACCCTGGTGACTCCCCGCACTTCATCACCCGCCATTCAATTCATTCTAGTTTAACCCAGAGCACCTGCATATCCCTAGCCCAGGAAACATCCCGGCGCCTTCAAATAAACAGATTTTTCTGTATTGGAGAGAGGTTCATCCCTGCGCAGCTGGAAGTGGGACAGTCTCCTCCACCACCCTTAAGGATTAACCACCAGACGACCTGGGTTCAAATCCTGCTTACTTACATACAACTTGTGGGTCTATAGGCAAGCGCCCCCACCGCCCCCAGCCCTCTTGGGGCTCCATGAGTCCCCAAGTACAAAGGGGTTGGACCGATGACCTTTAATGGGAGAAGCGAAGGTTAGTCTTTCTAAGCCCTCGCTCCTGAGCCCCGATCTAGGAAGAGGCGCCTAAACAATGCGCAGTGCAATCCCCAGTAAGGGGCCAGCTGTGCTCCGCGCTGGGAGCTTCGCTCCTGGGATGAGAAGCAGCGCTGGCTTGGCCCTGGCCCGGCTTTCTCGGACCCTGCAGCCCGCCCAGTCCAAGGACACCGCAGACATGGGAGACCTAGGGGGAGGGGAAGACGGCGGAGTCAGAGGAGGACGAACTCAGCTGGGAACAAAGGAGAGAGAAAGAGAGAGGCAGAGAGAGGGAAGAGCGAGCGCAGCGCCCGCCTCCGAGCCACTTCGGCCAGCCTTCCTCCGCGCGGGGTTGTTTCTCAGGCCCGGGCAGTGGGGACGGCCCCGGAAAGTCCGCGCTGGCAGGCTCGCCGTGGAAAAAGGGGGAAGTGGGGGGAGGGGGAAGAGGGCAGGAGCCGAAGACTACAACACCCAGGAGGCTGTGCACCAAGTTGGCCGGCCCATCTGGGAGGGAAGAGCGGCGGTCAGGGGGCGTGACTTAAAATTAAATCGAGCCAACCGCGGAAGGGGAACGGCTGGGGTGGGCGTGGCTATGAGGCGGATTGGCGGCGGCTGAGGCCAAGGGGCGGGGGAGGGGCGGGGCCTGTGGAGCCGGACTCGGGACGGGCGGGGCGGGACCGGCAGTGTCCCCGGGAGACGGTGGTGGAGCGGACTGGAGAGCGGCTAACCGAGTCCGGCCCCGCCGAGCTAGCGGAGCGCGCGGGACGGACGGAGCCGGTGCATGGGCCTGGGCGCGCGGGGCTGCGCGGGCCACCTAGCCCAGGTGAGTGCACGGGCAGCCGGAGCGGACGCCGGAGGGGGAGGACGGTGAAGACGGGCCCCGGGGCAGGCACAGGACCGTGTAGACGGGCCCTGGAGGGTGTCCAGGACAGTGTGGACGGACCCTGGAGGATGCCCAGGACGGTGTAGACGGACCCTGAAGGATACCCAGGACCGCATAGCCGGTCTTAAGGGAGGCATAGGACCACGTAGATGGCCTCAGGGCAGGCACAAGACCGTGTAGACAGACCCTGGAGCATGTCCAGGATCGTGTAGATGCCCCGGGACAGGCACAGGACCGTGTAGACGGGCTGGGGCAGGCACGAGACTGCATAGTTGCGGAATGGCAGGACCTTGTAGCCGGGCACTGAGGGATGGCCGGACTCTGTAGACGGACGCTAGTAGACCGTCGGGGAGATGGGCCCCGGGGAGGACCGCAGAAGCCGGTCTGGGGGTGGCCAGATCAGTCCCTAATGGGTCCTGGGGGAAGGGTGGCCCCTCAGCCCAGGATCCCACAGGAAGGGCTTCCTCGCTGGTCAGGAGGATGCAGGCAAGGGTCCCCAGGGGATGGAGGGACAAGGACTGTTGGGCCACATCCGGTGGGACAGAAGGGGATTGGGATTCAGACCCGCCATCCTTCCTGGGAGGGAGCTGCCCAGACGGATGGGGAGCAGGGCACCCCCAGAGTGAAGAGGAAGGACGAGTGCCTTTGGACCTGTGGAGGGAGCAGAGGGAGCCTGAGCCTTTCTTTTTGTCCTCAGTGCATGGTGTGCTTGGCACAGTGCGGAGCACACAGTAGGTGCTTCCTAGATGCTGCCTGGTGGCCTCTGAAGGCCCCTGGCTCCTGCCCGAAGAGAGAAGGCTGATCCACAGTTGGTGATGGGCCCCCACCAAGGATCTCAGCAGCCAGAGTGGCATAGATGGTCAGGTGGGGAACGTGCCCCTGAGGTCAGCATGAACAGACCGGGAAGTAAAAGTGGCCCTAGCGATGGGGAAGACCCTGTGGCCAGGGTGAGGGGGGAGTTACTGAACTGTGATGCAGGTTTCCATCGCCTCCCTCCATACTCTGATGCCAGGGGAGGCCGGCACCTATTTTTAGGGGAGAGGACAAGCCCTGTCCAGCCCCCCCCCAACTCCCCATGCCACATGGCTGGCAGCTTCCACACACACCTACTGTGCATCTAGTCCTCTAAACGGGAGGGCCTGAGTCTGGCACCTATTGATCATGGCCTCTGTTCACCTGGAGATCTATGCCTGGATGGGGAAGAGGGGGAGCTGAGCCCTAAGGAGACTGTGAGGACAGGATTGACTTCCATAGGTGACCCTGCAGGCCGGCCTGAACAGGGAGGGCAAGGTCCCTACTGTACCTGCCAGATGGGGCCCCCAATCAGGAGACCAGAGTTGAGGGAGCACACTGCCCCTGCCCCCCTAGTCACTCCTGCATGACTGGATGGAGACGACCTGGGGCATGGGTTGGGTGATCAGCAGAGGGAGAGGAGACCGGCCTTTCTGGGGTGCCTCAGACCTGTAAGGGGGGCTGACTCTCTACAGACCTGGGAGCCAGAGTGGGTGGTGCACAGGATGGGGAGGAGCTCCCCAGGTGATCTGGCTCATGGAGGAGCAGAGAGCGTGACTAACAGAATCAGGCTCAGGCTGAGTCAGGGGCTCTAGGTCTTCCCGTCTGGATCAGAGAGAAAGAAAAAGAAGCCGAGCCATGGGAGGTGGCACTCTTTCCCTGTGTGTGTGGGAGCCGCCAGCCATGTGGGATGGGTGGGTGCCCTGGAGCTAGGCGGTCTGGGCAGCTCTGCCCTAAAAATGGGTGCCAGCCTCCCCTGGCAGAGGGAGGTGACGAGGGAGTAAAGTGGAAGGCATCCTCCTTCAGTGAAAAGGGCCTCAAACTCCAAACAGCTCTGTTCTGAGCCGCTGCCCCTCTGCCACTGGTGAGCTGTGTGTCTCAGGGCAGGCCAATCCCCCTCTCTGGGCTGTAGCTTCCTCCTATGTGAAATGAGAGCTTTGGGCCTGGCGATTGCTTAGCTCCCTTCCAACTCCAGCCTCCTACAGCCTGAGGGCCCCTCCTGTTCTGAAAAAGGGTAAGGGGGCTGGGCCTGGAGCCTGAGGGACCGGGGTTCAAATCCTGCCTCCGGCATGTATTAGCCATGGCAGACCTCTGAACCTCAGCCTGGTTCTGTCTGTTGTCCATACCTCTGGGACCATTGTGAGGCTTGAGAAAGAAAACAGACACAAAGCATCTTCCGAAGCTGCTGGCAGCAGGCATGTCTGCTGTGGTTGTGGGACCCTGGAAGCCAGCTTAGCCAACACTCCATTTTAATGTTAAGAAAATGGAGTCACACAGAGGGGCAGCGTCCTGCCCATGGTCACACGGAGCAAGAGGCAGGGCTGGGATTCTGACCCAGGTCATGTGGCTACAGAGCTAGGCCCCTTCCCACTTTATCTTGGCATTGCTTGTTCTAAACGGCCTAGGAGCTCTGCCATCCCCTGTAAGCCTTCTCCCAGCTCTGATGTTCTCTGTTCTAAGACCTCTTCAAGCTCTGATGTTTTCTGTTCTAAGATCCTCCCATCCCTGACATCCTCTGTTCGAAGGTCTCTCCCAATCCTGCCATCCCCTGTTTGGTCTGACATCCCCATTCTAAGGTCCCTCCCAGCTCTGACATTCCTTGTTCTAAGTTCCCTTGCAACTGACATTCTCTGTTCTAAGGGCCCTCCCATCTCTGCCATCCCTGTTCTAAGACCTCTCCCAGCTCTGACATTAGTTATTCTAAGCCCCCTTCTAGTTCTGACATCCCCTGTTCTAAGGCCTTTCCCAGCTCTTCATTCATTCAGGGAACATTAATGAAATGGCTTCTGTGGTCAGGTGCTTGGTTAGGTCCAGAATGGGAGATTCTGTCCCCAGGATTGCCCCTCCCCAGGAGGAAAGGCATGAGGACCAGTTGTGGGAGAGACCAAGTTCATGAGCCATGGGCAGAGATGATGACGATGGTGAGGAGAGCTTGCATAGTCTTCAGGTTTCCAGAGCACATTCTACATGTTGCCTCATTTGGTCCTTACAAAGGCCCTTTGAGGCAGGCAGCCCAAGCATCCCCATTGAACAAATGAGAAATCCAAGGCCTCTCTGAGAAATTAGATGCCTAACACTGAAGGATTTGAACCTGGGTCTTCTCACCCCCTTTCAATGTTAGCATTCTGGGTGTAGCCTGCTGGAGACCTGAGGAGGTGAGGCCCAGGGGCCTCGCAGAGGCTGTTGGAGCTGAAAGAGAGGATGAATGGCTGGGACTGTGGCTGGCCACTGAGCCCCCTGGCCCGGGCCTCACTTCCCCTCTTCTCATGGTCCCAATCTGGCTCTGTTGCAGAATCTCCTAGGAAGGCCCGAGTGTTGGACTTGGGCAGCTGGCCGTGGCTGCTCCCTGCCATCGTCCCTGAGAGTGAGCAGAGCTTGGAGGCTATAAGATGGCGGATGAGGGTCTGGCGGGGCTGGATGAAGGAGCCCTGCGGAAGCTGGTGAGTGAGCTAGGGAGCCCCTGGAGGCCCCTGGGCACCCCCATACCCTTCTTCCCATCATCCCCTGGGGCCGCTAAGCCAGAGCGCAATGGAGGCAGACGGCACCTCCGACCATTGCTCTCCAGCCCCCTGACTCTTCAGAGGAGTCGCGAAGGTTCTGAGGGAGCAAGGGCTTTATCCAGGGTCCGCCAGCTGATGAAATGCAGGCCTTCTGAGCCTGGAGGCCAAGGCACCAGCAACTTCCTGGTGCTTCGGCATGGAGATGCCTCATCCCCTCTGTGTGCAGGGCATCTGCCGCCCATTTAAACCTCATAACAACACCACATGTTAGGCAGAGCAGGGGGCATCACCCCCACTTTACAGATGGAGAAACTGAGGCCCAGAGGAACCTCACAGTGAACTAAAAGCAGAGCTGGGACTTAGAGGCCAGGAGTCCTGATTTCTAGGCTGCTCAGTCTCACTCCAGAGCAGGGGCACAGGGAAAGGTTTGTTTCAAGGAATGGAATTTGGGGGGCCTGGGGTGTCCTGCAGCCAAGAATGTGGTTTCACTAGGTCAACTCTGGAGCCCCTGTGGAATTTACCTCTTCTGAGCCAAGCTGCAGAGTGTTTGAGCATGTCTGGAGCAGGCAGCCCCGCCTCTCCCCTACCCCCTGATTAACCAGTAAAGGAGTCATGGGTTCTGCCCCAGGCAGGAGCAGGTGTGTGGTAGGCACTGCTGCTGTGCTCAGGGTCCAAACTGCACCTCTGCCAAGGCGGCCCCAACAGAAGGAGCTTGGCTGGGGCAGCCAGCCTCAGGAGGCCTCAGCCGAGGGCACTGGCTAGCCTCCCTTGACCTCCCCTCTGGACAGGCCCAAGAACCTGGGCCCTCACGGGCCAGCTCCAGAGTGGGCCTGAGGACCATGACACCTCCTCCTAATTCCCCAGGGTCACTCAGTCTTGATAGAGAAGGTCCGGTGGCCCAGGCACAAGCCACATCAGACTAGGGGTCAGAAGGCTGGCTCTATGCCCCAGCTTAGCCACTATGTATGTGACCTTGGGACTGACCTTGGGCCTCTCTAGGCATCATTCATCTGTAGAATGGGAGGCATGGACTGCACAGTATCTGAGGATCTGTCAAGTGTGACATCCCCTGTTCTAAGTCCCCTCCCACCTCTGCTATCCCCTGTTCTAAGGCTCCTCCCACCTCTGACACCTCCTGTTCTAAGGCCCCTTCCAGCTCTGATACCTCCTGTTCTAAGACCCCTCCCAGCCCTGACATCCCCTGTTCTAAGGCCCCTCCCAGCCCTGACATCCCGTTCTATGGCCCCTCCCACCTCTGACACCCCCTGTTCTAAGGCTCTGAGGTTCTAAGCTGAGAAGCTCTGACATTCTGTGGTCCATGTTCTAGGGCTACTCCCAGTTCTAGATCTGCGATCCTGAGATTTGCTCTCTGGGCCACAGTTCCCTCCTCTGGGACATTGTACTAGCTGCTTTCTAGGCTCTGTTGTGCTGTACCAGTCAGTTGCCCTGTAATCTCTTGGACACTTAGGTTCTAGCCGGTTGACTTTGGGTGACTTTTTGCCTCAGTGTCTGCACTGGTTTGCCTCTGGTTCCTCCTCTGCCAGGGTGTTTGTGAGGAGAGCTGCACATAGGTGGAATCTGGTGCTGGCAGGTGTCTTCTGGTCATTCAGCAGAGCCCCCGACACCCCCACTGGGTGTATCTATAGAGAGGGCCGGTCCACGCTGAGAGAGGCCTGCCAAGGTCCTCAGACTCCCCAGTCATGCGGCGTGAGCTCCAGGCTTCACCTAGGTCCTTTGCTGATCCCTGGGTGTTCAGGGAATCGCTTGATGAGACTCAGGGAGAACTCAGTCCGAGGAGGCCTTTATTAGGGGCCATGAGGGCCCCAGAATGAAGAGAAGATGGAGTCTCTGTGGTCAGGGCCCGTCCTCAGCTAAATAAAGAGGGAGGACAAGCCTTGATAAAAATCTATAGCAAAGTGGCCCATGGGCTTCTACCTGGAGCTAACAACCTTGCCAGGCAAGGGCATGCCCCCAGGCCTCAGTGGCTGGTCAGCCCTCAGGTGATCACAGGAGTCTGAATTTTCATTGGCCCCCATGTACTGTACCCATGAGGAGATGGAGGCCTCGAGGCCGAGGGCCTTATACCCGAGGACAGGCAGAAGCAGATGAAGTCTAACTCCAGATCCGCAAGCTCAAGGGCTCCAGGGAGGGTCCTTCCTCTCTCCCCACCCATAGCAGGTGCCTTGGCCTTCAACCCCATTCCCCCCAAGGCAGCTGGGCCTCCCCCCTCCACCCCCCAGGAAGGGTCAGCAGGAGTTAAAGATTTACTGCTGCCTGAGGCTCAGAAAGAACAGCCCAGGACCAGGTCTGGCGGAAGCTTTCTAAACTCTGGCCGATGGGCCAAGGTTGGAGTAGCTGTGCCACTGCTGTTCTGCCCCTCCATCTTATTGTGTCCACTGAGGACGCTATCATGCTTCACCTACCAGGGGGCCAGGGAGAGACCCCAGAGCAACATGGGGGGGAGAGGACCACCCCATCCTGGGACCCAGGGGAAAGATTATGGCTCTGTGTGCATATCTATAAAATGGAGGTGGGGTGTGGGAGGAGTAATCTCTAAGGTGCCTCCCAGCCCTTATACCCCCTGTACTGAGGTCCCTCCCATCTCTGACAACCCCTGTTCTAAGGGTCCTCTCAGCCCTGACTCTTATGACAAAGCCTGTTGTTTGATCCAAGGGAGCCTGCACCAGATGAAGAAGAGAGGGCCCAAGTGGTCAGTCTGCGTCAGTGCCCAGGGAGCCAAGGGGCTGGGGGGGCCTGGGGAGCCAGGTTGGGGGAGCTGAGGAGCCAGGTTGGGAGGGCTTGGGGAGCCAGGTTGGGGGGGGGCTGAAGAGCCAGGTTGGGGGGGTCTGGGGAGCCAGGTTGGGGGGCCTGGGGAGCCAGGAGCTACCGGCTTCCTGGCCTCTCATGTTCTCAAGCGCTGCAGTGGGGCTGGGAACGTGGCTGAGGGGGGGAGGGGACTGCTCAGAGCCACTGTCCCCAGAGTGTCCTCTGGAGGAGAAGGGGCCAGCAGGAAGGAAGGGAGGGATGCCAGGAGGGGACAAGAGGAAGGAAGAAGGGGAGAGGAGATGGGGCCTCTGACAAGGTGCAAACCTCTGGCTGAGGTGAGGGGGGATGGGGGTGGGGGTCATGGAGCATTTGGCTTGGGCAGTCTCACAGTCTGTACACTTCCTGTGGGGAGGAGAGACTGGCCTGGTCACTTGGAGTGTGGTCATTCCAAGCCTTGAATGCCAGCATTGGCCCCACTCTGTTCCTCCAGGACCCCATACAGCACTGCTTTGCATTCCTGCTTTGGGATGGTGTGTTGGAGGGGGAAGGGCATCGGCCCCTGGCCTGGCTTTGCCTCTGTCCCCTTCCTCCCTATCCCCTCTGTTCCCCACGTTCTTCTTTTCCTTCAACTCCTCCTCATTTTCCTCCCCATCCCCTCTCTCTTCCTTTCCCTCCAGAATGGGACAGGGTTGGACTCCAGGCCTGCTCTGAACCCTGCTCTGACATCCGGCCTTTCCCTGTTAACACCCTGGTTTCCACCGTCCATCTCCCCCATTAGAATATAAGCTCCTTCTAGGCAGGGCTGGACAGCATGCCTCTGGCACTTCAGAATTCCTGAGTGGGACAGGGCAGTCTGGTCATCACCTTTGACAGGGCCATTAAGCTCCCACCTGGGGCCTAGGCAAGGTCCTGCCCTCCTGGGGCTGCCAGTCTAGGACAATGAGACACAGTTTTGGATGACAGTACTTCTGCCATGCCCCAGTAAGCACTCTGGAAGGTGGCAAAGGTCTGTGTGAGGTCTGATGGGGGAAGAGGGGACCTCTTGGGGGGAGGTCAGGGAGGGTCCCTTCTAAGAGAGGACATCAGAGGTGGTCAGTGGTCAGCAAGTGAGGAGGAGAGCAAAGGATCAGAGGTGGGAGAGTTGATAGAAAGAAGGAATCCCCCTCCTTGCTGCCCAGAGCTCCCAGGATCTCCCAAGCTAGGAGGGTCTCTCCCTGAGGATCTCCAGAGTGAGCCTTGGGTGGGTATGGAAAGGGATACCCAAGGCCATATTGCTAGATCTCCTTTCACAGATGAGGAAACTCAGCCCCAGAACAACAGGACCAGGCTGGGATCCAGATGTGGGAAGAGGGCCACATTTGGACCCCAAGGACCTGGGTTCAAGTTTCCTTTGCAGTTCACACCCAGTGTGACCTTAGATAAGGCCATGTGCTTCTCTGGGCCTCAGTTTCCCCCTCTAGGAAAGGGGTCGCCTCCAGATAGAGAGCTAGGATCCTAGGGGTCCTGGCCAGGGCTCTCTCTTCTTCCTTTTTCTGTGGCCAGCCAGCCTTGTCAGCTGGAGCCTGGCACATGTGGTTTGAATCATCAGCTGGAGGGAGGAAGGGAAAGATGAATGGATAGATGGATGGATGGATGGACGGATGGATGGACAGATGGGCGGATGGATGGATGGATGGATGGACAGACAGATGGATGGAGGGGCAGATGGATGGATGGATGGATGGATAGATGGATGGGCAGATGGATGGATGGACAGATGGGCAGATGGATGGATGGATGGATGGACAGACAGATGGATGGAGGGGCAGATGGATGGATGGATGGATGGATGGATAGATGGATGGGCAGATGGATGGATGGATAGACGGATAGATGGATGGGCGGATGGATGGATGGATGGATGGACAGATAGATGGATGGACAGACGGATGGAGGGGCAGATGGATGGATGGATCGACAAATGGATGCATGGATGGGCAGATGGATCGATGGACAGATGAACAGAGGGATGGATGGATGGACTGAGTGAGAGAGAGAGAGGCAGAAGAGACTACCCCCTTCCCTCTTCCTTCCACTCTGCTTTTGCTCTGCTTTTCCTTCTTCCCTGTCCTTCTCCCTTCCTCCCCTCTCTTCCCCTCTGTTCTCTTTTCCTTCCTCCTGTTCCCCCCCCCACTCCCCATCCCCTCTCTTCCTCCTTCCCCTCTTTCCTGGGGGCAAGGGGAGCAGAGGACAACCCTCTCGTTCTCACCCCCTATACCCCCAGTGTGTGTGGGGGCAGTTGCTGGGGGAGGGGAGGGTGTCTCCGGCCCCTTGCTTTCCTGCCTTGGCACAGGGATCCAAGCTCTCCCCCCGCTGTTTCTTGGCTCCCAGTCCCGACCAGGGGCTCTGGGAGAAGACAAGTCCATATAAGGGAAAACTCTGCTCCCGGGCCACCGCTGCATCACGGGGGCTCCTGTCCCCACCTCCTGGCCCTGTGGCCCCTCAGCCTTCTCTGCCTCCCTAGCTTTCCCAGGCTTCCCCAGGGCTCCCCAAGCCCCCCCCTCCCCTGCTTGCCCCACGCTCCCTCCATCCTGGGAGGTTTGGATTCTCAGCCCCCTTCCTGTTTCCTTCCCACACATTCCTGAGGGCTGGGGGCTGCACGTGGCAACAGCTGGGCCTGGGAGGGGCTGGGATCCCAGCTGGGGCTGGGGCTGGGGCTAGGCTTGTGTCTGGCAGGGGAGCTGGGAGTAGAAAGAGTGAGGGGCCGGAACAGAGACCCTGAAGACCAGCCATGAGCCTCCACCCCCCACCCCAGGCCCAGCCTTGACCATGTGCAGCATCCACTGTCCAGACCGCCCCCTAGTTTCAGTCATCCCCTCCCCTCCCCCATACTTTGGAGCCCCAGTCCCTACAGCCTCACCCCCACCCCCACCCCCTATCCCCTGACTGGCCAAACCGTTTCCTTCTATCTTGCCCTCTCAGCCCCCACCATCAGCTCTGCCACGGCTGCCCACTCCCCCAGATTGTGAGTCCCCCCGCCCTCCAGTCTTAATCATCCTCTCCAGCTCCAGAGCTTGGGATTCTGGCCTCCCTTTTCCCAACCTCAGCCATCCTGGCCCAGCCAGTCAGCTGCAAGCCACGCCCAGGCTGCCCGGCTCCCTGGCTCAGGGGTGGGGACCAACTGCCAGTGGGCACCATTGGCTGATTTAAACAAGCCAGCTGCTGCCCATGGGCACTCCCTGCTTGGGGAAAGGGGAGGGGTGAGATGTGTAGGAGCAACAAAGCCAGAGGCCCAGGGAAGAGGACGGACTGACAGTGCCTCAGCTCAGGAATCCCAGGGACCTGGGAACAGGGGATGTCAGAGAGGGGAGGGGCCTGAGAACAAGGGATGTCAGAGAGGGGATGGACCTGAGAACAGGGGATGTCAGAGCTGGGAGGGGCCCTAGAAGAGGGGATGTTAGGGCTGGGAGGAGCCCTAGAACAGGGGACATCTGAGGTTAGGGGAACAGTAGACCGTCAGAGCTGCCAGTTTGTGCTCCTTGGTTTCCTGGCCCCCCACGCCTTTTGAAGGCACAGGAATGAACCTGTGCTTGCAAGGGATGGAGGGTTGCTGAGCCACCCCCAGTCAGATCAGGTTCCAGTGTGGTCCATCGAGTGAATGTGCCCTGTGAAGGGAGGTCCCACAGAACTCCCCCCAGGGCAGGATCTCAGCACCTCAGCCCCCCTGTCCTGGGGGAAGCTCCTCCCAGAAACTCTGGTGGTCCGGGCCTTGGCAGTGTGGAGCACTCCCAGTAAGCGTGCATTGATTAAGCCCTGCCTGTATACGGAGGCACAGAGCATACAGAGGCCAGGTGAGACAGTGCCCCTGGGTACCCAGATTGTCCTGGAGAAGTTTATGTTCTGTCAGTGGGAACAGCAACGCCAGGCACAGAGTCAGGAGACCTGGGCTCCCATCCTGTCTCAGCCTCACATTTGCTCTGTGACCTTGGGCAAGTCACTTAACTACTCACTCTGTGCCTCAGTTTCCTCCTCTGTAAAACAAGAAGTGTGCTCTTCCGACTCTTTACTATGGCCCTGGGAGGACTGGGCTAGATTCTGTCTCTGAGCAGGGCCTTCCCCTCCCCAGGCCTTGATTTTATCCTCTGTAAGATGGAGGTAATATCTGTCAGCAGCATTTGGCCACCAGGCCCCAGGACTGTTGGGAGGAATGTGAGGGAGACCTCTTGGGAGCCATGCCTCCCTCTTCTTCCCCACCCCATTTCCCCTGCTTAGAAGCCTTTTCCTCCCTGTAGCTGACCGGGGCTTGTTCTAGCTGGCTGGAAGGCTGCTGGCCTGGGAGGCTGCCCCTCCCCTCCCACCCCTGAGCAAACAATAACCCTTTGTACTTTCCCCATGGACTCATTAACCATCTCCCTGCTGGGAGGAGGATAGTAACCTACCTAGCTACGGGACCAACCAGTGGCACTGTCCCCCCAGGCTCTAGCCTTCTCCTAGGATTTAAAACTAGCAAGTCCCTTAGAGACCCTCCAATCCACCCTTCCCCCCTGGCCATTTTCCTGGCTTTCCCCACCTGGTTTTGATGATTGAGATAAAATTCCCCCCTCCCTGCCTCCCAAAGCATGTAAACTCCCTGAGGGCAGGGACTGGTTTTGGGTTTGGGTGGTGGTTGTTGTTGGTGGTGGTGGTGGTGATGGTGTATCTATCTCCAGTACCTAACACTGTGCCTAGCATAGAGCAGGCACAGAAATGATGCTTCAGGATTCTGAATCCAAGGCTCAGCCAGAGGGGCCTCTGAGGGCACACTGTCCAAGCTATAAGGAACATGAACCCTCAGGACCACGGCCTAACGACCTGCCTCCTGCTCTGAGCAGGCCTGTTAATGTCCAACCAGGGATGCCTGAGCTCAATCAGAGCGTGGACCCTGAGGAGGAGGGACATTAGACTGACCGCTTCATAGGGGGGCCTGGCCTCACTAACGCCTTCTCTTTCTGGTTGCTCAGGCTGGGCCTAGGAGAGGGGCCCAGGACCCCAGGACCCTGGGGTGTCAGAGCTCAGAGGAGCCTTAGAACATAGAACAGCCTCAATCAGACCTGGGAGGGAACTTAGAATATGGAAAGGCCTCTGTCAGGAAACTTAGAACACACAATGTCCGAACTGGGGCAGTTTTGAAAACCTAGAACAGAGACTGTCAGAGGTGGGGAGAGGGGAGAGGAGGAGAAGGCCCCAGAGTTCCCTAGGCCAGGGATGCTTAACTCAGGGTCTGTGAATGTAGTTTGTCTCTTTGAATTTTGACCCTCTTTTAAATATAAGTGGTTTCCTTTATAATCCTCATCTTTCATTTTCTGGCACAAGAAAGGTGAAGAGGCGGTGGCCTGGGTGGACCCCTGGAGGCCAGGACCAACTGGTGTGTAGCAGCTCCCAGGCTGGAGGCTCCTATAGAGAGTTTGATCTGGGAGACCTTAGATGAGAGAAGCCCAGGGGCAGGGATCCCCTGACAGTCACCCAGTAAGCGGGCAGCAGGGGCAGGCAGGCTGCCAAGCCCAGGTCTCCCCCTTTGCCCATCCTCAGCAAGGTGGGAAGGACAAGGACCTTCAGGGGAGCTGAAGGAGGCCCCTTGCCTTGGAGACTGGTCTTCCTCCTTCCCCCCACCCCCCACCTCCAAAGGAAGGCCACAACCTCCCAGGACCAGGGCCTAGCCCAGTCCAGACCACAATACCTACCTGGTGCCCTCAGCCCAGGGCATCCCCACTCCTACTCCCCAGGCCAAGCCAGAGCTGGCAAGGCCGCTTGTGCTCAGTGGGGAGAGGGCCTCTGAGGAGTTTCCCAGGTAAGATTACTCTGGAGCCTGAGGTGGTAGACTCTGGTCACTGTCAGAGCTTCTCAGCAGGGGGTTGTCCACACTGTCTCCTAGCCTGGATGTTGGCCCTGTGGATGGCTCAGCTCTTCCCTCCAGGTGTGGGCTTCCCCTGCCTGGGGGCTGGGAGGGATCTTAAAGCAGGGAGCAGGCAGGACCACTGGCCAGCATGGAGGCCAGAGAGGCTCAGGACTGGCCCAAAGTCACACCTTGAGCACCTTGCAGAGCCAGGAGAACCCAGTTCTCCTCTTGCACAAATCCTTCCCTACCCGCTTACATCTCTTACCATTATCTATTGCCTGGTCTAAGCCCCCTCCCAGCCCTGACATCCCCTGTTCTGAGACCCCTCCCAGCTCTGACATTCCCTGTTTTAAGGCCTTAGAACTAAGATCTAAGGAGCTTAACACAGGGGATGTCAGGGCTGGGAGGGGCCTGAGAACAGGGGATGTCAGGGCTGGGAGGGGGCTTAGAACAGGGGATGTCAGGGCTGGGAAGGGCCTAAGAACAGGGGATGTCAGGGCTGGGAGGGGGGTTAGAGCGCAGTAAAGCTGGAAAAGGCTTATAATTCAAGAGCAACAGTGATAATTTTCATGGTTCCTGCTGCCCTGTGAAGTTTGCTGTCTTTCCCGATCCTCCTGACCATCCCCTGAGATCATTTTTATTTTACAGATAACTGAGGCTCTGAGGGGAAGTGACTTTCCCACGTTCATACATCTAGTCCCATCCAGTGAATTTACAGGAGAGGAAACTGAGGGCCTGAAAGGGGACTCAGGCCTGGACCTGAGGTCTCTGCCTCCCAGGCCAGGGCTCTTTCCGCTGCAGCCTGAGTTTGGAGGAAATAGCCTGGCCTGGGAGTCTTTCCTGTCGGACCCCTCCCCACCCCCTGCCCCACCCCCCCAGGAAGCAGGGGATGGCCCCACCTGCCTGAGCTGCGGCCCCCAGGAGTGAATGAGTTCCCTTGGTCGCTCTCAGAGCTCCTTGGAGGGAAGCCCGAGGAGCTGAGAGAACAGGGTGTGATGTCCTCAGAGGGTCCAGGGGCTTGGCTGGGGCCCCTGAGAGCCCCCCAGCCTGGGTCTGCCAGGTAAGGAGGGGGCAAGCTGCCTCCCAGGGCTGCCCCTCAGCTATCTCCCCCTCCCCAAGGCTGCCCTCCCAATTACCTCCCCCTGCCCGGGGGCTGCCCTGGCCCCATCCTGGATATGCTGTTCTTGCTTCCTCTGCCGGATAGAGATAGTCCTCCAACCCCTAGCCGGCCAGTCTTCCCTGAGCCCCCCCAAAGCCTCCTGCCTTCATGCCTCCAGGTGCCCTCCCCTCTTTCTCTCTGCTGCCCCCCCCCAGCCCACCCCCTTCCACTCCTGGCCAGGCTCCTCCCAGGCTCCCAGAGTATCTGTGGAAGGTCTCCAGCCTCTCCCCAGCAGGTAATGCTTTCTCCTCTTCCCTTCTCCAGAGTTCGGACGCCACCTGGGGCCCAGCCCGGCTCCCGCTGCTGCCTTTCCCCATTCATTTCCCAGACTTGGGGGCCCTGGGAGCTTAGTTTCCCCTTATCTCCAGAGCTCCCAACCTTTCCAGATTTTGGTATAGTGGAAAAAAGCCTGGCAGGACAAGTAGGAGACCAGAGTCCCAGCTCTGCCCCTAACTCAACAAATGAGTGTTCATTCCCTCCCAGCTCTGCCATCCCCTGTTCTAAGGCCTCTCCCAGCTCTGACATCCCCTGTTCTAAGGGCCATCCCAGCTCTGCCATCCCCTATTCTAAGTCCCCTCTCAGCCCTGACATCCCCTGTTCTAAGGGCCATCCCAGCTCTGCCATCCCCTATTCTAAGTCCCCTCTCAGCCCTGACATCCTCTATTCTAAGTCCCTTCTCAGCCCTGACATCCCCTGTTCTAAGTCCCCTCTCAGCCCTGACATCCCCTATTCTAAGTCCCCTCTCAGCCCTGACATCCCCTGTTCTAAGGCCCCTCTTGGCCCTGACATCCTCCGTTCTATGGCCCTCCCAGCCCTGACATCCCCTATTCTAAGTCCCCTCTCAGCCCTGACATCCCCTGTTCTAAGGCCCCTCCCAGCCTTGACATCCCTTGTTCTAAGTCCCCTCTCAGCCCTGACATCCTCTGTTCTAGGGCCCTCCCAGCTCTGATACTCTCTGTTCTGAGAGGTCACCCCAGCCCTCTGGCTCCTTGGTAGAAGTCTTTCCCTCCCTGTCCAGCCCAGCATAGACCATGGCAGGTACCCCAGGAAAAACTAGTTGAATTCAATGCCCCCCCTCAGCTAACTGCTGGGGGGGGGGTCTGCTTGCCTGCTTTGGGCCCTGCCCAGCCGGGCGGGGGGGTTATTAACAGGACTCCTCTCCCCACAAACTTCTGCCCTCCCCCAGCTGCTGGGGCCTGTGAGAAGGGGACTAGAGAGGCTTGTGTCCTTCCTCCCACCCCTCACCCAGCCTAGAATAGAATTTAGTTCCAGACTCTAGAGGGGAGAGGAAGATGGGGTAGAACCACAAACACTGGGACCTGGCTCCCTCCCTCCCAGTAAGTCCTGGGGTCCAAGAGGACCCTCCTAGGGCCCCGAGTGTCAATCCCATTGTACAGATGAGGCCCAGAGGCTGTGACTTGCCCAAGGTCTCTAAGATTATAAAGAGCAGGGCCAGGACCAGAGACTGGCCCACCTGACTCTTGAGAGCAGACTTCTTTCTAGGGAGGGAGAGGGGGCATCATTGGGCTGGGGAGCAGCGGATGGTGACCCCGGACGCTGACCCAGAGCCAGTCACTTAAAACCCTTGCCTGCCTCAGTTTCCCTGTCTGTAAAGTGGGGGTGACCATTGCATCCCCCAGGTCACAAACCTTAAAAATCTGCATAAATGGCGGCTGCCATCTCCCCCCTCCTCCTCCTCCTCTTCTTCCTCCTCCTCCTCCCTTTCCCCTCCCCCACTCTAATGAGAATCCTCTGGGCCTCAATGCCAGAGGCCAGAGACCAGACCTGGCGTGTGTCCCCAGGCAGCATCAAGGCGACTTTCTCACACCTTGACCAAGTTCCTTCCCCTTGCTAGACCTCAGTTTTACCATCTGTAAAATTAGATTATCATCTCCTTCCATGGTCCCTCTTAACCCCTAGTGACCGAAGCAGTGGAGACTAGGAGACCCCCCCACATCCAGCTTCAGGCACATGCTGGCTGCATGACTCTGGCCAAGTCACTTTCCTCCATTTGTCCCCATTCCTCTGAAGTCCCCTCCCACTCCTTAGCTGTGCCCTTGTGAGGTCCTGGGCCTCAGTGTCCCTCGGGATCTTTTGTCTTTCTCCGGACGGCCTTGGGCAATTAATAAAGGCTGCTTGCCCGGTCTCTAGGGGTCTTTCCAGAACCTTGCAATGGGAATCTGCAGGGCTGGTAAGCCCACACTAATGGCGGTCTGGGCAGCTTGGGGCCCAGAGCCAGATGTCACCCCCTCCCCCTCATGGTCCTTTCCTCCATCCCAGGGGCCAGTTCTCTGTCTCAGACTTTCCTGGTCCATCAGACCCCTCCTCATCCCCTCTGGCCTGGGCTGTTAGAGTCATCTCCAAGCTGACCTCCCTGTAGTCAGCCTCTCCCAGCTAATCTATCCTCCCAGGGGATTTTCCTAAAGTACCAGCCACTCTCCTGCTGTAGAAGCTTCTATGGCTCCCAGCTGCTAAGATCAAGTACAGAGTCCTCCCAGTCTGGCTCCAGACTGTCCAGGCTGCTGGTGCCTGGCTCTTTGAGAGACCTGGTCCTCGGACCCCCGAGTTACTCACCCCTTCTCCCCTGGTCTCAGGGGCAAGCACTGGGGACACTAAGGTCCAAGAAGCAGGGGCATGTGTAGGGGCACAGTGCCGGTCACTCAATGACTGGTGTCCCCTGGACCTCAGTGTCTTCCTCTTTAACATGGGAGTCATGTGTCTAGATGGCCTGTAAACAGTCTTCTAGCTGTGGTCCTGTCGTGTGATGTGGGCACAGCTCCCTTTGACATTATGGGACCTGGGCACGTGGGGCTATACAGGCTGCCCATTGTGTGCCCCAGAGCTCTCAGTGTGGGTGGCACCCGCAAAGCCCCTCCCTTCCTGGAAAATACCACCCCAGCCCACCCGGGACTCCCTTTGTCTGTCCCCAGCTCGAAGTCACGCTGGACCTGGCCGAACGGCGCCGGATCCGCTCAGCCATCCGCGAGCTACAGCGGCAGGAACTGGAGCGGGACGAGGGGGCCTTGGCGTCCAAGCGCTTCCGGGCAGAGCGGCTGGAGAACAAGGAAAACTGGCTGCAGTGAGTACCAGCCCTGGGCCCCAGGCTTCCCCATCTGTGGACTGGGGCTCTAAGGCCAGTCAAGGATCCTAGGCCCTGAGCACCCAACACTCCAGCCTCCTCTACAGATGGAGAAACTGAGGCCCAGAGAGGTCACCTGGCCCCCCAAGTCACTCAGTGTCTAAGGCAGGACTCAAACCCAGGACTTCCTCCCTCTGAGGCTGATAATGCTCTCTGCCATATCATGCTGGACTCCATGAGCGGCCCAGTGGCTGAGGGACTCCCCAAGGTCGCCTCCCTTCCTCCTTCCTTCCTTCCTTCCCTCCTTCCTTCCTTCTTCCTTTTCTCCCTCCCTTCCTTCCTTCATTCCTTCCTTCCTTCCTCCTTTTCTCCCTCCCTTCCTCACTCCCTCCCTTTCTTGCTTTTTCCTCCCTCCCTCCTTCCTTCTCTCTTCCCTTCCCTTTTTCCTTCCTTCCTTCCTTTTTTCCTTCCTCCCTCTCTCCCTTCTTTCCTTCCTCTTTCCCTTCCTCCCTACCTCCCTCTCCCGGGATATAGATGTGCAACTCGGCTCCCCTCTCCCCATTAGACCACGAGCTCCTTGAGGGCAGGCTCTGTGGTTTGGGCTTTCTTCATATCCCAGCACACAGTAAGTGCCTAATAAATGTTGTTGTCTGTTTTCGGCCCAGCTCCCAGCAGCAGGAGGAGGAGCAACGGGTAGCCCTGGCCCTGCTCTCGGGGAAGCTGGAGGCCATCAGCGATGTGGAGGAACTGACCACCCTGGTGAGGGCTTGGGCTGGGGTGGGCAGTGGGCAGTGGGCAGGGCCCGGGGGTGACCCCCTTCATCCATCTTGGCCCCTCGTTGCAGCTGCGGGCGGCTGGTGAGTACGAGGAGCGGAAGCTGATCCGAGCTGCCATCCGCCGAGTGCGCGCCCAGGAAATCGAGGGTACGGCCTCTCCTCAGCCCCAGCCCCTTCCTGCCCCGCTGCTGCCAGCCTTTCCATAGCCCCAGCCCCTGACCACCCCCTTCTCTCCTTCCAGCGGCCGCCTTGGCAGGGAGGCTGCCAAGTGCCCACGAGGACAGCGAGGGGCGGGCGGCCAGGAGGCGGGCACGCCAGGAGGTGAGTAGGTACCCCCAGGGGAGGGGAGGCCCCTGTTTGTGTCCATGTGACTGTGCCTGGGCTGGGGGCTCCAGGGAGGAGGAAGCCGGCCTTGCTCTCAGCCCCTTTAGCCTTGTCCTCTGATGATCTCCTCAGAAATGCTCACCCCTACCCCCCAACCCTGCTGCTTCCCTTTGGGCTCAGACTGGGGCAGGCCCCCGCCTGGATTGAGGTCCCTTCCAAGCAGTAGGACCTTGGACGTGTCACTGTCCTGAGGAAGAGGTTGACCCCTCTCAGCTCAAAGATTCCCTGTTCTGAGACTCCTTTGGGGTCTGATATTCTCTGGTCTGAGGCCCCTCTTGGCTCTGACACTCACACACACACACACACACACACACACACACACACACACACACACACACACACACACACACACACACACACACACACGGCGCGCGAGGCCCCTCTTGGCTCTGACACTCACACACACACACACACACACACACACACACACACACACACACACACACACACACACACACACACACGGCGCGCGCACCAGGGCACAGCCATGCTCACTCCTTCCATGTGCCAGAGTCAACAGGCAGAGTCTTTCCAGGAAGGAGAAGAGGTTTCTGGGGGGACTGTAGGCTTCTTCCCCAATCAGATCTTCCTTCAAATGCAGGCCTGGCCCTGGAAGTAGTGAGTTCCCCATCCCTGGGGTAACTCAAGCCAACTCTGGGTCACTGTTGGCTGTGCCTGACCAAGGCTTCCTGCTTGCAGATGGCCAGCTGAGCTGCTCCCCGTGCCCCTTAGCACCTTCCCTTCCCATCACTTACCCACTCCAGCCGTGCATCCACAGGTGCAGGAGGCTCATCAGGTCCGGCCACAGGTTGGCCTGCTGGCTGTGGCTGGGCTTTTGTTACAAGCGTGGTCTCCATCGGCTCCCAGGGGCAGGCTCTTGCTCCAGCCCAGGCCCAGCTTCAGGGGAGTGGGAAGGGAAGGCATCCCAGAAGCATGGCCCGCACTTGCCAGGGTGGAGTTGGGCAGGTGTGCTCAGCCCCATGCATGCCTACCTTCTGTTTGCTCTTCAAGAGAGCAGGTGAAAGGTGATGGTGTGTCCTGGCGGGAGGCAGCCACTGCCTGCCGTGAACAGGGCCCAGGCGCTCTTCCTGCCTCAGTCTCTTCATCTATAATTAGAGATGGCTTCCCAAGTGCCCCCCAGCTCTGAGGTTTTCATAGTAATGGCATGTCAAAGCTGGAAGCCCTGAGTCAAACCTGTCCAGCATCCCTTCCCAGGAGACTGTCCAGCCTCTTCTTGAAGCTCCCCTCACCTCCCTGGTGCAGGCCATCCCACTTTGGCACAATGGAAGGCAGTCCTTCCTACGTGTGGGACCTTGGGCAATTCACAGCATGTCCCTGGACTCAGCTTCCTCACATGGAAGATGAGGCAGCTGGACTGGGCAGACCTTCAGCTCTCCCAGCTCTCCCTGCCGGGCTCCTCCTTTGTATGCTGAGCCTAGCTCCCTCCGTGTCCCCTGGCCTCAGTTTCCTCCACAGTCCAGTGAGGGCTTTGCACTTAGCTGGGTCTGGGCATGCTAGCCTGGGAGCCTGGGACATTTCTTTAGGCTATCAAGGCTAAGTTAGATCTGTTTAGATGAAATTCAGTTAAATTCACCTTCTCTGCCCCTTCCTCTGGGGCCAGGCAGGACTGAAAGGGCCTTCCAGCTGCGGCGTTTTGTGTCCCAAGATCAGGAGTCAGCGAGAAGGTGTGGAGGAAGCTGGTGTGGGCCGGCGGGAGAAAAGCCATGGGGAGGTGCCATGCCAGGGGCCGCTCTGCCAAGGCCAGGGTACCCTCCGTTGCGGCTCCCGCCTGTGTCAGGGAGACTGTGCTCTCCTGCCCCCAGTAGCACAGATCTATGATCAGGGACGGGCTGGTTTCTCCCCCAGCTCTGCCCTTACCTCTTTCCTGACTCTGTGCCTCAGTTTCCCTATGTGTGAAATGAGGTTGGACTAGGTGATCAGTCTCTAAGGATCCTTCCAGCTTCTCTCCCCATCCTCATTCCCTGCATTTCTGGGCACATGCTCGTGCACAGCTAGAGAACAAAACCAGGCATAAAGTGGCTGAAGGCGTGGGTCTCTGGGTGGGAAGTTCATGGGGCTGAGTCTGAATCTTGCTTTGCTGCAGGCTCTGGACCCAGTCCCTTCTTCTCTCAGGGCGTCTGCTTGAAAGGTCCAGGCCCAGAGATGACCCCGGAGGAGAAGGCTCAGTCATGAGCATCAGCCTTGGACCCCAGGGCCAGGGCCCTCCTCTGCAGTGGGCTTGGGGGACAGTGCAGCTCTAAATCTGTGTGAGAGTGTGTGTGTGTGTGAGAGAGAGAGAG
>CM053580.1:583316856-583328664 GCA_028627135.1 Pseudochirops cupreus
GTGTGTGTGTGTGTGTGTGTGTGTTTGTGTGTGAGTCTCTGTGTGTGTGTTCCTGTGGGAGCATGTCAGTGTAGGCGTACCCCTTGTGTGACCAGCCCGAGCAGGGCAGGGTCCAGCCTCTCCAGCCAGGTGGGCCCCGCCCCAGCTACTTTGCATGACTAAACTCTTCCCGCCCTGGTTGAGAGGGCTGGGTGCCCCGGCTGAGGGAGGCTGGAGGACCAGGATCCCTCTCTCTGTCTCTGTCTGTCTGTCCTGTCTTTGTCTCTGACCTCATCTCTCTCTCTCTCTCTCTCTCTCTCTCTCTCTCTCTCTCTCTCTCTCTCTCTCTCTCTCTCTCTCTCTCTCTCCTTCTGTCTCTGTCTCTCCCAGGCAAGAGAGCAGGAGCAGCAGGCTGAGCAAGCACAGACTCCAGCCCAGACCCACCAGTGGCCAGAAGCAGCCCCAAGCTCCGAGCTAGACGGTACAGCCTGGGTTTGGGGGGCACTGGGGCTTCGTGAGCCCCTGGAGGGAGGGCCACATGGGCTACCCCCACTTCTTGTCTTTCCCAGACATGGCCTCTGGGCCCCTCCTGCTTCTGGATGCTCTGGGCCCCACACCCCCCAGCCTGCCTACCCCACCTTCCACACCCTCATCCTCGGAGCCGGCCCAGGGCCCAGTGGAGGCGGATGGCGAGGAGGCCAGGGAGAGCCCCCCCAGAACCTCCCCAGAGGAAGAGCCAGGGCCTGGGAGTCCTCCCAGGGCTCCCAGCCCTGAGGAGCCCCAGCCTCTGCCAACCCCTCAGAGCCCAGGACCCTGCCCAGCCCAGCCTGGGGAGCATGTGCTTGTCCAGCTTCTAGGCAGCGGTGTCCAGAGTGGCAAGGTAGGTGGCCTGGGGCGGGGAAGGGGGGTGGTCAAGTCTGTCCCAGGGCAATTGCCTCCCCACCCCACCCCTGACCACTATTTATAGACTGCCATGCCCTGCACCATGACCTTGATTGTGGGTGGGCAGCCTGGCCCTGGGGTGGCCCTAGTGGGAAAGGCCAGGGGCCTCCCAAATGGGACCATCCAAGGCTGCATTTCTCCTCAGCTGGGCCCAGGCCAAAGAGAGCAGGTGGCAGAGAGAGCACTCGGGACCCCTGGGACATCCAACACAAAGAAAACTGGTAAGGAATTGGGCCTTAGGTGGTCCCCCCACTGACTCCAGGGAAGGGCCTTCAGAAAGTCCCAGGTGCCTAGGCTTCAGAGCCTTGCCTGGGTGCCCCTGAGATGGCCTGGGGGCTACCTGGTCATGTGGCAGAGGGGTTAGGGCGGACCAAGGAGGCCTGAAGGGCAGCTCCAGTCAGGTGCACTGCTTTGGGAGGGAGGGAGCTCCCCATCACTGGAGGTCTTGAAGCAGAGACCGCCTGACTATTCAGGAGTGGGCTGGCGTGAATGGCCTCAGAGGTCCTACAGGGTCTGTGGGGCGGTGCCCAGGAGGGAGGCTCCAGCGTGGGGACCTTGACCTGGGCCCCAGGCCAGCAGGCAGCTTCCCCGCCATCCTGCAGCCTGCTGTCAGGGCCGGGAGATGGAGGGGCTGTTTATCCAGCAGCCCATCCAAGCAACTCTACCTCCAAGCCTTGAAAGGGAAACTGTGGTCACCCGCATTCTTCTCCCCAATAAGGGCTGGGCCCCAGGCTCCCCACCCCCGATGCCCTCCTGGGCACTGGGCAGGCATCTTCAGGCCAGGAGGGGGCAGGGGCTCCCTGCTGAGAAGCTGCGAGGCTATGGCGGCCTCTGCTCTGGGGCTGTCTCCTCCTTTGTAAAATGGGAAGGTCAGGCCAGGCCATCTCTCCAGCCCTGCCAGGGCTGAATTGGTGACCTCAGAACCTCGAGCATCCAGTTACCAAAGTGTCTCAGGGCAGCCTGGGGGTTCAGAGCCTCCCTCGAGGAGCACCCCCCAGGGGAGGGTCCTCAGTCAGGAAGGGTGCCAGGGGTTCAAGAATCCATCCCTAGGTGCCACATGGCCCTGCCCCCGACCCTTCCCAGGGCTCAGGGGACCTCAAAGGCCATCTCCTCTAGAGGGCGAAACGGAGGCATAGGGCGACAAGTGGCAGAGGGAGGAAGGATTGGAGCCCAGGTCTGGCTCTAGAGCCACAGGTCCTTTCCATGCCACCCCCTCCCTCCCGAGCACCCACATGTGAGGGAGCAAGCTGGGGAAGGGTCCCAGCCTCGGCAGGCTTCCTGGGCTGGGGAGGGGAGGACAGAGGGGCTGTGGGAAGAGAGTGTGTGGGAGAAGGAAATGTGTGTGTGTGTGTGTGTGTGTGTGTGTGTGTGTGTGTGTGTGTGTAAGAGGAAGGAAGGAGGTGAGGGTGTTGGAAGTACTCAGGGTGGTCCTCAGGTGGCCTGTGCCACCCCCTCCCCAGGGGCCCACACCGCCCCCTCCCCTGGCCTCTGTGAGGGGCCCACGCTGACTGAACGCTGGCTCTCTGCCACCCTCCCCAATGGCTTTCCCCTCTTCTTGCATGCATGTGGTGCCTCCCCCACTCTGGCTTCTCCTGTGGCATGGGCAATGGCAGTGCCCTCTCTCCACCAGCCCAGCCTGCCTGGCCTCCCCAGCCCACGCTCCTGCCAACGCTCCCTGTCCCTGCTCACCCCTCGCAGGGCTCAGGTTCCAGGTAGCACCTACTGTCCCCCCCCCATCTGGGATTCCGGTGGAGAAGGGATGGGTCATGGCAGCTGGCCCCCAGGGGCCTCACTGTCCCACCCCGGGGATGCCCCAGGGAGGTGGTGCACCATTTGGCTTCCTCCTCGGATGTCCCGGGGGCAGGAGCCCTAGAGGTCCGTTCTGGCCCCCTAACTTTACCCTCCCTTCTGACTCCATGCCAGACTTCCCCAAGGCCAGCCCGGCCAGCCCCTCCCCTTTCCAAAGGACCAGCTCTGTCCGGGACCGGGTCCGCAAATTCACCTCATCAGAGTCACCTGCCCCTCCAGGGGCCTGGGCCCCCCAGCAGCAGCGGCCCTTCAGCTCTGGGGACCCGGCAACCCCAGGACCCCTCCGGGCAAGTCAGCAGCGCCCTGGACTCACGGGCAGTGTGAAGGGAGAGCCAGGCCCTTCCTCTTCTTCCTCCTCCTCCTCCTCCTCCTCTTCCCTCATCACCTCCAAGATCACCAGCAGCAGCACCCGCACCTCCTCCTGGCAAGGAGAGCCCCAGATTGTCAGAGTGGGGGCCAGGGATCGGGATTGCCCTAAAGAGGAGAGCCCAGGGGGGCGGAGCCTGGCCACGTCACAGGGGAGGCCCCTTGAAAACAGAGAGAGGGGGCCTCCGCCAGGCTCAGAGGAGCCCAGCACCCTGCCCGTCGCTGCCAGGCAGGCTGAGCAGGGCAGCCGGACCCCACAAGCCCGAACTGCTGGGGAAGCCAGCATGAAGACCACCTTCACCATCGAGATCAAGGATGGCCGAGGCCAGCCCATCAGCAGCAGAGTTCTGGGCCCCGTGGGCAACCAGAGGGCAGGTGGGTAAAGGGGGATCTGGGGCCAAAGAGGCAGGGGCAAAAAGCTGCCCCCGCCCCCACCCCTGGGTGGCAGCTCAGGTGACGTCTCTGGTGATGGCTCTTCTCCTCAGTGGGTCCTTCCCCTGGCATCTCTGCCCAGCCAGCAGACAGCCTCTTCCCAGCCAGGTGGCAGTGGGTAGGCACAGCCTCCCGGGGATGTGGCTTCTCTGAACCTGAGTTCGACCTGGATGCAGAGCCAAGAAAATCAGGGGCCCCGGGTGGGTGGGCATTCTCCAGGGCACATTTTCTGCCTCCCCCACCTGGAAGAACTGGCCCAGAGGGTGGGGATCAATTCTGATTGCATCTCCCACCTACACAGAGCTGACGCTGGGCCTCAGGGGTACCCCTGTCCACTTTGGGGGCAGCAGCACCGGGGTGGGCACCATCACACACATCAGCAGCCCGGGAACCCTCAGCACTCCCAGGACCATCAACACCCCTGGGACCATAACGCACATCAGCACCCCTGGGACCATCGGCACCCCCGGGACCATAACACACGTCAGCACCCCAGGAACCATCAGGCACGTCAGCACCCCCAGGACCATCGGCACCCCAGGGACTGTAACACATGTCAGCACCCCGGGAACCATCAGGCACGTCAGCACCCCCGGAACCGTGACTCATGGGGGCAGCAGCAGCCATGTGTCCACTGTGGGTCTCATCAGCAAGGTGAGGGTCCTGCTCTGTTCCATGTCCCCTGGGAGAATCTGGGGCTGTTAAGCCTGTTCAGGGGGCCAGAGGGCAGGAGAGTGTCCTCTGTATGTCGTGGGCTGCTACCTGGAAGAGGGGTTAAGCTGGTCCTGCCCGCACAGCCCCAGAGGAGGGAGCTGGGACCACCAGGCAAAAGTCACAAAGACAAATGAAAGTGGTGTTTGAGGGTCATGGCTGGGGGCATGCTGGGCAGCAGTGGGCTAAGATAGCCCTCAGTCTGGCATCAGTATGAGAGTGGGGGTCACCGGGCTGCCTCAGGCAACACAGGTCAGACCTTGGAAATGGGTGGATGAGTGCCCCAGGCTGCCCTTCCAGCCTGGCTGAGATCAGGAGACCCAATGGTCTGGACTTGCTGGACAGGTAGTGAGCTCCCCATCACTGGAGGTCTTCCAGCAGAGGCTGCCCACTTGGCAGTGGTGTTGCAGACTCAGACACAGGCTGGACCAGGTTGTCCCTGAACTGCAGTGCCCTCTCTCTTTGCTTCTTTGCTCGTCTTCCTCATTCTCTTGGGCCCTTTCCCTTTCACCAGCTATGTGAGCACGTCCATAGCACTTCCCCTCTCAGCCTCCATCTCTTCCTCCATAAAATGGGTTCAATGTACTTGCTCTTGGCCCCTCAACGGGTTCCTATTAGAAAAGTGCTTTGTAAAACTCATTTAGTGTGCTGGACAGTTAGGGGTCCTTCTCGCTAAGGAGCGCTGAGAGGGGGGTCCCTGTCCTCAGCCAGCTTGCCCTGGGTCCCCTCTGGTTGGCCTCACCAGGAAAGGAAGCAGATTCATCTCAGCTAATGCCCGCTTTGGGCCCACGGGCTGGGATTAGGATTAGGGGATGTGCTGCTGGGCAGGAGCAGCTGCCCAGAGGACCCTGGGAGAGGAGAGGAGGGGGCCGGGGGCTTGGCAGGCGGCACCTCAAACAGCAGGTGCCGCGGGAACTGTATCCTCTCAGCCCCTTCATTATTCACGAGCCGGGGATCGGCTCCCCTGGAGTTCCTGCTGGGAGACAGCTGGACCCCAGCACAGGCCTGGCAGGATCTCCAGCCGCTTGGTCAGGTAATGCCCTCTGGCCATCCAGGTAGCTTGAGGCCCCTGAGGGACACCTGAGATCTGGCCCTTTGGGGTGCCCCTGGGCCTGGGGTCTGCTGCCCCCTGGGGTCTCCCCAGGGGTCACTGGTGGGGAGAGGTCTGGAGGCAAGTCGTCCCAGCGACTCCTCAGTCAGAGTGGCTCCTGAGGGAGGGGAAAGAAGCCAGGGTCCTTCGTGGCTGTGTGACCTTAGACAAATCTCTGAACTCTGGGGACAAGCTGAGACCTCCTAAGGGTTCTCCCGGCTCCCGATCCTCTACTCTTCCACTCTAGGCGGTGGCCCCAGGGCCACCTGTCCCTCTCCCTCCCCACTGACCTCTGTGTGCTCCTGCAGGGGAAACCCTTGGGGTCCTGCCAAGAGCTGGGGGAAGGGGATGAAGGCTCATCAGCCAGGGGCCAGGAGGCTGGCATCTGCTGGGGCCCACGCCACACCCCTCCACCCCCCTCCTCCCCCTCAGGGACAAGAATAGGTTTCTCTTTGGAAACAAAAGCCCCTGCCGGATTAGGAGCCAGTCTGGGACAGGGGCGGGGCAGACTGGGCCCTGCTGCCCTTGCCCTCGCCCTCCTCAGACCTGCCCGCAGAGCTGACCGTGGCTTTGGCCTAGGCGGCAGGATGCCGGGGGTGGCTGGGCCTGGCCCCGAGGGGCTTGGGGCAGCCCCGACCTCAGAACTGGAGGAGCGGCTGACCCGGGCCCTCCAGCAGCTGCGGCAGGAGGTGGAGGGTGGGCAGCAGGCGGCTGCCCAGGCTGCCGAGGCCGCGGTGGCAGCCGTGGAGCCCGTGGCCCGAGTAGCCCGGGAGCTACAGAAGGAGACAGCTGCCCTCCGAGGGCAGCTGGAGTGCTTGAGCCTCCAGCTGGAGGCCCTGAGCCTCCGACTAGGGCTGCCCGACCCCAGTGCCCTCCTCCTAGCTGCGGAGGACCCTGAAGCCCTCTTCCAGGGTGTAGAGGATGAGGAGGGGCCTGAGGCCACCCCTGTGGCCCACCCCCCTGCCTTCAGCACCCGTCGTCTGTCCTCCGTGCCTTTGTCCCGTGGCAACAGCCTCGTGAGTTGGGACAAGGCTGGAGGGGTGGGAGGAGGGAAGAGGACGGTGGTCCCTGGGGAGGGGAAGGGGAGCCAAGTCACAGCCAAGGCCACTGGGCAGAGATGGGGACCTCCCAGGCCCGTAGCAGGGCGCCCAGCCTCCCAGTGTGGAAAAAAGCCCAGTACACAGAGCCTTGCTCAGTCCAGAGGGCTTTGGGGACGACCAGCAGCATGGCAGGATGCAGAGGGCATTGGGAGCCTGCCCCATTGCTGCCAGATTTTGAGCGAACCCTGGCCCCTTGCTGGGCCCGATCGATAGATGGTCTCTAAGAGTCCTGCCTGCTGGATGGCCCAGGCCAGGGAAGGGGGAGAGGCAGCCGGCCCTGCTCAGCTGGAGCCTGGCTCGGGCTCAGGAGCTCCTGCCTGGGGGGCACCGCACACAGCCTTGAGCAGGCTTATGGCAGGCAGAGCCAGAGGGGTGAGCTCTGCCTGGGGAGGTTGGGGGTGCAGGTGTTGGTGGGGAGGCCCAGGGCTGGGGCCAGTGGGAGAGCAAGAAGAGAGGGGCCTCCCTGGGACAGCTGCAACGGGTCTTCTTACACTGGCAAGCAGCCCTACCGAGGGAGGGGAAGGCTGGACCCAAGGGTCGAGGGCAAAAGGCTTAGACCCCAAGCCTGCTGTACCCTGCCCCCTGCAGGGATCCCCCCCTGCCTCCTCCTCCCCAGCTCCCTTCCCCTTCACCAGCCCCAGCCCAGGCCGGGGCAGCACTGGGCCAAGCTTGCCCTCAAGGAGTAGGGCCCTCCTGGAAAGTCAAGGCAGAGCCAGGAGTGTGGGCCAGAGCCCAGGACCTCCTCTGGGTGCTTGGGTGGGGCCTGGCACTGCTGCCTCACCCACCCCCAGGCCTGGCAGTCACCCAGAACATTCTAAGACCCCGAGGGCATGGCCAAGTGGAGAGAATGAATGGGGGGGGGGGGGAACTGGATCAGAATCAGAAGCCTGGGTTTGAGGATTGTGACCTCAGGCATCTCCCTTCCTTCTCTGAGCCTCAGTTTCCACCTCTGTCAAATGGCAGCTGTGATCCTCACCCTCCCTGTCTCACAGAGCATGCTGGATTCCCAGAGCCCAGTCAGTCAGGAAGCCTTTATTAACACTTACTGTGGTGCCCGGCCCCATTCTGGGTACAGACAGAGGGTCTGACTCCGTGGCTTGTGGAAGGTGGAATTGAGGAAGACCTGAGTTCAAGTCTGGCTTCAGACACCTCTTGGCTGTGTGACCCTGGCCAAGTCATTTCACCTCTCCCTCATCTGTAAAATGGTTACCTCCCAGGGTGGTTGTGAAGATCACATGTGATCGTTTCTTGACCGTGAAAGGCTCTGTGAATGGTCATCTCTGCCCAAGGGAGAAAGGGACTCCTCTTTGCCAAGGAGGGGGCAGCTCAAGAGAGCCTCAGGACAGGGGGGAGTGAGAGTCAGAGTTGGGTTTCTGATCTTGGGGCTCTGGGCCTCACCGGTGCCCCTCTGAGCTGGGCCTGTCCAGCCTCTGCTTAGAGATCTCCAAGGAAGGGAATTTGCTGCCCTTCAAGGGAGCAATTATTGGGCCTGTATAGACGCCGCCCTCACTACCACCCATCACCCCCATTCTGTCCTGGCAGACCGAGGATGATACCCCTGCACCTCCCTGTCCCTGGCTTCTCAGGCTCCTTCTGCCGAGCCTCCTCTGGCACAATCCTGGTCTTTCTTCTCTTTCCTCTGCACTCGGCATCATTGCCACCTGTAAAATCAGGGGCTGGCCAAGCTGGGCTTTCCAGCGCCCGGATCTTTTGATCCCTCCCATGAGCCTCGGATTACCATTGTCTGGGGTGGAGAAGCCAGGCTAGCTGTCAGGGCTGAGAGGAGGGGGCAGGTGACCCAACGTCTCCTTCTCAGGCCCTCCCTGCACCCCGAATGCAGCCCCTGCTCCAGGTGACCAGGCAGGAGTGGACTTGGCAGCCTGTGGCAGCCTGCCCACCTCCAGCCCAGCAATGGCTGATTTAGCCCCCTGCCCCATGGCTTCAATTCAGCAGAGGCCTTACAGCTGGCCCTTCTGGAACCCAGCTGTCTGCTAGAGGTCTTTGGGGAGTCTATTCAGCTGCCCAGATTTCACTCCCTTATTGGGTTGGCTTCTGGTGATTGGGGCTTTCTTCCCTCTTGGAGTCTGTGGTCTGGTCTCTTGGGCAACCAGACTGGAATGGGGGACAGGTAATAGCCGTGTGTCTCTCTTCTACTCCCTGGTGCCTGTCAGATAAAAACGTACCCCTCTGGTGGGCATTTAAAGCCTGTTACATCTGGCTGCAGCTCATCCTTATCCCACCTCCCATTGCCAACATTCCTGCCCAGCGTGACCCCCTTTCTGCTCACTGGACTCCTCCTTGCCTGGGATGGGTCGTTTTCAGACCACAGCTCCCGCCATTCCTTCCATTCCTTCAATCGTCTTAGCGCCTCCCCTCCTTCCTCCTCATCTCTTCCCCATACCAATGGCCTTGTGGATTTTATTTGAACAGAGTCTACATCCGTTTCTCTGTTTGTATTCCCATAGACTGTAAGCCGCTCGAGGGCAGGGGCTATTTCATTTCTGTCTGCATCCAAGGCACCCAGCATGCAGTGGTCACTCAATAAATGCTTGTTAATTGACCCTTCCTGGTCTCTCCCCATCAAAGATGGATGCAGAGGCTGTGGTGGAGACTCCCTCCATGGTGGAGCTCGATGTGGACGTGACCAACGGCATGGAGAAGAGCCGGCCAGGGAAGGAGCCGGAGCCCCAGCCTCAGAGCAAACTGCGCCCAGAGGAGCTGGCTGCCATAGAAGATGAGACTGCCCTGGACAGGATGGTAGGGCAGGGTTGGGGTGGGGGGCAGGGAGTAAGGGCCATTGGGGAGGGGAAGAGAGGCTGGGACATGGGAGGAGTCAGTCCTGGACTGCCCCCCGCAGCTGGACCAAACCACAGACTTTGAGGAGAGGCGGCTGATCCGAGCTGCTCTGCGCGACCTCCGGCAGAGGAAGAGAGGTATGGCCTAGACTGGGGAGTGGGAGAGGCCTGAGGGAGGGGGCAGGGGTGCTGCAGGTGGCAGGCACAGCAAGGGTCATCCTGCCAGGCCAGGATCATCCAGCCTCTCTCCCAACTGTTCACTGTTGGTATCCCTGGTCTTAACAATGCCTTCCAACCCCAACCAGAACCGTGGATGGGCCTTCCGCACCCCCTGCACACTGCAGCTCCCACATGCCTCCCTTCCCTCTCCAGATGTAGCCCCCCTCCATCTTCCAGCCCTTTAGTGATTCCCCGCCTGTCTGGTCAGTCCCTGGCCCCAGGCCCAGTCTCCAGGGAGGAGCTGAGGGCCCTTGAAGCAAACACCTTGTTGGTAACAACCTGCCCCTCCCCAACCATGTCTTGTGTGCCTGTGGGTGTCTCTGCGTGTCCCACCCGGGTGCTATGTGTGTATGTGTGTGCACGTGGCCCCCTCCAGACCAGCGAGACCAAGAAAGGGAGCAGCGTCTCCAGGAAGCCCGGGCACGGCCAGGGGAGGGCCGGGGAAGGACAGCCACAGAGACCACCACTCAGCAGAGCCAGAAGTCGGCTGACGGCTCAGCAGTGAGGACCGTCACCAAGACGGAGCGGCTTGTCCACTCCAGTAAGGGTCTGGGAGTGGGCAGCACACACCAGACTGGGTTCTCCTGACTCTTCTGGGGGTGGGCCCTCAGAAGCCACCTCAGCCAACCCCTTCTCACTTGAAGGAGGAGGAAACTGAGTCCCAGAGCAGTTAGTGATGTGCCCAAAGTCAGACTAGGAGCCTCGTAGCCGGCTCTCTAATTCTACTGTATCTACAGCACGACCTCATTTGACTCTAACAGTTCCTGCTCTTTCCTGCCTTCCCCAGACTCTCAGGGTGTCAGCTGGGAAACAGACACTGTTAGAGCTAGGTGGGGACCTGCATGCCTCAGTTTCCCTGCCTGGAAGGCACACCATCCTCTGCCTCCCTAATGGGGGGTAGAGAAGAAGGCCCTGGAAGGGACGGGGTGTCCTGCTATAATTCGCACTGAAGGGTCCCTTTGGGTGTTTCTCCCCTCCCCAGGCGATGGCAGCCAGACCTCCCGGACCACCACAGTGGAGTCGAGCTTTGTGAAGCGATCTGAGAGTAAGGCCCAGCCAGCCGGCTCCCCTGCCCTGGCCTTCCTCTGACTCTGCTGCTCTGGATCTCACTCTCCATCTCTGACCTTCTACCTGTCTGTCTGCCTGTCTGTGTCGATGCTGTCCAGATCACGCTTCCTCCTGCCTCCTCTAGTGCTCCATAGACACTCCTTTGGGGCTGCCCACCCCAGGGCCCCTCAGGCCCTCACCACCACCCCTTTTACCTCCTACCAGATGGCGGCAGCAGGACCTTGGTCCAGACCAAGTCTTTCAGTTCGTCATCCAAGAAGATGGGCAGGTGAGGAGAGCCCGGGCTGAGGGGGTCCCAGGGGGCTGGGGTGGTGAGAGATCAGTTCTGGGTTCAGATGTGCCTCAGACACTCCTGTATCGCCTAGGGAAGCTAAAGTAACGTAAAGGGGTCCCGCAGGCTAGAAAGAAAAGTGGGATGCATTCATAGACTGTTCTGCTACTTGCTGATGACCCTTCACTGGCGGGCAAGCCCCTTCCCCTCTCTGGCCCTCAGTTTCCCCATCTGTAAAATGAAGGAGTGGGTGAATCCCCTGGCCTTTCAGGGTGGTTGTGCCCTCAGCCCCTCTTACGCTTCCCCTCTCTAAAAGCATCTTCGATCGGGAGGATGAGACACCGTCGCGGGCTGGCAGCCTGGCGGCTCTGGAACGGCGCCAGGCCGAGAAGAAGAAGGAACTGATGAAAGCCCAGAGCCTGCCCAAGACGTCTGCGTCCCAGGCCCGCAAGGCTATGATCGAGAAGCTGGAGAAAGAAGGCAGCGGTGGAGGCAGGTGAGGCCCAGGGCTGAGGCTGAGAGGAGGCCAAGGCTGGTAGGGAGCAGACAGGGATGTTTTCTGACCACCTGACGGACTCTATCCCCACAGCAGCCCTGCTGGCTCGCGGGGGGCCGTGCAGCGCTCTTCCAGTTTCGGGGTCCCCAACGCCAACAGTATCAAGCAGATGTTACTAGATTGGTGCCGAGCCAAGACCCGAGGCTATGAGGTGAGTGAGCAGCCCCTCCAGGGACCCCCCATCCCCCCTGCCAGGCACCCTGAGCAGCCTCCAGGGGACAAGGCCCACGTGCAGAGAGTTGGAGCCAAAAGGCCCTTTGAAGCCAGTGCCTGGAGTCTGGCCCCTCGTGTTCCCAGAGAGGACACTAAGGCTCTGAGCAATGGAAGGAGGGATGTGCATGTCAGGGCTAGGACTGGCATGGACTGGCATGGACTGAACGTGGCAAGGCCATGTCCTTTCTGTGGCATCTCAGGTACCTGAGCCACAGGATGAGGAGTTTGGGCTGGATGTTCAACAGGGCCCCTCCCAG
>CM053580.1:583328764-583362633 GCA_028627135.1 Pseudochirops cupreus
CTGACATCCCCTGTTCTCAGACCCCTCCCAGCTCTGACATCTCCTGTTCTAAGGCCCCTCCCAGCCCTGACATCCCGTTTTCAGACCCTCCCCAGCTCTGACATCCCCTGTTCTTGGGCCCCTCTCTCTGAGTCTCCTCTGTGGGTCTGTTTCTCAGGCATGAGAGGGCCCTCCAGTCTATAGCCAGCTGGAATCACTAAAAGCCTCCAACAGCCAAGAACATTCAGTCCCCAGGGGCCTGGGATGATTAGCTCTGTCTAAAGGCCAAATCCTCTTACTGGGGCCCCCCAGCTCACAGGGTTTGGACTTGGAGTGTAATCTTCTTGCAGTCATAAAAATACTTTTGTATTAATCCCATTAAAGTCTGATTATCCCGGTGTCTTCTGCCGCCCTGCCATGTGCCTCCCGCTTGGCCTGGCCAGGCCTGGCGGGGGGAGCAGCCTGCCCCCCCCCCACCTCCAGTTCAGGGGCCTGCAGAGACTCACCCAAGGCTACTCTGTCCTTCAGGCCAAGGGTCCTGAGGGGAGGGACAGTCTGACCTCTCTTTTGCAGTTGCAGACACATAGTAGGCTCTTTGTAAATGCTTGTTGTTGACTGACTAACTGCCCACAGTCACATGTGGAGGCCCCTGGGCCTCATTCTACACCAAAGCTGCCTCTTTGGGCCCCTCTGGTCACTGGCTGGGACCTCACAGGTCATCTAGCCCAAGGACCTCTCACTTAAGGGCAAGGGAGCTGTCCAAGGTCACAGATAGCAAGTGGCCTAGCCAGAATTCAGAGGTGCCCTCTGATCCCTTTCCCCATGTCCTGCTTGACCTCTGCCATCTTGGGTTCCCCAAATGCCAGCCTTGGAAGTCCTGACTCGGGAGGGAAGCCTGAGACTGAGATCTGAGGATCCCAAAGTACCCATGGTGGCTCTGACCCTTCTGGAGCCTCAGTCTCTTCATTTCAATACCCAGGGCCTTCCCTGTGTGGCATCTGCCCAGGCAGCCTGCTTCCTTGTCTCCTCTGACAGGCAGAGCCTGCCTTCTGCCTGTCTCTGTACTCCCAGGGTCTAAGACAGGGCCTGCCTGGCACACAGTAGGCACATACTCATTGCTGCTTGATTGACTGAATAATGGCCAGAATTCAAAAAGATATTGACAGGAAAGTGAGTCTAATGGAATAAGAAGATGCATTTTGCTAGGCAAAAACATACAGTCTTGCCCTTGGGTTCCAAGATAGGGAGGCTCAGCTAGACAGTTGTGGTTCTGAAAAAGATTTGGGGATCTTAGTGGACTGCAAACCCCATAGGAATCAGTGGGGTGGTGGAACAGGTTGATGAGAGCTGGGAGTCCCTCAGCCTCTACCTGTTCTAACAGGCACCCCCCATCCTCGTCCCCCTGTTCTGACGGGTACCTCCTCCCTCCTTGTCCCCCTGTTCTGACGGGCATCTTCCTCCTTCAGCACGTCGACATCCAGAACTTCTCATCCAGCTGGAGTGACGGCATGGCCTTCTGCGCACTGGTGCACAATTTCTTCCCTGAGGCCTTTGATTACGGCCAGCTGAGCCCCCAGAACCGGCGCCACAACTTTGAGGTGGCCTTTTCGTCAGCAGAGTACGTAGCCCAGCTCCCACCACAGCCATCGCAGGCCGGAGTGGAGAGGCCGAGGGGGGAGGTGACCAAGATGACGCTGCCCGTGGGCCCCCTGGCTGGAGACAGGCAGCCTGTCCCTGCCCCTGCGTGGGCCTGCCCCCTCTCCGGCTTCCCCTCCTTCTCCATCCTTCTGCCAGGCCCGGAGCCCTGGGCCTCCCCGGCTGGCTTTCTGCTGCTCTTCCCAGTCCCCAGGACAGGACCTGAGGCCCCCAGGACTTTGAGGGTCAGGGACAAGATGTCCCTGTTCCCACCCTGACCCCTTCCAGCCTTTGCTCCCTCTCCGCCTTGGTCCCTTTCCTCCCATACTGAGGCTCCCATCCCCCCTCAGTGGGTGGCCAGCATTTTCTCTAGTCTGTACAGCTTCCAGCCGGTCAGTAGGAGCTTTGGGCCTGGGCCATGCTTGCCCGGCCTCGACCGTCCGACCAGCCCCATCCGTGGCCCGCAAGCCAGGTGGCCCCCTCCCTGCCCTTCTCCTCCTTTCTCCTCCTGTCTGTCTCTTCTCTCTGCCCTTCCCTCTGTCCCCTGAAGCTTTCTGCACCCTCGTGTCCACTCATTGTGCCGGCCCGAGATTCCAAATGGAGCCGATGGGCTGGGACGGGGGTCACGCCGGCCCCCTCGCGCTCCCCTTTCCCTGGGCCTATATACGCCGGATATATAGCAAAGAGAACCAGAGCGCTCTTGTTTGGAATCATATGCTGTTGAAGCACACGGCCCCTGGCCCGCTCTGATCACCCCTCACCCCAGCCCTGACCCTTCCCTTCCCTGCCCTGCCCTGCCCTGAGCCTGGATGTTTTCTCTGGCCCTTCTCTCCCCCTCCTCTTCCTCCTCCTCCTCCTCCTCCTCCTTACACTCCCTCTCACGCCTCCCTCCCAGCCTCACTCACCCCCACACCCACCCCAGTGGTAGAGGGGGGCACCCCTTTGTCCTTCCCTGCCATCCCTCAGAGCCCTGCACCTGGTGCCTGGCCCCCCACCCTGCGCCTTCCCTCACCAGCCCTGTATGCATTGCACACCAGTAGAGATCAGTGGCACCCCCACCAGGCCGGAGAGCATGCGGGGGGGGGTGGCGGTGGGCTGACCCCAGCAGTGCGTGGAGAATGTCACCGGATTTACGGATCTCTCTTTCTGTCTCTCTCTCTCCCCTCTCTCTCTCTCTCTTCCCTCTGCCCTCCCCCCAATCTCTCTCTCCCTCCCTCCCCCACTCCTCCCCTCTGCCCACCCCCGGCCGGGTCTGTCTCCGGCGGGGCTGGCTGTGTGACCCCCCACCCCCCAGGACCCACGCTGACTGCCCCCAGTTGCTGGACACAGAGGACATGGTGAGGATGCGCGAGCCAGACTGGAAGTGCGTTTACACGTACATCCAGGAGTTTTACCGCTGTCTGGTTCAGAAGGGGCTGGTAAAAACCAAAAAATCCTAACCCCCCAGCTGAGAGACCCACGGTGAGAAAGCCTTCCCAGCCCGGTCCTGCTCCGTGGCCCCGGGGAGACAGCAGGGCTTTGGGGGGTGGGAGGAGGGAGGGGGGGGCTCCCTCTGGCCTCGGGGGCCTGCTGAATGGGGAGGGAGCTAGGGCCAGTATCACTGAAAACCTGACCTGACAGTCCTGGGAGATCTGAGGATCCCTGACTAAGAATGCCAAATCTGGGAGGGGCCTTAGAATAGGGGATATCAGAGAAGAGAGGAGCCTTAGAATGGGATGTCAGAACTGGGAGGGCTCTTAGAACAAGCAATGTCAGAGCTAGAAGGGGCCTTAGAACAGGGGATGTCAGAGCTAGAAGGGGCCTTAGAACAGGGGATGTCAGAACTGGGAGGGCCCTTAGAACAAGGAATGTCAGAGCTAGAAGGGGCCTTAGAACAGGGGATGTCAGAGCTAGAAGGGGCCTTAGAACAGGGGATGGCAGGGCTGGGAGGGGCCTTAGAACAGGGATGGCAGATCTAGGAGAGAGCTGAGAACCAAAGGTGCCAGAGAGGAGAGGCGCCTGGGAGATCTTATCTTCTTCTTTTCAGAAGAGGCAGTAGGGAGAAGAATTTGCCCAGTCCCACATCCACATAGTGACAGGTTGAGACTAGAAGCCCCCTACCTGGGGGATCCAGGGTCAGGACAGTGCTAGGGGAGAGGAGGGAACAGCTTTCTCAGGGGGACAGATCCACCGCGCTCCCACCACGATTTTTCCAGATAATGAAACAGATCCACAGGAGGGTTTGGCCTGGCTATGGTTGCACAACGAGCTGGTTGAGGGCAGCTCACATGGGCTTAGCTGAGGTGCCCCCTGAGGCCTCAGCCCTGGGTTCCAAGGCTCCTTGGGCCCAGAGGGTAGTGGCCTCACCCTGACCCACCCCCATCCTTGGCCGGCTGCTGTAGCAGCTGTGGGCGTGGGTGGTACGCTCCCGTCAGCGTTAGGCTTGGGAGTGGCCAGGGTGCACCTGGGATGAGGGGCTCACCTGTCCCAGGCAGCTCCCCAGGCCCGTGCCCTGGGCCACCCACCCCCGGAGGCTGGCCCAGCTATGGCTCTCTGTCATATATGGGCAGGGGAACTGGCCACAGGGAGCTCTGTATACCCTGGAAAGTGTGACTCAGCCCCAGGCCTCCTGACGTGTCTTGCTGTTTGGCTCTCCTCGCCAAGGGCATCCCGAGCCCACAAGCCTACACTCCTCAGGCCTCCCAGCATAAACAATGGCTTTATAAGGCTGAGAGGGAAGACTCAGGGTGAGCCAGGGAGGTAGGGGCCAGGGGAGACTCCCAGGCCAGAGCTGGCTCAGAAACCTTGGGAAAGGAGGGGGCAGGGTCACTGTCCACAGCCAGCTGCCACACTTGGGTTCAGCCCCAGAGCACTGAAGGTGGAAAGAAGCCTATATTGTAAGTGCCTACTGTGTGCTGGGCACGATGCTCAGTGCTTCTCAAATATTACTTCAGCTGGGCTAGGGAGCCTTAGAACAGATATCGGAGCTGGGAGAGCCTTAGAACAGGGAAGATAAGGGCTGGGAGGAGCCTTGGAACAGAGGATGGGGGGGGGGGGGAGGAGGCAACTGAGAACAAGGAAGATCTGGGCTAGGAAAGGGCCTTTAGAACAGGGAATGTGTGTTAGCATCAGAAGTTCCTTCACTTTAAAGATGTGAGCAACAGAGGCACCAGGTGAGGATGTGTTTTGCCTATAAGTGAGCAGCAGAGCCAGGACTAGCCGAGGTTCTGGTTCTGGGTGCAGGCTCTCTACTCCAGCACCCCAGGCTAGAGCTGTGGTCCCTTCTCCTCCTTATTAGAAGTCAGGAGCCC
Organism: Pseudochirops cupreus; assembly: GCA_028627135.1. Taxonomy (NCBI): domain Eukaryota; kingdom Metazoa; phylum Chordata; class Mammalia; order Diprotodontia; family Pseudocheiridae; genus Pseudochirops; species Pseudochirops cupreus. The sequence goes on from CM053580.1 coordinate 583,333,669, forward strand.
CTTTCTTGCCCTGTGGCCCTGACTCTTGCTCCCTGCCCCCATTAGGCCCTATCCCCCTCCATTCTGCAAGACCAGAAGATGCCGCTCTCTCTACCACCCCCAGCCCTTGAGTCCAGGGCCACCCCTCTGCCCCAGGCCTCTTTGGCTGGGTGTGAGCCTTTAGAGAAACAGCAGAACTGGCCTTCTGCTAGGGCTAGGGTGGCCGAGAGTTAGACCTACTGGCCAGCTCAACCCAACGCAGTCAATCCACCAGCCTCAAGGGGCATCACCGGGGCCTCATAGACAGCCCTGGGGCCTGGCTTCCCTGGAGGTGGCTCCAGGCTGCCTGTGCCATGATCCCTGGGCCCAAGACCTTCCTGGGGGAAGGGGGGGATCTGAGGCCCTGGGGGGGGGAGGGCGGCCCCACAGGCACTGCAGGCTCCAGCTCCTCACAAGCTCAGTTGCTCAGCAACATTTGAGTCCCCAAACAAAGATAAACACACGTCCTTACACGGCTTGATTGATTTACTGGAGGACCAGCCAGGGCTGGGACCCATTCCCAAAGAGGGTAATGGGTGTCCTGTGCCGAAAGTCAGGAGATCTGGGTAATTAGTCCTCTGTCTGCTGCTACCTCACTGCAAAGTGCTGGCCAGGCCCCTTCTCAGCCATAATCTTATCTTGTTAAATGGATTGGCTGTTCCCCGGAGCTCTGATGCTTCATCTTCCTGAGCCTCAGTCTCTCCTCCTCTGTAAAGTAAGGCAGGTTCCATGAGGTGGCCTTTGAGATGCCAGCTCCAGAGCTAGGAATGAGAAGTGCCACGAGACTGGCTCAGCCATTCGATCACATCCCACACTTCAGGACCCCATGCACCCTACCGTCCTTGGGGGTTTTTTTTTATGGCAAAGGTCCTGAAATGGTTTACCATTCCCTTCTCCAGGCCACAGAACTAGAAAAGGCAAAATTCCCATTTTCAAAAGAGGGAAGACAATAGAGCCTGCAAACCATGGAGTAAAACTGGAGAACATGTTATTAAAAGGGTGGCGTGTGAGCATTTAGAAAGGGAGGCAGTGATCCCAGCTAGGCAGGGGAACTTCAGGGCTAGTTTCTGCCATACCCCTTGGTTCTTGGTTGGCAGCCTAGGGAGCCAAGTTGCTGGATTGGGGAAGGCTAGAGAAAGAACTTCCCTGCATTTGATGAGAGTTCTTCAAGTTCTTCTCTTGGCCGTGATGGAGAGATGTGGGCTAGCTGGCAGAAGCTAGGCACTTTTGGAACCAGCCCCAAAGAACTTTCATTAATGATTCCACAAAAGCTTGGAAGGGCTTCTGTGAGGGGCTCCAGGGGTCTCCGATTAGCCAGAGATCAAGAATTCAATGGCAGAGATGACACTGTCATCACATTGGCAGACGACATGAATTGGGGAGACAATTCATGGCTTCATTGATTTTAGACCTATAGGGACCCCCAAATCCAACCCTCTCGTTTTGCAGATGAGGAAACAGGCACAGAGTGGGGACTTGCCCAGGATCACAGCCTGTCTAAGGTCTTTCTGACAGCAACTTTTTTTTTAATCTTATTTTTTGCTTTTTGGAGGGCAATTGGGGTTAAGTGACTTGCCCAAGGTCACACAGCTAGTAAGTGTGTCAAGTGTCTGAGGCCGGATTTGAACTCAGATTCTCCTGACTCCAGGGCCAGTGCTGTATTCACTGTGTCATCTAGCCACCCCGCTAAGGTCTTTCTGACTGCAAACCCAGTGCCCTGTCCACTCCCCAGGCTGCCTTTCCATTGAATATGAATTTCATATGGCTTACAGTCAGGATCCCAAAAGATCTCAAACCCCACTAGGAGGCTGGGGCAAAATTGAATAAGGAAAGTTAATAGAAGTTGATTCAAAGACTTCTACATGTGTAAAAAGCATCCCTTTCATGAGCACAGGATGGCAGAAGTGTGAGTCCATAGAAGTTCTGGGGGAGAAAGAGCTGCAGATTGCAGCGGAACACAATCTCCATATAAGTCCAAAGGGTGTAGCATCATGGAAAAGACACTTGAACTCCTGTTCTGACACTTACTATGGGCAAGTTTCTTTTCCCCTGAGACTCCACTTAAAAATGGGGCCCTGACCCACCTCCTAGTCTTGTTGAAAGGGAAATGATTTGCAAACTTTCAGATTGTCAAAGTGTGGCAGGCAAGGCGCCAAGATGGCTAATGTGGTCCTGGGTGCCACAAAGGGGGAGCTGGCCTCTGCTCTGGTCAGACCCCGCCAGCAGGGCTGTGCCCATGGTAGGTGCCATAATTTAAGGAGGGCACAGAGGGGGTGGCCGAAAGGAAGAGAAGCTGTGACGGGGAAGAGGGCTCTGCCTAGTTCTGCTGGCCCTATGTGGGAGGCAGTGAGGCAGATCTCACCCTATGAAAGGGAAACCTTGCTCACTCGGCACAGTCCACATGTGGCATGAGTGAGGTGCCCCAGGAGAGAATGGCCATCAGGACAACCGTGACATGGGTATGTTCAGAATAGGGGCTGGACCTGGGATTTCTTCAGTCATAATAGCTGATGTCTCTTTGGTGCCTACTATGTGCTAGGCACAGGGCTGACTCAGAACTAACCTTGGAGGTAGGTGCTACCTCCATTTTTCAGAGGGGGAAACTGAGGCAGGCAGCAGCTAAGGTGACTCAGCCAGAGGTCACCCAGTTAGCATCTGAGGCAGGCTTTGAACTCAGGTCTTCGTGACTTCAGGTGCAACATTAACCACTGGGAACCCAGCCACCTCCTGAAGAGGTTAGGTTTGACAATTCTGAGGTGCCTTCTGATCAAATGATTGGGCCGAGCTCTGCCTCCCCAGCAGCCCAGCTACAGGACCCAGGCTGTGGCTGAGTTTCCTCATGAGGGAGGGATGAAAACAGCTGGAACCCTTCCCAGGGGTCACCTGGTGTTGACTTAAGAGTCTTTCCTGCACACCCTGCCCCTGGCCCCCGTCATGGGCCACCTGGGCTGGGCCTGCCACGGCCTGGCCTCCAGGTCTGCCCCCTGTGAGCTAGAAAAGAGCTGATGAGAGCCCCAGGCACTTTCCAGCCTCTAGTCCCAACTAGCCACGGGACCATCCAAGTGCCTTCCCTCCAGAGGCCCTCGGCTGCCTCCCAGAGGATGGAGAGGTGAGGGGTTCAGGAGAGATCTTGCAGCTAACCTGGAGAGGCTCAGAAGGTGCAGGGTCCAGCAGGACCTTTGTTCTTTGGCTAATGTCCCCCACCCCACCCCATTCCAGTGTCAGTTTCCGAGGTTTCTGAATTGAAGGGATCTTGATCATCTCCCCATTTTACAAAGGAGGAAACAGGCCCAGGGAAGGGATTGAGGAGCAGATGCTGGGTGGGAGCTCTGGCTGCTGTCTCCCAGTCCAGGGCCCACAGGAGGGGCAGGAGGGAAGGGCCCCATCGGCCTATCAGCCATCACTCACCCTGTCCCTCCCAACCCTCCCCTCCCCACTCCTGCAGGGTGCTGGTGGACTGTGTGCCCCTGGTGGATGTGGAAGACATGATGATCATGGGCAAGAAGCCAGATCCCAAGTGTGTCTTCACCTACGTGCAGTCCCTTTACAACCACCTGAGACGTCACGAGCTGCGTTTACGGCAAAAAGAACTCTAGGGCCCCCGTCATCCCGCCTTCCCCAGAGCAGGGGAGACCTTGCCCTGCCCCGTGTGTTGCCCCTTCTCCCCCGCCCCTGTGTGTGGATAAAGAGAGGCTCCCAGGATGGCACGCTCCCTCCCCTGGCATCATCACACACTCACTGCCCCCTGCTCCCACCCACAGCTCCAGCACCCCCAGCCACTCACAGCCTTTCACGGTTTTTATAAATTATTCATTCTCATTCAGCCTCCCTTGTCATTGGGCCAACACCCAGCCTCCTGACACTGAGGAGGGATTTCCTCGGTGGCTAGTGAGTTCCTTGTCACCCAGAGTAATTAAAGAGGAAGCTGGGCACCCATGGAGGGGGCCCCATGTTCCAGGGTCAGTCTACAGGCAGTCACCTTGGTGACAGCCCCTCCTCAGGCTGAATGCTGGCAAAGGGCCTTAAAGGCATCATCCAGCCCAAACAAAGGGCAGAGGGCCTTATAGTCACCCAGCTGGTCATCGGTGTCAGAGCTATGACTTGAACCCAGGACCACTCTCTTTAGGGCCCCAGAGGCCTCAGCCTGGACACCCATTCTATGTCAGCCCAACCCCCACTGACTTCCACAGGGCTGGGGGAAGCCAGTGGTACCCCAGGGGACTGTTTGTGGGGAGCTGTATGTCCCAGTGGCCCATCTACAGGACCCCTTCTGACACTATTCTCCCCATGGGCTACCTGTGTCCAGGCTGCCTTCTGCAGAGAGCTGAATAAGAACCAAGTGGGGTCCTGACTATCAGTCTAGATCTGGAGGGGCCCTCAGGCCAACCATCTCCTTTTACAGAGAGACTTGTCCAAGGTCACTCAGGCTGAATCTTTTTTTTTCTTTTTTGGAGGCAGTCAGGGTTCAGTGACTTGCCCAGGGTCACCCAGCTACTAAGGTCTGAAGCTGTATTTGAACTCAGGTCCTCCTCACTCCAGGGCTGGTACTCTGCACTGCCCCACCCAGCTGCCCCTGAGACTGAATCTTGATGTGGCATCTGGGAGCTGGGGGTGCTGTGAGGAGGGGATGGCATTCCAGTACAGTTTCCAAAGTCCCTGGTAGCTTCTGGGGCAGTGACAGGAAGAAGGGCAAAGACACAGACCCACAGGCATTGCAGGTTGGGATGGGGCTTTTACTGTGTAAGGGAAAGGGAAAGAACTCACCCCAGCCTCCACCAACACCCTGGCCTGCCCCAAGGACATAACCATCTGCCCTCAGCAAGAGGAATCCTTGGAGCTGAGAGCTTCATCCTGTCCTTGATGGCTGGACATGGGGGCGGGGGGCTGTGGACAGGGTCCCAATGCCACCCATGCAGACCAACTTGCCGCTTCTCCTAGACTCAAGCAGATAGCCACTCTCCTACCCCAAGGGGCACTGCCATGCAAGTTGAGCTGTGTGGGTGGCCCCAGCAGTGTGCCACCCCTTCCCTAGGGGGCATGGGCATGGCCCTGGCACCTCAGCTCATTAGGGAGCATGGCATGCAACACCATTTCACCATTGCCAGCTAGGGTGGGGGCCAGAGTCCCCAGGCCTAGAGTTCCAGGCGTGGGGGCATTGAATCCCCATGGGGCACTGCATTGGGTGCCTTTGCTTCCAAGGGCCTAGCTGGGGCATTCTGGTACTCGGGAGGTACGGGGGCATCCGGGCTCGATTTTCGATAGAAGCCCAGGTCCTTCAACATCTGGTTGATCTCCTCCCGGGTCATGTCATGGAGGGGGATTCTCTGTAAAGGAGCAAAAAGGTCAGAGTGGACCCCAAAATGATAGGAATCCACAGAACAGTCTCATGACTCAACCAGAGCCCCAGCAGCTGTGCTAAATCTCCACAGAGAAGGCTTCCTCCCCCATTTGTATATATGGGATAGGGTCTCACCTCAAGCTCCTCATACTGGTAACCCAGCAGCACCAATTCAGGGTCGGCACCAGGGAGGTATTTCATCACCAGGTTGTGGCTAGTGGTAGAGTTAAGGAAGGAGAAGGGAGATACAAGGGTTTGGGGAGTGGGAGACCTGACCCCCGCCCCACCCTGGTCCCTAGGGGCCTGGAACTGGGGAGTAGAGAGGTTAGCTAGCCCCTTGGCCCAATCAGAAGAATGGTAAACGGAGGGATGTGGAGCTGGGCACCCCATTGCTCGGGTCAGAGAAATGAGGGGCTGCTAGATACCCTTGCCCCCATCAGAAGGGCTGTAAGTGGGAGGCCAGGGGGCTAATTCCAAGGGGAAGAACCCTCACCCTGGTCAGATTTTTGCCTTTGTCCTAGGTATCCCTGCCCCTCATTAGATGTCCTCTGGGGAACCATCCCTCCAGTGCCCAAGACTGTCCTTATGGAGTCTGGGGGAACAGAGGGAAACAGAGTCAGCAGCTGCTGGGAGAACACAAGTAGAGGGGCCTGTAGGAGCTGTCCAGGGTTCCTGTTGACTCCCCCCACCCCCTTCACATTAAGAAAAGATACTAGTAGTGGATGTCCTGGGTGACGAAGAGTTTCACCTGGAGGGAGAGAAAGGGGAAGTTATCATTGGCAGCCCCCAACCACAGCCCTCCCCCCCCCCAGGCTCAATGAGGCCCCTCTTCTCCAGCCCCACTCCCAGCCAGGACCCTACCTCCTTCAGCCGATTCAGCTGTCATCCTCCGCAGGTCTGCCGGGGACAAAGCCATAGGTCAGATGGTCTCATTCCCATGTGGCACAGCCACCCCAATCCCCACCCGCAGCAGTCACCCAATGGCTAGAGCCTACAGGGGTGGCCCTTGCAAACTCCAAAGGACCAGATGAATACCTGTTACAATTATTTTTAACTCTCTGGTTGCCATGGCAACCCAGCATGACATCACTGGTTTCCAGGGAAACCTGGGGAGGGAGGGGTACCTTCCTCAGGGCCGAGCAATGGGCCAGGGTTTGGGGAGATTTGGGGGAATGCACGTTGGTTCTTTTCTAGTCTTTGGGTGGGGGGTTCTTCACCTGAGGCTTACAGAAGCCTGGGGGTGCAGGGGAAGGAAAGGTCTGTGAAGTCATTTGCCTAAAAGCACGCATTTTGCTCAGCTAGGACCCAAGATCATTCTTTTTTTGCAGGGTTGGTAATCTCTCCCTAATTTCAGAGGAAGAAACTGAGGCCCAGTGAAGAGACTTGGCCATAGTCATGTGGCTAGGGTCAATGTATGGATGGCAGAGGGGATGGCACCCAATCCACTTAAGGGGAAACTGAGGCCCAGAGAAGGGCAGTGCCTTGCCCAAGGTCACAGAAATCAAATGCATAGCAAGACTGGGATCTGAACTCAGATCTTCTAACTCAAAGTCCAAGGACTGACCTGACCCACGCTGCCACCCCCACCGAGGTGGGAAGGCTTTAATGAGTCCAGGGAGCTATGCTGGACTGAGAGCTCCCTCTGACCTCAAAAGAGGGGATTCCTGAGGCCCAGCTTCAGTGGAGACAAACAACCCCAGGGATGCCGCCAGCTTCCCTCCCCACCCCCATCCCATCATCCTCTTGGGTCTGAAGATGCAACCACAGGTGCAGAGAGGGCACCTTGGGGGGGCGGGGAAGGCTGAAGGGCAGGCAAGGATGGGGCCCCATGGGGACTTCCTGTGGGGAGAGGAAGGCCCTAGGGAGGGGTGCCATATGGTCCCTCCACCTGCCTCAGGGACTGGTCCTTCCCCCAGGGCCTGGTTCAGATGCTCTCCTCTCCCCTAGCAGGGAAGCTGGGGGAAGGGGGGAGCCTCCTTTTAGCCCCACAGAGAAATGGAGCTGCCCATGGCTGCCTCTTCACCTCCCCTTCCCCAGTTCTTTCCCTACACTCAAGTACTAGAATAATAAAAAACCTAATGGCCATCACTTCATGGTACCCTTGATTCACACCTGCAAGGGACTTCATTGGCCATTCAGGTCAACCCCTTCACTTTACAGATGAGGAAACAGGCCCAGAGAAGAGCAGTGTCTTGCCCCAGGTCACACAGCTAGTATCAGAAGTGGGATTTGAACCCAGATCCTCTGACTTCAGAGCCAGCCATTGAATGGTCCCCTGAACCATACTTCCTGTCCAATTTCTCCTGACTCCAAGTCCAATGGCAACATCCAGAAGGGGCCTTAGAACATAGAACAGCAAAACATCTCATTTCCCTAAGAGGGGAGGGGACTTCCCCAAGGTCTCCTAAACTTGTACGGAATGATTGCTCCCCACTCTCCCTGAGGCCTCATCTTGGATCTGGGGAACTGTCCAGCTCAGCTTGGGCTTTCTCCAACATCATGTGGAACCCACAGTCTCTGCTCATCCCCATGGCCTTCCCTCCCAGCCCCTGCCTCAAAGCTATGGTTACTAAGTCAAGGGATGTTGAGGGGAGCCCATTCTGGGAGAGAAGGGGCAGAACAGGCAACCCCAGAGTAGATTTCTCCAGGCTTCAGAGCAGTTGAAAGACAGGTGGTCCATAGAGAAGAGGAAGATCCAAAGAGGCTGGGGTCAAAAGCCATAATGAGAGGCTTCTGGGATGGGAGGAGAGAGGGATGAGAGGTCCTAGATTGAGTTCTGGGGAAAGAATAGAGGCTAAGAGGGAGAACGGAGAGGAAGGCAGTGTCAGAAGAAGGGAAGGGGGTGGGGGTGGAGATCTGTTTGGGAAGGAATGGGAGGGGGTGGAGCTGTATGGGAGTTCTATATGAAGATCGGAGCCCAGGAGGGCAGTGGGGGCCTCAGGGAGCCATGATGTTGTTGTTGAGGGAGGGGAGTACCCAGAGATTCGGGCAGGAAAGTAGAGGGATGTAGTGGGAGCGGTTTCTGGAAATGGAGGGATGGGGAGGGATATGGAACCGCTCTTCAGTCCCGAGTGGAGGAGAGGAAGAGAGGAAATGAAGTCCAGGTGGCATTCTGGAAGGGTGGGGGCATACTGCGGGAGGTGGGGGTAGGGAGTCTGGAGAGACGGGGACATATTACGAGGGGCTTGAGGATCCAGAAAGGAGTGGAGGGGCCGGGGCGGGGGTGCAGTGGGGGTTGGGAGGCCCAGGAAGGAGTGGAGGGTGTTCTGGAGAGACGGGGGCATATTTCGGGGGGCTCGAGTTCCCCGGGAGGAGTGGAGGGCCCAGGGGTGGGATTTTGGAGGGACAGGAGAACACCGCAACGGCCAGGGAGCCTCAGGGAAGGGTGGGGACCCCTCCCAGGGCTCAGCCAGGGTCCTAGAGGTACGAGGAAGGCTTACGGAGCCAGCCCCGCCGGGGACTGGGTGGAGGGATGAGTCTGCCTTACCTCCACTCTGCCCCGGGCCAAGCCACGAAGCTTGTTCCAGTCGGGCTGGAAGGCAGCGAAGAGTCCGGAGAGGAGAATAAGCGGCAGCAGGCGACGCATGGGGCCGGCTGGGGGGGGACCAGGGCCGGGGGCTGGGGTGAGGGAGGGGGCAGGGACTGGGATGGGGATCCGGGTAGGAGCCGAGCTCCGAGCTTGGCTTGGCGCGACCGGCCGGAACGGACGCCGATGGAGAGAGGATGGAGAAGGCAGGGGGGGGGGGGGTTGGCGGGGAGGGGGAGTGCCACGTCATAGTTCCGGGAGGGGGGTGGGGCCGGGGCCAGGCCGGAGAGACCCCGCCTTCAGGCCATCTGGCCCTTCGGAGCGCCCTCTGGTAGGGGCCAACCCTTCCTCGGGTCCCCTCCCAGCTCCCGCTGTCCGCATCTCGGGCCTTCATTCCGATACTGCGGCCACCCTGACCCTGCCCTCCAGCTCTCCCTCCTGGACCCCCATCCCAGACCCCAACCCCAACAAGTGGGGGAGACAGATAAAATGAGCTGGAAATTAATGAGCTCAAGTGAATCCTAGAAAACAAAGCAGTAAATGGCACCCAGAATACGGGGGTGGGGGGTGGGGTTAATAGAAAAGGTCAGGAGCGGAAGAAGGTACTAGAGATTGGGGGAAATCAGGAAAAGGTCCGCGATGGTTGGGGGGACATAACCTACATTCCCGGAGCATCTTCAGGTTTTACAAACCTATTTCCTCCCATTCACTTTGTGAGACAGAGAGTGAAAATGTTACTAGCCTTACGTATATTACGAATGGGGAAACTGAGGGAGGCTCAGAGACCGGAGTGACTTGCTCACGTTCCCAGTTGAGGCCCCTCCCCCAGCCCCGACATTCCCTACTCTGAAGCCCAGAGCCTAACCCTACCTCCATCTCAGCCTTTCAATTCTAACCCAGCCTAGCTTCCCCAGCCTAGCCCCCCCCCCAGGCTAGCCCATCACCAGGGTACTTTTCTAATGGGGACAAGGGGGGAGGGTGGCAAATAGAAAGTAGAGCCCCAAGGGCCAGGTTTCAATATCAGCTCTAGTCAGCAGAGCGAGTGGGGTCACCCGCAGAGCCTCAGCCGAAGGGTGATTACGATCACAGCTGCGCTCCAGAAGGGAGACTGTAAGGGCTGGGAAGAGCCAGAGAACAGGGGATGTCAGGGCTGGGAGAGGCCTCAGAACAGGGGATGTCAGAGCTGGGAGGGACCTGAGGACAGGGGATGTCAGAGCTGGGAGGGGCCTCAGAACAGGGAATGTCAGGGCTGGGAGGGGCCTCAGAACAGGGGATGTCAGAGCTGGGAGGGGCCTCAACTGGGAACTTAAGCTAGTCATTTCCCTCTCAGAGCCTCCCTCAGTTTCCCCATTCTTAAAATAAGGCTAAAAACATTTGCACTCTCTGCCTCACAAAGTGAATGGGAGGAAAGAGGTTTGTAAAACCTGAAGATGCTCGGGAATGTGTCTTATGTCCCCCCCACGATCGTGGACCTCTTCCTGATTTCCCCCAATCGCTAGTACCTTCTCTCCCTCTTGACCTTTTCTATGAAAGGACCTAGTATTTTGTGTATTATTCACTGCTTCGTTTTCTAGAATTCATTTTAACTCATTAATTTCCATTTCATTTTATCTGTCTCTCCAAGTTGAACAAAAAAAAAACCACAAATAAAATCCTCCTAACAATTTGCAGTCTTAGAAAACAAACCCCCACATTGACTGCGTCAGAAAATGGGTGTTTCCCAGTGCCTCTCCAGACTACCTCACTCTGGGAGGTGGGGAGCAGTGAGTCTCAGCTGCAGTTTCAGGGCTCCTGATTCCCCATTATAGCGATCAGAGTTTAAAGTCTTTCCAAACTCTTTGTCCTTAGACGGTTATCATCTGATAAATTGTTCTGCTGGCTTCACTCTGCCTCAGTTGTCACAAGTCTTCTCAGTTCCAGCTCAAACTGTCCATTTTGTAATTCCTCATAGCCCCATGGTAATCCTTTACAATTCATATCACAATGTGTTTAGACATTCCCCAATAAGTGGGCATCTCTTTAGTTTTCAGTTTGAGGCTATTACCAAAAGAATACTTTTGTAGCTATGGATGCTAGCTTCTAGGTGGCTCAGTGGGTAAAGCTCTGGGCTTACAGTCAGGAAGACTCCTCCTAGTGAGTTCAAAAATGGCCTCAAACACTTAACTCAAGCTGAAGTCACTTAACCTTGTCTGCTTCTGTTTCCTCATCTGTCAAATGAGCTGGAGAAGAAAACAGCAAACCACTCCAGCATTTTTGCCAAGAAACCCCCAAATAGGGCCATGAAGAGTTAGACATAACTGAACAACAATATTCTTTCTTTGATCTCTTACAGGGTATAGCTAGGTGGACTGTTTAGTGACTTTGAGGGCACTGCTCCAAATTATTTTCATAAGAACCAAACTGTTTCACAGCTCCACCAACAATGTATAGGTGTGCCTATTTTTCCATGGCCCCTCCAATAGTTGTCATTTTCATCTTGTGTCGTGTTTGCCAATATGATAGCAGAAACTAAGAGGTGTTTTATTTTGCATTTCTCTAATAGACACTCCATCTCCCAACTCTGCATTTTCACTGACTGTCCCCCATGATGAAACTCTGTTTCCTGGATTCCTTTAAATCTTCACTAGAATTACACTTTCTTCAAGAAACTTTTTCTGGTTCCCCTTCATGCTAGAGATCATCTCCAATTTACCCTGCCTATATCTTGTTTGTTCATAGTGTTTTCTATGTTGTCTCCCCCATTAGAGTGTGAACTCCTTGAGGGCAGGGACTGTCTTTTACCCTTCTTTGTATTCCCAGAACTTAGCACAATGCCTGGCTCATAGTAAGTGCTTGATATGATTTAGGGAATTGGAGGATTTTAATTTGACATGATCTGGAGGGATTTTGACCATTTTTTCTTCATACGTATAGCCTGGACTTCTTCTTTTAAAAACTGCCTGTTCATATGCTTTGACTATTTATCTATTAAGGAATGACTCAGTCAAATGAAATGTAACCAATATCTTATATATTTTGATTATTAGACCTTTAGAAACTTGCAGCAAAGATTCCCCCTTCCCAGCTACCTGTTTCTCTTATGATTTGAACTACAATTGTTTTGTTTGTACAGAAATTCATAAATTTTACAGATGTTTTCCATTTTCTCTTCTGTGAGCCTCTCCTTCCTTATTTATTCTGTCTTTTCCTGTATGTACTGTCTGTATCCCCTCTGGAGTCCTTAACCCAACTCTCACTTGAACCGGTAAGTCGGCTCCCAAAGCAAGACTATGTCTCCTCTTCAGAGGACTAGGGGTACCCAGGAGGGATTGAAGCTCTTTTCTAATGTTGACTTAAGCCCCCATTCTGGTGCCTTCTCCCCAATGTCAGCTGCTTGTTAGCCGATAGTCCCTTCATTTCCTACAACCAGTTCTGATAACATCTCAGTTTCACCAATACAATCAATTAGTGCCCCCACATCATTTAATCAATTAGCATCAATTAACTTTTACTAGAGGGGCATTTATTCAGAAGTTATATCACAAACATTAAGTTTCAAACCCATCCCTCTGAACTAAAGGCACACTCTTCCCTCTACTTCCACCATCTTTGGGGAGAATGAGCTCAAATTTCCAAGTTCCCTTCCAAATGCATATGGCCAATGGCCAGCATCTGTATCAGTACATCAATCCCCAGCTCAGCCTGATGAAGCAATTTACTCATCAGGGCCACTCTGGTGCACTGAGTCAGACTCCAGTTCCTAGACCCCTGCTACTCTCCTGACCACAAGGTCCACAAGGTCCCAGCCTAGTCCATTACATTTCCAGCACCCCTTTCACAAATAAAGGAAGGAATTCCTACCATCAATATCAGCAAGGACATTTGTTCATGCTCTCTCCACCTGGAGACTTACCAAGGTTCTCACCTTCTGCCTCGAACACAGCAGGACATGGACGAGATTGAGTTATCTCTGTGGGAGTCTGTTGCATCCCACTCAGCAGTCAGGCCGGTAGATCACACAGTAAGCTAAATGGAAGCAATCACGGAATGCCAGTATTCAGCCCAAAGCTCATCCAGGAGATCCATCAGGCAGAGAGTTCTCTGCGTACTCCTAAGGGCTGGGCTCTCATTGACTAAGCTCCCATTTATTACGTGTGTGTTGTCTGCTATGAAAGAATGTAAGCTCAGTGAGGGACTTTTTCATTTTCACATATGTATCCTCAGTGACTAGAATGTGACAGTTATTTAATAAACACTTGTTGGGTGGGCAAGAGCCAATGTGGACTTTTCAAAAGATTTTAGGGGAGCATAAGGTTGGTCAGACCAAAATAAGGAGGCTTTGAGCACAGGCTTGGTGATGGACCATATGAGTGTCCCATAAGAGGTAATTGGATAAAACAAAAGTCCCATCTTGTCACAACCCCCTGAACTCAACATACTCCAGTGGCTCCCTATGACCTCCAGAAGCAAACACAAAAGGCTCTGTTTGGCTTTCACAACTCTTTATCATCTGGCCTCTCCAACCTTTCCAGTCTCCTTACACCTGACTTCCTGTGTATTCTCTTGGATCCAGCCAACCTGGCCTCTTGGCTGTTCCACAAACAAGACCCTCCATCTCTGGGCTCTGGGCATTCTCTCTGGCCATCCCCCCTGGCCGGAATTTGCTCCCTCCAGGGAAACCAGGGGATAGACTCCTCTGCTCCAACCCTGATCTACCTGGCTTCCTTCAGGTACCAACTAAAATCCCCCCCCCCCATAGGAAACCTTTCCCGTCTCTTAATTCCAGGGCCTTCCTTCTGTTGTTATTAATAACATTAATAGTTAATAACAACAATAATCACTCAATGATAGTGATCAATAATTACTAACAGGAGGGAATGATTGTTCCCTCTGTTAATAGAATATTTTACATAATTGTATCTGTTTGTGTTTGCATTTTTCTCTCCCGTTAGAATGTGAGCTTCCTGAGGGCAGACACTGTCTTTTGCCTCTTTTCATATCCCCAACTCTTACATGATCGGCACTTAACACATGGCTGTAGATTGATTGATTTGAATTCAGGGACCTGAGTTCACATCCCATCTCTGCTAACTTGCTCCCCATGTGACCTGGACAAGGTGTTTTACCTCCCTGAGTCTGTTTCCTCATCTGTAAAGCAGGGGGAGTTGACCATGTAGCCCCTGGCCTCTACCAGCCTTGTGCATCAGATGGTGCCCCTAGGCATGACAGGGTTAGGATTTGCACCACTAGAGGGAGCCCCAATACCAGTGAGACCATGACCTGTCTTCCACACAAGGCTTTTCCTGATTCCCTTAGTCCTGGGGGTCTCTCCCTCTTCCTTAAATTAAATTTCCATACAGATCCGTGTGTTTGTTGTATTTCCTAGTAGAATGTAAGCTCTCTGAGGGCAGGAACTCTTTTCACTTTTCTCTTTGCATTCCCAGTGCCTAGAGTTGTGCCTGATACATTATAGAGGGTTAATAAATGCTTGCATCCTTCCCTTCTTGTATCCCCAGAGTACCTAGTACAATGCTTGGCTTATAGTAGGTCCTCCGTAAATGCTTCTTGAACTGAACTGGGTCCTTGAGCTAACACCGAGTGCTATATACACATGTAGAAGTTTAAAGAGAAACTGCTTGGATCTCAGTCTATGTGTAATTCAAGCCCTGAGTCTAAAGAAAAAACCAGGAGCCTCTCACTGAGCCACATATGTCCACTCCCAAACCCCCGGGGCCAGAACACATGGCCAGCTCCCTGGTATCATCTCTGGTACAAATAATTGTTGATGAATCAAATTGTTGTTGTTGTGTTTGTCCTTCATTCTCGAAGAAGACCATGGCATCAGGGTGATGATGACATGACTTGCAGTTGACTTTGATTTGAATGAGGCAGGGCTGTGCAAGGTCAGCAGCCTCAGCTTTTCCTCTAGAGCCATCTGGGTCTAGTGACCTGATATTCATCATGGTGACTGGAGGTGTGAGACTGAGGAGAACCTTCATCACTTCAAGAAGTGGGAGTACAAGAGTTCAGATAAAAAAGATCTGAGGGTCTCAAGTTCCATAGTCACCATCTGATAGGACAGCCAAGAAAACAGATATCACCTTTGGCTGCTGTAACAGGAGGTTAAGTATGGACGTCTTCCATCCTGTGACCACCCATTAAGAGGAGGCATAGTGAGCAGTACCAGCACCCTCCTCAGAACCCAGCTGGACCATTTGGAGCACCCCATCTTAGTGTAAGGGTAGGGGCCATGGAGTCAATCAGTCAGTCACCCCATGTACCTCAGATAACTTCTATCACACAATACCTCCATTGAGTTCAACCAACAGAGCCATGAAATAGCAAGGTTTAAACACCTTTATTGAGTCAGTCAAAATAAAGGCTTTAGGCTAAGAGAAAGAAGTCCATAATTAATTGAAAAATCTTGCAAAGCCATGGATGAAACAGTGATGGCTTTTCAGGAAGTGTGTTCAGATTGGTTGAGAAGATATCGTCATGCCCTGGGGAATTTGTATAAAACCAGCATCTGGGTATCTGGCAGCATAGTGTTGAAGCTGCCCCAGGCACTGCTCACCCACCAAGGAGTCTTGAGGGGGCTGCAGGGAGGGCAGAGGAGAAAAACTGGGACCCTAGGTTCACCTCAGCCTCTGTCTCAATCTCCCCCCCTTCCTGTTTGAGCACAGAATGACACTGTGGACTTCAGAGGGTGGGAGGATCTGGATTTCTTCACTGCTGTCCTCACTAGCCTAGTGGTGGTATCAACACTGGGACCCAAGGACAGATACGCTGATTCTTAAGGCACTGTGAGAAGTGCAGCAGAAGTGACCTAACCTTGAGGACTAAAGCAAAAGGGCCTCTAGGAGTGATCCTCCAGTGTCTCTGCCAAGAAGACCCCAAATGGGGTCACGAAGAGTCAGATACAACTGAAAGGACTGAATGACATGTATCACGGGCTGTGCTAAGTTCTGAGCAAGCAAAGAAAAGCAAAAGCTGGCCCCAGCTCTCAAGGAGATCACAGTCAAAAGGGGGAGACGCCCTGCAAATACTGGGGACAAATCTGCCTGCTGAGGCCCCATCCAGGAAGAGCACCCTCTATCTTCATTTGGTGATAATTTCCATCCGCCAGTCTTGAAATTACTTTGGATAGGATTTGTGCTGATGTGTTTGGTCTGTGTTGGCCTCCCCAGTAGAAATCATAGGCTCTTTAAGAGAAAAGACCATCCCATTTTTGTCTTTGTATTTCTAGTGCTTATCACAGCAACTGACACATAGTAGGAACTTAATAAATGCTTAGGTAGATGGGTGAGTAAGTGAATGGATGGATAGGTGGAAGGATAGATGGATGGACAGATGTATAAATGGGTGGATGGATGGGTGGGTGGGTGGAAGACTAGATAAATGGATGGAGAGATTGACAAATGGATGAATAGAGGGATGGATGGATGGATGGATGGATGGATGGAAGGAAGGAAGGATGGATGGATGGATGCATGGATGGATGGATGGATGGATGGATGAATGGATGGATGGGTGGGTGGATGGATGGGTGGTGCTACCACCTGGGTGGATTCCCCCAGGAAGTAGCAATAGAGGTATCCAAAAGAAGAAGCAGCAAGAATCCAGAGGAACTGACTAACTTTCTTTTTGAAAACTTCTCTGGGGTTACCTCCCTATAATAGGTTCATAGCTTTATAATGAATGAAATTTAAAGCATTTCTTAAGCACTTACTGCATGCCAGTCACTGTGCTAAGAGATGGAGATACACATACAAAAAGTCCCTGCTCTCACAAAACTTCCCCTCTAATAGAGCACTTAGAACCCAGGTGTGGTTAGTAAGTGAGACCCTAGGTTGAAGGATTGATTCCTAGTTTCCAGGAATGGGAATGTTGATGTGATCACTATTCCCAGAGCTAGAAGAGGAACGTGGGGTGGCATGACCCAAGGGCCAACTCCATTATGCCTAGCACTGACCAATCAGAAACAAGCAGGGTTCTATAGCATGGTACCAGGTGAGGAGACAGAAAAAGAGACCTTCAGGATTATCCAATCCATTTTACAGAGAAGGAAACTGAGGCCCAGGCAAGTTCACATTGGCCCCCAGTGGGGCAATACAAACAACAGACTCAGAAATTGAACTTGTATTGTCCCATTGGATCCTTGGGGTCACTCTTTGAGGAAATGGTGTTTGTGGTGTCTGAGCACACAGCTGCATCCGCCTCCCTCAGACTCTTCTGTTACCAAAGTCCCTTAAAAGCTCTCATTTGGACACACTAAGAGGCCGTAATAAAAAGACAGAAGTGAAGCATTCTCATGGGAGCAGAAGCATCTGTGTGAAGACAATGAGCTAATTGGTGTGTGGCTTCTGGACAGCTCCCTCTATAGTCCTGTGAAAATAGGATGTCAGGGCTGGGAGGGCCTGAGAACAGGGAATGGCCGGGATAGGGAGAGGCCTCAGAAGCCATCAAGTCCAAATTCTTTATTTTCCAGAGAAGGAAACTGAGGCCCGAAGCAGGGAAGTAGATTGCTCAAGATTACCCAGTCACCATAGCTGATTTAAGACTAGAAATCAGGTCTCTTGACACCAAAGCCAAGAAAGAACAATGGCCAGAACTCTGACCCTGCAGTCCAAAAGACCTGAGTTCAAATCCAGTCTTAGACCATTCCTAGCTGTGTGACCTTGGGCAAGTCACTTAACCTCTCTCTACCTTAGTTTCCTCATCTGCAAAATATCTCCCAGAGTTGTTTTGAGATAAAATTTATAATTGTTTTGCAAAACTTGAAGTGTTCAACAAATGCCACCTAATGGAGTGATTATACCTGCCCCCACTTAGTGCCTTGACTCCTGGCCTTCATGGGCTAGGAAATGCTACAGATGGATGTTTTATTCAGGGCCTTCCAGCTGCCTACTCAGCCTGTGCCTGTGCCCTCTTGCCCCTGACTGCCTGTGTCTGAGGGCAGCTCCTTTCTGACCCCTGGGGTTCTCCTGGGGCTGCCCTTCCAGTTGCACCATCCTGATGCTGGCCCTTGCTACACAAAGGGCTCCTTGCACCCCACCCATAATGGCCAAGGGACAGAGAAGTCAGAGTGGTCAAGATGTCAGAACTTTTAGGGCACTGAAGCCAGATGGGCTAGGATTTGGGGAAGTCCTGCCCCCTGAGGAAAGGGGGCCAGAATTCAGTGGCTCAGCCACCCCCATGGTCTTCCCTCCTCTACCTCCCCAAAGAGCTTTCTCTCATACAACACTCACTATGACCTCACAAGGTGGGTAGGACAATATTTTTGCAGACAAATCAATATAGCCCAATACAGAGGAGCATTGCAGTCAGATCAGGGGAACTAGGTCTGGATCCTGAGTCTGCCATGCCTGGCTGTATTATTCTGGGCAAGTCATTGGTCCTGCCTAGGCCTCATTTTTCTTATGTGTGAAATGGTGAAATTAGATGTCACAGGAATGTCATGAGGACCAAATGGGAAAAAGGCAGTGTGGTGTGATAGAGCACCAACCATTCTGGAGAGCTGTTTGGAACTATGCCCAAAGGGCTATCAAACTGTGCATACTCTTTGGCCCAGCAATACCACTGCTAGGTCTGGGTCCCAAAGAGATTAAAGAAAAAGGAAAAGGACCCACATGTACAAAAATATTTATAGCAGCTCTTTTTTGTGGTGGCAAAGAACTGGAAATTGAAGGGATAACCATCAATTGGAGAATGGCTAAACAAGCTGTAGTGTATGGTTGTGATGGAATATGACTGTGCTATAAGAAATGATGAGCAGGTAGATTTCAGAAAAACCTGGGAAGACTTAAATGAACTGATGCTAAGTGAAGTGAGTAGAACCAGGAGAACGTTGTAACACAGTAACAGCAACTTTGTATGATGATTAACTATGATATTGACTTAGCTCTTCTCAGCAATACAATGATGTAAGACAACTCCAAAAGACTCATGATGGAAAATGCTGTCCATATCCAGAGAAAGAACTATGGAGTCTGAATGCAGAAAGAAGCATATTATTTTCACTAATTTTGTATTTGGGGGGGAGGGAGTTGGTGGTTTTCCCCTTTTGTTCTGTGTCTTCTTTGACAATATGGCTTACATGTAATTGGGAAAAAAATAAAAAACTGTTTACAAAAAAAAATTTAAATTCTGAACTTAACAGAGACCAAATTACACAACCTTTCTAAATCCATAGAAGAACTGAAAAAGAAGTTTGTGCAGGAAAATGCAGATCTCTCTTATAGATCCCTTGCTTTTCTAAGTGTAATAAATTTAACTTGTAACCTTCAAAAAAAATAGAATTGGAGTTAGAAAGTGCCAGGGTCAAATCCTTCCAACAATTAAGAGCTATGTGACCTTGGGTGAGTCACAGAACCTGCTGGACCTCAGTTTCCTGATCTGTAAAATGAAGGAGTTGACTTTACTGGTCTCTAAGGTCTCTTCCCATTCTAAATCTCCAGACTCTGAGGCCTGGTCCAGAGACTCCAGAAGGCAGATGGACTTTACCGTACTGTCACACTCTGAGCCAGAGTCTGAGTGGAGCTGGCAGAGGCTGCTGAGTGCTGGACAGAGCACCTTCCACTGTCCCTCAAGGGCTGCAGCTCCCAGGGGAAGTCACACTCTCCAGAGGCCCCTTTGAATGAGAGGCACCAACTCTCAAAGGTCCATTAAGCCACCTCATTCTCTTCCTAGCCTCCGGGGAGAAGCTGAGATGCTCTTCTGAGGTCTTGGGGCTGGGAGAGATGTGAGATCATCTGGGAGCTGGGGCCCAGAGAGAGCAGGTGGTTTGCCCAAAGTCGCTCAACCAGTAGTCAAAATAAGAAGCATCTGCCCATCTCCCAAGGGTGCGGTAAGGACCAAAGGGGAATGGGGCAGTGTGGCGTAATAGTCAGGGCACCGGACTGTGGTTCTGCGCCCTATCCCCTTCCCCCTCAGCCTCCCTACCCCCATGGCTGCTCCAAGCCCTAGAGTGGAGAGATTCAGAAAACAATCAGGGCTGGGAGGGGCCTTCCGGAGGGCTCTGTCACACTGCAGCTGCTGTTCCCTTCCCCCCCATCTCCTTTTGGCAGCTGGCCCCGCCCCGCCCCCCGGCCCCCCCTTCCCCCCCCCCCAGTGCTGCCACCCTGAGCCCAGAGCCTGTTATCATGGCCTCTTAGTCACTGCTCTAGCTGCCCAAATATAGATCCTGTGAGCAGTTCCCCTTCCCCCCAGCCTGGGGCCCCACATCTCCCTCCAGCCTGGGCCCTTCCAGGTGAGGCCTCTGGGCCCCCTGCTCAGGTTTCCAGATCAGGACATTTGGCTGAGAGGTTTCCTCTGTACCCAACAGCTTCCAGATACAGAGAACCTTCCAATTCTCTTCACTCCCATTTCCAGAGCCCAACCCAGAAGGACCCGCTCTTCTCATGACAGTTACAGGAAGAGTATTATTATTAGCATGCATATAGTTATCCCACTTTATAGCTGGAGAAACTGAGGCACAGAGGGAAAGTGACTTGATGGCATCCTCACAGATTTGAAGCTGGAAGGGACCTTGGACATCAGCTAGTCCAATCTCCTTATTTTCCAGATGAGACAAACTCAGAGAGTTAAAGGGCTTAGCCTGAGGTCACACAGCCAGTCTGTGACAGGGGCAAGATTTGAACCCAGGTCCTCATATTCAAGATCCAGCTTTCTTTCTACTGAACCACTCCATCTCTTGAAGTAGTTCCTTCATGAGTTTAGCTAATAACCTACTGAATGCCTGCTAAGCCCAGAGCTTTGTGGGGAAATAGGAGCATTATAGAAGACCAAGCCCCCCTCTTCATGGGGCCCATTGAGTCAGAGTATCATAAAATCATAGATTTGAAGGTAAAAGGGGACCCAGAGGCCTCATTTTACAGAGGAAGAAACTGAGGCACAAAGAGGTTAAAAATCCACCTGAAGCCCCATAGGGAGTAAATGGGGGCTTTTGACTCCCAGTGCAGCATACTTTCCACTCTTATCAGTCTGAGGAGTAGGGTGGCAAGTCTTCTAGATCAGAGAAGTTTGCTGAGGCTGAAAGTACTCTGTGGAGTCATAGCTCACAAGCCCCCATCAGTGTGCTTACTTACCTTTAGTGGTCACAGGACACAATTAGTTCATAGCAAAGGTATTTAATGAAATGGCACAATAAAAAATGTTGCAAGAGAATATCTGCCCTATGAACCTAGAATACTCTCCCATAAATACAGGCTCCATCAGTGGATCGGTCAGTTAATAAATACTTATTAAACACCTACTGTGTGTCTAGCAACATTACAAAGAAACACATACATAGGAAACATGTGACCAGGTTCCATATGTGGAGGGTGGGCTCGTGCCTACAGCACAGCAGGGCAGCTGATGCCTTCTGATGATGTCAGCACACTGCTTCCACCAGGCTCACTCACCAATAGGCTCTCTTGCCCATGTGGTCTCTGCTGGACATGGTTTGCCTCAAGGCTGGAATGTTCTTTTGGCTCTTTTTGGAAAGTACCTGCCCTTGCCTTAGCCACATGACCAGCAACAGAAAAAAAGAAAACCAATCTTTTTTGTTTGTTGTTAGAGAAGCCTGTCCATTCCTTTCCAGAGTCTCCTCTAGGAAAAAAATCTACCATTCAGCCGGACGTCTTTTGTCCCCAAGTTTAGGACATAGAATAGGGTCTCCTTCTAGTTAACTAATATCATAGATATTAATCTTGTTTTTGGACTCAAACATCTTGGTCCAAGGGTCTGAATCTCCCTTTTAGAGACATCATTCTGACTCCCGGTGAGTATGCCCCATGCTTCCAAGTTTTTGCCTCTAAAGCCTAGGTTACACTTTGGCATTATACACAGTAAGGATATTTGCCCCCCAAACAACCAAACATATCTGGAGTTTGGGGTCCCTAAATTTTTCAACTGTATGTCCCCCCCTCTCCAGTGCAAAGAAGGGAGCAGAGGGAGGCAAAGCTCTGCCCAGAGGTGAGGTCGTTGTCTCTCCTACCTGCCTAGTCACATTCCAGTGGGTTAACCAAGGCCAAAAAGGGCTTTGAGAGTTATAATTCATTCATTCAGTCAACTTGAATAAAGGCCAGCTTTGTGGCAGGTAGGGGCAGCTAGTTGGCATAGCAGATAACAACATCAGGCCTGGAGTCAGGAAGACTCATCTTTCTGAGTTCAAGTTTGGCCTCAGATACTTACTAGCAGTGTGATCCTGGGCAAGTCACTTCACCCTTCTTGCCTCATTTTCCTCATCTGTAAAATGAGCTGGAGAAGGAAATGACAAACCAGTCTAGTATCTCTGCCAAGAAAACCCCAAATGGGGTCACGAGAGTCGGACATGACTGAAATGACTGAACAAGAACAATGTGCCAGGTACTGTGTGAAATGCTGAGGAGAAAAAGAAAAAAAAAACCGTTTCTGCCCTCAAAGAACTTACATTCTATAGGGGTGGGGCGGGGGATAAACTGAAAACTGAATAATAAAGACAAACTAAATACAAAACGGAATTTCCCCTGGGGGGATATCGCTGGTGACTGGGGAGATCATGAGTTCTCATGCTGCTGTTCTTAGGAGAATATTTTTAGTGGCCTATCTAAAAATAATGACAACAAAAACTTACAATGGGAGCTCACAATAAAACAAGCAAACAGGAGAAAAATAGCCCGTTTAATGGGAGCTGGAATTGGATGTGTAGCATATGTAGCATTCCGCACCCACAGTCCTCCACCTCCTTAAAAAAGGTAGGGAGGTGCATTCTCATGTCTCTTCTTCACGTCAAGCTTGGTCATCAAAAGAAAGCAGCTTTCAGTTTTGGTTGTCTTTCCGTGTTCTCTCCTTTCATAATTATGTAGTATTTATATATACTGTTCTCCAGGCTCTGCTTACTTCCCTTGGCAGTGGTTCGTAGAATTCTCTCCAAGCTTCTCTGAATTCTCCATACTGATAATGCATAGTAATATTCCATCATGTTTCGTATCACGATTTCTTTAACCATTCCCTAATCGGTAGGTACCTCGTTTGTTTCTAGTTCTTTGCTAACACAAATAAATGTTGCTATAAGTGTTTTGGTGTATTTTGGTCGGTGACCACGGGGTACATGCCTCCTTGTGGGATATATGAGTGAAAAGGTCTGGGCATTTTAGTCACTTTCTTGGCATAGTCTCAATTTCTTTCTAGAACACACGGACCAATTCACAGCTATACCAGCAATGCCTGTCTTTCCACAGCCCCTCCAGCATCGACCATTCCCTCTCTTGATCATCTCTGCCAACTTGCTGGGTGAGATGAAAACTCGATATTGTTGTGGTTCTCATTCGCCTTATTATTGTGGTTTGTAGCAATCTTTTTTCCCCAACAACCAAGAAGCATTCATTAAGCATTTGCTTGTACCCAACGCTTTACTAAGCACAAAGAAAAAGCAAAAACAGTCTATGCCCTCAAGGAACTTAAATCATTTTAAATTTTTACAAATAAGCTTCTAACAACACCATTTATTTTTATATTGCTTCCATTTTCCCCTCTGTCCTTTCTCTCTTCCCCCTAAATAGCTTATTCCTTACAACATAGAATTTTTTTTTCTTTTAAAGTGGATAAGAAAAAAAATCAGTAAAACTGGCCCTCTCCAAAGGAGTTGGGGGAGGCATCTTCTCCTATCTCTTCTTTGACACCCAGTTTATTCTTTACAATTTCATCACGTCCTTTTTCAATTGTTCTGTGATTGTGGTTCTTTCCACATACATTGTTGTAGTCATTTTTTAATACATCACTTTCTTGCCTCTACTGACTTCACTCTGCACCAGTTCAATATGTCTTAAACTTCTCTGAATTCATCATAGTCATAATTTCTTACAGCACAGTAACATTCCTCTATATTCATGTACCCAGGAGTGCACTGGCAAATACTTAACTGGTTCTTTTGGGTGTGGCTGGGATAGTTGTGGGGGGGAAGGGTGTGTGGAATTTATACATGACACACTTTTAAACTTAATTTGCATTATTAAATTTGCATTATTAACATTTCAGCCATCACTTAAGCCTAAACAATCAACAATAATATAGATCAAACCCTGATTTGTAGCCTTTGCCGATTTCTTAAATGTGACCGCTCCCATGAGAATTTAACGGTAAGTTACTGGAAAGCCAAGCAGGCTCCAGAACACCCATTTTGTGTAGCTGTTACCCAGTCAATGGGTACCTCCTTTATTCCCAGTTCTTGGCTACCACAAAAAATTTGGCTGCAAGTATTTTGGTATCTGTGGGGGATTTCGTTTCATCAATGAAATGATGGATATATGCCTAGCAATAGAATCTAGAGGGCAAAGGGTAGGGGCACTTTAGCCACTTTATTTTCATAATCCTAAATTCTTTTCCAGGTTGAACCAATTTACAGCTCCAGCAACATGTGCCTAGCTGTCCATGATCCCACCAGCACTGACAATTCTCACTTTTGCAATCTCTTTCAATTTGTTGATAGGGAGCAAAGCCTCAGTTTATATTTCTGTCTTCATTAGCGATCTGAAGCAATTCTTCTTAGTTAGCAAGTCTTTTCAGAACTATTTGCTCATATCCTTTGAATATTTGTCCATCGCTGTTGGGCGTATATATTCATGCTAGTTCCCTTTATGTCTTGGATTGAAGACACTTTGCAGAGACATTTGATGAAACGATTCCCTACCCCTCCGATCAATCGCTTCCCTTTTTCTCAGAGAGGCCTCTTGGAGGTTGGCATTTGAGCCGACCCTGGAAGGACACCATGGATTCTGAGGCAAAGGTAAGGATGGTAGGTCCAGAAATGGGGGGTGGGAGGTCATGTGTTGTATGGGGAGCATAGGGCACAGATCATTTGTCTGTAAGGTAGAGTACATAAAGAGTGGACATATTTGATGAGCCTGGAAGGGTCACCAAGAGCCAGACTGGGCAGGAATTAAGATGGCAGGAAAGACTGTATTTAAATGAGGCAAGGAGATCCTGGAGTTTGGTGAGCAGGAGAGAGATATAGTCAGACTTGAATTTTAGGCTTATTGATTTGGCCACTCTGTGGAGGACAGATTAGGGAGGAGAGAGGACTCAGGGAAATCAGTGAAAAGTTTAGAAGGTAGGGTATTTTCGGGCATTTTCCAGCTGTGTCTATGAGCAAATTAAATTTTGACATGGGGGAACTTCCCAATAATGGGGCCTGTCCGGAAGCAGAAGGGGAAGTAGTGAGTGAGGTGCCATTGCCTGAAGGTAAGAAGCAGAAAGTGCTTTCCACTGGCCAAGGAGATGGTGGAGGGCTGTTTGCTCAGACATGGGCTGGACCAGATGGCCAAGCAGTTCTCTTCTCCATCTGAGGTGCCGTGATCCTCTGGGGATGACCCAAAAAGGGAAAGCTTTGGCATGTACCATGACATGAGTTTTGGAGAACAGGAGGCCAATGCAGTGCAGATGGAGGCATCTAAAGGTTATGTGAGGTCCAAGGGGGGAAAGTTGTCACCCAATGGAAGGGTCAAGGAGGGCTTCCTAGAGGAGGCAGCTGTGCCATCAGATCTGAGGGGCTTTAAAGGCTAGGTAGGGACTGGGAGACAAAGATAGCATTCCAAGTATGGGAAATGACCTGAGCAAAGGACTGTCTATTCTTCCTGGAAGGGAGAGAAAGGGTAAAAGGGAATAATGAGAAATAAGACTGGGTGCTGCCAGATGCTGGGAAGCCCTGAATGGCAAACAAAGCTTATCAAGTGAGGCTGAAGCAGGATTAGAATGCAGATCTTCTGGTTCTCAGTCTAATGTCCTGCACAATAAGCACCTCCCCCCTTTCCCGGGTGCCTACCTAGGCTTCCCAACAGGAAGAATTGAGCCCTTGGGGAAACCAGAGATACAAGGCTCAGTCTGTAGAGGCTTGGGATTCTAAGGGCTGGTTGGAAGGAGGGAAGGCATAGCAGACGTGGAGCACAGCCTGGGCAAAGTACAAGAGAGAGGAGATGAAAGACCAAGTTCAGCGAACCACACTTAGGCCGGTGTGGGCAAAAGGCACAAGGGACAATGTACCAGGAAGGGAGACTGAGGCCCACTCTGAGAGGCTTTTACGTGCCCTTGAAGGAGTCGGTAGGCAATAGTCAGCCACTGAAGATTCTTGAGGTGGCGGCTTCATCTCTCTCTTTAAAAAACACGTTTTTGTTGTCATTTCTTGTCTTTACATCCCCTACACTCCCCACTGTCCCCCTCCTTCCCCAGAGCCTCCCAGAGAGCCAAACCTTACTTTAAAAAGAGGAGGAAAAGAGCTCCCCAATACCTTATCTTAGTCTTACACCACCTCAGGGCTGATAAGGCTGGCAGGCTCAGCCCCTGGACCTTTGCTTCAACTTTAAGGTGGCAAAACTGCCTGGTGGCATTGGGACAGCTGGCCCCCTGCCCTCTCCCGTACCGCTGCTGCCATGCCCTGAGCAGCCAAACTCAGACAACTCTACCTCCAGACATCGCTTGTGTCTGTGCCCTGCTCTCTCATCACATGCTTACCACACTAGTTCAGAGTCCTCCCAGACCTGACATCCCCTGTTCTAAAGCTCCCTCCCAGCTCTGACATTCCCTGTTCTAAGCTCCCTCCCAGCTCTGACTTTCCCTGTTCTAAGCTCCCTCCCAGCTCTGACATTCCATGTACCTTCCTATTTGGCTCTCCCTCTGCTGTATTCTAAGGTCTTGTCCAGTTCCAACAGTCGAGTCTGACAGTCTGAACACACACACTGTGGTACTTTTAAAAGCAAAGGACCAAGATCTGATCCTAGCTCTGACACTCACCACCAGTGTGCCCTGAGGCCAGTGACTCCTTCTCCCTGGGCCTGCCTTTCTTCCTCTGGAGAATGAGGCATTTGGACAAGAGGATCAGCAGGGCCTTCAGTCCCAGGCTTATTGACTGCTGGACTGATGAGCCCACGACCTTCAATGTCCACATAACAGGAGCCAAAGCAAGCCACGAAGAACCTCCAGGCCCTTAACCTGGCGACCGGCCCATTGCAAGGGGGAAGCAGGCCCCTATTTGCATGTCATTTGCCTAGGAAAGCAGGAAGAGAAGAATGCACCAGTGTGTGCCCAGGCCCCCCCAAGCCTGGCCTGACCAACCCATGGGATGGGTCAAAGTTGGGGTTCTTTTGGGGGGGACTTTCCTCCTTGCCCCCTCCCCAGATGCTCCCGGCTCCCCATCGAGCACCTAAGCACCCTAAGCTCCCCTGTGCTTAGGTGTGACACTTCAGGCAGTCCAGGGGCTGTCAAAGGTGTTAGTCCTAGAACACAGGACCAGATGGTGCTCCCTTAGAGATCCTCTGGAGAAAGGTCATTGAGGCACTGGAGGATTCACTGACCCCTGAACTCATCACCTGGAGATCTGCTGTTGGTTTTCTGGGCAGCCTGGGGCACTTCACCTCCCCCAGAGCCTCCATTTCAGCTTGGGCCCATTGCCCTTCTGGCCTCCCAGGGTTATCGCCCAGAGCCTGCCTAAAGCCTGTCACTATCACCGGCTAAGCCAACCCACCTCTTTTTATGGGGAGCAGAAAGCTGAAGAAGAAACAGGTGGAGAGAGTCCAAGGTCACAGACAACTCTTCCCAGTTTATGAGCCCCAAGGGAGTGGAGGGAAGGCCCCAGAGAAGGAAGAGGAGGCAGGAAGAGAAGCTTTGCTGATTCGCCCAAGGTTGGGAATTGGGAAGGACCATAGAGGCTACAGATGAGGAGACTGAGGCAGACAGAAGAAAGACCAACAGGAAAGAAGGAGCAGAACCACAATTGGAGCCTGGCCTTTGGATTCCAGCTTTCTTGCCATAATCTCGTCCTGGGTTCGGCTTGTTTCCTGACCCACTGTGGGTGGAGGCAGGGGGCAGGGAGAGGACCCTGTCCAAAGTTCTGACAATTCTTTGAACCCTTCAAGAATGGGGAGAACCCAGGAGATCCGGGCTGGCAGGGGCTGCTGTGGTGGGGGTGTCCAAAGGGACACTGAGTACTTCTGAGGGCAGAGTAAGCCAACACGCTTCACTGGACTGGCTCTGCCTCCCTGGCCCTATGGCCTGGAGGTAGGCATTCCATTCCCCCTTTTTCCTTGCTCATAGCCAGCTGCACCCCCACCCCCACCCCTTCCAGCCTCCTGCAACTCAGCTCCTACTCAGGGACTCAGGGGACTGTGTCAGAGCAGCTCCATGGTAGCAGACAGGACTCAGCTGCCTCTCACAGCATTAACCCATGGGCACCTTGGCCTGCATCTCCACAACACCAGCCCATAAACATTCTATCACAGCAGGTCCTTCCGAAGGCAAGGGCAGGCCCAGGCCCACTGTGAGGTTCTGGGGGTCATGCCTCAGGCTGTCCTTGCTCCAATCCTACAAGTATCCCCAACACCATTGCAACATTTGGGCTAAGGATGAACGAGGGCCCTTTCTCTTGGCCTCTGTTCTGTCCCTGCTTGCTTTGGCCAGAAGGAAGCTATGCCTCCTTCCTGCTCTTTTCCATGGCCCTGGGAGGGGTCTGGAATCAGCACCACCCTCTGACCTTCACCATCCTACAAGCAATGGACATTGAATAAGCACCCACCCATGCCAGGTATTCTGCATTGGGGGGCGGATTTCAAAAACTAAAAGGAACTAGAACCTGCCCTCAAGGAACTTACATTCCACAGGGGAGAAGCACCTGTATGCTCACACACACAAGTATTTACAAAACCCAGATGAAATACATACAGGGGAACCTGAGGAGCAGAGAAGGACTGAGGGAAGGGCCTCCAGAACAAGAGGGCATCTCGAAGGAAAGTAGGAATTCCAAGAAGGGAAACTGAAAAGGCAAAGTATTCCAGGCCCCAGAGAGTGCCAGTGCTGGAGCCTGGAGAGGGGAAATGGGTCACCTTGGGTGAGAAACTGGAAGGCGCCAGTGCAGCTGGACCATCATCATCACTACAGATGATTACAGGAGTATTGCCAATATTTCACCCCAACACTCAGCCTCCTCCTCATCCTCCTCACCATCCCCACCACCCCCACCACGCCCAGCATCCTCACCGTCCCCACCACCCCCACCATCCCCACCATTCCCACCATCCCCACCATTCCCACCATCCCCACCATCCCCACCATTCCCACCATCCCCACCACCCCCACCATCCCCACCATTCCCACC
>CM053580.1:583363133-583379211 GCA_028627135.1 Pseudochirops cupreus
CCATCCCCACCACCCCCACCACCCCCACCATCCCCAGCACCCCCACCATCCCCACCACCCCCAGCACCCCCACCATCCCCACCATTCCCATCATCCCCATCATCCCTACCATCCTCACCATGCCCACCATCCCCACCATCTCCACCATCCCCACCATCCTCACCATTGTCACCATCCCCAACATCCCCCCATCCTCACCATTTCCATCCATAGCAGCAGAATGCCATGTTTGCCTATGATACTGAATAAAAAAGAATCCTGAAGCCTCAGTCTCTTCTCCCATAAGCCACAAACCAAAACAGACAGTGACGCCGGCACAGTTACAAGATAAAAGGTCAAAAGAAGAGAAGCCTTCCTCAGCCTTTCTGTACCCTAGAAAGTAGGGGTGTCATTGTGTTTGGGGGTCAGGGGTGGATAGGGGAAGGGTGAGATCAGGGAGAACTTTGGTAAAGGGAGGATTACTGATCACTGGGAAGAGCACACTCCGGATTTGGAGTCAGAGAACGTGGGTCAAATTCCTATCTTCTTGTTTTTAGGGTGACATCAGTTAAGTCAGTTCTCTCTGGTCTCTGCTACTTATCTGTGTACCTGTAGTGATCTGACTCTGGCTTTTGCCATTCTCCCCAGTCCTAAGTCTATGATCCTCCCAAGAGTGGGAGTTCTCTGTCTAAACTCAAAGGAGGAACAGACACAAGCTTTTCTCTTTGAAGACTTCAGGGAGGTGGGAGGAGAACCAGCTGGGTATCTGGCTGGCTGGGGTCCTAGCCCTGGCTTGAAGAAAACAGTCTGTCCTTTCAACCTCTGACTTCTAGGGATCTACTGAACCTGTTTCTCACTCCCCGGACTCCATTCAAGGCATGCCCCCTTCTCAGGTTTCTTTTTCTTCCCCTTAATTCCACCTCTCTTTGGAATAAAGATTACTGAGTAGCTCCTCTACAATGGAGGCTCCCTTTGCGCTGTCTCTGCCTAGAGCTTGG
Source organism: Pseudochirops cupreus (assembly GCA_028627135.1). NCBI lineage: Eukaryota > Metazoa > Chordata > Mammalia > Diprotodontia > Pseudocheiridae > Pseudochirops > Pseudochirops cupreus. Next base: position 583,364,111 of record CM053580.1, read on the forward strand.
GTCTGAGGCCAGAAACCCTCTGGCTCCCCAATCTTCTCTGTGATACAGTTTGGGTTTCCTCCATCCATTGTCTTAGCTGAATGAACAGAGCTCACTCTTGCTGGAGATACCTTGAGTCCTGTACCAGGCTTTGTGACTAAATAAGTCTGTGACCTTGAGCTGGTCCTTCCCCCTCTCCCTCTGGGCCTGTTCAGTCTTCCGTAAAATGAGAGGGCTTGGCCTCCAAATGTCTCAGGTCCCTTCATATCTGAACATTCTGCATCTACCCTTGACTCCCTGGATCTCTATCCCTCTAGGGAGGCAGGCTTCTCAGAAGAAGGCTCTGAGAAAAGATCTAGAGAAAAGACATGCCAAGCTGCCTGGTCTGAGGGAGCTGGTGAAGGGGGGGGCAGGATGAGGGACAAGGGGAGGGGCTTGGGTAAGGTGACTAGAGCAGGCTCAGTCCAGTAAATCCTGGGGGATGGAAAGAGGCAGAACTGAGACTTGGGAGGGAGGAGAAAGCACCCGGATCTGGTGACAGTCTGAAAATGGGGCGAGGGGGGGTGCATGGGAGGAGCTCAGAACCAGCAGAGCAGAGCTGATCATGGCCAGAGTCAGAAGGGCAAGGAGTTACTCAGAGGAGAAGGAGAGGATAGTCTGGGGATGCCAGAAAGACTTTCAGCCTCTGGCTCTCTCAGGGAAAACCAGGACCCAAAAGGGAGAAAATGATGCTCTGGAACAAAATGACCTTACTCTAAGTTACGGAGAAAAGCCATAAGGGACCTCAGAGCGTACAGCAGATACAGAAGGAAGCTCAGATCCCAGAAGACTGAGGACAGAAGAGATCTTGCAAAGGATGTAGAATTGTTGCTCTGGAGATGGAAGAGACCAGTTAGGACAGTTTGCCCCATTTTACAAATAGGGAAACTGAGACACAAAGAGGGAACTAGCTTGCCCAGAGTCTTAGAGGTAAGGTTTGAATTCAGCATGCCAGAGCAGGGAGGGCCTTTAGACTGGGGAATGCCAGAGCAGGAAGGAACCCTAGAACAGAGTATGCCACATCTGCCAAGGTCCTTAGTTTCCCAAAGGCTTCATTTCAGATGAGAAAACTCAATCCCAGAGTGGCCAAAGGAAATGTCCAGTTGTCACTGTATAGAGCTGGGGATACAATCTCGATTCCTCCGACTCCAGACGCCGGAGATCCCACTTTCATCCATCTCCGAATGCCCCCTCCCATCCAATATCCCCCTTGGAGAAGGCTGAGGGTCCAAGGCATCGAGCCCAGGTTCAGCAGGCCCCAGGGTCCTGCCCGCCTTGGGCCAGGACAGGCCTGAGGCTTGGATTACATCAGCAGCAGGCTAGCCCGTTTCCTCCTAGGACCCTAGCCAGCCCCCTGCGCACCTGATGATCCAGCATGCCTGACCCAAAGGGGCCCCTGGATTCTCTTGGGCGGACCAAGGTCCGGGCCGGGCTCCCCTAGTCCACACCCCAACCCCACTCCTCCACCTGCTGCTACCCCGCCCCTCCCCGCCGGCCCGTGGTCCAGACGGGCGCACCGATAGGGCACAGGGGCCCTGCGCCTTTAAATCCTCAGCAGGTTAGGGCGGTGAGTGACATCACTGGCAGCCTCCCGGGGAGCCGGGGAGCCGAGGCCGGCCGAGCTGAGCCGCAGGAGCCAGCGGAGCCCGAGCCGAGCCGAGCCGGGAGCCGGAGAGCCGGGAGCCGGGAGCCGGGAGCCGGGAGCCGGGAGCCGATCGCGAGCACCCATGGAGCAGCAGCGGCAGCAGCGGGGAGGCGGCGGGGGCACCCGGAGGCCCAGCCAGCCGGCCCCTCCCCGGGCCACCCCGGAGCCAGGCGGCCGGGCTAAGGTAAGCCCCTGCGGCCCCCAGCCCTCCCTCCCCGCCCCCGGGGCCGAACACCCAGTGCCGCTGCCACCTGCCCGCACCTGCCCCCAGGGCCGGAAAAGCCGTCCTGGCGCCCAAGGGCAGCCGAGCGACTGGAGAGTCTGGGGGCTGGCTGCGCTGGACTGGAAGTGGGTGCTTCCCTGGGTTGGGACCCCTCCCTCCCCCCAACACACACACACACACACACACACACACACACACACACACACACACACACACACACACACACACACACACACACACCTGGGAACTCAGAGCCTAGCCATCTCCCCCTCCCTCTCAGAGGGGTTTGGCCAAGGTGGGTGGTCCCTGGTTGGAGTAAAGAGGCCTGCCTCCACACTCCCCCTAGGTCCTGCCTCCCCTCTTCTTGGAAGAGGGGAGGCGGGGGTCTTTTCTCTCAAGCAATGTTTGCTAGCTGGAGAGGCGAGGCTTTCCCACCCCCCAATCCCCCCGACTGGGACATCTCCCTCCATCTACACCTTGGGGTGGGGATGTCTCCTGAGTCCTGCCATGCATCTCCCACAAGGGATGCCTGGTTGAGGGAGACAGGTGGCCCAGAGTGGGGGAGCCTTTCTCAAGCACTTGGTTACTTGAGCCCAGAAGAACAGGGAGACAGAATGGGATTGGGACCCTCCGAGTTTAGTTGCCTCACCCCAACCTGGGGACCTGAGAGTCCTGCCACCTTTCCCTGAAAAGGAGTACTGAGTAGGGGGAGCAATCTCCCTTCAAGGCTTGACCACAGAAAGGCATGGGGGCAGTCGGGGGGGGGGGGGTCACCAGAGGAAAGTAGGGTGGGTGGGGGCAAGATGTGCAGCATTCCTCAGACATTGTGCCGGTTCCCTGGACTGAGAGGCTGAGAGACCAGTCATCAAGTCATATGTCTGAGAGGTAAGGAGGCAGGAGGAGGCAGAGACCCCTCAGGGAGTCATGTCCCATTATATCCAAGGACAGCTTCACCCTGGCTTCTGGCAAACGGGGGCATCACTGGCAGCAGCTGCAGACAGCACCAGAAATTAGGCACCGAGGGCTCCTCGACTTCCTAGATCTTGGCAGTTTGGGGCCCCCAGGACAGAAAGGCTATGCTGGGGGGGGGGGAGACACTGGCCAAGAAAGTGTTAGGGGAGCTGTCAGATTGAAGTCCTGGGGCCTAGAAGGCCAGCAGGTTCTCTGGTCCCTGAGGGCTGCTGTCCAAGGACCAGGGAGGGAAGAATAGGGCAAAGTAGGGGAGATGAAAGGCAGGGGCAGGGTGAGGTCAGCAGGGGACATTGGGGCAGGAAAAGCAGAGGAGCTTGCCCTCTAGGAAGAGATCAGAACGGTAGGATCCTAGAACATCAGAGCCAGGAGGGCCCTTGGCTCTCAGCAGCCTCCTGGCTTTAGAGCCAGGAGGGACCTTTGGGGCCATCTGGTCCAAGCTCTTCATTTTCTAGCTGAGGAAGGAAACTGAGGTCGAAGGAAGTGAAGAGCTTACCTTGAGTCCCATGAATAGGAAGAGACCAAGTCTGGGTTCAAACCCAGGTCCTCAGACTCTCCAGTCAGTGTTCTTTCTACTTCAGGAAAGGATGGCATCCTTAGAAGGGATTGTAGAGGTCATCTTGTCCAACCCCCTTAGTTAGCAGAAGAGGAAACAGACCCAGTGAGAGGAAGTGACCTGCCCTGTGAGTTCATGGTGTGACCAGCACAAATTTAGGGCTAATTTCCAAATGTTCTCCTTCCCTGGCCTGGGGTCCTTCTCATGCTCCGAGGTGAAAGGGAATAGAAGGCCAGTGGGGGGGGGGGGAAGAGGGAGGGAATCAGGAGGATGGGAGGGTCAGTAGCTAAGGCATGACATGGTGGGACTTCAGGAGGCATGGGCACAGGGGACCTCCAGGACTTCTCGGGTCCCATTCGCTCCCCACCTTGGCTTCTTCGTGGCTGTTTCAATTTTCTTCCTGAGCCCCAGGTCATGAGAACCTCTCTGCCCAAGCATTCTGAGAGCAACAAAGTCCCAGGGTTCCAAGAACCCAATGACACCAGGGTGCCAAGAACCCCAAGGTCCCAGAAGCCCTAAGTTCTACAAGTTTTTAGGTCTTAGGGTTCCATGTCTGCTGGATGGTAGGGAAGTGGGAGGGGGAGGGCTGAGCCCAGAGTGCGAACTCACCCCAAGCTGGTCCCTCTGGGATGGGAACAGGGCCAAAGACTCCCTGGGGTGGGACTCTGGTCAGTCGCCCTCCCATTGGGCCCTTTCCTAAGAAAGGGGGATGGGGCTGCCATCTTGGCTTGGGAGACCAGCACGCTGAAGTTCTCCTGTGACTGCAGGGTACAAGGGGTGGGTAGGAGGCTCTCTCCTCCCCATCCAGAGCCTCCCACCTGCCCTTCCCTGGTAAGTTAGAAATACCACCCACCAGAAGCCTCCCTGGGGGAGTAGGGCAGGAAGGAGGCGGGGAACCAGTACTAGCCACCCACTCCCTCTTTCTCTGGCTTTCATCGGGCTTGGGGGTGGGCACAGAGACTGAGGTGAGCCAGTTGAGGGGCTGGAGGCTGGTTGGGGTATGGGTCCAATGTCGGGCCCAAGTTCAGGTACCCTCCAGGGAGAAACTCTTAAGGGCTGCTTTGGGACTGGTTTGGTTTGATGATCCCCGTCCTGGGGGCAGGGGAAGGGGTCATAAGGTTTAAAACTGAAAGGGACTTCAGCAATTACCCATTCCAATCTTGGGCTAGTCTGTGCAGCAAGGAAGGTGGGTTGGGTGGTCTCTAAGGCCCTTTCTGCTTTCCATTCTATGGACCTCCAATCTTTGGAGAGAGAAGCTCTTACACAGAGGTGGGGTACCCTCTCGGGGCTGGTATACAAAGGCACATCTGATTCAGGGTGAATGGGGGTCAGGGAGAGGACTTAGTGAGAGTATCCAAGTGAACTTGGACACTTCCCAAAAGCAAGTCAGGCTGAGATGAACTCACATCGTAAGGGTCAGGTATCTTTCTTTGATCGAAGCTGTGAAATGTCATTCTTGTAAGCCGGAGAAGGAGGAACATAGGCTCATAGATAAAGAGCTGAAATGAGGGAAGCTCAGAAGCCACGTAGGCTTACAGAGGAGGAAACTGTGGCCCCTACGGTGACTTGCCCAAGGTCACATGGGTAGTGAGTAGTCTGTTCAGGATTCAGATCTACGTTCCCTCTGTCTCTGAGCTCTCTGGTCTCTAGTGATTGCTGTTTCTCCCTGGCGTCGGGTTCGTCTTGTCTGTAAGCACGGAGGGTGAGGATAAGAAATGACCTGCCTTAGGTTCCTTCCCGCTCTTGGGATATCTCCCCAGCCTTCCGCTATGGTAGAGTCCAGCTCTTTAATCACCACGCAGGAGCAGGCAGCTCCCCGGCCCTTGAGGCAGAGACCAAGCCCATCAGCCAAGGAGCAGAGACCTGCCCTGGCTCCCAACTCCACGCCGGCACCGGCAGGACCCTGGCCAGCGACCACCTCTGCAGGGAGGAGGCCGTCTCTGACATCGCTGGAACCCAGCCTGACTCCATCATCACCCGCAGAGCACAGCCAGCCCCCCGCCTCCACGGGGCCGAAACAGTCTCTGACATCGCTAGGACCCAGCCTGACTCCATCACAGGCGGGGCTATGGCCAGAAGCTCCCTCTCCCTCCTCCTCCTTCACCTCCTTCTCTTCCTCCTCAGCTGTGGGGAACAGGCCTTTCCCAATGCCACCAGTGGAGCAGCACCAACCCTTGTCGTCTTCCTCAGGGTTAAGTCCAGAACCACCAACTATAGAACAAAGGTCCTCCTCTCCCTCCCCTCAGGGGAAGAGCCTGGCTCCAGCATCCACAAGCCATAATCCTGCCCTGTCCTGCCCCTTACTGTGTCCAGCTTCATCCCCAGTGGAACAGAGACCTCTATCACCTTCTGGAGAGCCATCATGGGCATCCCTAGAGCCAGCTCCCACCCCATCAGCCAGGGATTGGGTGAGCACTGAGCCCAGACTGACCCCCTCTTCTGAGAGACTCCCCGTCTCCCAGCCCCAGGGCATGGGTGGAGCTAGCATCCCCTCACTATCTGGGAGCACTCACACCCTAGTCCAGACTTCACCCAATCCCTCCCTCTCTCTCTCCTTCCGGCCTCGGCCCGAAGCCCCTCGAAATCCCAGTCCAGAAGACTCTCTTTTGCCTCGTCCACCCCAGGGCCTACCGCTGGACACAAGCCACAGCCAGTCAGAGGCAGGGGCCTGCTCTCCTGTCCTGCTGTCTCCAGGGTCACTGAGGCCAACATTCCCCGCCTCGACAGGAGGTCCTGTGGCCCTCCCGAAGCCACCTCCTTCCCCTATCCGTTCCCCTAACCGTTCCCTGGGCACTACCCAAGCTAATGTGGCTGGGCACTTAGGAACCCCACCCCCTAAACCTCTGGAAACATCCCCCTCTAAGCCTGGTACAAATGGGACCAGTTCAAGTGGGCACAGGAGCCCTGCCCCACCAATCCAAGGCCTTCAGGTCCCCCTCCCTTCTTCCCCCTCTGGATCTGCCTGGTCATCACAGTCTACCTGCAAAGGAGACCCTGGCTTCCGGTGAGAAGGGGGAGTTCCTGGAGATTCTGGGCCCAGAGATGGGGGGTGGGGAGAGGGAGGGCTCACAGAATAGGGGCAGGAGTTAACCTGGATACTAGCCCCCCATTTCTCCCCAGACAAGCCCCTTTGCCTCACTTTTGATTCCCTGGGGCAGCAAAAGTCCTGGCCCAAGTGACTGAAGGGGCTAGCAGGGAGACCCTGATCCATCCAAGGTACCCTGTGCTTGACCAGGAGAGAAGACACTCTTTGTGGAAAGCCTTGGGAATGGGAGAGAGGACAAAGGGATACTGCCCCTCCCATGCCCAGTTTGGCTTGCCTGGCAGGATCACCATAGTGACGTGGAACGTGGGTACCGCCATGCCCCCTGACGATGTCACCTCCCTCCTGCATCAGAACGGGGATGACAACGGTGGTTCAGACATGATAGCCATTGGGTGAGGGCCATGGGGAGGGGGCACCCTCTCTTTTAACACCCCCTACTTCCCCCCCTCCCACACATACCTAGATAAAACTCAACAGACATAGCAATTTCTCAAGAAACCAAGAGCCTGGACTGTCTTTGTACCTTATACACAGTAGGTGATTAATAAATGCTAGTTGATGGGTGCAGTGGGAAAGGTCTTGGATTTGGAGTCAGAGACCTGGAGCAGGCACTCTGATGTTACCTATGTGACCTTGGGCAAATTGCTGCCCCTCTCCTAGCCTCAGTTTCTTCTTTTGTAAAAATTGAGAGGTTGGACTAGATGCCCTCAGATGCCTTCTTGATCTATATTTCTGATCTATGACCTTAGGGTCTCTCCTCCAATCACCGTTTACAGTCCCATATTCTCTCCAGACATGCACCAATATCGCTGAAAGTCCTGGAGCATCTCCTATGCTCTAGGCACTGCACTAGGCATTAAAGACACAATCACTGTCCTCTAAGAGCTTGCATTTGCCTGGGGGATACAATAGATGCTTCAGACATCCCTGGACTCCTCCTAGCTTCCCCCGCCCCCAGACTGAGGGAGAGGGGAATGGAGGTAGGGAATAGAGAAAAGAAGGGAGGAAAGATAAGAGGAGTGTCCCAGCCATCCCCCTGCTTGGGGTTGGGGGAGGGTAGCTGGAGCTGGGGTGGTCACAGCTGGGAGCTCCTCCAGTTGGGGGGCACTGAGCCCCAACAATCTTCCCTCTTTTCTCCCCCAGGTTGCAGGAGGTGAATTCCATGATCAATCAGCGACTCAAAGATGCACTCTTCACTGACCAGTGGAGTGAGCTCTTCATGGATGCATTGGGGCCCTTCAACTTTGTCATGGTAGTGACCACTGCTCCAGCAGAGGTTCCTTCCTCCTGGACCCTGTGGAGGGTTGGGAGCTTCCCATAGCTAGGAGTGGGTTATGAGGCTGCTTACTTCTTTCAGAGTCCTTGGATTCTAATCCTGGCTAAACTGCTGGGCCTCAGTTTCCCCATCTGCAAACTGAAACTAGATGGTTTCTGAAGTCCCTTCCTGGCTCTAGGATCCTGTGACCTCACTAGCAAATCCCTTCATCTCCCTGAGCCTGTTTCCTCATCTGTAAATGATGACCTCTGAGGACCCTTCCATCCCCAGTTCTGGGTGTCTATGCCTGTTTCTGTCATTGTCCATGTAGCCCCAGATGGCTTTTATGCTGCCTCCCGGGAGCCAGGTCCCCTGCATGTTTCCCCTCTTCTCCTCTCCCCAGTCCATGGCCTGCTTCTCCCCAGGTGAGCACAGTGAGGATGCAAGGGGTGATTCTTTTGGTCTTTGCCAAGTATTATCACCTGCCCTTCCTCCGGGACGTCCAGACAGACTGCACCCGGACCGGTCTGGGGGGTTACTGGGTGAGTGCCTCAGGAGGACTGACAGAGGAAAGGGAGGGCTGAGACTCCAGTCTGATGGTCCCATGTGGCAGAAGAACCCTGCCCTAGGAGGTTGGAATGCATGATCTGATATTAAATTACCATCTGACCCTGGGGAAATTACAGAGGTCTTTGGACCTCAGGTCTCCTCATCTAGAAAATGAGGGTGATCACTCACTTACCTTGGACGATCATAAAACTAGGGACTCCCAGGTGGGAAAACTCCTCCAGGGATGCAGGCAGCCATCTTCTACAACTTCTCATTTTACAGAGAGTTGTCTGGAGCATCCCTGTCAAATCCAAACAGAAACTGTTCCCTGAGGGCTACTTGTAGACTTGGAAACCACAAATCAACATTATCTATGTTGTATCACCTTCTTATTCCTTTAGACATTTCCCGATTAGGTTTTCATCTGGTTCATCCCCTAAAGGGGAAAATGGCTGTGAGTTGCACCCTCTGCTTTAGAGCCCCGAGAGACTGGGGTCTCACAGCCATCACGGCCTTTGAGAAGCAGTGTGCTGGACAGAGGCCCACCTTCCAGTCAAGGAGGCCTGCTTCTGACCCATGTGTGACCTTGGACAAGTCATTTAAACTCTGAGTGCTCTAAGCAACTCTCTAAGACCATGAGTTGCCAACGAGTTGCCATTTATGTCTGTGGAAGGAGAGTCCACAGGGAGGTCCCAGGACTGTCCACATGCAAGAAAATTCTGGTTCTTATGATTTCAGGGCAACAAGGGCGGGGTGAGCATTCGCCTCTCTGTCTTCGGCCACATGGTCTGTTTCCTCAACTGTCACCTGCCGGCCCACATGGACAAGGCTGAACAGAGGAAGGAGAACTTCATGACCATTCTCAACATGCAGCAGTTTGAAGGGCCCATGGCCCACGGCATCCTGGACCATGAGTACGATGGGCCCTGCTAGGGAGGGGCCCTGGGGGCAGGACTGACTCAGTGTTCCCATCACTCCAAAGAGACCTGGCTGGGAGCCTCAGCTTGTGACTGTGGTCAAGTCATTTCACCCTTTGGAAACTGAGGATGCTGGGAATATTCATGCTTCCTACTTACTCCGGGGTTTTAAAGAAAACAATTTAAAGCTTATAATGCCCTAGAGAAATGGGAATCATGATTATTCCAGCTTTTCTTCCTAGGAGGGGGCCCAAACTCTATTTTTTTTTAAAGTTGACTTTTTGAGTGAAGGGGACTGGAGGGAGGGTGGCCCTCAGGAGGAGGGGGCTGGGAGAGTGGGATCCAGAGGATGCCAGGACTTGCATCTGAAAGAGGCACCTGGACTCATCTAGTCCAAGCCTCTGATCCTATAACTGAAGGGCCTGAGACCCAGAAGCTAAGGGCCTGTCAAGGTCACACGAGAGCAGAATTCTCTCCTAGATCTTCTTCCCCCAAATTCAAGGCTCTTTCCATTTTGACTTGTTCTGACTTCTCAGAGGAGTCTGAGTTTGCAATCGTGTTTTCTTGGTTTTGGAGTGGGGAGGATGTCATGGGGAGCTGGGTAGGGGGAGACACTCAGGACTGGCCCCTCCTCTATCCCCCCCCAAGCCTCAGCCCCAGTCACTGGCAGGGTGCCCCCTACTCACCCCCATCCCCCCACCCCCCACCATGCCCTCTGCATGGCCCCTTTTGGATAAGCCAGGACCCTCACCCACATCTCTTCCCTGGCCCCCAGCATTGTCTTCTGGTTTGGGGACCTGAACTTCCGCATCGAGAGTTATGATCTACACTTTGTCAAGTTTGCCATTGATAACAACCAACTTCAGAAACTCTGGGAGAAGGACCAGGTGAGGGCCAGGTCAAGGACCCCAGCCCCTCCCCATCACACACAGAGAGTGAGCTGTCCAGCTCTGGTCTCTGCACCTAATCTGGCCCTGGTCTTTGAGCCTCCAAGGCTCCAAAGGAGGGTCCAAGGCCTTTCCTCCCCAACCCTTCCATTCATTTTCCTACTGCGAGTTACATCAAGAACCCTGCTCTGAGCCAGGCCCTGTCTGCTGGGCCTGGGACCAGTGGGAGGGGGGCACTGGTATGCAGGCAAACTTTTCCATTGTTAATTATTCAGAAGGTTGGAGCCGCAATGGCCAGACAACTTCTTCCTCACTGGCCTTCTCCCCTTAGCCTGGTTTCTAGGTCTGGCCCAGCCTGTGGGGACCTCAGGTGAACTCAGGCCAGGGCCCAGGAACTGGGCTAGGAGGATTGGGTAAAAAGATCTCAGGAATGGGAGTCAGGAGCCTGGCCTCCATTACATACTGGATATCCAATCTTGGGCAAGCCCATAGGTACAGAGGCTAGAGTTGATGCCCTTTGAGGGTCCTCCTGGTACTGACACAGAATCATAGATTCAGAGCTGGAAGAGACCTCAGAGGTCACCAGATCCAAACCCCCCATTGCAGAAGAGGAACAGGAGCCCAGAAAGATTTAAGTGACTTACCCAAGGTCACACAAGTTGTATGTAGCCAACAAGGGTTTCAAACCCAGGTCCTTTGCTTTCAAATCGAACCCTCTCTGCTGTGTTCTGAGCTCCCAACTCTCATGCTCTGACTTTCTAGGCTCTAAGATCCCTCCTAACATTAGTTTTCTAGGTTTTAAGGGCCTTTCCAGCATTAGCTTTCTAGATTTTAAAGGGCCCTCCCACCTCTGACATTTTAAGTTGTAAGGTCCCTCCCAGCATTAACTTTCTAGGTTCTAAGGTCCCTCCCAGCATTACCTTTCTAGATTCTAAAGGGCCCTCTCAGCATTAGCTTTCTGGGTTCTAAGGGCCCTCCCAGCTCTGACATTCTAGGTTCTAAGGTTTTTCCAATATCTGACTGTGTGTCTAAGCTCCCTCCCAGCTCCCATATTCTATGAGCTTGGTCTTGGTAACTGAAGGCTCTAGATTCAAACAAACCATGTCCCCTGAGGGGTTTAGAATAGGCCCAGTGACCTGGGTTCAGGGCTATCGCGGCTCAGCTTCCTGACTCTGCTTTTGCACTTTCCCCTCATCCTAGCTGAACATGGCCAAAGGCTCCTGGCCCGTCCTCAGGGGCTTCCAGGAGGGTCCCCTCACCTTCGCTCCCACCTTCAAGTTTGATGTGGGCACCAACTATTATGACACCAGGTGAGGCTAAGTCAGCTTCTGGGAGCCCATGATGATGGAGGGCAGGGAGAGCCAAGGACAAGGGAAAAGGCATCCTGGAGCTGCTCTGATTTCTGTCCTTCCCTTTCCTGTGCCTTTCCCCTGGAAACAGTGCCAAGAAGCGCAAGCCTGCTTGGACTGACCGAATCCTCTGGAAGATCAAGGCACCTAGTGGGGGGCGGAGCCCCTCTGGCCGAGAGAACCTCCGGGTACAGGTGACCCAGCACAGTTACCGGAGTCATATGGAATATACTGTCAGTGACCACAAGCCTGTGGCCGCCCTCTTTGTCCTGCAGGTGAGGACTGTCTCCACCATCATGTAAGCCTCTCCTGGACCCTTTGTGGTTCCTGCTTCATTTCCCTCGTCAATATGGTTCCCTAGCCCTTCCCCTATTGTTCAGTTTCCCAGAAGCCTTCTCCTCGTCCCTTCTCCTTCTTCCACCAAAGCTAGGACCCCAAGGCATCCCAAGTGTTTATCCATCTTCCATGGTGGGACAGGTCCCATCCAATAAGGAAAAGAACATAGAACTAGGAGTCAGGAGGCCCTGGATTCTCCTCTTGTACCTGCTGTGAAGTCACAGGCTAACCTTAGGCAAGTCGCCTCAGGGTCAGGGAATTGGGCCAGATCAGCAGTTTCCAAATCACTCCACAGACTATAAATTGCAGAGAAGGTATGACCTGCTTTGATAGAAAGGGTTGTCTCGCCCGGGAGTTCCCTAAACCAAAGCAATCACAGTCCTGGTCCAAAAAATTAAGTGACAAGAACAACAATAATGCTGCAGACACAGATAAGTAGCAGCACACACTGGATCTGGAGTCAGAGAGACTCTAACTGTGGTCCTTAGGGCCGGGTGACACTGCACATGCTGCTCTCTGAGCTTTGGGTTTAGTGTATGTAAGATGGGGCCTTGGAATAGATGGCCTCTGTGGTCCTTGGCAGCTCTTAGCACCACACAAGGCACAGTTTCTTCTCTTCTGGTCTAATGTGACTTACTGCCCGCCCCCCCAACTCTCTTCTCCATCCCTCTATCCCAGGACCACCCCAGCCCTTCTATCAGCACTATCGCACCTTGGAGCAGCAAGCACAGGTTCCATCAATGTATTTCAGGTCCCAAAGTGTTGGAGGCAAAACTGGTTTGGGAAAACCAAGCTAGATGGTCTGTAAAGCCTCCTGCAGATCTTAGCATTCTCCCATGCGTGACAATAATAATACATTCATATAATACAAATCATAATTATAGTTGTTATTTCTATAATTCTTCGTGGTTACAAAGCACTTTTATTATGTCATTTGATCTGTACAACAACACACGAGTTAGGCAATCTTAACCCCATTTTCAAGGCTAGATAACTGAGGATCAGAAAGGGGGTATAGTTTGCCCAGAGTTTCAGAAGGGAAATTGCATTCTACAGATTCCCCGGGGAGAATATTGAGCTGCTGGCTAAGGCAGAAAGCAACTTTGGCTGCCTCGCTGGGTGAGGGCAGGGGGTGGAGCTCTCCCTCCTGACATTCTCACACTTTCAAGATGACTTCCTCCCTCCCTCCTTTCTCTATACATCTCCTCCCCATCCCTGGAGACAGTTTGCCTACAGAGATGATGTGCCCCTGGTGAGGATCGATGTAGCAGATGAATGGCTGAGACCTGACCAGGCAGTGGTCCGTTACCGCATGGAGAGTGTCTTCTCACGAAGTTCCTGGGACTGGATTGGCCTCTATCGGGTGAGACACCCACCTATATCCCCCTTAGAGCAGTGGGGAAAGGGCGTGGGACATGGCACAAGTGGCAGGGCACCCCAAACCTGTCCCATGGAGTACACAGTCTAGCAATAGGGCTGGGAGGGCTCTTAAAAGCTTAGTAGATCCTGGAATATCAGTGTGGGAGGGTCCTTGGAACATTGAATGTCAGAGCTGAGAAGGACCTTGGAATGTGGAATGTCAGAGATGGGAGGATCCTTAGAAGAGGGGATGTTAGGACTAGGAGGGGTCTTAGAACAAGGAATGTCAGAGATAGGAGGGGCCTTAGATAGAATAGGGAACATCATAGCTTGGAGGGCCCTTTTCATGAATTTAGTTCCAAAGTTAAGCATCTGAGGGAAGACTTGTAGGGAGAAGATTCAAGGGATGCTACTTCCAGCCCACCCCTTCTTCCTACCTGGGCCTGAGCTAATAGGCAGGGCATGATGCCAGTCACTTCCATTCACCCTTAGCTCTCTAGACCCTCCTGGGCTATGTCAAAGAACTCCTCTGCCTGGGTGGGGCTTGTGGAGGTTGAAAGGAGGCCATAGCCTTGAGCAAGAAGGTGCAGAGTCCTCTATGCTTCCCATCCTGGCTCTGCCCCTTCTACCTCTGAGATCTTGAGCAAATGACTTCCTCCCCTAGCCTGTTTCCTCATCTGTAAAAATGGAGAATGGAGAGATTTGAACCAGATGGCCTCTGAGAGCCCTTCTAATTCTCAGCCTTAGCCTCATTTTCAGAGGCTTTTAAGAAAATATAACAAAACTAAACCTCTTTTTCTCCTGTTCCCTGGAGTGAGACTGGACTCTGTATAGATTAAAAATAACAAAAATAGCCTATGGCACTGTCATTGACATAGTGCATTATTATGTCCATTTCACAGATGAAGAAGCTGAGGCTCAGAGGCATTAAGTCACTTACTTACAGTTACCCCATTTAGTCTGGATTTGAACTGGGATTCAAACTCAAGACTTCTGACTCAGAGTCCATTGCTCTTTTATTTTCCCCCATTAACAAGCATTTAGTTTCTCTCTCTTCCATATCTCTTCCCCACTGGAGCGAGAGGGGGGGACCCTTGTGACAAATATTCATAGAGAAGCAAAATAAACTCCTACATTAACTGTATCCAAAAATGTATGCCTTATTCTGTCCCCTGGGTCCACCACCTCTCCATCAGGAGGTGGGTCCTCTGAAATAGTGCTTGATCATTGCAATGGTCACGGCTTTCAGCATGATGGAGCCAGCCAGAGTCAGGGCCCATAGACCTCAAACAGCCCCCCAGATAGACTGAAGCAGATCCCATTGGGAAGCAGAATAGATAATAGGAGTGCCTGGCTCTGGTGAGCGTTCACAACCACCCCCACACACTCTGCCTCCTCCCAGGTGGGCTTCCGGCACTGCAAGGACTATGTGGCGTATGTGTGGGCCAAGCATGAAGATGTGGATGGCAGCACCTACCAGGTGACCCACCCCCTTACATCCCCCGGGTCCCCATCCTATGGTAGGAAGCTTCGGCAGCTGCGTGGGGCTCTCCTGCCTCTCCAAGGCCGCTGTGTACATACTTCCCAACACACATATACACACACACAAGACCTGGGGTACAGTCTCCTGTGGAACTGTGTGGCCAGGGTCACCTAACACCCCCCCCCTTTTCGCCTATCACAGGTGACATTCAGTGAAGAGTCACTCCCCAAGGGTGGGGGCGAGTTTATACTCGGTTACTACAGCCACAATCAAAACATCCTCATTGGGGTCACTGACCCATTCCAGGTTAGAGGATGGGAAGGGAAGGGAGGAGAGGGAGACAGGAGGAGAGGGAAGGAATGGGGAGGGGGGAAATAGGAAAGAGAAAAGAGGGAAGGGCCGGGGAGGGTAGAGGATGGGGAGGGAGCAGGAGGGAGGGGAGGATGGGGAGGGGCCAGGAGGGAGGGAAGGATGGGGAGGGGCCAGGAGGGAGGAGAGGATGGAGAGGG
>CM053580.1:583379711-583390828 GCA_028627135.1 Pseudochirops cupreus
AATGGGGAGAGGCTAGGAAGGAAGGGAGAATGGGGAGGGGCCAGGAGGGAGGAGAGAATGGGGAGGGGCTAGGAGGGAGGAGAGGGTGGGGGAAGGGTCAGGAGGGAGGGGAGGATGGGGAGGGGCCAGGAGGGAGGGGAGGAGAAGGAGCAGAGACTCCCAAGAAGAGCGGACCAGAGAGAGCAGATGAGAGGGAAAAGAACAGGAACAGAAAGTATTCCAGGTCCAGGGAAATCCATCAGTGCTGAAGTTCAAGACAGGGGCCCTGAGTTCAGATTCTCCCTCCAAACTTGCTGTCCATGAGACCATGGGCACTTCTCTGGGGTCGTTTCCTTCTGTCTAAGAAGGAGGCTGGGTAGTCTTGGAGACCGTACTGAGTCTCTGCTGACATGGATGGTGTGGAATTTGGCAGGGCCAGGAGTGCGGGGTTATGTGGGCTGGCACCTGCCTCTCACCCTCTCTGGCTCACACCTGCCCTGATTCCTCCTCCCTCTCCCTGCCGCCCAGATCTCCCTGCCTGCCTCAGATGAGGGCAGCAGCCCCACGGACAGCTCGAGGGCCAGTTCCGAGGGAGAGGACGACAGCACCCTGGAGCTGCTGGGCCCCAAGTCCCGGAGCCCCAGCCCGGGCAAGATGAAGAGGCACCGGAGTCGCAGCCCCGGCCTGGCCAAGTTCCCCGGCCTGGTTCTCCGACCTTCCTCCCGGGAGCGGGGCACGAGCCGCAGCCCCTCCCCCCAGGGCCACCGGCCCCTCAAAACCCCCAGCTCGGGGTCGGGCGCGAGCACCAGGAGCAAGGAGAAGAAGGGAAAGGCGGGCCTGAGCCCCGAGGAAGAGGACCCGCCTCTGCCCGAGATGCCCGGGCCCTGGAACTTCCCCCTGCCCAGCTCCCTGCCCCGTCCGGTGCCCCGCACCCTGGGCCTCCTGCCCTCCCTGCGGCTGGAGCCTGTCCTTGGCAGCCAGTGGCGAGGCGAGCAGGAGCAGGAGCAGATCAGCCCAAAGAGCCCCAGCCATCCCCCCCGGAGCCCTTCTCCCAGCCCCAAGAACCAGCAGGGGGTGGAAGACGGGCCCCTAGGGCCCTGAGTGGGAGCCGCCCCCATAAAGAGCCCGCTCGCTCACTGTGCGCTCCCTCGCAAACATCCGGCTAGACCAGCCAGGGTTCCTCCTGCAAGGCCTGCTGGCCATCTGGCTGCCCCATCCGTGGGCAGGGGCAGGAGGGCCTTTACCTCCGGGCTGCACCTCCCTCTCCATCCTGGACCCTAACCTGTGACAATCACCGCCCCCTTGCTTTCCCCAAGCCCAAGCTGGGTGCAGGGGGGCTGGGGGCTGTGCCGAGCCCCAGCTGCTAGCCATCATCCTGAGGATTGTTTATTAGGAATAAAAGTCGGATCTCTGACACTCTCGTTTGGATAGCGGTTGGGGTCGGAGGGGAAGGGGTGTAATTCTAAGGATCTCAGAGCCAAACGGAGCTTCAAAAGTCCAGGCTATAAATCAGCAGGCGTCCATGTTTAGACCTCCTCGGACGGGGAGCTTACTACCTCACAAGGGAGTCCATCCCACACGTGGCTGGCCTTAGCTGTCATTTGTCTCTGTGCCATTAAGGATGGCAGATTCAGAGCCAAGGGATCATCTCATCAAAGTCCCTCTTTTCTTGTTGTTTTTTTTAAATAGGTACGGAAAAGACCCAAAGAGGCTGGGTCACTACCCCCCCCCCCCAAGGTCCCACAGGTCCTGAATGAGCAGCAGGGCTGGCTGGGATCTGAACCCATGCTCTCATCCCAGATCCATTAAGAATGGCTTGCCTTCAGGAGCCAAACCTAATTTCTCTCCCACCCACTCAAAGCAATGAACATTTATTAAGCACCTACTGTGTGCTCAGGGCTTTACAATCCTCTTTTTGATCCCTTCAAGGTAGTTATTATCCCCATTACAGATGAGGAAACTGATGCAGACAGAGGTTAATAAGTGTCTTGTCCATGGTCACACAGCTAGTAAGTGTCTGAGACAGGATTTGAGCTCAGATCTTCCTGACCCCAGGCCCATATAAAGAATGGCTCGATGGACCTTGGGTATCAGTGAACTTCAAATGACTTCCTAGGGCTTACAGATCCTTTTTAGGACAATTTCTCCCCAGGATACCTTGAGGTTTTAACCGAAGGGCTTCTAATGAGCTGTTCTTAATTTGCCACACATGAAGTGTATATTGTATCCAATGCACATGGGGATGGGGAGGAGGAGAGACGCCCAGGCCAGGTGTGTCCAGGTGCTCCGGGTGTGTCCAGGTGTATCAGCACCTCTGTGGAGACCTGCTGAGGGCACTGAACCGATAAGAACCCTGAAGAATCAGAGGCACACTGCAAAGGAGGATGTTTATCTTCCATAAAAGTGAAAAACAGTCCCCCAAGGAGCTTATGTTCTCTCCTCCCCCCCGCCCCGGGGGTGTGCTACTATCCATCCACAGATGTGGAAATGCAGAGGAATTGGAGGGGGAAAGGTTCACTAATAACTAAGGGGATCGATCAGCAAACATTGAGTAGACACCTACTGCATACCAGACACTGGGGGTATAGACAAAAATGAAAACCCATACCTTCAAGCTCCCATTTGAAGGGAGAAACAACATGTCCATGTCTAAGACAAAACAAAAATAAATCTGGGGTGATTTGGTGGAAGCCTGGCTACCTTGGAGGACCAGGAAAGGTTCATGTTGAAGGTGGTTCTTTAGGCAATGATGCTACAAGGGAGAAAGAGGTGAGGCAGGAGGGCATTCCAAGCATGGGGAACAGCCAGGGCAGAGGCATGGAGGTGGGAGATGAAGGATCCAATGGACCAGAGTGACTAATGAACTCTGGGCTTCCCTCACTGTACCAGACTTTATGACAAGTCACTTACCTGTCACCTCATGACATGGGGCAGAAATTAATCTGAATAAAGCCTGCCTTCCTCCTTCAACAACTCCTCCCCCAGTAGAATGGGGGTCTCCCAACGACTTAAACCTGTGTCATAAGCCCTGGGACTTGACTCGGTCTGCAGGCCACTGGGAACGTGAGTTTGTCTGGTGTGGCTGGGTCATTTGGTTCTGATGCCCCACTTTGGACGTGCCACTGAGAAGCTAGAGAGCTTGAGAAGACAGAACGTGTCAATCACTGTGTGCCTGGCCCTGGTGGGTACCAAGGCAAAGTCAGGGACTCTGCCAACCAGGAGCCAGTCAGAGCCCTGATAGCTTGTTAATTAGAGGGCAGGAGGTGGGGGATCAATAGGAGTCGAGTACAGGTCCCCCCAGTATTAATCTTCAGGGTTCTAAGAGGCCTTCCCAGCTCTTTGACAGTCTAGATTCTCAGGTCCCTCCCAGCATTTGTTTTCTAGATTCTAAGGGACTTTCCCAGCTCTGGCATAGAAGGATTGGTGTTTGCCCTTCATTCTCGAAGCAGATAATGACATCAGGAAGGTGATGCCATGACTGCAAGGGAGTTGGATCTAAGGAAGATTGGTGACTAATCCTTGAAGGAGGCCGAGAGTTCAATCACTCCCAAGTCCCCAAGACAATTGCTTCCTATCGAGGCTGTCCCAGGAGACAGGGATTAGCCCCCTTTCTGCTTTTCCTGAGGTTAGAACTACTGGTAATGAGTGGAAATTACAGGGCATTCAAAATGAGCAAAGACTTCCTAGCAATTAGAGCATTCTTACAGTGGAATGGGCGGTGTATGGAGGTGGTGAGCTCCCCGTTGGCAGAGACCCTCAAGTCAAGGCTGGGGGAGCACTGCTCAGGGCTGGCAGGGAACAAAGCCACCAAGGCCAGCCCCCTTATTCTACAGATGGGAAAACTGAAGGTCAGAGAAAGAAAGGCGGGCCCCCAAGGTCAATCAGTTGGTAAACCTCGGAAGTGAGATTTGAACCAGGGTCTTCTGACCCCAGTGCTAGGCTCTGTCCATTTTACTGATTCTTCTTCAGGAAGCAGGTGGACCAGATCCTCCATCCCTATGGTGAGCAGCAGAAAGGGGGACAGGTCCTATCTCTGTCTCCAGGCCCTGTCCTTCCCTTTCCTGGCAGCTCTGGGAGCCCAGCCCTCTGCCTTGGAGACTGAGGCTGGGGAGGAGGTCTGTCAGCAACCACTGAGGCTGGGGCTGAGATTCAAGCCCCACTCTACCTTCTCAGTTCGGTCTGTGGAGCAAGAGAGGAGGGGCGTGTGCTGGCAGTCATGGACAGTGGGGAGGAGGGATGGGGTGGGGGTGGGGGTCCTTCCCAGACACTGAGGAGTCACGAAATGGAACAGAGACCAGCAGAGATGGGGGAGGGGAGTGGAAAAGGTAAAGTCAGAGTTAGGATGGACCTTAGAACAGGTGATGTCAAGCTGGGAGAGGCCTGAGAACAGGGGACATCAGAGCTGGGAGGGACCTGAGAACAGGGGATGTCAAGCTGGGAGGGACCTGAGAACAGGGAATGTCAGGGCTGGGAGAGGCCTTAAAACAGGGGATGTCAAGCTAGGAGGGTTCTTAGAACAGGGGATGTCAGAGCTGGGAGGAGCCTTAGAACAGGGGATATCAAGGATGGGAGGGGCCTTAGAACAGGGGATATCAGGGATGGGAGGGGCCTTAGAACAGGGGATGTCAGGGCTGGGAGGGGCCTGAGAACAGTGGATGTCAGGGCTGGAAGGGGCCTCAGAACAGGGGATGTCAGGGCTGGGAGAGGCCTTAGAACAGGGAATGTCAGGGCTGGGAGGGGCCTGAGAACAGGGAATGTCAGAGCTGGGAGGGAGCTTAAACCAGGGGATGTCAGGGTTGGAAGGGGCCTCAGAACAGGGGATGTCAGGGCTGGGAGGGGCCTCAGAACAGGGGATGTCAGGGCTGAAAGGGGCCTTAGAACAGGGAATGTCAGAGCTGGGAGAGGCCTCAGAACAGGGAATGTCAGGGTTGGGAGGGGCCTCAGAACAGGGGATGTCAGGGCTGGGAGGGGCCTCAGAACAGGGGATGTCAGGGCTGGGAGGGGCCTCAGAACAGGAGATGTCAGGGCTGGGAGGGGCCTCAGAACAGGGGATAGCAGAGCTGGGAGTAGCTTTTTATCAAGTCCAACTCCATTTTACAGATGAGGGAGCTGAGGCTCAGAGTTAGAGAGACTTTCCTAAGGTCACCAACCTTGGGGAGAGAGAGATACTAGGTATGTATAGCTCTGTATGTCTACATCTCCATGTACACACATGTGTGCATATGCCTGTCTGTTTGCCTGTCTCAGAGCTAGGACTGGCTCCTGTCAGTGCAGGCCATGGCCAGCCCACAGGGAGACCAGGAGCACCAAGTCCTTGGGGGGGAGCAGGCACACACCCCCCCCCCGCCTTGCCCCTGCCCCAAATCCCCCTCGTCCCCACCAATTCTCCCCAGTTCAGTATCCATTCACTCCCGGCCCTGGGACAGAGCCTCACAATGTCCTCCATGGCTGATCCCTGGGGATGGGGGAAGGGGGGACGACGTCCTCTAGTCTCCATCCCCCCCACCCCGGTCCCCCAGCAGACACTCTCCAACTCTCACCTGGGCTCGGAGCAGAGCAGCCTGAACCAAGGGGGCAGGAGCAGGGGCCTCCCTGCTGGGGACCTTGGCTCTGGACAGTGGGATGCCAGATGCTTACCCTCAGCAGCTCCTACGAGAGTCACCAAATGAGCTTTATCATTACATCCCAGGAGAGGGAGCAGAGCCCACCTGGCCCGAGGTTACCAGCTCTCAGCTTCACAATATTCCATTTTCATACAACAGACAGTAAAGGATGGGGCCCCCAATAATTTACCCCCCTCCCCTCCCCTTGCCCCTAGCACCACCTGATCCCAAAGGCAGAGGCAGCCCACTAAGTTGAACGACAGGGAGCCAAGGCACATGCTGAGCATGGAAACTGACAGTCCAAAGCCAGGGATGTCTTTGGGAGAGGGGAGGCTAAAGCCTGGCATGGGCTGGTTCCAGCTACCAGGGGATACACAAGAGGATCCTAGCTCCAGACTTGGAGGGGCCTCAGTCCAGCCTCCATAGTTCACAGATGGAGAAACTGAGGCCCAGAATGGTGAATTATCGTGACCCAAATTGTCACGTCCTTCACTTTACAGAACTTTTCCTCTGATCATCCAAGGAGTTGGTGAAGAGTTAGGACTGAACTCAGGTCTCCCGCCTCCCAGCCCAAAGCTCACTGTATCATGCCAGTGACGGCTCACCCACCATTAGCAAAGACAACGAGCTTGGCCAAAGGGCCTGGGATAGGCTGCCTGGTGGGGGCAGTGATGCCCCTGGTCCTGGGGGCAATGCCTTGTCTGCCCTGAGGAGAAGGAGCAGATGCTGCCCAAGAAGGCAGTGGATGGGCCGGATCCACTGGCAGTCAGTACAAAGCCCCAGCTGGGCCTGGCACGCCCCTCAGCAGGGCTGGGCTCCAGGGCGGGCACAGCAGCCTCCACCATCATTGGGGTGCCAACTGCATGGCTGAGACCACCTCGTGGCACCTGTCATACAGAGTCCCAGCCTCTCGAAGCGCCTGCTGGCGCCCCCGGGCCCGCCATCTCCTCTCTCTTCTCGTCTTCCCTCTCTTCTCCACCTCCTTCCCTTTGACTCCACTTGGCCACCCAGCCTGTTTCTTCCACAAATGCCGCAGGTGCCTGGCAGGGACCACCACAGCCCGGGCATCAGCCCTGCAGCTAGGGAGAAGCGGAAATAGGTCAGCAGGCATCTCTGAATCCTAAAATGTCAGGGTTGAGAGGGAGCTTAGAATAGAGAATGTCAAGCTGGGAGGGGCCTGAAAACAGGGGATGTCAGGCTGGCAGGGGCTTAGAGATCATCTGCTCCAATCTCATCATTTTACTGAGGAGGAAGCTGATGCCCAGAGAGTTTCCATTCCTTTGCTAAGGTTGTATAGCTAACATGACTCAGAGCAGAGACTATTGAATGTCTAGAACACAAAGTGCCAGAGCTGGATGGAGCTTCAGAGAGAGCTAGTCCAAAGTCTGAATTGTGTAGAAGAAGAAACCAAAGCTTAGATGGGGAATGTGAATTTTCTGAGGTGGTGGAGGGAGCCTGGGCTGGAGGTCAGGTCTTCCGCAGTCAGCCTTCCCTGGGGCACCTATCCCTGGCACCAGGAACCCCAACAATTCTGCCCCTCCATGCCAAGTTCACTGCTGAAGGCATGGCTCCATGCCACTTGCTAGACAGGGAGTCATCAGTCTCCAATGCAGGGACAAGACAGGAAAGGCAAGGACAGGAGAGTTGGACCCCAGAGGAGGGAGAGTCCCAAGGGGCCTTCGAGGTCATTGGTCCAACTTCCGCCTTATGCAAAGAGTAAAGAGGGGGCATAGAAGGAGGCAGGGTTCTTAGCAAGGGCTTGGACTCTGGTCCTGCATTCTCGGCACCACATCACTCATCCTCTACAACACATGGCCACTCACCCATGGCTGGGTTCACAGTCTTCGGGGGGTCTCAGCTCAAAGCAATTCAGAGCCAGCAGGTTCCAAAGTTTGTCCTTCACCTCATTGGGACTCTGGGTCCTCAGCACCTTGGCCAGCCTGCAGCGGCACATGCACAGACTCAGCTCTTCCTGATAGTCCCTACCTTCCTCCTTTCTGCCCTCCCAGGGCCCATGGAGGTCAGCCCCCTCACCGTCTTGTACAGTTGCAGTGGAAGAGGGTGTGGCTCTCTGAGTTGTACAGCTGGTACTTGGTC
The DNA here is from genome assembly GCA_028627135.1 of Pseudochirops cupreus. NCBI lineage: Eukaryota > Metazoa > Chordata > Mammalia > Diprotodontia > Pseudocheiridae > Pseudochirops > Pseudochirops cupreus. The sequence goes on from CM053580.1 coordinate 583,387,391, forward strand.
TCCTGAGGTTCGATCTTGTACTGACATTGGTCCAGTCGCTGGTAGCATCGGCAGGTCTCTGAAAAATCTAGAGGCAGAGAACGTAGTCTGAGGGACCAAGGAAGGGGCTGGGGGAGCACATATACAAACCAGACCCTAAGCATGCATCCTCGAACACACATCTCTCTGTCTCTCTCTCTCTCTCTCTCTCTCTCTCTCTCTCTCACACACACAGACACACACACACACACACGATCACAATCACAGATAACTGCACGGGAAGCAAATGCCCAGGGGTTACAGTAGAAAGAGCAGGGGCATTGGAGCCAAAGGTATGATGGGTTTGATGCTTAGTGCCTGTGTGACCTTGGGCAAGTCACTTCAGCTCACTGGGCCTCAGTTTCCTCATCAGTAAAATGAGGAGGAGCTCCTGAGGACATTCCTGCTCTAGACTCAATATGCTTATTTTCCCCATGAGGGGCTGGGGCTAGGAGGCCCCTGAGGATACTTCCATCTGTAGAACAACGATCTTATAAGACCTGAGTTTGAATCCCAGCTCTGACAACGAACTGCCACTGTGACCCTGGCCTCAGTTTCCCTATTTGTCAAATGAGGGGGCTATTCCAGATGGCTTTGAGGTCCCTTCCAACTGTAAATCGAGGATATTCCAACACTCAAGACACACGCATTTAAAGCAGGCCTGCACAGGCCTGCACAGCCACAGGCCACTTATGGTCCTCAGGCCATTTGCTCCACACCAAAGGATTTTGGGGGGCTGGCAAAAATGTGGAGGAAAACATCCTCTGTAAGTAGAGGCAATCCTTCGGCTGGCAGCCTGTTGTGCGGGCCTGATTTAAGGACACGTCTTCAATCCTGTCCAACTCTCTTTGTGACCCCATTTGGGAGTTTCTCGTGATTTGTCACTTCCTTCTCCAGTCCATTTTACAGGTGAGGAAACTGAGGCAGACAGGAAGAAATGACTTGGCCAGGGTCACACAGCTAGTAAGTTATTGGAGCCACATTTGAACTCAGTCTTCCTGATTCTAGGCTGGGTTCTCTTCACACTATGATGCCACCTAGCGGTCCCTAAGCGCACACATACTCAGAGCCATAGGCAGGTACACACACACACACACACACACACACACACACACACACAATCACACCCTTGCCTCCACACACCCCTTAGTTCCAATGGTCTTTCTACACACCAACTCATGCATATCATGTAGTCACAATAACTTCCAGATCCCTATGGAGAATCCTATGGAAACAATGCAGTGGTTTTGTAGTTCAAATGTCCTGAGTTCAAATTCTGACTCTCCCACTGACTACCTATATGGCCTCGGCATAAGCCTCAGTTTCCTCAGCTAAAATCCCAGGTTTGGTCCAGGTGACCTGCATTGTGTCTCCGACCCAATGACTCTCTCATCCCATAAAGCAGTTTAGACGCAAATCTGCCTACTGCCCATGGGGTGCAGGGCTGGGCACCCAGAAAGAGTTTGCTAACATGCTTCATTGAATCATACTTCACTCCTACAAAGCAACAGATAAAAATAATCCCTGAATCACAGAATCTCAGAGCTGAGCAGGACCTCAGAAACATTTAATCCAGCTCAAACCTGAACAAGAATCCCACCTACAGAAACGGATGGATTAAACAAGCATTTATTAATTACCTATTGTGTGTCAGGCACATAAAAGAAAAAAAATCAGTCCCTGCCTTCGGGGAGCCAACATTCTAATGGAAGAGACAACATGTGTTTGTTGTTCATTAACAAAGAAGCATTTGTTAATCACTTACTGTATGGCTCACGCAGTGCTAAGAACTTGAGACACAAGGAAAGGCAAAACCCAAGTCCTTGCCCTCAGGGAACTCCTAGTCTAAGGTGGGAGAAAAACATGTAAATAACTGGGTACATTCAAGACATAAACAGGGAACGAAGGCAATCTTAGATTGAGACAAGTGTCTTGCATAAGGTGACATCTGAACTGTCTTAGAAATGGTCCTCCATCTCCTGCTTGAAGACCTCCAGCACCTCCTGAGGAAGTCCATCCCACTTTAGGACCTCTCTCATTGGTAAGAAGTCTGTCCTGATTTTCATCCTCCATCAGCTTCCCTCCATCCCCCTCACTCAAGTACAAGCCTTTGTGGACACACTCAGGCAAACACACCTGGGCACACACATCAGCAGCAAGGCTGTCATTCATTTCTACAGTGATTTAGGGTTTTTAAAGCCCTTTACATCCATTATCCTCTGATGGTCACAACGTGAGCTGGGCTCTACCAGTGTTTTTTGCTCCCATTTTACAGAGGAGGTTACTGAGGGAGGGAAAGAGTCATACCTCCTCCCATCACCCAGGGGACCACAGGCATCTTAGAGATCTCCTCTAAGAGGCTACTCACCCTGGTAGAGCTTCTTATCCAGTGGATGGAGATTGGGCTTTGAATGAGCATCGCCAGGAGCTGGGGTGTCTGGTGGTCCCTCTGTGGGGTCTCTGGCTGCTTGTCTCCCACCAGGCCTATGTCCTCTGCCTCGAGGTCTCCCCTCAGGGTAGAGGTCCCCAGCCACCCTCACTGGCTTTCCTAGAGTGGTCACCAGGCTGGAAGTCAGGCCAGGGAGAGTTGGAGATGGTGGTTGGGTACTAATGTTGACTTTCTGTGGACTGCTGGGCAGAGATGGGGGAGGATGGAAATGGGACCCAGACCCCTTGGGCCCTACACTCTGCATTCCATCCATCTGCCTCTGCTGCTTTCTCTGGGAAGGCTTTGCCCCATGGCCAGGCTGGGTCGCAGTCACGTTATAGCGACTCTGCTGGAGAAGCCGGGCTCGAGGAATGGAGCCATGTTTCCTACACCTGGTGAGGAGACAGAGGAAGGAGAAGAAGGTCCCAGGCTCCCGGATGTTCAGCTAGAATAGCCCAAAGAGGCCATCTGGTCCTACCCCATCATTTTACAGAGTTTAAGGAAACTGAGCTTCCAGGGGCCTTGGGGTCTCTACCTGCATTTTGGGGACTCTCCAGCCACAGCTCAGAGAGGCACCTCCATGGGGTGGGACAGCACACAGGAAGCATTTAATAAAGACCCTTTAGCTGCCTGGCTGGAAGAGGCCCCAGAAGAATGCCAGCCCAGCCCTGGAGACCAGCCTGGAGCCTGGACACTGCTCTGAGCCTCAGTTTCCTCCTCTGTCAAACAGAGATAGACACTCTGATTCTACCAGCCCCAGTGTGGGAGATCAAGCTAATCTGTGACCTCAAAGGAGAATGCCAACAGAAGCAAGTATAGGAAATGATCGTGACTTCCCACCCACTGGCACCAACCCGCCACTGGGGAGGGGGAGGGAAAGGCAGAAGCATTTCTACAGTGCCCCCTGCGAGGCAGGCTCTGTGCTAAGTGCCTTCTGACCAACACGATCTCATTTGAGCCTACTCCCTGACCGTCTTCATGAAAATCCTGTT
>CM053580.1:583390928-583405727 GCA_028627135.1 Pseudochirops cupreus
TCTCAGGCCCCTCCCAGCCCCAACATCCCCTGTTCTCAGGCCCTCCCAGCCCTGACATCCCCTGTTCTCAGGCCCCTCCCAGCTCTGACATCCCCTGTTATAAGGTCCTTCCCAGACCTGACATCCCCTGTTCTCAGGCCCCTCCCAGCTCTGACATTCCCTGTTCTCAGGCCCCTCCCAGCTCTGACATTTTCTGACCCTACTCTGAGAGACAATGGCCCTGAAGCTGGAGAGGATGGGCTGCACCTCCCTTCTCCCCTCTCATCCAGCCTCCTGGAGAAGGCTGTCAGGAGGCTGCCTTACTGGTTTGGTGCCCTTGGGGATGGGCTGCCGCCTATTCCCGGCCTTCTCTGACCTCGGACAAGAAGGGGGTGGAGCGACAGATCATACAATGGAAGATTCCTAGAAGATTCCTAGATGCATGGAATCCAGGCCCCTCATTTTCCAGATGAAGAAACTGAGGCCCAGAGCGAAATGACCCACCCAAGGTCACTAGGCAGCGGCAATGAGAACTATCCATTCCTCTGCAGGTTAAGATTCCAAGGAACGTCTCCCTAAAACAATCCTCTCAAGATCAGGAGAGGGTGGATACTTATCCTTATTACCTCATCTGACAGGTGAGGAAATTGAAACTGGGACAGTGGCACGGGTAGCAAATGTGGAGCCGTAGAGGGAGGACGCCCTTCCAGGCACACACTCTACACTGGCCATGCATCCCCAGAACAGGAGCTGGGGCTGGGTGGCCCCAGCCCTCCAGCTAATGGGGAGGAGAACCGGGAGGCACAAAGGGGAAGGGAAGGGGGCTATGGAGGAGGGGAAGGGGGAATCAGCCTGGTAAGAGGAGGGCTTGGGAAGAAAGTGGGGAAGAGTGTGAAGTGTGCAATCAGGCTACCTACCCACCCCACCAGTACCACTGGATACACTCCTCCTTCTCCTCCAACACAAAGCAGGGAATTTCCAGCAGATTGAAGAAAGTGGCGCCCACAAAGTCCGAAATGGCATCCTGTTGACTCTGGAGACAACTGTGGAACCTGGTGCCCAGAACCCAAAGGTTGGTCCCTTCAACCCCTCAAGGCAGGGGGACCCTGAAAGTTGGGGCAAGTTGGAAGAGCCCTTACCAACTCCCCTGCCTCCCAGTCCTCTGCCCCCAGGAACTCAGAAAATTCAGAGGTTCAAGGGATTAGAGATGGGAGAGCCCTCATTTAATGCAGGGGTCCTTAGCCTTTTTTGTGGCATGGACCCCTCACACATTCTCCTTTTCAGAACAATAGTTTTAAATGCATTAAATTAAATACCTCAGATATCAAAACAATTCTATTAAAATAAAGATGTACCTTTTCCCATCTAAGTTCACCCCCTTTGAAATCTATCCACAGACCCCTTGATTTTCCATGGACCCCAGGTTAAAAACCTCTACTCTATTCCACACACACCTACCCCACCACACCAGTCCCTGTTCAAATTGAGGCAATTGAACCCCAAAGCCGGCTAAGGGACTCTCTCAAACCCAGGCTCCCCCAACTGTCAGGGCTCTTCCCATGACACTGTGGTCCCTCTCTACCGGGATTCCCTCCCCACCCGCAGGAATGGGATCGATGTAGAGCTAGTTCCCCATTTGACAAGGAAACTGAGACCGACAGAAATCACAAGACCAGTCCAAGATCACACGAACGTAACAGTATTGAAGGTTAAGATTTGAGCCCTGGTTCCCTGCCTCCTTCATTCTGTTTCTTCCATTAGCTTCGGTCCAGGAGTATCTCCTGAGTAGGGGCGACCCTGTCCGTCCACTCACCTGGAATCACAGTCACAATGGGAGATGGTGTGGAAGCGATAGTTCCGAATGCCATAGTTATACTGAAAGGGTGCGATGTTGTGGACACAGAGGTCGTGGTCCCGGCAGCAGAGGTCTGGCCCCTGGAAGATCCCTGTGGGATGAGATCAGGCTCGGTAGGCAGAAGGAGGAAGCCCCATCTCCCCGCACTGGTCTAGGGGTCAGACGAGCCAGGGCTCCCCCTCTCTGGGTCGCCCCATCCTGAGCCCTTGGATTCCCGCGCCAGAGTACGAGAGCTTTCTTTTCCATCATCCTCGCACAGTAGAAAGAGATTTGAAGCTGGCCACCGAATCCAACCCTCTCATTTTCCCGAGGAGGGAACAGGCTCAGATGGGTAAAGTCATCTGCCCACTATCGCTTTCTTACAGGTCAGAAGCGGCTGCCAGAATTTGAACCCATATCGTCCGACCTTCAATCAATCCACCTTCCCAATGCTGTGTCCTTGCCTCCTGCAGACTCAGCCCAGCCCAAATAAGAATCTTCTTGAAGCCAGGCCTTTCAGCTGGGAAGCCTGTCTTCTTGGAGACCCCCGGGATGAGAGCCTGGTGACTTACCCAGTTCTGTGGAGTTCGCCGCAGAATCCCCTACTCCGCACCAGAGAGTCCCAGGCATGGTCCAACCCCTCCTCACACGCCGGTGGCCAGCCGCTGCCTCGAGCCCTTCCTCCCCTTCAGCTCGTCCTTTGATCCCCTCTCTCCTGGTGCTCGGTGGTTCCTCCTCCATCCTGCCACAGGCGTCCTGCCGCTCCTGGAGGGCTTCCACGGCCCGCTGCAGCGGAGGATTTGGGGTGTGCGCAAAAATGCTGCCCCTCTCCTGAGCGCATGCAGCCTGGTAAGACAGAACAATGGTAGCTCCCTCCCAAAAGGCACACTCCAGCAGGTGCCCCTGCTCATTCCAACTGGCATGGAATAGAGCCAGCCCATTTGGGCCCTGACTCAGGAAACTCAGCGACTGGAGGGGAGAGGCGGGCACCGTCCTGGGCACTGCCAAGTGACAGAAGGTGCTGTCCCAGCTGAAATTTGGCACTGCCCTCTCCTTTGCCGGCACTGCCCCCAGGGAGACCAGTGCCCACAAGAACCAGCCTAGGTGTCCCATACCAGCTCCCCTCACCCCTAGCCTGGTCAGACAGAGCCCCAGACCCAGGTCCCCTTCAGCCCACTTGGAGACCGTCCCACAAGGCTGCCTAGCAGCGGAAGTGAAGCTGGGCTTGAGGAAGAAGCGGCTTCTGGACCAATGAATGGAGGGGCAGGAAGGCAGGCACCAGCAGCAGACTTCCAGGAGGAGGATGGAGCATATGGGGTGATCTCTGCTCTGTAACTGAATCCACCAGCCACGCTGTGCCCCAGGGAGGCCTCTGATTGGCTCAAAACCTTTAAAGCCACCTGGCCCCATGCCCCACCCGCCCTGGGAGTTTCTGCCGGCTACCTGAAAGCCAGGACTGGGAAGTCAAGAGAGGGAGGTTGGAATGCCATACCTGCTCCCCTGATGCTTAACCTGCTTCTCCTTAGTAAAACAAGTAGGTCCCCAAGCTTCCCTTTCACCTAGAGCAGTGGAGCTGGGAACACTGGGAAGCTACCTAGTTCCTTCTGGGAGGAAAGAGGAGGCCTTTATTGCAAGGTGATGGGCAGGGCTCCAGTGCCAGGGAAGGGACTGGCACTGCCCCACCTGTCACACATCAGCTGGCATTGGGCCATCGAGTAAATTGGCTAGTAATGAGGTGCAGGGCCAAGGAAGGGTTTAGGCCACTAGGGTTCAGGGTCCTGACCTATGGGGGAGGTGGTAAGTCCTGGCCATGTCCCCAGTCCCTGGACCTGTCTCAGAAGCAGCCATCCCAGTTCCTGGTAAATTTTAGGGTGACAAGGGCCAGACTGCAGTTCCTGCTGCCTGGTGCCACACTTGGCCTATTCTCTCCTCACCCCACCCTCTGACCTGGGTCTTGGCCTTAGAACTCTGGGATTGAGCCAAAGTGCCTGCAATACAGCCTCCCCCTGGCTTTATCATTCAGTCACTGGGTTAGGCTTTGGGAGGTGGCCAGTGCAGGGAAGCAGTCCACAGTGCCGGAGGAGCCCTGCATTTGGAACAGGGCCCCTGGGCTCCAGGCCCAAGCTGGTGCTTTGGACTGGGAAAGCTCCAGAGGCCCTGAAAGGGGGAGCGAAGGACTTGTCCACAGCCACACATCAAGTGAGCCCTGGAGAGAGCTTGATAAGGAATTGAATGCTGGACTGTGAGTCCAAAAGAGCCAAGTTCAAATCAGGCAACCTGCCTGATTTGCAACCCTGTCCTCATGACCCTGGACAAGTCAACCACCTCTCTGAGGCTCAGTGTCCTTTGTAAAATGGGGGAATTTGACTAGATGGCCTGTGAGGGGTTTCAGCTCTGGACCAAGGAGGCTACGATGTACGTGTGCATGCATGTGGGGCATGTGTGTATACAATTCAAACAGCTGCTTTTCCAGATGAGGAAAATACTCAGATAAAATCATACGTGTATTCACAGACACACATGAATCCAGAGGCCACTCAGCCCAACCCCCTTCATTTTACAGAGAGGGAAACTGAGGCCCAGATGGGGAAGTGACCTACCCCCAGGCTCAGGGCCCTTCCCTCTGATTCCGAGGTTGCTGACTCATCCTAAGCCTTCATTCTGGAAAAGGAGAAAAAAAACCAGCACCAGCCTTTTCTTAGGAGGAAAACGAATGTGGGGTTTGGGGACGGGAGTTATCTGTAGCTGGCAGCTGTTCTTTCCCCTGTCGTCCATCCCCCAGCCCAAGGTCGCCCTGTCACCCCGGCAGCTGTAGGTGGGGAGGCTACTCCCTGAAGCTGGCAAAAGGCCTTAGCCTTCTTGGAGGAGGAGGTGGCCTGGGGGGGCCCTAGTCGGGTTCTGATTCTGCCTTTGCTTTCTGTGTGACTCTGGGCAGGGCAGGTGTCACGTTTCTCATCTGCAAAGTAGGAATGCTCTGCAGGGGGCTGGGTAGAAGCACCTCCCAAGCCCTCACCTTCTCCAGAATTGTGAGGCCTCCCTGGGCAGCAGAGTCCAGAACCCAAGGATCTGGGTCCCGATGCCTCCTCAGTTTCCTGCCCTGCAAATATGTCAGCTGGACTTCTTCATTTCTGCAGTCGCTCTAACTCTGCTTCTCCGATCCTTTGATCTGGCTTTGAATCTTGGCCATATTCCCTTTGTGACCTTGGCCATGTCTTTTCCCCTCTCTGTGACTCAGTTTCCTCCTCTGTGAAAAGAGAAGGTTGGCCTAAGATGAACGCTAAGGTCACTTTTTGCTTTAAAGCTAAGATAGTATAAACACTGTGAATAATTAATAACAATTCCTCAGCTCTCCTGTCCTCCTCCTGCCCCCAGGCACAGCCTCATCCTTACTAACTCTTATCAGAAGACAAGTAGGTTTCAGTAAGGAAGAGCCTGGGACTTCGGATGGGGAATGGAGACCTCATCTCCTTGGTGGTGAGTGGCTAGGTAGGGCAGGGAAGAGAACCCGAGAGTCAGCCCTGAGCCTCCCCCCATCAGCCTCCCCTCCAGAAGCTAAGGGGAGGCCAGGATCTCTCCTCAGCCCCACCCCCACTCTGCTCTCTGAGGCACCGGGTCAAGCCGGAGACAATGAAGAAAGATGTCAACTGGACTGGAAAAGCATCTGGTCCCCGGGGGCCTAGGGCTTAGGCCAAAAGCTATGAGCAGCCTGGGAATCAGCCAAGCCCAGGCCTTGCCTGGCCTGAGCCAAGAGAGAGGGAGCCTGGGGCACTCCCTGTTGGGGGCAGGGAGCTTTTCATTGTGGAGAGAGAGAAGAGGGGAGGAAAGGAGGAAACTCAGAGATCTGAGGGCCCGGACTAGGGGGAGGAAGCCCCCGGCTCAGACCAAAGGAAGCTCCCTCCCTTAGGAATTCGTGAGCAGGTCCCTTGTGTAAGAGGTTTAGAAAGGGGAAATTCCAAAGAGAAACCAATCAGTGATTGTCCATCAGCCATTATCAGGTCCTTCTCCATTCTATGCTAAGATTTAATTCACAGCCCAATACAATGGAACAGTCCTTGAGAGGTACAGGAGCATGGGGAAAATGGGCTTAGTCTCAGCCAGAGGAGGAGGTTAGGCTGGGGAGTCAGGGGGCTTTCTGGAGGAGGTGGCCAGAAGTGGCTCAGGACAGAGGGAAAGAGCATGTTACTTAGAGAGCCAGGAAAGGTACTTGGTGGACGAGACAAGGATTAGGCCCAGGTTTGCTGCTCCAGAGCCAAAAATAGAATCCTTTCCAGGTTGGCCTTGGGTAAGCAGATGAATATGGTTCTGCTGGACCAGGACGCCTCACATGAGTGAGGCCTTCCTTGGGGAAGGAGTCAGGAGGGATGAGGAGGGATGCAGGGAGGGATGGAAGGCCAGACAAGAGCACAGCCAGTGAAAAGGGAATCAGAAGGCCTGGGTTCAAGTCAGATGAGTGTGGCATTCATTTACGGTGTGACATGAGGCAAATACCTTCTGCCCTCTGGGCCTCAAGTGACCTGTCTGTTGGACTTTGTAGTTCTTCCAGTTCTGAGCAGCATGGTCTTAGGGTTTCAGAGTCAAAAGACCTGAATCCTGAATCGGTCACTGCTGACCTCAGTTGTAAAAAGAAGAGATTGGCCTTGAGGGCTTCTGAGGCCCTATTCAGCTCCCAGTAGGAGTATGAGCCAGAGAGGGCACAGTCTGAGACCTGTCAGGGCCTAGAGGGAGGCCGGGGGGGGACCAGTAAATCATCAGGGAAGTCATATGAGATCAATGTGGAAAGTGAGGTGGGAGCTGGATGGCAAAGGGCTTTCAATGCCCAACTGACAACAGGCAACAGGGAGCCATAGAAGGTTTCTGAGCAGGGGAATGACTTGGTCAAACTTGTTCTTTCTAAATATTCTTTTGGTGACTGAGAAGAGGATGGGCTGGAGAGGGGAGAGACCAGTGAGGCAGACCCGTTAGGAGGCCATTGCAGTGGACCAAGCAAAAGGAGATGAAAGCTAGGGTGGAGGCTGTGGCCATATGAAGGGAGGGGAGGGCACGGACAGCAAATGCGCTTGTTGTGCGGGGTAGAATCAACAAGACTTGGCAGCAGATGTGAAGGGAAGAGCAGAGAACGACTCCCAGGTTTGGACACTGGAAAGATGGTGGCTCCCTCAACAGCCATCTAGAGTTAGAAGGAGGGGAGGGCTTCCACTATAGACAGGCCTGTGGGTACACAGCTGGAGGTGTCCAGCTGGCAGTTGGAGACCCAGGTCTGAAAATCAGGAGAGAGGTCAGGGCTATGGATGTAGACCCAGGGACAGTCTGCATGGAGGGGAGAGCTAACTTCATGGAAGCTGATGAGGTCACCGGAAGCAAGAGGATACAGGCTTAGTTAGCACCCAATGAGGATCATTTGCAATGATTGGAATTGTTTATTCTGGTGAAGAGAAGACTGGGAGGGACAAGGGCGTCTTCCAGCATTAGAAGGGTGACCATAAGGAGGGAGTAAGGTTTGGATGGCTTGGCCCCAGTAGGCAGGGCTGATTGGGTGAAGGCTGATGGCAGAGGGAGATCTGGGCTCAGTGGGAACACCAGCACTCTGCACTGTCCCAGGGCTGTCTGCTACCCCTCCCCTGTGGTCTCCCATCTGTGGGGAAGCTGAAGAGAGAACACTCCTTCCTGTGCAGTTCTTTGTGAATTAGTCACAGAGATTCCCACCATGCTCGGATCTGTGACCTAACCACGACGGGGTGGAGACAACGGGTGGGTAATTTCTAGAACACATGTGTAGACACGTTATTTGAAGATCTGGATCTGAGGTCTGCATCCTCCACTGATCCATTTCATAACCCTGAGAGAGGCTTCCTCCCCTCCCTAGAGCTCAGTTTCTTATCCATACAATGGAGGGGATACTAATTAATTGTTGGTCCTCTTCCCCCATGGGGAGCTGGGGCACCATGATGCACAGAGAGCTGCACTTAAAGCAGGAAAGACTTATCTTCCTGAGTTCAAATCCAGCCTCAGATACTTACTAGCAGTGTGGCCCTGGGCAAGTCACTTCACCTTGTTTGCCTCAGTTTCCTTATCTGTAAAATTAGCTGGAGAAGGAAATGACAAACTCAGACACTAGCAGTGTGGCCCTGGGCAAGTCACTTCACCTTGTTTGCCTCAGGTTCCTCATCTGTAAAATTAACTGGAGAAGGAAATGGCAAACCACTCCAGTGTCTCTGCCAAGAAAACCCCAAATGGGGTCACCAAGAGTCAGACATGACTGAAAAACCAAACCTCATATTTTATAGATCAGTCAACAAACATTTATCTAGTGTTTACTACACTGTGACAGCCGTTGTGCCAGATACTGGGGGTATAAAGTCAAAGGAAGAAAAAGAAACACTCCCTGCCCTCGAAAGGCTTACATTCTCCAGGAGGCAAAGTGCATTTTGTAAGAATATGCAAATGCATAAGAGCAAACACAAAATCACTGGGGGAGGGAGAGGAGGGGGCGGGCGAGGCCCTACCCCTGGGGAGGGGGCCCCGAGAAAGGTTCGGCAGAAGATGGGGCTTAAGCTAAGTCTGTACAGAAACCAGGGACTGAGGGTGAAGGGGGTAGAGCGCTCCAGGTGTGAGGGAGGACAGTCTGGGAGCTCTTTGGAGTGGAGGGAGAGGAGGGTGTGGAGATCAAGGGGGCCAAGCTCTGAGGACTTTAAATGACAAAGGATTCCCTGTTTGGCCCTGGAGGTAATAGGGAACTATGGGAGGTTAAGGAGGAGGGGGTGTAAGAGTGGAATCTCATTCAGTCAGGTTCATGTTCTGGTAGGGGTGTGTGTGTGTGTGTGTGTGTGTGTGTGTGTGTGTGTGTGTGTGTGTGTGTGTGTGTGTGTGTGTGTGAATGTGTGTGTATGCATGCTCACTCGAGTGCCACAGATTAGGGGAAGTGACTGGCCCAAGGACACTGAGCATCAGTCAAGGCTGACTTTTCATTCTTCCTCACTCCCTGTGAATGACTCACCTGTGAGATTCTAACTGGGAGGCCGCCCAGAGCTCCTGTGGATCCTTGAAGTCTGGAGCCGTCATCAGTTAGTCAATGGATGAGCATTCAGGCCGTGCTTCTGATGTGGGGCTTTACAAATATTAATTTGTCTGGGAGGGAGGGAAGAGGAGAGACCGAGTGCAAACAGCTCTGGACAGATAAGCTACAAACCAGATAAAGGCGCCAGCGTTAAGGGAGATTGGGAAAGGCGTTTTAGCTAGGACTCAAAGGAGGCCAGGGAAGCCCAGAGGAGGAGGAGATGTGGAGGGAGTGTGCTCCTGGCAGGGGGCACAGCCAGGGGAAATGCCCTGAATCAGGAGATGGGGCGCCTTGTGTGAGGAGCAGCTGGGAAGCATGGTCACTGGGTCACAGAGCACATGGGGGGAGGGAAACGGTAGAAGACTGGGAAGTGGGGAGGGGGCAGCTTTACAAGCCGAAAAGACCTGGGTTCAAGCTCTGTCCCTCCCACATACAATTGGGTGGCAACTCCTCAGATTCTCCTTTATAGAAAAGGTGCCCCTCCGACCTGGCTGAAGGAGCTCCCTTCCTGGGAATTCCAATAAATGACCGACCTTTCTCTGGTATCTTTGGGTTGGCCGACCACTTTACCAGCATTATCTCACTTAAGCCTCATAATGCCTCATTGTCAGTGCCTTTATCCATATTCCACAGTTGAGGAAACTGAGTCTAGAAGTAAAGACACTTGTGCCTAGGATCCCACCAGATCTAGCCCTCCACCCACCACCCCTAAGTTCTGCCCTGCCCATCCTTCCAAAGTGCTGCACACACCTGTCTGTCCTGTCCAGCTCTTCATGACCCCATTTGGGATTTTCTTGGCAGAGAAACTGGAGTATGAGTAAACTACATAGGGTATGAAATATGTGGAGTAAAGTCCATTCCCTTCTCCAGCTCATGTTACAGCTGAGAAAATGGAAGCCAACAGGGTTAAGTGACTTGCCCAGGGTCACACAGCTAGTAAGTAAGGGGAAGCCCTGCCTACCTCCCAGGGCTGGCGAGGTCAGGCTTAGGTAAGGTCACACTGGGGAAAGCGTGTGGGCAAACTGAAGGGAGGGGAGATATTAGGAGGAGACTCATATTGGGAGCATGAGCCCCTGAGGGTGTGGACCAGAGGGGGAGGAGGAGGAGGAAGATTACAAAAGAGAAAGTCGGTGTAAGGAGCTGGGGGTGGCCCTTGAGTTCTGTCCAGGTTTGGGCTTCCCCAGGGGAATTCAGCCTGAGAGGAGGGGCCACCCCACTCGATTCTCCAGGTCCCTACTTTGTGCCAGGTGAAGACACAGAGAAATGCCTAAAAGTCTCTGCCTTCTAGGAGCTGACGTTCCACTGGGGATAATGCAAGCACACAGATAAGGGAATGTCTTTAAATTTTAGTTTTATTTCTTTCATTAATTTTAACATTCATTTTTTAAAACGTTGAGTACCCAGTTCTCTCCCTTCCTCCCACCCCTCTCCCATCCATTGAGAAGGCTGGAAAGATGCTATCTTGCTATACCCCCAAAGTCATACAAAGCCTATTTCCATATCAGATAAGTAAATATTTAGAAAAAATTTACGCAAACTATTTTTTGGGTGGAGAGAACATTACTTGGCCATACTAAGCTCATAGGTTTAGAGCCAGAAGGGTTTCTAGTTCAAACCTCCATTTGACCAAGAGGGAAACTGAGGCCCAGAGAAGGGTCCTGAGGCTAGTGAGGAGCAGACCTAAGGGTCATAGCTCTGAAGGCTACATTCCAAGAGCACTTCCAGTCCCAGAGCTACGTTCCCATGACTTGGTTTGGTCACCCTCTTATTCTACAGAAAAGGAACTGAGACCCAAAGAGAGGAAGCTGGGGCTGGAAGGTGGTCCCAGGGGCTGTTCAGTCCAACCTCCTCACTTGCTAGAATGAAGGGATTTACCCAAGGCTACTCAGTTAGTATGGATCAGGGCGATTTGCCACTGGCCGCAATGGCTCTGGAGGAGATAGTGAGGCTGGTGACCTTGCACAGCCCTCCCTCACTTAAATCTCATTCCCTTGCACATCGTGGCATCACCTCCCTGATGTCATAGTCCTCTCCCAGAATGAAGGACAGTACTTGTTACAGATGAGATTTGAACCCAGACCCTGTGGCTCTTCGCACTGCCCCACACTGCTCTCCCACCAGGGAGCCTTTCAAGGGAGCAGCAGATGAGATTTAAAGACCCCACTTTTTGTATTCTCTGAGTCCAGTGCTTTTTTGCCCCTCAGTAGGACACTGGGAGAACAGAGCCACAAAGCTGGTCCTGAGGGATCCTGGGGGCAGAAGGGAGGTCTCTGACTGCCGAGGCCTCTCAGACTGACAGATGGAGTAACAGGTGGTCCCGCCCCTCCCCCTCCCCCTCCCCCTCTGGGACCCTGCTGCTAACCATTGTCCCCTTGCAGACCTTCGAAAGGAGCAGGGATTGAGGTCTGGATATACAGCTTTGGAGGGCTGTACAGGGCACAGGGCTAGGTTAGGGGGACCACCTGGCCATGGTGCTGAGTGGGTGTGGGCACAGGACAAAGGACACTTGAATGAGAGCTTTGGGAAGGGACCAACCCCTTCAGTAACAGGCCTAAAGACTTGTCCGAGGTCACACAGGTGGTTAGTCCTAGTTTGAAGCTAGGCCCTCAGACTCCAGGTAGCTGTGGTCACTCCTCTGTTTATAGGAGGTCACTTCTTCCAACAACCCCATGAAATAGGTACTTGTTGGTTCTTGTTGCTCCTGATACTTCTGAACAAGGACAGCCAGCTCACCCCCCTTCTCCCCACTACCATGTTGGGGCTGGGACTGCCACCTCCAAAGGTCCAGCCAGGGATGTCCCCAAGGAGCCTCACATGGGGGAGCTCCTGGGCCTTGGCACATGATGGCATGGAGCCTCACTGGGTCTCCTGGCACCATCTTCCTTCCACGTCAGGGCAGCTGAGATGCTTCATGGGGAGGGGAAGGATCCCTTTGATAAGTATAGCTGGTTTCCATCCCGTCCCTCAGGCAAAGAGGAGCTAGGAAACCAGCTAGGAAATGGGATGTTTCCAGCCTGGAGAAGCCTCCTTCCAACCACCTGGGCAGTCCCCTGACCTCCTGAAGACTGTTTCAAGTCAGCTGTAAAATGAAGGAGTTGAACCCAGTAGCCTAAGACCCCTCTGAGCTCGAGACCTAATCCCACGAGCTTAATTTTGTGACTGTGGGACATGGCCATGCCCCTCCCTGGGCCTCAGTCTCCTCAGAGGGTTGGGTGATAGGGCCTCTTGGGTCCTCATCTCATGACCCAAGCTGTGTGACCTTTATTAGGTTTCACCTCCTGGGGCTAGAAATCCTGCTATAAATATTTTTGTCCAGGTGGAATCTTATCTTCCTTCTTTGATCTCTTTGGGGGTATAGACCTAATGGAGGTACCCCTGGATCAAAGGGTAGGCACAGTTTAGTAACTCTGGGGGCATAATTCCAAAATGCATTCCAGAATGGCTGGACCAGTCTATAGTGCCACCAACAGTGCAGCATTGTACCTGTCTTCCCTCAGCCCCTCCAGCATGTCTGTTTTGGCAACTTTGCCAACCCGAGGGGTATGAGGTGGAACCTCAGAGTTGCCTGAGTTTTCCATTTCTCTAATTATTAGTAATTAAGAACCTTTTTTTAATGTGGCCATTGATGGTTTGAATTTTTTTTCTCTGAAAATTGCCTGTTCTATTTCTCCTCTTTTCCCCCCACTATTTGCTTTGAGTTTCTAGATCTTTATTCTTCCAAATTAATTTTTCTTATTTTGTCTAATTTTGTAATGTATCTCCTTGATACTCTGGTTGGGAGAGCACTAAGGGTGTACATTAACTTTAGTGGAATGTCATTTTAATCTCTGTTGTTTCTGTATGTCCTGCTTGCAACTATGTTTAGAAAGATTTTAGGCAATCCCCTTACCTTGAAATGCCCTGGCCAGTTCAGCGCTCCCCTGACTGTGCCTCTGGTAGCTTTAGGAGGAGAGCAGCGCCCAGTATTTTGTATACAAAGAAATAAAAAATCATTTCAGGAGGGAGAGGGCACTAATGACTGGGGAAGAAAGGCAGAAGTAGCGCCTGAATTAAGAAATCTAGAAATTTTAAGAGGCTGAAGTGAGGAGGGAGGGCATTCATTCAGGAGGAACAGAAAGCAGAATAGGCCAATTTGGCTGGAAAACAGGGTGTGTGATAGAAAGGCACGTAGGGAAAGGCTGACTCCCCTGCCCCCTTTGACTTCTCCCCAGTTCCTGACCCTTCCCAACTTTTCCCTCACCTCACTGCACCGGAGCTCTAGCCCAGTTAAAGCTGGGCTTGGCCAGTGAATGCAAACTTGCAATGAGAGATCTAACGCCCATGATTAAATTCCCAAGAAGAAAATCACTGAACAAGTGCTAAGAGGGAGATGTGGAGGCAGAGGGCTTCCAGGTCTGCCCAGACAAGAAACCCACAGAGGAGATTGAAAGGGCACCCTTAGGAGGGCAGGGCCTTCCCGAACCCTTGTCCTGTATCCTCATTTCAGGTCAATTAAAATTTCCAGACTGAAAATTAGGAACCTATGTTTGGAGCTGGAAGGGACCCCAGAGCTGGGGCCAAGTGAGGGAAAGAAGGCTGCCCTTCACCCAACTCCCCCAGGGACCTGAGCCCATTTCTACACATTACCATGCTCTAGGGTAAGAGAGATAAACATACAATCCACCCCCCCAATTAACAGTATTTTGTTTTTTCCAATTACATGGAAAGATAGTTTCAACATTTACTTTTACAAGATTTTGAGTTCCAATTTTTTTTCTCCCTTCCATCCCCTCTCCCCAAGACAGTGAGCAATCTGATACAGGCTATCAGATTAAATCTGACATAATCATATTTAATGTATTTCGATGTTAGTCATGTTGTGAAAGAAGAATCAGAACAAAAGGGAAAAAATCACAAGAAAGAAAAAAAAAAGAGGAAAACAGTCTGCTTTGCTCTGCCCTCAGACTCCACGGTTCTTTCTCTGGATGTGGATGCATTTTCCATCATGAGTCTTCTGGAATCGTCTAAGATCACTGCATTGCTGAGAAGAGCTAAGTCTATCAAAGTCAGTCAACCTGCAGCATTGCTGTTACCATATACAACGTTCTGGTTCTGCTCACTTCACTCAGCATAAGTTCATATAAGTCTTTCCAGGTTTTTCTGAAATATGTCTGCTCATCATTTCTTATAGCACAACAGTATTCCATTACATTCATATACCACAACTTTGTTCAGTCATTCCTCAATTGATGGGCCTCCCCTCAATTTCCAGTTCTTGGCCATCACAAAAAGAGCTATAATATGTATGTATGTATGTATGTATGTATGTATGTGTGTGTGTGTGTGTATACATGTGGGTCCTTTTCCCATTTTTACATTCTCTTTGGGATACAGCCCCAGAAGTGCTATTGCTGGACCAAAGTGTATGCACAGTTTTATAGCCCTTTGGCCATAGTTCCAAATTGCTCTCCAGAATGGTTGAATCAGTTCACAACTCCACCAACAATGCATTAGTGTTCCAATTTAATGACCACACATTTAAGAGACTCAGGATGGCATAGGTTTCTGGGGGACCCAAATAGTCCCTGAGGCATACTTGTTAAGGTGGGAGTTTAGGGGAGACATACAGGTAAGGAGGGAGTAGTGGTGAGGGCCCATCAGTGGGCCAGGCATGGTTTCATCCATCATCTGCCAGTATATCCTAGGAAAAGACAGGGATAGGAATGGGGACAAGGACCAGATCTGTGATTTCTTTGGTGAATTCCCAGGTGAAGGAATCCCCTCCACTTGTATAGCTGAACACCTCCCCTGAAACTTCTAGGGAGTCTGAGAGGTTACTTGCCCAGGATCACATGTGGGACCCTGGGCAGTAGTGTATCAGCAAGCACCCTAGCATACCTAGGGCGGCTACTAGCACAGGTTCTTAGATCTGCTTTTCTAAAGGAAAGCAACT
>CM053580.1:583406227-583465849 GCA_028627135.1 Pseudochirops cupreus
CCCTCCCTCCTTCCTTCCTTCCTACGTTCCTTCGTTCCTTCCTTCCTTCCTTCCTTCCTTCCCTCCTTCCTTCCTTCCTTTTTCTTTCTCTTCTTTATTTCTTATTAGAGTCTTCTTATACAAAATGGCCAACATGGAAATGTTTTACATAATTGCATGTGCCTCAGATTGCTTACTGTCTCAGGCAGAGGAGAGGAGAGGAAGGGAGAGAGGGGTAGAATTTAGAACTCAAATTTTTTAAAAAACTGTTTAAAATTGTTTTAACCTGTAATTAGGGGGGGAATATTATTTAAAAAATAAACTGAGGAGAGTTGACTAGGCGAACTCTACGGTTGTAAGAAGCTTACTTTCTTGGATGTGCCAGGAATTCTCTCAAAGACCCCCCAAAAGATTCCTCATTATGAGGACTGTTCCATCTTTGCCTTTCTATGCCAGCATACAGTAGACACTACAATTATGTGCTGAATGAATAAGCACCTGGGGATGGGGGGGGGTGGTTCACTTCATCCCCTTGTGGCTTTCCCCCCCCCGGAAACTGCCCCCGCTCCGTGGTGAAGCTCTTTGAACAGATCAGCGAGCCTTTATGAAGCACAAACTCCATGTCAGGTACTGGGGCTGCAAAGGCAAAGTGAACTATTCCCTGCCCTCAGTGGGCCTCTATTCTAACAGCACACACACACAAGAACGGTATGTAGAATAGATGTTGAAATATCTATGAGAGTATTTTATTAAAATGTGAATAGACATGAAAAGAGGAAAGGCAAAGCGGATCAATAGAAGGGGGTTGGGCTCTTACACCTGAGGGGCCAGAAAAAGGCTTTGGGGAGAAGACAGATCTGAAGGAAGTGAAGGGGCTAGGAGGCTTGTAGCAGAGGCGAGGCGATGGCACGGGCATCATCTCAGTACAAAGGCACAGAGATGGGAATTAACTGCAGGGAAATAGGTGAGAAATAGAGGCACCCGTTCAGCTGGGTGTCCCAGTGCGGGAGGGGCAGGAATGTCCAATGAGGCTGGAGAAGTTGGGGCCACGGTGTAAACAGATGGCTTTCTGGTTGATTCGAGGGACAAAAGGAAGTCACTGGAAGTGATTGAGCAGGACAGTCACCAGGTCAGATCTGCACTTCAGGAGAATCACTGGAGCAGCTGTACCAATGGCTCCTGAGTTAGGAGGCTCCTGCAATAACCGAGGTGATGACGCCCTTCTGCCTCCAGAGAGCAGAGGCACCACCTTCATCCTTCTTGGTCCAATTGGTGAACAGATTTCATCATTGTGGGCACACCCTCCACCTACAGATCCCAGGGGCAGATCCTAGCCCCCCCTCAGCCTTAGCAGACCTGTGAGTTTGTGGGTCCAAACCACAGAATCCCAGGATCTCCAAGCAAGAAGGGGCCCTCACAGGCCGCCTAGTCTAACCTATGCTTGATGGAATGAATGGCCCCAAACCCTGAGGAGTGGGCCTCTAATCTCTGCTTAAAGACTTCTGGGAAGGAAAATCCATTATCTCTCAGGGCACCTTTTACGTATCATAACACGTTCAATCATTCTCCAGTTTATGGAAGTCCCCTCAGTCTCCAATTCTTTGCCTCTACAAAAGCAAGGCAACCTCTTCAACTTCAGGCTTGGCTTACAGTTTCCACATAAGGGATAAACAGGATCCCTCATGGAAAAGTAATCTATTTACAAAACTGATCAGGTTTAGAATGGCTATATATTTTCCCTACCACAAAAGAAATGCTTAAAATACAGAAGATTCATTAGTATCTCTTGATAGCTAAAATGTAAATGAGAACCTAGCACAAAAGACTCACAGGAACCTATAAATAGAATATGCATGGGTACCCAAAAGACCAAGAGAAGCCCCTCACCTCTTTTCAGACCTGTGTTGTCTACACAACTCACAAGTCCAGATCTCCTGGTACACCATGGTATGCTTAATCCCTTTATATGTATTATTCTCACGGTAGGCATCTTTTCCTCTGAGAAGCACAGTACAATGTACCTCCCAACTGACCAATTAGCACTTGGCCCAAGACCTTCCAACCTTACAAACTCACAAAATCGCTATCAAGGCTAGAAACATCCGTCTTATTACCACTGCTCTGCGTTTAAACAAGATTTAGTGACTGATTGGATTGGTGGGTGAGAGGGAGAAGTTGAAGATGACTCCAACATTTCAGATCTAGGTTATTAGAAAGATGGCACTGCTTTCGACAGAAATAAGAAAGTTCAGAATGGAGATGGTTTCAGGGTGACAGATGATGAGTTCAGTTTTAGACATGTTGAGTTCAAGACATCTTGGAATATCTATTTCTGAACTGTCCAGTAGGCAATTGGCGATGTGTGACTGGAACTCAGGAGAAGGACTAAGGCTGGTGAGCTCATCACCTTCACAGAGATGACAGTTGAACCACAGTTGCTGATGAGAATGCAGAGAAGGCAGAAAAGAGGATCCAAGATAGAGTCCTGGGATATGCGCCCAATTAGGGTTAGGGTTATGAACAAGCGAAGGAGATTGAGGAGTGATTAGGCAGATAGGAAGAGAGCTAAGAGGGAACGATGTCATGAAAGCCCAGAGAGGAGAGGATATCTCGGCAGAGAAGGTGTTTAGTAGTGTCAAGGGCTGCCCCCAAAAAAGCTGAAAAGGAGGGGGACAGAAACAAGAGTCTATCAGACTCAGTAATTAAGATATAGTGGGCTTCTACTCTCTGCCGTCACCTTGACCAATCTGTTGTTCAGAAACCCGGCCCCCAACATTGAGGTGAACATCATGGTCAGTCGCATCAGCTTCTATAACTTTTTAGGAGATTCACGGAGCATTTTCTTCTCCCACCCTCAGGACTTTACCCCAGTTTGAACAGCAGATCTGGGCTGAGTAGCAAAGCTGGCACCAGAATTTGCCAAGTGAAATGTTAAAATGATTGCCATTTCCACAGATTCCATCTATGGTCATCTTACCTAGATGCAGAGATGAACCCCCAGAGAAGCCGCCTTTCTCCAACACTGATGATCACCAACAAGATGGTGCCATCAAGTTGGGCACACAAGCCTCAGATGAGTGGGATGTGAGGACATGTCTGTGACAGTTTGTATAGCATTTATTTTTGATCCAGATAAACCTCCCGTTCAGCAACTACTGGTAGGGACATTGATCAGATCCTCAGTGGTGGATGGCTTTCAGTTGCCAGTGTACAAGAAGGCTGCTGCCCTTGTGGACTAGAAAGCTGGAGATTCTCTCAAGATGCTTCCAACCATCCCCAAGGATGAAGAATCTTCACCAAAGAGCTCCCTTAAGGCAAGAAATGACTGTTACATTCCCTTGCTGTATGTAGGTCACTCGATCTAGACAGTGCTAGGAGCTGGCTCACTTGAAGATATTAAACAGAAGGAATGCCAGCCTGCCAATGATGTCTTCTGACAGCAACTCACATAAACGTCTTGGTGTGATTAAAGTCAGATGTCTCTATTATTGACTTTTTAGCAGGTTTTTGGTGGGTTTTTTTTGGTATTTTTCAGTCATATCCAACTCTTCTTGACCCCATTTGGGGTTTTCTTGGCCAAGATATTGGAGTGGTTTGCCATTTCCTTCCCCAGCTTATTTTATAGATGAGGAAAAGGAGGCAGAGTTAAGTGACTCGCCCAGGGTCACTCAGCTAAGCAGTGTTTAAGGGTGCATTTAAACTCAGTGTAATAATGACTTGTTAAATGAAAGTGGCTGGACGAAGCCACCTGTGATTCCTGTCAATGTGCCTTTACCAGAATTCTATTTGAATCACTGAATTTTTATCTTAATGTTCTACTGGCTATTTGGAATGTGCTCTTTTTAGGACTTAAATCCTTACCACATCTGTTGCAATCTCTGTCATCAGTCAACTAGTATTGCTGGCATTCAGGAGCCCTGCAAGTGTGACTTTTTTAACTGTGCTAAACAAATCAGCTCTTTTTCTAATTATCCAATGGAGGGAGGAGACAATTTAACACATCACGGTTGGAGCTTCACCTCCCTTCTGGGAATGTCTAAATTTGTGACCTACATCTCATCATAATTTAGATGTTCAGATGGAGGTGGTGGTTGTCATTTTTTCTCAATATTGTTTCCAGTAGATAACAGAGAAGTAAAAGACAGTCTTAAAATATTGTTACACTAGGCAAGAAACTTTCTAAAAATATTACAGCACGTTTTATAGCTGAAGCTACAGAGTGGTGTTACAGTGACTGCTAGTGAAGGGCAGAAATTTGTTGTTGAGACATTTCAGTCATGTCTGACTCTGTGACCCCATTTGGAGTTTTCATAGCAGAGATACTGGATTGGTTAGCCATTTCCTTCTCCAGCTCATTTTACAGATGAGGAAACTGAGGCAAATGGGGTGAAATGACTTGTCCAGGGTCACACAGCTAGTGTCTGAGGCCACATTTAAACTCAGGTACTTCTGACTCCAGGGCCAGCACTTTATCCACTGTGCTACCTAGATGCCCTGAAGGACAGAATGGTGAAGGAATATCATAGGTGTCTTTTTAAAAAATATGTCATTTTTCTGTACATGGAAATCTGCCCTTAAATGTTCAAAATAAGATAAAAGCATATATACTATACGGAAAGGAAGGGATACACACACATACATACATATACATATATATTTAATTATAGAAGGCTATGTCTGCAGTGGGTAGTTTTCTGTTTTCTGACATTTTGCTTTTTGGGGAGTCACTAATAAAAGTCTTTTGAAACTGTACCTCTATCTGTGCATGTACACACACAGACACACACAGACACACACAGACACACACAGACACACACACACAGTGGAAGGGGTCAGGGCTCTGTCCCTAACCAGACTCTGGCCCTCCTCCCACTGCCCCCTCCCTCACCCCCAGCAGCCTGGTTAATGAAATCATAGATGGGCACTGGTAACAAAGGCACGAAGGGTTAATGTGTCTAACCTTGTTACCCCTGAACACTGAAGGAATTGTCCCAAATGTAATTGGAGGACCAGCTTATCATTGGCTGATTAAGGCTTAGGCACACTTGTAGCAACCATTTAAAAAAGCAAGCTTGCCAGTTTGGACACATAGTTGGTGGGGTACACCTTTGTGGAACATGACCTCTAACCTTCTACTAAAGGGAAATGGGAGAAATTTATCTGTTCAGCATTCCCCATTCTAGCCATGGTATCTTGCAGCAGAGACACCTGCCTAACAAGGGACTCTGTATTTGGGGGAGGGGGGGAGGAGAGAGAGACAGAGAGAGACAGAGACAGAGACAGAGACAGAGAGACAGAAACAGAGACAGAGAGGAGAGAGAGACAGAGAGAGAGGGAGACAGAGACAGAAAGACTCAAAAATAAATTTTAGGGAGCCTGATCCCCAGTAGCAAAGAAGATAGGTAACAACGGGTTTGAGGGGTACTTAACCCTGAAAGCTGGGAATCTGGCTGTGGAGAAGAGCAGATTCTGTCTACTTGAATGACCTCCTTAGAAGAGAAACTGCACGCAGAGGGGAGTAGAATCAGAATACTGTTAGAAGGGAGAAGTTTTTGGGGTAACGCAGTGCCAGAGGGATGAGTTGCCTTAGCCATATATGTTCCCTCTGTGTGTGTGCCCCATGGCTAGTCTTTCCACTGCTACTGTGTATTTGTGGGATAGTGTGCCCCAGGTTTATGGGGAAATGTAGTTCTGGTCTTGCTACACTGGCTTAAAGCCTTTGCTTTAAATTAATTGCATCTACTGCCTGACTATTAAAAATAAGCTCACCAGTGGGAGCTTGTAATAATTTTAGGAGTGTAAACCCACAGTACTGTGAACTTTGGAGGTAGTTTCTCCCTTGGAGCTTTCCTCATTAGTTGATGCTACACTTACCCAGAACCAGAGAAGTTGATTCCAGTCAGTTCCAAACTGCTTAATTCCTTTTGAGGACCTCCACTTGTGTTTGCGAGCTATCAGGGTTTGATTCCAGTCTTGTGCTCAGCATGTGCTATGTATTACTGGGCCTGTATATTGGCAGCTGATACAGGTATAGGTTGCTCTCTGCACTTCCAAGGCTGTACTCTCTCTGTGGACAGAGGACTTTTCACTGTAGACAGTCCCATACTTTTTGGTGAGGCGAATCGGATCACACCAGATCCCTAATCCCTGTTTGGAGAACTCCCCGTTGGGAATCCATTCGGCACTAGAAATTTCCTTTGAGAAAATTTTTTTTCCTTCCCCCCACCTTGGGGGTGGGGTGGGGCTATTAGTTGTTAGTTCTAATTCCGTTTTAATGGTTTCTCTTTCTTCATTGCTTGGGTTGGGACAGACCTTTCTAAGTGCCAGGCAGGTAGGGATCCATGATAAACTTGCAAAATGCCATTTTTTTGCTGAGTTTGCCTCTTCTTCTATTTAGAGGGATTGCAGTCTCTAGTCCCACCAGCTGTGGTAGGCCTGGCTCTCACAAAAGATGGCTAATTTGGGGATTATCTAAGAACTATGCTGAATTAACTATTTGAAACTCTTTACTTGGCATTTAGGGGACAATTAAGAATTGTGTCACATGTGCTCTGCTAAGACTTTTTAAAGCAAGGGGCTCAAAAAGACAACACTTGAGCTTGCCAAAAATTTCTAAAGAACTTTCCAGAATTGGGGATGTGGCCAAATGTAGCTCGGTAAATTTGCTGAGAACAGCAAAAATTTAAGTAGGGATGAATATAACTAGGGTAAAGCAGACCCATAGAACATGTACAGAGCAGAGATAAGCTCCCCCTTTGTGATCATTGTGAACTCCCAATTTTTGTGATGATTCAGCAATCCCTTGGTGCCCATGACAGCCACAGTGGGAGGGGGCTCTGTCTAAGAGTCTGGGCCACTGAACCAGGAATAGCCTCCTACTCAGGAAACTCTAAAGGGAAAGACAACTTTTGCCCTTGTCCTCTGTTCCCATCTGCAGATGTAATGGGGGTCTGGTGCATGCGTAGACCCCATTAACTTGCTCAACCGACACAATCTCTTCTGCAGGGTAGAAGATGACAGGTAGTTGATGTTCCAAAAGATTCCAAAAGAATCATGATGATTAGTTAACCACATGGTAAAAGAGGGACTCTCTGACCAACTTCAGGGTCATTCCCTCTTGGTCAGCAGCTCAGTGAATCATTGGCTCATGGCATCTGGTGAGACCATGTGGTAAGGGGGAAGGACCTTAGAGCCTTCTCCCCTCTGAGGCCATATATGGGCCCTGGTCCTTGGCCTTCTTATCCCTTCTTGGTGAAGAGAATGGAGTCTTTGACCTTGGTTGGGAGAGTGAGCCACGGGAATCTGGGAGTCAAAATCTAGGACCAGTTTGGCCACCAGTGGAACATCATGACCCAAGTGTATGAAGGAAGAGGTCGTTGGGAGAGGCCTTTGGGACCCCAGCCGAGAAGAAGAATTCACCTATCAATTATGCCTCATTTGGACAGGAACTTTGGGGGGACCAATATTATATAGGAAGTGCACTAAATTATGAACCTAATCCCACTACCACCTCCCTGATCAGAGTGATAGAGAAGAGATTATGACTCTAAGGTATTAGGGGAAATGTTTATATGTTTGTTCTTGCTCTATCTTGGATATAAATGTCCCTTTAAAAAAGGGTAAGTGATTAAATGGAACTGGAGTGCTTTAAATGGGGAATGTAGCCCAACCCTTCAGGTGGCCATCCTAGGGTACATACAACTTAAATGGGGTGACTAATCTCTAGAGCAGTGGTTCTCAACCTTCCTAATGCTGCAACCCTTTAATACAATTCCTCATGTTGTGGTGACCCCCAACCACAAAATTATTTTCGTTGCTACTTCATAACTGTAATTTTGCTACTGTTATGAATCTATCTGATATGCAGGATGTATTTTCATTGTTATGAATTGAACATAACCCACAGGTTGAGAACCGCTGCTGTAGAGGATCTCTTGGACTTCCAAGGGAGAGGGGCCCCTCTGCCCTCCTAGGAGCTATGGCAGCAGGAATGTGTATCACCTTTACACTCACGGCCCCTGGTTGCTTCTGCTTGTATTTCTTTCCCTGAGTATAGGTGACCAAGCAATCCTGAGATGAACATTTTCAACCATAGAGGCTGGTGACCTCATCAGTCATACCTCATGAGGTCAGAAGTTCCTGACTCTCAGCAGGGGGAGTTTTCTGCAATTAAATCCTTCTTAGAGAAGATGACCCCTGTCAGACAGGAGGCTTGGCCCATGCCATGACCTGGCTTTCGAGAAGGCACTGACCTTCAGGGACTTGTTTGGATGATGATGCAGTCC
Source organism: Pseudochirops cupreus (assembly GCA_028627135.1). Lineage (NCBI taxonomy): Eukaryota > Metazoa > Chordata > Mammalia > Diprotodontia > Pseudocheiridae > Pseudochirops > Pseudochirops cupreus. The sequence goes on from CM053580.1 coordinate 583,414,492, forward strand.
TAGTAAATGTTTCATATTTGGATGTTTTAGCTATCAACCTACTCTTAGGTATTAACCTATCAACTCTTCTGGGAAGAAGAGTATTATAGGACATATGAGTCATTGGATCACATTTTAGGTCTTTATCAATGGAAACTTATGAGTCTTTTTAAGTCAATGGAGAAAATTAACATCTGGCCTATACTCAAGAAAGCAAAGGAAATCATCCGGGAGCCAGCAGAGGTAACAGGATTGAAATGATGCCTTTGTATGACTGTGAACTCCACTGAGGAGAAGGTGCTGAGTGATGGAGGTGGAGCAGAAGTCTGTAAATGGCAATGGGGAGTAAGGAGCATTTCCACCACTCACTAGCACCAGTGTCTTGGCCCTTAGGAAGGACAGACTAATGATAACAAACAGTGGAAAGAAGGAAAAGTCACTCATTCATTAGTTTACTCCTGTTTTCTCTGCCAAAAACAATCTCTGGGTTGGAAAGCAGAGAACAAAATCGGCTAATAGGAAATCAAAAGTCAAGATAAGTAAGGAGATAGTAAAAGGATGTTTGCCCTTGATGAGTCCAAGGCACCAAGCCCAGATGAAAGTTACATCTTTGGAGACTGAAAGAACCCACAGGTATGGCTACTGATCCAATATCAGCTATCTCTGAAAGATCATGGAAAACTGGAAGGTACTGCAGGGTTGGAAAGGGCTAATGCTGTAGGAGAAAAGAATAAAGTCGGCAAACTTGAGGCTGGAGAGCCTGACTTTGATTCCCATTCCTGGCTCAGGGACAATGTTCCACCTAGGACTGAGGAACATGGCGGGAGCAGCAGCTCTGGGCGCCACATCTGGCCCCGCCACTAGGAGGCACGATGAGAGGGAGCTGTCAGCGTACTCATTCTTTGGATGCACCAATTCTCTGATCCTCCCCAGTCCTGAGCCACAGGGTCCACACTTCCCTAGATACTGTCCTGGGATCCTAACAAGGACTATGAGTATCTGGCTAGTGTCTTGTCATCCAATGGTTCCATTATGGAAGTTTTCCTTCCTCCCTTCCTCAGTGTGACTGCTCTGAATTTACTCCATAGGCATAGAAGTTAAATGCATTTACTGAATCTGAATCTAATTCAAAAGTAAAAAATTTAAAAGGTCCAAATTTTCACCTCCCCTCACCCTATCTTTTGCATCTTTTTAGAGACACCCCGAAGACCTCTTGACCCAGCACTGTTTGGTCTCAAATTCACAAGGAGGGGGTAGAATGCTTCACTACAATTAGTTCCACCATCTAGTGGCTCCCAGAGCAAATGAGAAACTCCTAGACAGCAGCCTAGCAAACCTCCTGCTTGAGACCTGTGTGACCTGTTTCAGAGAAGCCCAGAGCCCATGAGGTTTCTGATGCCTTCTCAGAACCTTCTCCCAATGTGACTATCATGCACCTCAAATCAAAATCAGGCTCTCCAGCCTCAAGTTTGCAGACTTTATTCTTTTCTCCTACAGCATTAGCCCTTTCCAACCCTGCAGTACCTTCCAGTTTTCCATGATCTTTCAGAGAGAGTTGATATTGGATCAGCAGAGTCCCAGCCCTGAAAAGTGATCTTCCAAAGGGGGCTAAGTATCAGCCTGGACCCCAGGAGATAGGGAGGATACAGAGGAAAGAGATACAGATACAGTGACAGAGAAAGACAGAGGTGGGGGGAGGAGGAAAGGAGGGGAACAAGAGAGAGGAGGGAAAGGGGGGAGGGGAGAGAGGGAGAGGCATCAGTGTGCAGGATGGAGTGGGAGAGATGCAGGGCAGGGAATATAATAGGAAGCTGTTGCTAAAACTCTAGGTAAAAGGTGATGAGGGTCTGAACTAAGATGGTGGCTGTGTGACTGGAAAGAAGGCACGGTATCCGAGAGATGCTGTGAAGGCTGAAAGGCAAAGATCTGGCAACTAATTGGATATATGGGGTGAAGGAAAGGGAGGTTAATTTTAGAATTCTGAACCTAGGATATTGGAAGAACCTTCAATAGAAATAAGGAAGAGTTTGGGGAAAAGATCATGAGTTCATTTGGACATGGCAAGTTGTAGAATCTTTGGGACGTCCAATTTGAAGAGTCCAATAGACAATAGGTGATGGAGGACAGGAGTTCAGGGAAGAGATGGGCATAGGATATAGAGTCCTGTGAGTCATCTGCATAGAGAGTTAAACCCGGGAGCCAATGAAGTTGTAAAGAAAAAGAATGCAGAGAAGAGAGCCCAGGAAAGAACACCAGGGGGCACCCATAGTTGGGCAGCATGATGTAGATGTGGAAGGTGAGCCAATGGAGGAGACTGAGAAGGTGGGATCAAACAGGTACGAGAGGCAGGAGAGAGCGTGTCACAAAACCCAAATTGGAGAGAATATTCAGGGGAAGGCAATCCCCAATGACAAAGGCAGCAGATAGGTCAAGAAGGATTAGGGCTCAAAAAAGACCATCAGATTTGGCAACTTTAAAACCACTGATAACGTTGATTGAAAACTTTAAGTTTCAGTTGAGAGATGAGGTTGGAAGCCAGTCTGCAAAGGGTTGAGCAGCGAGAGGAGAGAGGGAAGAGGCAGCAAGGGTGGACAAATGGTCCAAGGAGTCGGTCTGAGGAAAGGAGAGAGACGACTATAGCCTGGAGTGATGGTAGGATCAAGGGAAGATGTTCTAAGGATGAGGGAGATGTGGGAACTTTTGAAGGCAGTCAAGGAAAGAATCAGTTGACATGAAACTGTGGAACATTTCAGAAAGAGGGGAAGAAACAACATGTATTCTCCCTTTTGAGAGAGGCTGAAGGGACAGAGGGTACTTCCAAACATGTAAAGTCCAGGGGCGCAGTGAGCTTGCAGGGTGGAGATTCCTGTGGAGAGTCGGGAGTGAAGTCCCTCCAGAAGACCTTGCTGGCTCTATGAGCCCCCTCCTCCCACTGATGGATTCCTCCCAGACTCTCCATCCCAAGAAGTGCCCAGGCCAACTGTGCCCACTGCCTCACTCCAGGTCCAGCTCCACTCCCAGTACTCTGGACTTGGACACCATCTACTCCACCCTCATTTTCAGCTCCCTTCAACTTGTTGTCTTCTCTCAAAATCAGAATGTAAGCTCCTTGAAAGCAGGGGATACAGTTATCCCTTCCGCTGACAGTGTCCCGGGATCCAGAAAACCCACACATTTTTGGCCCTACTTTCATACCAGAGAAGTCTGAATTATTGTGGTATTAAGAGAAAATATGTTGATATGCAATACTATTCATACATTTTATTTCTGAGTTTCTAAACTTTTTCTGGGTCATCTGCAGCTTCCACAAAACTCCCTAAAATTCCCATTTAATTTCTTATGCCGACTCAGAATATATTGAAACTGTGATGGGGAAAGGATAATTGTACCTCCCTTTTTCTTGTATTTTTATTTTCAGTGCCTGGCATGTGGTAATTGCTTAATAAAGCTTGTTGGTTTCTATTTCAATTCCCTCAGTGTGGTTCTTTTTATCATAAACCCTTGAAAGTCCTCTATTCTAGAGATGTCTAATTTGTGGCCAATGGACCTGCAAAACTCCCAAATGATGCCTAAACTGGATTATATTTTATTGGGAAATGTTTAACCAAATAAATAAAAATACACGGTAGATGATGTTCATTTGTGGCTTTAATTTGTGGCCAGTGGGCCTGCAAAACTCCCAAATGATGCCTGAACTGAATTACATTTTATTGGAAAATGTTTAACAAAATAAAAACACAACGTGGATAATGCTCATTTGTGGCTTCAATTTGTGTGATTTAGTAGGGATTCCTTTCTGTTGGAGTTTGACAGCACTGCTCCATTCGATGAAAGGGCCATTTCTCTCTCCCTGTAGACTTATACTACTCAGCTTTGCAGGGAAAGTTATTCTTGGTTCTAAGCCTTCTCCTTCTGCCCTTTGGAATATTGAATTCTATGACCTCCATTCATTTTTAGTAGAAGCTGCCAGGTCCTGTATGATCCCGACTCATTCCTTGAGCTTCTTTCTGGGAGCTTGGAGCAATTTTTCTTTGACATGGGAGTTCTAGGTCTGGACTCGGACGTTTCTGGGATTCTTTCCTTTTGGGTCCCTTTCAGGAAGTGCTCAGGGAATTCTTTCCATCTTTGCTTACTTTGCTTTATGGTTCTAAAACATTTTAGAAGCTTTCTTTTATGATTTCTTGAAATATAATCTCCAGCACTTAATATTTAAAAAAAATTTTAATACTGGTTTTTATAGAAGACAGTGACTTAAATGATCTCTCCTTGATCTTCTCCAGGTCAGTTGCCTTTTTTTTTTCTAATCAGATATCTTAGACTTTTTTTTAACTTTTTCAATCATGATTTTTTTTTTATAATATTTCTTGCTGTTTCCTAAAGTCCTTGATTTCTTGGTCCATTCTGATTTTTAGGGAGTCTATTCTCTAGTTGTTAGGGAACCCATTTCTTGAGTAAGGTTCATCCCTTTTTATTCTTCTACTTCAATCAATAAACATTGATTAAGCACCTACTATGTGCCAGGAACTGTGCTGAGCACTGAGGACACAAAAAGAGGCAAAAGAGAGCCCCTACCCTTAAGAACCATACAACCAAATGGGGGAGACAATGTACAAACAAATTTATACAAAGCAAACAATATATAGGATAAATAGGAAATAATTAACTAGAATTAAAGGGGGGTGGGAAAGGCTTCCTGCAGAAGACAGGGTTTTAGTTGGGACTTAAAAAGAAGCCAGGGAAATCAGTGAGTAGAGACGAGGAAGGAGAGCACTCCGGGTATGGAGGACAGCCAGAGAAAATGCCCAGAGCTAAAAAATGGAACCAAAAGGCCAGTGTACTGTCCAGGATTAAGGTATAAGAAAACTGGAAAGGTAGGAGGGGACCAGATTATAAAAGACTTTGAGCGTCAGACAGCATTTGGTCTTTGTTCCTGGAGGCAATGGGGAGTCCCCTGGTAAGTGCGAACACAATATTCAAAGCTCTGACGGCGACTATGACTATGCTGGCATAGCTCTCAATCAGAATATATAGCAGACTCTCCATGTAGAAGACAGAAGCAAAACATTTATTCAGGCACCAGAAAAACAAATCCCCAAACCAGAGAGCCACACTATACTTTAGCCTTCCCACAAACACTCATAAACCTAGCTGTCTGCCTGCTGTCCTCTCTCTCCCACTGTCCAGCTGCTCTGATTCCTAGCTTCCTGTGGGCTCTGCTCCACCCTCCAGCAAATTCTTCCCACTACCGGCTCCATGTGATGACCTCTGGCCTATTAGGGGGCAGGGAAGATCTTCAAAGTCCCATTATCATTACACCCTTGGAGCTTGAGTTCCAGAAGAGCGACATGATCAGACCTGTGCTTTAGGAAAATCACTTTAGCTAAAAGAAGGATGGACTAGAGGGGGGAAGACTGGAGGCAGACAGACCTCCGAGCAATTATGGCCATAATCCACCAGAGTGGGGGACGTGTCAGAGGGGAGAAGGGGGCAGATCAGGGAGAGGCACTTCAGGGGTGAGACCTGCACAGGTAAAACTGCCAAGTCTTGGTACCATATGAGATGTAGGGGGGAGGTGAGAGGGAGTGAGAAGTCTGAGATGACCCCTAGATTGCGACCTTGGGAGACTGGAAGGAGTGGTATCCTCAACAGTTAATACGGAAGGTTAAAGAATAGTGGGGCTCTCCGGTTTGGGGATTTGTTTTTCTGGTGTCTGAATAAATGTTTTGCTTCTGTCTTCTACGTGGAGTCTGCTATATTCTCTGATTGAGAGCTATGCCACTAGACGAGAGTTTTTATTTCACTTTAAAATCTCATTTCATTTCTTGTAGGTATTCATGGAGACCCTGCAGAATATCCACCTTTCCTCTGAGTCCATTTGCAGTCATTATAGAATTAGATTGGCAATATTTTTTATACTAGTTTGTGGTTGCTGTTTTTTTAAATTTACTCATCTTTTTAGCTTCAGTTCCTGAACTGGAGCTGTGTGCCCAGCAACACTGGCCTAGAGGCAGCAAGGGGGGTGCCACAGTGAACAGAGCACTGGCCTCGCATCAGGAAGAACCAAGTTCAAATCCAGCCTCATACACTGACTGACTAGCTGTGAGACCCTGGGCAAGTCTCTTTACCCTGTTTCCTTTAGTTCCCTCAGCAGTCAAATGAAGATAATTGTAGCACATTACAACCAAGGGCTGTAAAGACCAAATGAGACAGATCATCGTTGCAAACTGCTGAGAACAGTGCCCGGCACACTTAACACGGGCTTGTCCCCACCCTTCTCGCTATTCCTTACACAAGACACTCCCAGCTCAGTGCTTTTTCACCGGCTTTCCCCCCAGGGGACGGGGCCTTCACCCCGCTGCCTCCCACTTATACATACAGGGGTTATACGGCCGAGCCTGTTGCCACGGGGTCTCTTGCAGTAGGACTGAGCTCCCTGCGGGGCAGAGGCCCCCGTCTTGCCCAGCAAAGGGCCTGGCACACCGTAAGAGCTCAATCAACGCCTCGGTGCCAGTCAGAAGCCACCTGCCTCTCCCAGCAGATGCTCCTCCTCCCAGACTCAGGGCAAGGCCTCAGCCCCGCCGGTCTACGCCACCGCGCCGGCCTCCCGCTTGTTCCCTCTGCAAGCCGGCTTCCACAAAGCGACAGAAATCACCTTCCTAAGACCCGTCTGACGTGTCACACCTTGTTCCAAAGCCTCTGACAGTGTCCCACGCAAACTCCTCAGACTGGCGTGGGAAGTCCTTCTGAATCCAATTTTAACTTCTCTTCAACCCTGGCTCTGAGGCCCCACCCAGCCCCGCCATTCCCTGTTCTCAGGCCCCGCCCCGCTCCGACATTCCTCCTCCTAAGGCCCCTCCCCCCTGACAACCCCTGTTCTGAGGCCCCTCCCAGCCCGGACATTCTTATTATTACAAGGCCGCCCCCTGACCTTCCGCGTTTTGCCCTTCCCCCTTCCGCACCCCACTGTGCCTCGCTGGCAGGCGGAACCTCGGTCGTCAGGTCAAAGGTGTCCCCGCCCACGGTGCCCGCCTTTCCTTCCGGCGCGGGCCGGAAGTGCCTTCGCGTAAGCCCCATCCCCCGCGTCAGGTGACGGGATCCTGCAGAGGAGGCTCCAGAGCTGCCGCAGCCGCAGCCTGACTGACGTGACGGGCGGTGGACAGAGCTAGCGAGCGAGCGCGCGCTGAGGTACCTCGGCGGCCCGTGGCCCGCGGCGCCCCGGGGCGGCCCGCACTCACTGAGGGTGCGGGTCTGGCCGTGGATTGGGGGGAGGGGAGGGAGCAGCCCGGGACCTCCTCTGCGGGTCCTGGTTGCGGCTGCGCAGACGCTGTGGCAGAGAAAGGAAGGTAGGGGTCTGACTCCTGGGGACGTACGGGCCTTCAACCTGCTACTGGGCATGCGCCATAGGAGGTTGGGGGGCGTCGTTCTTCGTGGACTGTCTGGGCCCATGACACTCCCCCCCCCATCATCTTCCAGTGCGCAGGTGCGCTAAAAGGCGGTGGCCAGAATGGCTTAACAAGAGACTGCGCATGCGCTCCATATCAAGGGACACTCGTTGGCTTCGAATGTTCGCGTCTGCTCTTGTCCACGTTTAACACCTGCGCATGCGCTCTAAGTCAGAGTAAGCACTGTGGTGGGGTCATATACCCTATTGCGTCTGTCTGCGCATGCGCTCTATGAAGCTTGTGGGGTTCAGAGTTGACGTATCGTTCGCTTGGGAGCTGATGCAATTGCGCAGGCGCTGTGCCATCCCTGAGTCAGGACGCTTCCCCTCTTTTGGCCACCGGAGTGATGCCTGATCGCCTTCCCCGAGGGCCGTGCCAATGCGGGGGACTGGACTGGGGTGCCCCGCAGGTGGCTCGGGTCCGCCGTCGCCGGCCTCCCCAGGGGTCTTGTTCCTGCGCCTACTGTGGTCAGTGCCGCCGTGACCCTGAGCTCGAGCAGCGGGGATCTCCGCCCCCAGCCTCCCTTTGCCTGTCTGTCCAGTGGGTGTGAAAGCCCCTGCACAGCCTCTGCCTGGGTTCTTCAGGCCTTGGAGGAGATGGCGTGAAAACACACGTGTGCAAAGCACCCGTGGGTGAGCTCCGAGGGCGACTGTGGAAGGGCCCGTGGTCAGCCAGCACCCCAGGCTGGGCCAGGGCGGAGCGTGGTGGGCTCTTGCCCAGCTCAGTTCTGCTTGGGAGGCGGCGCTGTGCCGGGCGTCGGGGTGCGGTCCCAGCCTTGTCCCCAGGGGAAGAAGGGACAGGGGCAGAGGTCTTGAGGATCCCATGTTGGGGGGGAGCCGGGCAGAGCAGGCTCGAGTAGCCTGAAGAGGAGGGAGTGCATCCCTGGGGCTGGGCCAGGTCTGGGGGATCCAGCAGCAGCAGCAGCAGCCCCGCCTGGTTGGGCGCTTCCTCTCTCCCAGGCTCCCGTCCTGCAGCCAGCTCTGGCCTAGAGAAGTTGCGAACCCACGGGTCTGTCCAGAGCCGAGTGTGTCTGCCCCCTGACCCCAGCCCTCCTGGGTACTGCCCTGCCTCCTGCCCTGCTCACGCCTCCTGAGCTGTCCCTGGTCTGGTGCCTGGTGCCCTCCTGCCACCCCAGAGTACTTTGCCTTTACTTTCTTGTGTTTCTGCATCTATTTATCTCTGTGTTGTCTCTGATCGACCTCATGCTATGTGAGCAAGGACCCTTGTGTTGTTTGTCTCTAGATCACTTTTAAATTAATATTTTCCTAAAGAAAATTGAGGACAACAAAGGCTTTTGAACAGAGGATGGGTATGGTCACACCTGAGCATTAGAAAGAGTATTTTGGGAGCTGTGTGAAGGATGAATTGGAGAGAAGAGGAAGGAACCCAGGAGACTGGAGGATTATAATTGTGCAAGGAAGACTCGATGGGTCCATGGAAGGCATTGTACGCCAGGCATTCAGAGTGCAAAGATTTTTTAAATGTCAGGATTAGGGATTCTCAGGGGTAACGAGCAAAGAAAAGGAAGAATCCTAAAGGAAGGAGACAAGTTTGACCACTGATATTTGGTGGGAAAAGACTCACCAAGTAGGGCTAGAAGGATGTGCCTTATTGAGAAGGAATAACATAGACACATGAGGGTTGGAGTGGAATGTCATTATGCATTAAGAATATATGTAAAGAAATCCGGAAACCAGAGGTGGAGAAGCCTAGGAGAGATGAACAGAGAGATAAATGAAAGTGACCCAAGCCTCACATCCTGAAGGATGAAACTCGGAGAATAGCAAAGAGAGGACAGATAGAAAGGTCTCTTTAACGAACCATGGAGCCATTACATTTGAAGATAATAGTAATCATAATAATAGCTAACCTTTCTGTGTCACTCACTGTGTGCCAGGCACTTTCCAACCATTATCTCATTTCATCCTCAAAATCACCTGAGGAAGGAGGGCTCTTATTCTCTCCATTTTAAAAACTGAGGCAAACAGAATTAAATGACTTGCTCAGGATCACTCAGCTAGCTGACCCTCTTCCCACTTTAGACTCTGAATATGGCAGCCCTTGATGTGCTGTGTGAGGAAGCAGATATCAAGTTAATGGTAATCAACAGGAAGCTGGACCAGATGGAAACAGAGAAGGTCCATCCACACAGAGGCAACGTTTTTGTGGGCATTGAAGGATCCTCAGCATATCTGAAAGCTGGGAGAATACCAGATACTTGGGGATAAATAGACATTATTACTATCCCAAAAAGAACGATTGAAAAGATCATCAGTTACTGACCCTGTCTACAGAAATCTTTCTGAGCATAATCTTTACATAACACATATTAGGGGCTTTGATGATGTAGCTGGGATGTAGAATCCATGTCGTAGAAGGGAACAAGCAGGCATTTGCAAAGAATATTCTGGAGAAGATCACGTCTTTACACAGTTAATTAAAAAGTCAGAGAATACAGGGTTTCTCCGTAGGTCAGCGGTTCTCAACCTGTGATTATGTTCAATTTGTAACAATGAAAATACATCCTGCATATCAGATATTTACGTTACGATTCATAACAGTAGCAAAATTACAGTTATGAAGTAGCAACAAAAATAATTTTATGGTTGGGGGTCACCACAACATGAGGAGCTCTATTAAAGGTTCGCGGCATTAGGAAGGTTGAGAACCACTGCTGTAGGTATTGTGTGTGGATTATGAAAAAAATCTGAGGAGAGCAATTAACAAGGTATATCCCAGCCTAGATTAAAATCATAGCAGATTCCCTGAGAGATCCAACAGCAAAAATCGCTTTGTTTAATCTTCTACTTAGTGCTCTCCAGTGAGACATAAAAACCAGGAGGTGCAGGTTGGCCATTGTCAGCACAGAATCCCGATGGAAGAAGCATCCCCATGCTTTTGTTTGTGAGCAGCATTGTGTTTTCTATGCCAAGCCTCAGACCATTGCAGAACCTCTTACAGGAGTTCCCAAATCCATCAAAACCATTTGACCTCACTGCAGTGGAAAAATGAAGCAGAATGTCTGTTGTTCAGAGAATGATATTTGATCAGGTGAACAGCTTATAGGGCTGATTCAGGAGCATCTTGGACATATGTAGCCCACTGATAGTGAACGGGGTCCATGATGGAAAAGGACACTGAGAGTAGGTAGGATTAAGTTTGGGAAGTTTCTCAGTGTTTCCAGCGACCCCAAACATCTCCCTGAAGTAAAGGCCCAGCCTTCTACCACTAATAGTGATGCTCTAAGACTGTGACTCATGGTTATACCACAGTCTCCTGGGAATTCAAGATGTAATTCACCCAAAGGGCAGTGGAAGGCTACATGATGAGCGTAGCAGGCTGTGCAGCATATTTTCAGTGAGGACTTACTCAGAAAAAGTGGCATCAAAGATGTCATCCAAAGGAAGAAGAGGGAGGCTAGTCATTGGTGTGGCCGAGGTTAGCAGCCCCTTAGTGCTGAAATACAGAGGAAGGCCTACATCACGGTCAGTCAGTAAGCATTTATTAAGTTCCTACTATGTGCCAGGGCACTATGCCAAGTGTGGAGGATCAGATACAAAAAAGAATGATAGTACCTGCCCTCAAGGAACTTACAGTCTAATGACAGGAAGTAGATTGGAGAGAAGGTACCCATCGCAGGGCAGGATGGGGAAGTCCAAAGGAGTACATCTGGGTGGGAAGTGAAGGCTGGCTGGCCTGGGCCCCCTCCTTGAGTGGAGGCTTTGAAAGGACTCTGCTGGCACGTGGAGGCTACTGAGGCTACCAGTGAGGACTGAGGACCAAGGCTGATAAAATGTCAGATGGTGATGAGGGTGGTAGGTGACTGCCTACTGTGTGGAGGATTTACAAGAGAGCAAGGGCAGGAGCAGCAAGGGATTAAAGGGAATGGATGCGGTGCAGTCTGCCCAGTTGGAGGGAGGTGCCAGGATGAGCTTACTCATCATCGCAATGTCACCAACCAAACATACATAAAATTCCCTGCTAGGACCTAGATCAGCCAGGGGAGGGGGTGGTTCAGAGAACCAACCAATCACAAGCCTGGGTGTGGTGGGAAACCTGCAGCGATATCCGCACTCCATTTTAGAATTTCTGAGTAGAGAAAGGGAGGCTAGCCAGGCATGTGAGATACACTCAGGATTTGGGGAGGGACTCTTTTACCATCTCATCTCTCTCTGCTCCAGCCAAACTGAGTTACTTGCACCCTAGACCCCTGGGCCTCCCTATTGGACCTATGGACCGCAGGGATTGCCATCTGGCTTTCTGCTGCAGCCCAAGGACCCCTGGGGCTTTGGGTCTGTCCTGTAGCTGACTCCTCATAGCTGTGTTGTCTCCCTCTAGTAAAATGTGAGCTCTTGGAGAGCTGAGGCTGAATTGATTTTTTATTTATATTTAGAGTGCTTTGGGCCCAGAAGTGCTTACAAAGACTTGTCATTTATTTATTCCTTGGACCAAAGTTCTATAAAGGAAGTTATCCTGGGAAGGATGGCAAGCTCCCAAGCAGGAAATTCTGAAGGTAAAAAGAAAAGCAGATCTACAGAGATATAAAATGAGAAGTTGTTTAAAGAGAGGTCAATATGGAAACACCTAGACAGTTAGAGAGCCTCAGGGAGTTCAGGTTATCAGCCCAAATGAGCTCCACGCCAGCAGACCAGAAGGAATGATGTATTAAGTGCTGAGCTGCTGTCAGTGATGAGAATACAAATGGGGCCAGAGTCTCAGGAAGGGCCAATGTCAAGGAGAGAAAGTAAGAAGCCCTCCTGGCACAATTCTAAAATGAGTCACCAAAGGGATGGGGAACAACTGGAAAAGGCAGGAGTGATCCCAAAGGACCAGCAGGGCACTGGCAAGACTAGGTCATACCAAACTAACCCAGCATGCTTTTCTGACAGGATTACGCACCTCGAAGACTAGGAGAATGAGCCAGGTAGAGTTTACCTAGATTTTAGTAAAATCCCTCATGTTATTGGGGAAAAGATGGAGAGATGTAAGTTGAATTGGTAATATAGTAAGGTGAATCTCGACCTAGTTGATTGGTCAGACCCCAGAGTAGTTATAAGCATTCTATCTCAGCCTTTGGTCTCTTTTCTTGGCCTGTATATTAAGAAGTTTACGCTGATCAAGTCCTAAATGACAGTTTGATATCAATGGAGAATTCCTTATGATACTGGAGTTTTGGGTGGAGCCAAATCATTTGATGCCCTCCATATACATGAAGACTCTTTGCTTTGAACTTGGAAGTCTTAATTCCTTTTAGGAGAGAAGTTAATGGGCTGGAAGCAAGGCAGAACAATACCATGTTTTCTAGGCATTATTCCTGACATTATTCTGTTGGTGTCATATTTAAATAGAGACTTGTTCACAGGTCTGGCTCAATTCTCACCTGGTGATGGCATTGAAGCCACACCAACCACATCATCTTCAGGATTAAGTTTAGCTGACAAGACTAATCCCATTCAAAGGTTCTTTCCAACTCTGAAATTCACTGAGGTCTCTAAGTGTTTTGATTCATTCATTCAGCAAACATTTGTTTTGACCTATAACATTCAACTATGCCATAAATTGTTATTATCTTCTGCTGAAAAGTGCTTCTAGTATTTAATTTTCTAAACATTTTAAAGTCTTTAAATAGCCATTCTGTTTATAAATCTATCCTACATATGACCCCTGAATCATTTACATTCACCATTCAGTTAATATTTATTAGTATGTGTGATGTCTTTTGGACTACTCAGCATGGTGTGCCCACCTCAGAGAAGGTGCCATGCTTTTTGAGCAAAGCAGAATTGAAATAGCTCAAAGGAAATGCAAGATGTGCATGTTTAGAGAATCCACCCCAAATGTTCACACAGACTCTTTGTGCCTGACCTGTGGGAAAGCATTCTGGAGCTCATCCTGGTCTGATCAGTCACAGACAGATGCTGAAACTTGACTCTAGCAAAGTGATGTCATTTTGGTCCTCAACCAGAATGAAGGACAATCACCAACCGGTGTTTATTAGGCACCTGGTGTGTGCAGAACATTCTGCTGAGTTCTGGAGGAGGTACAAAAGCTTAGCTAAGAAGTGACTTCTTTTGTGGAACTCCTGCTCTTTGGAGGGCAAGAAGGCACAAACGCAGATACATGACACACTTAGGAAAGAAGTTAGTAGTCGTGAACTCAGCAGAAATTGGGCCTGAAAGCTGTGCCCATCACTGATCTCGCAGCATTGCATCCTGCCAAGCACATCACCTGAGATTCTCCACATAGAAAGTGTTCTTGTTGTGTGGCTGCCTGCCTGCCTGTAGCACATCTTTGGGTTTGCCAACATTTTAAAAAATTGTGAAATACCTGCTGTTATCCATGTGCCGGATGGGCCGGCCTCCGATTAATGGTGGAGAAATTAGCATCTAAAGAACAATCATCTAGAGGCAGCCCTCTGAGGAAATAGATGGTCAGAGTTTCAAGGATCTGGGATTTTCATTCATAATTTTACTCTTTCAGTGACCCTGATCCTGACCATCAGTGTCCTGGTAGGTAGTTTCATAAATCGCTGTGGCCCATATCCCTCTTAATGCCCCTTTCATAGAGTCTCTAGGCCTGCTCACTGCCTTCAGAGGGCAGCGCAGGCACCGCCTCCTTCTGGAGTCCCGGCCATAAATACGCTCCATCTCGCCCCTCCAAAATCACTGTTACTTACTCGGCAGGTGTCTGGTATATATTGATCCGTGTGCATGTTGTGTGTCCATCTGCCATCCCCTCCCCACCCCTAGAAACATGAGCACACAGAGGCACAGATTGTCTTTGTCCCACTCAGTAACTGGGCCATAAAGGCAGGCACTCAAGGAAAGGGAAAGGAAGGGACTAAACATTAGCATAGTGCCTACTCTGTGACAGCCACAGTGCTGAGTGCTTTACAGATATCTCACAACGGCCAACAACAGCCCTGCGAGATAGGTGCTGTTATTATCCCCATTTCATAGTTGAGGAAACTGAGGCAGATAGGTGAAGTGACTTACCCAGGGCAACACACACAGTAAATGTTAGTAAAAACGCTCATCAAACTGAAAATTCATCACCAGCAGACCAATCTAACTTAGCTTGTCTGAAAAATCTTTCCAGCAGTGAGTGATGTCTAGAAAGGGGAATTAGGCTGCCTTGGAAGGTGGTGGTTTCCACTTATTTGGAAGTCTTCAAGCAAGGTTAAAGTAGGCCTTTGCTTTTTTTGATTTTTTTCAGTCCTTTAGAAGGAGGTATGAGTTTACAGTTTGGGGAATGGGAGGGGTGTGTGTGTGTGTGTGTGTGTGTGTGTGTGTGTGTGTGTGTGTGTGTGTGTGTGTGTGTGTTGAGGCCTGGGGAGACAACAAGTGGAAGATCTAAGTATGTGTTTGGTCATTTGATAGATGTAGTTGCATAGTGTCTGAGGAAGAAGGTGCAGGGAGGGTTGGGATGAGAGCAATGCCATTTAGAGGAAAGACCACTTTGAGGATTTTTTGTATTTCTTCAGGGCCAAATAGAGGGTGCCGCGAGAGTCTGAGCCAACTTGAGGCAGTTACAGTAGAGATTTCTTTTGTATGTGGTTTGGACCAGATGGCTATTTAGTGTCCTTCCAGCTCTCCAGATTCTGTGATTCTGTGCTTGTGGCTTTGGATGACAGACACAGATCCTGTCTCTGGCCTCTACTCAAAGCTTTCTGTCCATCAGAGCCTGCAACCTAATGGCCTAGACCAGGGGTGGGGAACCTGCAGCCTTGAGGCCCTCTAGGTCCTCAAGTGTGGCCCTTAACTGAATCCAAACTCAGTGTTCTGTGAAGTTTGGATTCAGTCAAAGGGCTGCCCATGAGGACACCTACATGTGCCCTCACGGCTGCAAGTTCACCACCCTAGCCTATGCTTTCAGAGCCCAGGTTTGCCTCTGTGTTGTGATGACACAGTGGAAGATTACACTATGGGCTTCCAGATACGCCTCCACTAACTAACACACACGCATACGCACATACACAGGTGAGTTTAAAGTTTGCTCCTCTTCCTGGCTCTGTATCATAAGGACTCTGCACCTTGGATGGTACCATTGATGTGATAAGAAATGTGAAGAAAGGAAATGGGTTAGAAAGGTGACCCCTGTCTGCAGTTTCTGACCTCTTTGACAGTTCCTGCAGTGTGCTTTCCATCCCCACATTTGTCTGCCATCAGTACTTCCTTTATTGTGGCATCGGGTCTTGAAAAAATCTAGTCAAAAAGACTTTAAACTAAAAAACAGGAAGGAGGCCTTCTGCACCAAGATATATATGTATCATAGACATAGAGAGTGACTGCAGGTCAGGAGGGTGAAGAGCAGGAGAGATTTCCTGAATTTCCTGGGAGAGAAATCAAGAAAGGAGTCAGTGATAAAGTCTGTTGCCTCGGGTGTCCCTACAAAAATGCCCAACATCTGGGTTACGAGCAAGATGAGCTAGAGATCCCAACATTCAAAAGAATATTTGCCATTAGCAGTATCACGGATATTTGTTGGGATGAGCCACATGACTAGAATACAGTTCTGGAAGAAGATACCTGATCTGAGACCCCACAGACCGAAGGACCATCAAGGAGCGATGGGCAGGCTAGAATCAGCTTCAACTGCAGCTAGTGATTTCCTGATACTCCTTAATGACAATTTCATCTTTCAAAAAGAATTTGAATTGACAGGGGAAATTCTCTGGATCTGATTCTCACCGGTAAGGAACAAATGGTTACAAGGGTAGAAATGATAAGGACCTTGCCATGTCCTTTCTCCAGATGCCTTTGTACAGCCTGTGTGTCCCCTGTGTCTGAAATTGTTTCCCTCCCCCCTTACCTTCTTGGAACCTCCAGTACCCTTCAAGGGTTTCCCTCAGTGTGACCTCTTTTGATGCCCTACCTTTCAGGTCTCTCCATACTCTCAAAATTCTTTGTACTTATTTTTCATTTACTTATCCCTGCATATTGTCTTCCTTCCAAAAGGATATAGACTCCTTCTCTGTCCTTGTATCCCTCATTGTAAGCATTTAATAAATGCTGAATGAATTGCATTGAACATTGGTAGGAAATGACCATTCTATCTCAGAATCTGTGATAGAGAAGGAAAAGAAGGACGTGTAATCTGGCATGCCTCCTAGAATTGGGGAAAGTAGATTTTAGAAGCTGCGGAGAAAGGATCAGTAGGGATCCATTGGCCTGAAATTCTATAGGAAAGTCAGTTTAGGAAGGATAGAAATGGACCAGAATGAAATCCTGAAGACGCCAAGAGAAACAGTTCTGATGCAGAAGAAAAGGGGGCATTATGTGGGTGCATGAGGAATTCACCACCCAACCTAGACTTTTAAAGGTTGTGTAAGGTGGCTAGGAGGCTGCATAAAAGCATAAATACCAAAGTGTGGCCTGGTCCTGTAAGAGTAGGATCAAGAGTGTGAAGGAGCCAAATGAGCTGGGGCCTGCAAAAGAGGGTTTTCAGAAGCTGGACTGGAAGAGTGGCGGCTCAAAGAAAGGGCTAGGTCTGCTGGGAACTGAGATCACAGACAAGTTCTTTGCTTCTGAGTTCTTGGTCAAGAGAACTGGACAGGGCAGTTTCCAGAAGGTTTGGGGAGAGGGGTAGTGTTCAAGATGAGTAGGAGCACAGAGATGCCCTTGCAGGGTAGGTTACCTAGATCAGATGAACCAGATGCTGGAGGACTGGGAGACCTACCTGGCAGGTATGACTGCCGGACTGTGCTTAGTGATCTTGGACCAGTAATGTGGAGCTGGCAGGGGACTGGAGAAATAAACAGTTGTCTCAATTTCCAGAAAAGGGAATTGAGTGGATGGAGTCTGTTGGCTATTGTTCAGTGGGCATGAAGTCAGTTCTGAGAACAATTCTAGACAATTAAGGGAAGTGCACATCAAGAAAAGGCAGGTGGGATTACAAGGAGCCAGGCTGGCTTTGTCCAGAACCTGGCCTTCCAGACTCTCCTCATTTCCTTTGGTGCCTGGGTTACTAAACTGGTCTAGCTGGGGATGCCATAGGTGTTGTTTGCCTAGATTATAATGAAGTATAAGTCTCTTGTGGTGTTCTTACAACAAGGTGAGCGGGACAGTGTGGGTTCCAAATTGCTCCTTTGACGTCAGCTTACAACACAAGGTCTCCAGCCACATATTCCAGGGATGTTTAGCCGTGTGGTGTTTGACATTTTTATCAGCCACTCCAGCAAAGGTATAGACACCATAGATCCAGTAGATAAAGTGTAGATGGCACAGGCCTAGCCACTTCTAGAAGACCCAAAGTGTGTAAGAATGCTGTTGTACTGGCTACTAGTCAGAGTCTAGAAAGCCCTTAGGAGGCCAGAGTGGAGATGGGATCTAGTGAGAGGAATAAATGCAGAGCCCTCAGCTGGGCCTCCAAAAATCTGCTCCTAGGTACCACATAAGGGAGGCGTGGTGAGAAAGCAGTCATCTGGAAAACATCTTGGACTTTTAATGGGCTAGACAGCAACATGACCCCACAGCCAGAGATAGTGGCTAAGAAGGGTGTCTGGGCCTGTTAAGAGAGCGTCTCCATAGGCCCGAGTCAGCAGCGACTGTCCTCCCTTCTTCCTCCTCTCTCCCTCCCTCATTGATGAGTGGGGGGATGTTGAGCAGAGATCAGCCCAGACAGTAAAGGCATCAAGCCCATGTTATGAAAAGATCGGCTCAAGGAATTTGAGATATTTAGCCTGGCAAAGTGAGGATTAGGGGAGAGGGTCAGATATATGACAGGTGTTGCCCCAAGTCTTTGAAGGACTGTCACATGTTCTGTTTGGCCCCAGAAGGCAGAACCACGAGCCTTCAGGAGAGGGGCAGAGGGGCACATTTGGTCTGGTGGTCAGCTTTCCAACAATTAAACCCATCCCAAAGGGGGATGGGTTTTCCCAAGAGGAGAGTGGTAGGTTTCCTTGGGGATCCATCCTCCTACAAAGGTTGAATGGTCCCTTGTAGGGTGTGTGGTAGAGAAGATTCATGTTTGGGTCTGGAGTGGCCAAGGTGGCCTCTGAGGTCCTTTCCAGCTCTGTAATATAGAGATCATTGAGACCAGTCTTCACACTTTACAGAGGAGGAAACTGAGGACCCCAGAGGGAACACTACATGTCACTTCTATGGCAAGCTGGCTGGCCAGATCACATTCTCGTTATTGGTTCTGTGACTTGGCATGTGTTGCATGAGCCTTCTCAGGCTACATTTTCCATATCTGTGAAAAAGGGAGTTGATCTAGATTAGTGATCTCCAAGGGCAGTACCTTGACTTGACCCAAAGAGGGTGTGGCTTGACCCCAGCTGGTTTGAGAGTAGGTGGCTTTCACCCCACCCTCCCTGAGTGAGTAGATCCTGGGGCTTCTTGAAAATACAGCTCCACCTGGCCCCTACCCATTATGGCACCCAGGCCTGCCTCTGTGTAACTCGCCACTTTTCTCCTTCTAATAGCCCCCAGGGAAGTTCTAACTTCACCCTGACTGTGGCAGGTGTGTTAGCCACCTTTGGGGAAAATCACCAACCCCTCCTACCTTCCTCTCATCCCCATCCCCCAATATTTTCCAAGGAAAAAAAATTACTGATAGGGATATAGCATCAGACATTCTAGAGGCAGCCTCTGAGGTCCCTTCCAGTACCAACATTATGTTCTTGAAAATTCCAGAACTGCCATGTGATAATGGAGTTCTTGCCAGGCCTAGAGAATGTTCACAGAATCGTCAAATGTCAGCCTTGAAAGGAATCTTAAAAAGCAGCTAGTCCAGCCCCTTCCTTTGCCAGGAAACTGAGACCTGGCAGATGAAGTAACTTCCACCAAAATTGAGTTTGGTTCTGACCAATTTGAAGAGCTCTATCAATCTTCCTGGTGAGGTAGCATGGAAGAGAGTGACCGATTGACATTGAATCAGGGAGACATAAGCCCTAGTCCTGCCTCAGACACCTTAGCCATGTGACCACAAAAGGGAAAGCACTTTACCTTGCAGTCCCTCAGGTAACTCTGTAAGACCCTACCTTCCGGTGCAGAAGGCCCCACCCCAGACATCTTCACACCAAGGAAACCCCAGGTTGGGACAGAAACAAAATTAATTGGAAATGCTTTTCCCCAGGGATGGGCATTTGCCCAACTGTGGGCTTGTGGCTAGTCATTGGAAGCATTGTCTTCCCTTGTACTTTCTGTAAAGGCATGTTTTGTAGCAAACCCAAGTGTTTGTGCTATTTCTTATTTTTTTCATTCATTTATTGAAAGTGCTGGGTAAATATATCTGTTTTTATTTAATGTAACCGCAATAGTTAAAGTGCATAATCTTTGGTGAGGTGGCTATTTTGTATCCTAGAGAAGCACAGGACCTCGGAGGTCGTGGAATGACCTGTACCAGAACTCTGCCCCTCCCAGATCCCTGGCCAGTGGGCAGCCAGCCCTGATGCAGATGCTTCTTCTAACTGACATTGGACTTCTTGAAAACAGTTTAGGGGAGGCGAGCACTGAGCAGGGAAAAGGAAAACTACCCAACGTGGGGAGGTAGTTCTCCTGAGGGGAAGAGACCCAGAGAGGGAATCAAGAGAACCAAGGTTCTTACCTCCTTGGACAGGCCCTTTCCATCCTTGGGTGTTCTCTCTCTCTCTCTCCTCTTTCCCCTCTCTCCCTCTCCTTCCTTCCCTCTCTCCGTCTCCCCTTCTCCCTCCTTCCTTACCCCTCCTTCCCTTGCCCTCTCTCTTTTCTCCCCTCCCTTCTTCCCTTTCCTCTTCCTCCCCCACCCAAAGGTGATCCATTAGTCTTTGCCCAAAGTGAAGGACCATGAGAGAAAGGAGGGGGAATTGCCCATTGTGTGAGAAGCTTGCATTATAACGGAGAAGGTGATGAGCTTGGAGTCAGGGCAGCTGAGTTCAAATCCATCCTCAGACATTTTGTGGGCAAGTGGCTTCCTAGATAATATTTATATAACTTTGCCTCTGAGCCTGAGTTTTTACATCTTTAAAACTATTTGTGCTAAATATTAATATTGTACTATAACTGCTTCCCAGGCCTCTTGTGAAGAAAGCCCTTATGGTGCAGTATAGCTGTGGATGGAGTTTGGCCTTGGGATTTCATTGCTTTAGGACCTCCCAGATGAAGACACACCCCCTCCTAATCCAGATTAGCACCTTCTCTACTATTAATAGATATCTGAGAAACTCTGTGCCCCAGCTCAGATACAATAGAGGCTTCTTCTGGCACCTTCCACCACATCACCTTCCTGAGCTGTTATTGTCCAGCTTTCCAGCCTTCACAGACTCCTGGTGTGCACAGAGGTGGCCTGGGCTTGTCAAAGGAAGGAGCCCTGGTAAGAGTCCTGGCAGCGCCCGTCCTGCTGGCTCCGGACCAGTATGTTTATGTTCCACCGCTCACCTCCAGAGGGGGACGCAGCCATGACAGCTTTTGAAGACAGTCTGCCAAGGGCTGTGTGTGTGTGTGTGTGTGTGTGTGTGTGTGTGTGTGTCACAGAGTAGAGGGTGTTGCATTGAAGGGTATACATACATTGGATCATGCTGCTTTGGCTTTCTTGACTGCAGCTTGCATGATTGGGGCTGATTTACCAGACTAACCCAAACATAAATGGGCAGGTTTAGGATGATCAGGTGGGTCGGCCAGGCCTGACTCTATCCATTTTGGGCAGGGCAGGGCATATCTGGGTTTGCCAGTAGCAACATCTAAAAGCACATGCATTTCTTCTGTGAATAGAAGGAATCCTGTTCATCCAGACAGGCACATGACAGTCCTTTCTTCCCCTGAGCGCTTGCTGCCCATCCCTGAGCAGTAGGCCTCCCTCAGCCCTTGGATCACCACCAGCCAAGGTGAGGTGGGGGCGGGAGTAGGGTGGGTTTTATTGCCATTTTACAGTGGAGTTGGAGGGGGCCATGCTGGAGGAGGCATGGCGTGACTCACCTGCAGTCACATCACTAATCAGTGCCCTAGTGAGTCCTGGAATTAAGATTTCCTGCCTGCAGATTCAGGCCCTTTCCCCAATTCATGCTGCCCAAGTATGACATGCACACCAGCCCTTCCCAGAGTGGGAGGCTTGGGAGGGACCTGGGAGAGCGACTGAAGAGGGGAGCTGCTGCCCTTCAGGTTTACCAAGGAAACTGAGGCCAGGACTTAGCCCCAGTCACGTAGCCAGAAAGCAGGCTTTGGCCTCAGGCCCCTGACTTGAAATGAGTGCCCTTTGTAGTCTGAGTCATGGAGCAGACTTCCATCCCAGCAATGGAAGTAACAGCCATGTAGAACAGTTACGCAAGACCCAAGGTCCTGCTGGACCTACGGAAGTGGCCTCTGTCCCAGCCCCACTGTGTTAGCACAGCTCCAGAACCCACAGCCTGTTGTCAAGGGAAAGCTTGGAGCTTTCAAGGCTGAGTGGGCCTGAGAAGTTCATAGGGTTATGGCATGGCCATGTCATTTCCCTCATCTTGCATGAGAGGAAACTAAGAGTTTCCTCCTGTAAGTGATGAAATTGCCTCCACTGAGACCTTCCTGGTGGGACAGAGCAAGATTCTTTATCCATTTGGGTCCTGTACCCTTCAGGCAAGCGGTCTGGTGGAACCTGGGGCTCTTCAATCCTGCTTAAATGCATAAAAGGAAATACAGTGCATGACAAAGGAAACCTGTAGTCAAATACAGTTAGAAAAATGGATTTAAAAAAAAAATTCGCAAGCTTTAACCAGGGTTAAGCCCTGGGAGAGGCTCAGGGGAGTCAGAGCTGCCCCAGGTGGGGCCATGGTAGGGTGCTTGTAAAGGACAGTATAAAGGGACCCCAGGATTAATTGGATTCTTAGAGCAATGCACGGAGGGACTGGGGAACATTCCACAGACAGCTTGGTCCATTAAAAAATTCTGCCCTGGCCTGGCCCAAGGGAAAGAAATTGGGCTCTTCTTCCCTCCCTCTTCCTTGGTCCCCTGCTTTCTTGCCCCTCCTCCACTTTGCTCCCTAATTTCCCGGCCCTTTGTACTTGGAATCCTGAGTTGAGGTTTCTGTTTGTTTATAGTCATTCGGGATCTCTGGCGGAAGCAAGGCCTTGGCTTAGGTCCTCTGGCTAACACACGTGAGCTGTTTACCCCTACCAGGGCCCTTTGCTGCAGCGGTAAGTGACAGGTCACTCTGGTCTGCAAGAGTGCACGCCCTAGGGATTCTTCATACTGATGATATTGCCATACACCCCAAAGTGTTGGTCCGTGTTGTAGGTGAGATAGCCTGGGAACTTAGCTACCACTTATCACTCTGTTCTTTGCCAAGGTAGTCTCCATGTTCCCTTTAGCTGAGAGCCCCCTAATTTAGGTCATGGAGGGGAATTGGATAGACCTGAGTTCAGACCTCAGTTATGACCTCTCTCAGGTGCAAGATTTGGGGTCAGTCCCTGCACTGCTGGGGCCTCAGGGAGATCTCTTCTGTCTCCAGCAATCTCCAAACCTGCCTGGTGGAGTGCAGAATGGGAGACGTCTTCTGATCAGTCACCTGTGGCACCAAGGAGCCTGCCCAGTGCTTTGTTCCTTACTTTCTGTTAATGCTTAACTTGTTTAGCACCTGAACGTGTAATGCCTGTGAGCTTCTCTCCTCTTCCAGAGTGGTCCCAGAGTGGCCCATCTGAGAACCCCTTGGTTATGTGGTGTTCTCACAGATTCTGGGAGCTCGGCTTCTGAGTAGGGCCTGGGCCCCAGGTTTTATGTGTAAACGGCTCCGCCTATGTCTTCTTCCCTCGCAGATGCTTGGACGGCCTTTTTGAGATCTCCAAGCATCTGGCCAGGGGTGCATTTCAGAGAGGTCATTTATTAGGTTAGAAGCTGACTTGGGGAGGGGGAAGCCTCCCCTCTCTTTATTTAAAGTTCTTGGGTAGAGTGTTGTCATATGTATACATTAGGGCCTTCTGCTTCCTGGGTGCCTGGGCCTTGCTTTGTTCCCACAGACCCCAGGCCTCCCCACGCCTGCAGGACCTTTAGTGGTCAGTAAATGCCTTCTCTGACCCAGGCCTCTGTCTGGCCCCACTCACTTGGGGTGTCAATTCAGAGAGCAGGGCCTGCCTTGGAGGAGCCAGCATTCCTTTGGGGCTGGGGGAGGGGGAAAGAACCACATGGACCCAGAAAAGTGAACAGGATATTTACAGGGAGAGATCTAGGTCTAGGTGGAAAGGGGTTAGACACTTTGTAGATTCTGCCCTCTAGCTGCTGACTCAGGCCACCTCCTCCCCTGCAGATGGCAAATGGCAGGGCCAGACCAAACTCCTCCCAATGCCTTTCTTTATGGAGGGTAGAAGCTGGACTTTCAGCCCACTCCACTCAGCATCCGCTGCCCCCTGGTGTCCTCCCTGTCCCTTTCCTGCCCCCCCCCCATTAGATTGTAAGCTCCTGAAGGGCAGGGCCTGTGTTCCTTGTTATTGGTCACATCCCCTGTGCTTACCTCATCGTCTGGCACACAGTTGGCATTTCATAAATGTAGATTGAATTGGAGAATTCAGAACCTGCAGCCTCTTGGGCCAGTGTCTGCCCACGTTAGGCGTTTCTGCGGGATTCCCTCATTTTTTAGGTGCTGCTCTCTTGACCTCGGAAGCTCTACTGTCCTCCTCTGTTGGGGGTTTTGGTCTGTTTGCTTTTTCAGTTCCAAAGTCCCTCTGCCCCTCCCCCAGCCCCTGAAAAGGCCAGCCATCTGAGAGGCATTATCCTCTGAGCTCCTGCCCAACCTGTTTCCACCTTAGCCTGTGGAGGTTGGGGGTGGAGGGAGGAGAACACGAACAGAGAGGCTCGGCTGCTCTTCAAGTCCCCCCCATCCAGAGGCCTGTGGGTCGTTGTGTTGCTGAGAACCGCCAGGTGTTTCCAGGTGATCCTTGGGCAGCGTTGCTTCTCCCGTGGATGCCGTTCTCTTGGTTCTGCTCCCTCCCCTCGGCCTCTGCTCGTGGCCTCCTCGTTCTCGAAGGCCCCCTCACAGAATGTTTCTTCCATGAAGCTTCCCTTGGTTCTGCCAGCTGTGCAGGGCCTCTCCTCCTTCAGAAGCCTCCTCTTAACTCTGCCCTGTTTTCTAATGATCCGAATCCTGTCGTCTTCTCTCCCCTTGGGTGGGGCGAGTCTTGCCAGCAGTGGCCTCCACGGCAACACAGCCCCTCACCCAGTGCGTTAAGAGTTCACAGGGACCCAACAGATACACAAAGAGCATCTCAGAAGTCTTAGGTCATGACGTTTTAAGCTTTAGTACAGGCTTAGGACCGCAACAAGACTTTTGGGACAACTTGAATTTGCCGAGTGAAAGAAATGGATTAATTTGGCTTGATAGACATTGACCATGTGCAGAGGTAGGACCCTGGGGGAGATGCCAAGGTTAGTGAAGGTTTGGGGCCTGCTGTCATTTGACACATCAGTAAAGGACTCTGAGTTAAAATAATACATAAGTGTCCTAAGACAAGAGCAGATGGTGCTGAGTGAGCTCAGCGCCAAGGAGGGCCTGCCAATGACACAAGGTGATGGGCAGGGCTTCCCAGAAGAGATGGAATTTGAGTTGGATGTTGAGAATGCAGTGGGCAGGGCATTCCAGGCCCAGGAGTCATGACCCAGAGTGGGCTCTTCATGTGGAGGAGAGGGAGGAGCACGAGATGACGCCAGAGAGGGAGGGAGGGGGTTATCACCTGTGGAGCAGCCTGAAGTCAAGGCTGACAAATTGGGACTTGACTCAGACATTTAACAAAGAGTGATGTGCCCAGATGTATTCAGTTCAGTAAACATTTAGTAAACACCAGCTGTGTGCAGGACCCCAGGCTAACTGAAGAGGTTGTGACACAATCAGGAGCTTCCTAACTTGGGTGCAAAAGATCCCCCTGAATCTGAGTAATGAAGGTAAAGCTTCCTGGAAATGGGAAAGCTCCAAAACTCTGGAGAAAAAATGCCCCAATGAAGACCATTTCTACCCTTCACTTCACAAGAAAAAAAAAGAAAATAAAAATGGGGGAGGGGCAGGGAGAGAAACCCCACTGTTTTTTCCACCTTCTTCCCGCCCTGGTCATTTCTCTGCCCCCACAAAGGAGGCTGGTTTATGTGAGGGATGAGTGACCTCGACGGAGAATCCCATGGCTAGGCTCTTGAGAAGAGTGATTGTGACTAAGTGTGATGAGGGAGACAGGCCTTGTGGGCTTGTGGGGGAGTGGGTCACAGCAAGCAGATGAGTCCTTGTCTTTGGGGTGGTAGAGATGAATTGTGGCTCGCAGAGAAACAGCCTGTGGGGCCCCAGCCGCACGGCCCCGGAGCTGCTGCTCTCAGCCCTTCTGGGACCTCGTGGAAAATGATGTAACAAAGTGAAAAGGCATTGGGCAAAGCAGCCTCCTCTCTCCTCGCCTCACTGTGCTGCTGTCTATGCTGAGGGATGCTTGCTGACACTCTGGGCTGGGCTCTTGGGGTCTGAATCAGCCAACGTGGGGGGAAAGACCAGGGATTCAGGGACAGCCTCTTGTTGTAGGAGCTGAAACCCAAGCTGGCCCCAGTCCTCTAGTGGTGAGTGTGTGAGAGAAAGAGAGAGAAAGAAAGTGTGTGTGTGTGTGTGTGTGTGTGTGTGTGTGTGTGAGAGAGAGAGAAAGTGTGTGTGTGTGTGTGTGTCTGTGCATGCATGCTCTCCCTCTTCTCTATTGGTTCATTCTTTGAGTGGGGTGGTACTGGGCAAAACAGCATACTGGCTTTGGAATCGGGAGATTTATGTTGGCCTGGTGGTGACCCTGCACAGGGCATTTTGGAATGTAGAAGGAAGCCATCGGCTATTTTGGCCTTGCCTGAAACAACCAGTGGGCAGGGTGGGGGGGAGGCAGCCTCTTTCCATTGCCACGTTGGTTGGAGATGGGCTGGTGCTGTTGATTTCTTGTCATACTGCATCAGTCATGAGATCCCAACCTTCATGGACTGTCCTCCTGGACAGCTCTCATCACTGGGCATGGCTGCCCATGTGGGGCAGGAGTGATGGGATCCAGACCTTGCTTCAGACACTTGTAGCTGAATAACTGAGGGCGGGCAAGTCACTGCTTTCCAGTGTTGGTTTCTCCATCTCATCAGAGCCCCTTGCTCACAAGGTCATTGGGAGGCTCAGATGAGACAAAGGGCACACCACAGCAATGTCAGCTCTTTCTCTTGGCATGATGTAGCGATTCCAGGGCCTTTCCTGAAGTTTTCAGCTGTCCTGGGCCTTCTGGTTTTTGTCACTCCAGTATTAGGATGTTTGGGTGAGGCAGGACTCAGCTATAGACAGATTGATATCCTGGATCCTGGAGAAGACGTGGGCAGGACTGGACATCAATCCAAATCTGTTTGCCTTTTAGGAGCTCAGCTGGAAGATCGCCTTGGCCTTGACTCTCTGTGGACAGCTGAAAATGGCCAGCAAAGGGCCCACGACCTCGACGTCCTCTGAGAACTCCAGCGCAGGGGGCACAAGCGGTAGCAGCAGCAACGGCCCTGGTGAGAACGGCAACCAGGACAGCACCTTTGAGTGCAACATCTGCTTGGACACGGCCAAAGACGCTGTCATCAGCCTCTGTGGTCACCTCTTCTGGTCAGTATTGCCGCTGGACCCCAGGGGGAGGAGACCGGGAAGCCTGTGACCCATCCAGGCTAACTATGAGCTCTTGAGCATTGATTTGGGGCTGGTTGTGGACAGCCACAGTGACCCAGCATGACCAAAGCCTTTCATAAATCTTGGGATGTTTATAAATGCCAGTAGCTCATAATCTGGAGCCTTGCTACACTGTGGTTCTCTTTTGATGGCGTGCCTGTCAGACAGGTCTGTTTCAGACCCTGTCCGAGGAGGTTCCTTACTGGTCATTCCAAAAAGGCCTGGTTAAAGCAGTACATTTGCCTCTCTCGAGGCCTGGCCTCATTTCTGCAGTAGCAATGAGGGCATCCGGTCTGCCAAGGAGAGCCCTCTTCAGATCAGGCCTGCCCCTTGTAGCTGAGTCCCTGCAGAGACTCCTGGGCAGCAGCAGAGGAGCCTCGGTGTATCAGAAGAGGGATTCCCAGCCCCTTGTTTCCTGGGGGTACCCTCTGCTCTGAGCACCTGCTGTGTGCTCAGCCATGCCAGGGGCTAGGGAAGGCTCTGAAAGTGGGCACTTCTAAGAGTTCATTTGCCCTTGTTGAAGTCAGAATGAGTGGCCTGCATACATTCAGTGGCAAAGGACCACGCGGGTAGTGGGGAAAGCTCTGAGCTGACCAGCTGCATGCAGTTAGAGGTCCTGTAGGTATCACCTGATTTTTGTGGCCTTTAGGTCTTCATCCCTAACGTGAAGGGCATGGACTCGATGCCCACTGAGGTCCCTTTCCTGCTTTACCAGGGTAGGAGTCCATGACTGTCAATGCTCTCAGAGGTCCAAGGATAGGGAGAACAGAGGAGCTGTGTGATCAGCAAAGGCTTCCTGGTGGAAGAGGGCTTGGTTTGGTTTGCCATGGCTGGTGGGCAGCCTTAGAGAGGGGCCTAGGCTCTGAGAGCCCACATCGGGTCAGTAGCCAGCAGCTATTAGGATATGAATCCTGGGCCCCAAGATGGGAAGGGATGTGCCCAGAGCACCTGTGGCCAGTGCTCTCTTGCTATTCCAGACTGCCTTCCCTCCCCTTGGGCTGGGGTTAGAAGGAGGTGAGGGAGGGCCTTCCAGGTAGAAAAGGAAAGGGCGCTCTCTAGAGTCCCTCCCTCCCCTCCTCTTTATTCCCAGTGCCATTCTCATCACTACCCATGTCTGTCCAGGCTTCTGGATGCCCTTCTTCCTCTCCCCATCTGTCTTAACACAGATTACTCTCCTTTGCACATGGATCCAGCTATGTCTGCTCAGAAACTTCCAATGATTCTATATTACCTATTAAATAAAACAATGATTCAGTCTGGCCTTCAAGGCCCCCTTCTGCCTCTCCCATTTCTCTCGCACTGCTCTCTCCATTCAGACCAAACTCATTTCTCCTGTCCATGTCTGTCTTCCATATTTTTGCTGTTCTTTGTGGCAGGAAGCCCACCTTCCTATCTGCTGACTGCAGCCCTCTCTGGTCACTGCTGCCCATTATCCCTCCCTGTAACATCATGGGGCACTTGACTGTTGGTGTTGTGGCCAACCCCTAACAGTATAAACTCCCTGAGGGCAGGATGCTGCCTGACTTCTGTCTTTGTGCTCTGGCCCATGGGCAGTAAATGATAAATGCTTTATGTCATTTACAACCTGAGTGAAGATGGGAGGCCTCACAGCCCATTTGTGTGAGTCTGTCATTGGGAAAATAAGTATTTTTTAAATGCCTCCTGGGCTCCAGGCACAGCGCTAAGTACCAGGGAAGGGCTCAGTGTGACTGGACCTCAGCTGGCATCTAGTGAGGACTGGTGGAAGATAAAGTTGGGGAGGTAGGAAGGCCCTGAAACCACGGCAGGCGGCCTTGGCGCTTTGGTTTCCCAATGTAGAAAACTGAGAGCTACGGAAGTTTTTTGAGCAGGAAAGTGGCCTTAGAAAAGTGATATTTTGGAGCAGGGACAGTTTTAGGGTCCATTCCAAGGTGTCAAAGCTTGAATTAAAGTAATTACATAGTGTTCTGTGAATTTTTTGATATTCTGTGATACCAGAGGCCTTAAAACCAGAAAGGCCTTTCGTGAGAGTTAGAGACCTGTTATATGGTCTGGGCTGCAGACTCAGTCAGCCAGCTTGTCCTCTCCAGCCATCCTGAGGCTTCCTTTTTCTTCCCCAACTTCAGAGAATGAGCCTGTGCTGGGCTTCGTGTGGGTATGACCCACCATGCTTTGGAGCCTCTTCAATAATCTTTGGGAGGATTTGCCCAGGTCCCGGGGCTACATGACAGCCCTGGCCCGGTGGGTCGAAAACAGAGGCCTCCTCTTGGTTCCGGGTGATTCTGCTGGTGAAGGGAGTCGGGCTAGAAGCAGGGGAGCTCCCGCTTCTGCCTCGGCCCCTCAGCCTGCCCTCCTGTTCCTTGATAGTGGCAGGGAAGCCTTCTGCATAGCATTAGCCCCATTTCACAGATGAAGGAACTGAGGTCAGAGGGACAGACTGACGTGTCCGCTTCTTCCTTGGCTTTGTCACGATACTTTCTTATGATCCTCTTGTTTTTAAAAGTCCGTGACTGGAGGCTTAGCAGGCTTGAAGACTGGCAGGAGCTCCATGTTGGGCACAGGAGACCTGGTTTCTGTCCCTTGACGCATTGCTTTGGACAAGTCACTTCTGGTCCTTTCTTTATCTGGGAAAAGGGGGCATTGGATTAGTGTGGTCAGTGGTCACGCTCACATTCAGTGACCTGTGTCCAGAGAGCCCGGTTCACCTTTCCTTCTGGAATAAACCACATGAGCTGCCCACATCCCCAGGAGTGCCACTCTTGACAAGTGGTCCCTGGCAGTCAGGCAAGCCACGGCTTCACAGAGACGGGGCCAGGCCCTGCCTTGGGCCATGCACCTCCCAACCTCTCCACACCTGGGCTTCCTCTGTCTTCTCTGCACTTGTCCCGTTCTGTAACACTGGACACTTGGGGTTCCCCCGCATTTCATAACCCCCTCTCAGGGGTCAGGTCCTTGTCTCCATCAAGCTTGGGCTTCTTCAGGTTGTTCCCCAACTTGGGGTGGGCCCAGGACACACTTGCCTTCAAGGAGCTTATGGTTTAGTGAGAAGGAGTGATGGGTGGGAGGGATGAGAGATTCCAAGAGAAGTGATGGAAGAGGAATCATGAGTGGTGTCCTGTCAGCTTGGGAGGCAGCCAGAGGCATAAGGGGGACAGCGTCATGCCTGGAGTCAAGAATCCCGTCTCAGACACTTCCTAGCTGTGTGACCCTGGGCAAGTCCCTCTCTATTTGCCTGTTTCCTTATCTGTAAATGGGAATAATCATAACAGCCCCCTCCTCCCAGGATGAGGATGCTGTGATAGCTGTAAAGCACTAAGCACATTGCCTGGCACACCGCAGGCATTATGTAAATGCTAGGAAGTGATGGCGGTGGTGGCAGTGGTAGTTCCACCACCACCACTACTGCTGTTGCTGCCACTGCCGCCACTGCCACAGGGCCCCAGGTACCTGTGCTCATCCTTGTGCTGTGTGACGGCCCTTTTACCCAGGCCTTAGGTGAAGCTCAGTGCTGAGGTGAACCTCAGCCTGGCTAGCTACAGCATGAGAGTCCCAAATGGTCTTAATAGGCCAGGCCAGCCCAGCCCGTGAAGTGTACGGGGGACAGATGGGCCTGCTATGACTATGACAAGGCCAAGGGCCCAAGCCTAAGATGGAAGGGCCCAGGGGAAAGGGCCGGGGGGATTAAGCGGACTGCAGGTCCAGGAGGAGGCAAGAAGAGGACCTGGCATCTCACAAATGAGCGGGAGACTAAATGAGGAGATGCCATGTCCAGAACCCAGGAAATGCTAGGCCTGCTGTTCCCCTGGGTAGGCCTTTGGGAGCACTACTCCTGGAGAAGGCCATTGGAGGATTAGAAAGTGGCCCAAGGGGGGTGGTCACCATAGGAGAATGGAACAAAGGAATGGGGGAAACGTATTGGGAGTGGGTTGCCCTGCACCGCCTTCTAGTACTCAGAAGGCCGTCATATCTGGAGAGATTGGTTAGACTCATGTGTGACCCGGGGCAAAACCAGAGGCTGTCAGCGGACATTACACAGAAAAGGCAGTTTGGTCTGCAAGGAAAAGCTTCCTCACTGTTGGAGCCATGGCAAGCCTGCCCCTTGGAAGAGTGGGGCTACGGGACACGCATGGGTGGCGAGGGAGTTTCTCAGTCAGTATGGGCCAGGCCAAATGGCCTCCCAGTTCTCCTCCTGACTTTGCTTCCTGGCCCATGGGCTCAGCCCAGAGGAGAGGGTCCCGTTGACTTGGCGGTGGTACATTCTGTGGAGGAGGGGGGGGAGCAGGGCTGGAGGGTGGGGGCAGGGCAGGACTCAGAGGCCCTTGGGAGCCTGAATCCCTGCCATCACGGGGGCTTGCCTGCCAGCCCAGCACTGCCACTAACCACGGCTCTTTTGCATTTGTCCCCTCTCACTTCCCTCGGACTGCTCGCCCCGGGGACATCTGCAGTTGGCCGTGTTTACATCAGGTAAGGCACATTTCTTTTTACCTTGTCTTTCATCAGCTTTTCTTGCACAATAGCTCCCACTGTCCCCAAGGCTGCTGTCAGAAATGGTAATCTCCCCTTTGGGTGCCTCCACTCAATCAGAAGATGCTCATTGAACAGGAAAGGGAAGGGGACCTTGTTTAAGGAGGCAGAGGAGTTTTACAGGACAGGCAGCAGGTCCTGGATTCAGGTCCCAATCTGTGACTTAATTTGTTGGGTGCCATTGGCCAGGTCTCCTCATCTTGGTGCCTCTGTTTTCTGCTCTTTCAAATGGACACAGTGATGCTTAGACTCACTGCTGCACGGGAGTGTTTGTGAGGCTCAGGGGGTGCTAGGAAAGTTCTGCTTTTATTATATTTTTTGAAGAGGTTACAGAGGAGAAACTGATGGTTGGAATTAATAGTTTATTGAACCTAATTTGGACCAGCAGAGAGTGTTAGGCCACTGTGGTAGTAGGCATGCTGGGAGCTTTGCTCCTGATGAGCTGCTCTCAAAAAAGAGTTGAGATGTGCAGAGTAGGCGATCTTGTCCAAGCCTTCCCCACTTCACCATCACACCAGCCAGTGTGGCCATAAGAGAGAGAAGGTTGCATCTATAATCCATTAGCTTGGAACAACCGGCAGGGACAGAGCCCAGAAAGTCATCACAGGAGACAGACACTTAGGTTATGTTCAGGATGGTCCACAGGCTCTTCTACTGTGATTAAAACCAAAAAAAGAACTCACTTTCCTAGAGTGCTACAAGGGTCCCAGCCATGCCATCAAGGCCGTTTCATGGTGCAAGTGGCTGAGGCCCTGCCAGAGAAGCACATCGAGGACCTCTGGTCACTGACCGCCGACCTCATCTACCCCTGAGGATGGCACCTGCCATCTCACAGTCTGCCGAGGGGAGGCCGGGGCTCTGAGCCGCTGTGCTGAAGGCAGCTCCCATACAGAGCGGGACGACATGGGGTTTGTGGGGCTGCTGGGCCCATGGAAAGAGAAGGGGGCGTGAATCAGGAGACTGAAGGGTTGGAAAGGCCCCCTGAGGGCGCTTTTCCTCACCTCCAGCCTCCGTTTGCCTCTTCTGCCCACCCTCAGGAGCCAAGCAGAACCCTTCTTTTCAAGGTCCTTGGTGGCAGCTGGTACTGCCTGGGCCCACCCTGACACTGCGGAGTTCTTTGTGTCCCTGGGCCAGTTCATTCTCTCTCTCTCTCCTTGTTGGAGCTTCAGCACTCAGAAGGCCTTGGGCCGGCGCCTGTGTCTTACCCAGGGGGCATTGCACTGACTTTCCCCAGGGCCACAGGGGGTGAAGAGCTGCCCACCTCACAGGGTGCTGGAAAGAAGGATTTTGTAGCATGGTGCAAGTTCTCCTACTTGCTGCTTTTATCAATAACCAGCACTGATCTGTAGAAGGAAGGGATGAAAGGAGATGGACCAGGGTGTTGGTCTCCTCGTGTGAGCTGTTTGCACGCTTTGTCCATGCCCCCAGACCCCTTTGTCAGCAGGACGAGAGGAGCAGCCAACCGTGGCTCCTGCAGTAGGTCCGACCCGCGTCCACAGGCGGAATGAGGGCCCGAGGGGAGAATGCCCATGTTGGTGCCTTTGGGTTAGTTTCAGCTCAGTCCATTCACCTGGTCTTTTCTGTTTTCCTTTTAGTGGTTGGAGACCAGACCAAACAGGCAGGTGTGTCCTGTCTGCAAAGCTGGGATCAGCCGAGATAAAGTAATCCCTCTGTATGGAAGGGGCAGCACCGGGCAGCAGGATCCCAGGTGAGGCCGCCCCCCAGTCCCTGCTGTGGCTGCCTACAGACAGCCCCCTCCTCACAGGACTGCCCCTGAGGATGCTGCTCCCAAGTCTCTCTGCTCCCTCATTGCCTCTTGGCCCAAGCAGGCTGCTGCCCCGGGCCACAGCGTTCCGCGTTGTCTGGGCCAGGGCTGGGGGGGGGGGTGTGGTGTGGTGTCGTCAGACATGCATGATGCTAAGGCATTGGTTCTCTCTCAGTTGTGATGGTATATTTGAGGAAGCTAGAATTACCCTTAAACAAGGTTGGCCTGAAGCATTCACACTGGTGTTCACTGGACAACTTCGGATCTCTCTAAACTTCTCACCATTTTTATTCTTCAGAGAGAAGACGCCTCCCCGACCTCAAGGACAGAGACCAGAGCCCGAAAACAGAGGGGTAAGGACATTGTTCTCAGAATGGTCTTATTTATGGAATCCACTGCTTTGCCTCAACCTCGGGCAGGTTTGACAGGCATGGAGAGGTTGAATGGGTGACCCAGGGCAGCCGCCTTCCTGGGGGCAGAATTGGCGCTTGGCCCCAGAGGCCTTCTGGCTCTCCCATCCCGGACTGCCTGAGTCTAGAACCCAGTCTGGGGTGTTGCACCAGGAAGTCCTCTCCCGTCACTCAGCTTTGCCTGCCTGGGGAGCAGCGTGTCCAACACCTGCTCTTTGGGTGCCCCTTCCTGGGTGCAGCCCCCCACCATCCTGGCCTGACCCTCAGGGCTTCAGGCCCTCAAGCTTGGCCCCGGTATCTGTAGTCTTTGGGTCCAACCGTGTAGGCAGCTCTGAGCCAAGCTCACCCAAGGACGCAGGTCCTGATGAAATTGTTGCACTGCCTCCTATCACGCTGCCTCCTGTTCCCTGTGGGCTCTGACCGGGTGGGGGGTGGAGAGTTTCCACCACTCCTTCCCTGGGGAGCTGTGCTCTTATTAAATCTTATTAAATGAAGGGCCTTAATAGGTGCTGCAACTCCCCAAGGCAGTTCGGTATGCCCCCCTTCCCCCAAGCTTTAGAAAGCACACAGGCACAGGGGCTCCTTCTCCAGTGCAGGCACACACAGCCAGACTCTTCTAAGGCCATGGCCTGCTCCATCACTTCAGATTCATTGGCATTTTTTGTTTTTTCCTCCCCCACAGAGGCTCCCTTCCATTACTTCCCCTGCCCATTTCCACTGACCAGCAGGGCCCTGCACGGGTCACCATTGTGGCAGTGAGCCCCCAGTCTCCTGTGAATCCTTGGGCAGAACTGGAAAGGCACCCAGAAAGTTTGTGGCTCCTCCGAGGCCTCTGCCTGCCGCGTGCCTGCCCCCCTCCCTTGGACCAGCAGTTTGGGGGAGCCACAGTGATCTGCAGCGCCCCAGCACTGCCGGCAGGGACTCTGAGTAGGGCTGGGCCAGTCTAGAGGGGAGACAGTTGAGGCGCAGGGAGGTCTACACCAGCCAGTTCTGCGTGAGAGACACTGATGTGGGACATTGGTCACATGTCTGGCAGCATCCGTGGTCCCGTCTGATGTGCAGGGAAGGAGGCAATTGCTAAGGAAAGGGCAGGAAAAGAGACCAGGCTGGCAGCAAGCATTTCTGAAAGGTCCCCTGTGCGCCAGGCCCCGAGCCCACCCACAGGCAGCCGACATTCTGTCAGGAGCAAGGACAGGGTCAAAGACTCGTAAGCACTATTGGGTACAGACACAAACCAAACAACAAAATAATGGGGGGGAGTCAAGGGGCTCCCTGTTGGCCAAGGGTCGCAAGAAAGGCCTTTGAGCAGAGATCAGTGACACCCTCGCATACGGTGGTGTGACCGTTGCCCAGGCAGTCTGCCCTGCCTCTTGTGATGCCCAGCTCCTGCCACGTATTGTGGATGTGGGCGGCAGCTCTCACAGGCCCCAGGTAGGGGGTGTCCTCTGGGATGCTCCTGCTCCCTTCTCCGTAAAGTGAGACCAGTAATGCTTGGCAGAGGGCTGGCATTGGGTGGCAGGGGAGGGCCGCTTGGAGGTGGGAACAGGCTGGATAGTGGGAGCCGGGCCTGTCCTCTCTCCTTTGCGTCACCTTCAGTTATTTCTTTTCCTTCTACCAGGGATTTCAAGGCTTTGGCTTTGGAGATGGCGGCTTCCAGATGTCTTTTGGGATTGGAGCCTTTCCTTTTGGGATCTTTGCCACAGCATTTAACATAAATGATGGGCGGCCCCCTCCAGGTAGGCGACCTCTCCCTTCGTGTGCTGACTCACTGCTTAGTTCATGTGCCCTGTTTGATTGGTGAAATGGCAGGCCTCGACCTGGAAGGGGGCCGAGAGCTCCCCTGGCACAACCCTCTCTTTTTTTAAAGGAATCCCCTCCCTCTCCTTTTTTTAACTGAAAAAGGAAAGAAAACCTCAACTCTCATAACACATGCAGGATCAAACAAAGTCCCCCCTTGGATTTGTCCCACGAATAAGACTCCTGCTGCTCCCTGGCCCATCACTGTCTCCCCAGCCCTGTCATTGGCAGACCAGAGCCAAAGGCCCAGGGAAGCAGAAGGGCTGGGGCCTGATGTGACCCCACATCCCTGACCCCAAAGCCAGCACACTTTCTCTAGCGTTTGGAAAGCTGAGCTTTGCACATTGTCTGCCTACCATGAGCCTTGGGTGGATGGGTGGGGACTCCAAGGTCTGATGGTTGACCAGAGCAGAGCACACGTCATGGGAAGTGACGGGCTTAAGGCCAGGCTCCACCTGCTCTGTGTGGTGCCTCCTGTGAGCTGGCCTCGGTGGGACCTTTTGAAGTGCTCCTTGAGGTGGGCTGAGGGTCACGGAGCTAGGGAGCAGCATCCACCCCATGCCCCGTGGCCTCCCTTCAGTGCTGAGATAGCAGGGAGCCAGGATTCCATCCCAGGTAGCCCATCCTTCCACCGATTCCCAGTATAGCCCCTGTTCCTTTAATGGCCTTCATCACCTGCTAATGTGTTGCACACAGTCAGAGTGGTCCGAAGCCAATAAACCTTCCCCAGGTTGGCCTTGAGGTCTTTTTCCCTCAGCCTGGGCCCTGGGCCTTAGCTGTGAGCACCCAGGGTGACCATGCTGCCTCATTGAGGAAGGAGCTTTATGGTGGTGGTTCCTCAGTCCAGACCAGGGGTTTCCCTGGGGTGGGGATCTCCTGGTGTGAATGCTCCCTGCAGAAAGTTTCTGAGGCATTCAGTGATGCCCAGCAGCCAGTCTGTGCCAGAGACAGGAGCTGAATGTGGGGCTTCCTGCCTGGAGGCCCAGCCACCAGCTGCTGCCTCTCCCAGGTCTCGTTGGCATGACTAGGTTGTTGGTGCCTTCCCAGGCCAGTCTCTAGGACCTGTTACTTGTCAACTCTTTCTTATGCTGGTGTGGAAAATCGTCTCATACACAATCCAAACGTATTCTCCTGGTTCTTACATGCTTCTTGGTGTTTCGTTGTATCTATAAAGAAGCACGTTTGGTCTTGCTTTTAGGAGGAAACTTCCTAGCAGTTAGACCCTCCCAGAGCTTACTAGGCTACTTTGGCAGGTAGTGAGCTCCCCATCACCAAAGATCTTCCAGCTAAGGCCAGCTGGCGCCTTGTCACCTCTGTGGCAGAGGCCTCACAGGCCCTGAGAGCCTGGGGTCGTCCAGGATGCCGACCCTTGATAGGGTCCTGTGGGGCGGAAGGGCTCTATCCTCAGGGACTCCACTGACCGCCCACTCTCCTTCCTGTTTTCACAGCTGTCCCCGGGACTCCCCAGTATGTGGATGAGCAGTTCCTGTCTCGGCTTTTCCTGTTTGTGGCACTGGTGATCATGTTCTGGCTTTTGATCGCGTAGCCGTGTGTCTGTGGCCTGGGTCGTCAGCAGCAGCGGTGCCTCTGACCTGGTTACCAGCCCTCACCTACCCCGCTTTGCAGCCCTCACTGCCTGGCTCCTGAGCTCACCCCCGGGCCCAGGAGTCAGGGAGCTCAGAGACACAGGGAGGACCCTGGCTGCCGGGAGCAGAGCTTTGGAGCAGAATGAACTAGAGTTGGTTGATGAGTCCACGTCTCAGCGTGGTCCCACTCAGCCTCAGGCCGTGCCTGAGCAGCGTAACAGCTCAGAGGGGATTGACCTGAGGCAGGGAGGGGCTGGGAGAGAGGAGCCCCTGTGCTATCATGTGCATACATTGCAAAAGTAAAGGGAAGGACCAGATGGTATTCTTTGGAGCTCCTTAGACTCTGCACAACACTGTGTCCAACAGTAGTCCATTCCTGACTGCATGCATGGACCACTATGCACACAGCAGCCCGATGCCAGGCCTGGGAACTCACCTGCTCTCAGCCCACCCCTTCCATCCCCATCCTTCTCCCTGCTCTTCCTTAGGATTCCTCAGATGAGCCTGGGGGGCTGTCCGAATCAGCACAAGGTATCTCTGGTAGCTTGGCTTATTCGAGCAGTCTGGACGCTGTAGCTTCCTGCTGGGCTCGGGCCTCAGAGAGGCCTTGGCCACCTTCTTCCCTGGTGGAGATGGCTAGCTCTGCACGTGGACTTTACGTCCCCTTCTTCCTGGGAATTGTATCCACGCTGGCTTCTCTCCAGCAGGAGGAGTAATGGTGAAGGCTTCCCTAGGCCCTAAAGACAAATCTAAAAGTGAGGGGGAAATCTGAGCCACTAATGTTTTCTCCAGATGAAGTTTAAGCTTCAGTTATTGGCATCTCTCCCAGAAGCAGCCCCTGTGTGGGGCCCTCGGGCCCCGCAGGGTGGTGAGACTTGCGGCAGCCCTAGCTGGAGTCGCTCTGCAGACAGCCCAGCATGGATGCAGCAGGAGGGGGGCTCTTATTCAGAGCCCGGGTCGCTGTGGGCTTCCCAAGCAACAAGCTGCCCATCCCCATATAGGCAATTAAAAGAGATCCTTCCTGATACCTGCCAGGCTTGGGGGCTCCTGCTGCCTCTTCAAGGAAGAGAGATGCCTTACAGTCACTAATGGGCTTTCCCTCCCTCCTCATACCCCTTCATTCAGAATCTTGGGAAGAAACGTACCTTGGTAGAATCATTGGTTTGGTTTCTTGTTTTAAAAGTGCTTTTTCTTTGAATCTCATCAATAAGAAGGTAGGGCACTGAATGGCTCGCGACGTACCATCTTGTCTAATTATCTGTCCCTCTCTCTGTGTCTGTGTCTCTGCTTGCCAAAATGTCTTTGGATGCAGAAGGATCCCTGACATTGGAGGGAACCCAACCCTGGGCTTCCTCTGGGGAGTCTCTTCCCGTGTGTGAGGTCTGGCTTTCCTCTGGCCCAGCTCCTCATTCTGGAGACAGAAGGCTCTGGAAAGAATTCAGTCCCTCCCTGCTTTGGGGATGGGGCAGGCTCAAGCCTCCAGTCTAAAGAGACCAAGAAAAGGGAATGAACATGCTCCCTGCAACCGTTCTCTTCCCCCACAGCTCCCCTCTCGATCTTCCCGACTCAGCAAAGCCCGAACCCAGTGTTGAAATGATCAGAACCCAGTATTCTGGAGCTGTCACCGTGGCCAAGTCTGCAGTGGAGAGGATCATGGAGCCTGGTGCTTGGCTGGCACCTGTGTGTGTGTAATCAAGGAGCTTGTCCTCCTGGGGCCCCCCAACCTTGGATGTGCGTTCTTTGATTAGGCCCCCCAATGAATCCCCTGGCCCGGGCAGGGGGGTGCTGTTGGAGCTTAAAGCCCAAGGTTGGGGAGTTTCAGGACTGGGTACAGGTCAGGTAGTGGTCCAGTGCTCCATCCAGCCTGTGAGAGTGAGGTGGGAGGAGGGCAGTTTGATTAAGAAAGAGGAATCCCCTGGAATCTACAAACCAGTGGTGGAAAGAGGTTTTCCGAATTGGGCCTGGCTCTCATTTCCTTGAGGTGTGCTAAGCTTCACCTGCCTTGGCCAGGAGCCTGCAGAGTGGCAGCAGCACTTTAGGGCCTGCTGGCTCAGCCCCCCGCCGGAGGCTCCTTCTACCTGGCCATTCAGTGACCTTATGCTTCTTTTCCAAGTTAATGCATTTCTTCCTTTGGGAGCTCTTCACCCTTGTTCTCCCTTTTATTCCATTGTATTAGTTAGGAGACCATCAATGACACTATGTACCATGAGATACATTTACCAGTCACTAATTTTCACTGTTGTGAAAGTCATTTGATTTAGGAGAAAAATAAAAATGGTTTTACATTGAAAGTGGCTAGGTGTGGATTTGCTCTAGGAGAGGCCTGAGCCAGGTGGGGTTCCCTGGAAGGCACCTTTGTCCCTCCTCAATGATATCATAGGGCACATGAAAGCCGCCTGCAGACATCAGCCAACCGACTTTAGGGCCTGGAGTTTTCCGTCATCAGCCCTACCCTTGGCATGTTCTGTTTGAAGAGTACCTTGACACTGGGCCAAGGGTCAGATTCCTGGGCTCCTACTTAGGCGCCTGGATTGGTACACACCTTTTGCAGGCCTGGAGGGGAGGGAGGCACTCACTCACACAGCTCCGAAGCATGTGCTCAAGACGCTGATAAGCATTCTTTACTAGGAGCTGGGGGTGTCCGTTGGTGTTCATGGGAGGGGAGAAGTGGGTTCTTCCTAGGGAACTCCTTTGGGCCCTATAGCCAGGAGCAGGGGGTGGTGCCACTTGTCTACTGCACTTACAAACTTGATCATTAACCAGGTAACCAGGGCTTTTAAGACAAAGTAGAGCTTTGACTGATCCTTTCAGTCCTCAGCCAACTTTGATTCCACAATTCAAACATTTACTTATCTAATAAGCTGACTTGGTAGGAGGAGGAGAAGGGGGTTCTTTTTACTTTACAGTCATTTGGCATTTAGATGTATGCCTCCCCCCAAGTATGCCCCAAGACCCCTCTCTTGGAGCAAAGAAACCAGTTAAAACTAGCCCACAGTCACCAAGTCTTAGGCTCAAGGCAACAAGAGTTCATTTGCCTTGTGGTCATTGCAATTCCTCAGCTGTTGGCTTCCTTGACATTGTGATCCTTGGTCAGTGGGCATTTATTAAGCACCTGCCATGTTCATGGCCCTCTTCTCTTGGTCTTCATGAGTACGTATGTCATAGGGAAGGGGGGAAAGGCCAGCAGAAAGAGTGAATGTTGGCTGTTTTTATTGACACAGAGTAGTTCACTGAGGAACCTGTTGTTTTCCTCTGACGGCAAAAGCTAATGTGCATTTTGGAATACAACTAGATCAAAGAATGTCCCCCAGAGGAGATAAAATCTAACCTTTCAGTTTACAGAGAAGGAAACAGATTCAGAAAGGCCAATTGGCCTGCATCGGTTATCTACCAAAAGGCACCATAGCACAATGGTGCAAGTCCTAGATTTGAAGCCAAGAGAACTGAGTCTTGGTTTTGCTGCTGCCCATGGAATTTGGGAGAAATCGGTCAATAAGCATTAAGGGCCCACTATGGGCCAGCCAATGTGATCAGCACTGGGGATCCAAACTGTGGCAAAGGACAGTCCTTGCCTTCAGGGAGCTTACTGTCTAAGGGGGGAGACAGTGTGCAAACCAATCTAGAGAAAGCTAGGCAGGGACAGGGTAAGAGGAAATAACAGAGGGAAGGCACTAGGATTAATCAGAATTGAGTTCCAACACAATGCCAAAGGACTTAAGGAAAATGCCTCCAGAGAAAGAACTGATGGTGTCTGAATATAGATAAACGTGCTTTTTCTCTATTTTGTTCATTCTTTCCTTTTTCTTTCTTTGTTTTTTCTCTCTGTCTTCTTTTAGAAAATGACTAACATGGAAATGTTTTGCATGATTGCACATGTAGAACCTATATCAAATGCCTCACTGTGTCAGGGACGGGGGAGGTGCAGGAGAGAGGAACAGAATTTGGAACTCAAAACTTAAAAACATGTTACAGGTGGTTTTTGCACGTAATTAGGGGGAAAATAAAATAATACTTTTTTTTTAAAGAGGGGTTGGGGAAGGCTTCCTGTAAAACAGTGGTTCTCAACCTTACTAATGCCGCGACCCTTTAATACAGTTCCTCATGTTGTGGTGACCCCCAACCATAAAATTATTTTCATTGCTACTTCATAACTGTAATTTTGCTACTGTTATGAATCTATCTGATATGCAGGATGTATTTTCATTGTTACAAATTGAACATAACCCACAGGTTGAGAACCGCTGCAGTAAAAGATGGGATTTTCACTGGCCTGGGGTCTCCAGAGAGAATGCCTAGAACTGAGAGATGGAGGGTCTTGTTTGTGGAACAGCCAGGAGACCAGTGTTACTGGGTCAAAGAGTACTTGTTGGGGAGTAAGGTATAAATAAACTGGAAGGGGGGGGGCTGGGTTTTGAAGGACTTTGTATGCCAAACGGCATCGTGAAGGGAGTGAGTCACTAGAGTTATGGGGGGGTGGGGATGAGGTGGTATTATCAGACCTTCATTTTAGGAAAATCACTTTCATGGCTGAATGGAGGACAATTGGAATGTAGAGAGACCTGAGGCAGGCAGACTCCACCCCACCCCAGCAGCTATGGGAAAAGCCCCACAGAGTGATGCTCCAATCCCTCCTTAAGGTCAGCAAGGTCAGACAGACACCTCTTCCGGGCATGAACCAGGTAGGGGGAGGGGAGAAAGGAGAAGGAGCACCTGCATTCCCTAAACATTGGATAGTGGCAGAGAGTGTTTGCACTCTGCCACCTTTGGTTCAAAACCAGGCATTTATGGGGTGCTCGGTGTGGGAGGGAGGCCCCGTGACTGCTCTAGGGGACACAGAACTGAACCAGCCTGCCCGGGCAGCTAGCTGTCAGAGTCCTCTTGGTTCTTCTTCTCTCCACTGGTCTAAATGGTTGCCAAATCCTACTAATGCTCCACAGCAGTCTCTTGTATCCATCCCTCCACTCCGCTCCCACAGCCATCATGACCCCATTCCGTCACTTCTCACCTGGAATATTCCACTGGCCTCCTTTTGGTCCCTCTGTAGCTGAGGCATAGGGCTGATCATGGCGTGACTCACAAAGTTCCCACGGCCTCTAGAATAAAGCACAGCCTTGGATGGGTCTGTGCCCAGCTCTTCCTCACCCATGACTTTCCTTTTTTTATCTCCATGGCTTTGCATAGGGTGCTCCCTGTGTTTGGAATACACTTCCTCTTCACCCCCATCTCATTTACTAATGGCCTCAACTGCCAGGTGAACATATTTTCATCCCACCCCCCAAAATTACCTTGTATATATTTTGTTATTCACTTCATCTGTGCACATGTCTCTCTCTATAGAATGTAAACTCCTTGAGGGGAGGGAATGAGCATTTATGGAGCACTTACTATGATCTCATTTGATCCTCACAACAACCCTGGGAGGTAAGTGCTGTTGTTGCCCCCATTTTACCGTTGAGAAAACTAGAGGTTAAGTGACTTGCCCAAGGTCACACCACTAGTAAGAGTCTGAGGCAGGATTTGAACTCAGGTCTTCCCGACCCCAGGCCCAGTGCCAGCTTCCAGAACAGAGACTGCTGCTTCTATCTTTGTATACTAAGCACCTGACAAATAGTAGAATTTTTGGTTGGTTGAAAAACTTCTTAACAGAGTTGCCCCAAAGTGGAATGGGCAACCTTGGAAGGCAGTTGGTGTGTTCCCTTTGGGGGTCTTCAAACCCAGAGCAACAGACTGGGTATATTAGAGTGGAGATTTCTCTCAGGTAAGAGCTGGAGTCGATGGCTGATGGGGTCCCTCCCAATTTCTGATTCTGTGATGGGAAGGAGAAATAAGATCTGTAGATCTATGAGAGTGAGAGAAAGGATGAGGGAGATAGAGTAAGGGAGGGAGAGAGATTAAGATCCATCAGACCAATAACTGGTAGGAAGTTAGATATTTAAAATCAGGCAAATGTGGGGGGTGGGTTTGAATCCTCCTCTTCTCCTTCCTTCCTTGACACTGCTAAGTGTCACAGAAAGGTCCTCTCATTTGGGGGACCAAATGAGGTCATGTATACAAAGTGCTTTGTCATCATCATAGCTTGTATCAAAGTCAAATACTGTTATTACCCTAAGGACCCTGGCCAAGTCACTTCCCAGAGGGCTTCAGTATCAGTGTCAGACCAGGTGGTCTTTAAGGCCCCTCCCAGGCCAAGGCTTACAAACTATATCCAGATGCTGTATGTGTTTACTTCTTTCCGGTTTTACAAAATACATTCATTCAAATACAGCCCTGGTTTTGGTTTATTGTCACAGGCCCCCTGGGAGACAGGGCAAGGGAAATGTTTATTGGATTGAACCAAATTCCTGTTAATGAAGTGTTAAGCACCTAAGGTGGGCTGGGTGCTGGGGATCCAGGTACAAAGACCTGCATTCTTGTGTACATAGAATAAGTAGAAATATTTGCCAAATACTTAACTACAACGTATTTGGGGAGGAAGGGGGGGGGAGGCAATGGTG
This sequence comes from Pseudochirops cupreus, assembly GCA_028627135.1. Lineage (NCBI taxonomy): Eukaryota > Metazoa > Chordata > Mammalia > Diprotodontia > Pseudocheiridae > Pseudochirops > Pseudochirops cupreus. Next base: position 583,458,040 of record CM053580.1, read on the forward strand.
GACCAGTTAACACAGATAAGAAAACACCAGATAAATTGGGCAGATGATAACACTATTTGCTAGGAAAATCAGGAAAGACTTCCCACAGGATGTGGTCTCTAGACTGAATTCTGAAGGTACAGACACTGAAGGTCCTAAGACAGGGATGGGGAACCTTTGGCTGCCACACTTGAGGACCTAGAGGGCCACATGTGGCCTCGAGGCCCACAGGTTACTCACCCCTGTAGATAATGAGACAATCCCTGCCCTTACAAGATCTACGTTCTAAGAGTGATAGAGCATTTCCCCAAATTAGGCAGTATAACAACAAGTACACAAAATAATCCAAAGAAATTTTCAGAAAGAGAATGAGCTGATAATTGGGGGGATGAGAAAAGACTGTGTAGGACATGAGGCCTGAGCCCCATTTTTGCTTTGAAAAAAAGGAAGCTCTTCTCCCTGGGGATATCCTAGGGTGGGCTCTTCAGACTCCTGGTTCTTTCCATGAACTCACAGTGGAGTAGAAGGTCACAGTGCCAGCCTCTCCATGCGTCCATTCAGCAGACAGCTTGGTCATGTGTCTGAGCAAAATCATCAACGTCCTCCAGGATTCCAGAGATGCCGGGCAGAGACTGTTGCTGGGAATTACTGGGAGCTCATATGGATGTAAGGTGAGGATGACCTCAGGAACCGGATGCCATAGCCGCAGCTGACTCGTTTCCATCTGGCTCTGATGAGAAGGCCAGAGTGGGAAGGAAACAGAATCGTCCTTGGCTCAGCCTGCCTCGGTGCTGGGGCCAGACTGGAAGGATGTAAGTAAATACACTTGCCATAAAATAATACAAAGCAATTTCAAGAGAGATACTGCTCCTAACTGGGTGGTGAGTGTTGTGGGAGTCAAGAAAAGCATGGGATGGGAGGAGGCACTTGAAACGTGCTCCAAAGGAAGCTAGAGATTTAAGGAGGTGGAGATGAGGAAGGAGGGCATTCCAAGTAGGAGGGACCACTTGGACAAAGATGAGGAGGTGGGAACATTACGTTTGGGGAATCCCAAAATGGAAAATGTAGGCAGGGAGGCAGTGGATTTTGCTTGTACCTGGAATAACATTTACAGTATGCAACCCATCAGGTTGAACTTGGACCTAGGGTGATGGAGAGGACCTTCTGAATCTGGTCTTTCAGGCAAGAATCACAGGATTCTAGAGAGTCTTCGAAGTTTAGGCCTGAGAGAGGTTGAGTTGAGAAACGACCCTTCTCCATTACAGTAATACCACGACTGTTCATGAACCCCTGACTTCCACACGGGGCCCTTGAGCATGCAAGCAGGGACACAGAATCAGTGGATGGATGGTGAGCCAGAACTGAGTGGGCTTGGAATGGATCGCCTCAGATTCTTCCTTTCCAGCCACACTGCTTCTGCCTTGGTTTGGGCCCTCAGCATGATATTGAAGCACCCTCCCAATTGGTTCCACAACTCCAGTTCATACTCCCCGGTGAAGCTGCCATGATGGATTTCCTTAAGTGCATGTGACTCTCCACCAGCTGCTGCCCATTGCCACGGAGAGAAAGGATGAACTCCTCCATGGAGCTTCTAAAGCTCTTCACAATGCACCCCCATACACCTCTGCAGCTCCCCTCCCACACTCTGGGATCCAGCCCCGCCAGCCTCGACCCTGCCAATCCCCAAAGGATGCCATCTCCCATCTCCATGGCTCCCATCTCCATGTCTTTGTACAAGTGGCTTCCTCATATCTGGAATGTCCTCTTTCCTCATCTATACCTTCTAAAATCCCTTCTTGTTATTCAGTGGTGCCCAAGTCTACATGACCCCCTAGACTTGGTCCTCAGGGTTTTCTTTTTGTCTTTTTCTTTCTTTTTGGAGGGGAGAAGGCAAGGCAGTTGGGATTAAGTGACTTGCCCAAGGTCACACAGCTAGTAAGTGTCAAGTGTCTGAGGCTGGATTTGAACTCGGGTCTTCCTGACTCCAGAGCCTGTACTCTAACCACTGCACCACCCAGCTGCCCCCCCCTAAAGTCCCCAGCTTCCTTCAAAGCATAGTCCATAGGCCAGCTCTGATGCCAGGCCTTTTCTGAACCTCCCAAGCATGAGCATCTGTCTCTCTCTTAAAATTACTTGGTGTTCTTTCATATTGGTTTCCTTTCAGTCTGCTGGTTCTCGCATCTCCGTCTCCCCATGGCCCTCTGGCTCTCCCAGCTTCCTTCGAGGACCAGCTAAAACCCCTGTTGGTGCCTCCCCCATTCGACTGTGAGCTCCTTGAGGGCAGGGACTGTTTTGTCTCTTTGTATCCCCAGAATTTAGCGCGGTGTCGGACACAGGACGGCGGCTCAAGAGATGTGCGCTGCCTTACCCACAGCGCAGACCTGGTGCCTATTGTGTGCGCATCTCGGGGCATGCATTACTGGGAGCTCTCTGCATCTCTAGCACCCAGCACACAGTAGGTGTTGGTTGAGCCCTGCACAGGACGCCCTTCCTCTGCCCGCTCCCTAAATGCGGGGACCCCTAATGACGGCGCTGTGGAGGGAGGGCTGCATCTGGAGCGGGAGGGAAGAGTCCCTGCGCTTCTAAGGGCTGGAGCATTCCTCACCTGGACAAGGGAAGGCAGGAGACCTGGGGGAGGGGGAGGGCCAGGGACTTTCCCTCTCCTGGGCCTCAGTTTCCCCAACTGTAAAATGAAGAGTGACCCAGATGCCCTCCAGGGTTCTCGCCCGGATCAGTCAATCCACGAGCGCTGATCGAACGCATAGAACATGCCCCGCCATGGTACCAGGCGCTGTCAGACCCGCGAAGACAACGCCAGTGCCACCGTGGGGGCGCTAGGGGGCGCTGTGGGCAGCGCCGGCTGGCCTCTCGGACACCTCTGGGAGGCGGGGCTCCCAGTGCGTAGGGGGCGGGGCCATGCTCCTGGGGGCGGGGCTCGGGCCGGCGGAGGGGCGGGGCCGCGCGGCAGCCCCGGGCGGCGCCCGGAGCCAGGTGCGGTTTGGCCCTCCCGGGGCGCCGTAGGCGGGACGGTCGCGCCCTCCGCGCACTCAGTTGTCGCCTGAGGTAACGGCCTGAGAGCTCCGGGACCCAGGCGGCCAGCCCGCGGCGGGAGCCATGGACGTGGTGTCCGGTGAGTCCCGCTGCCTCTGCCGTCCGCCCGCGGCCCCGAGGGGGATGGGCACCGCCGAGGGGCGCTTAGCCCCGCGTCCGGAACTCACTGGGCGCCTAATCCGTGCGCGCTGCCCTGAAGGAGTAGAGGGGGGAGGGGCTGAGGCGGGGGCCCGGGGGGGATGGGGCCCCGGGAAGGGGCCTTCCTGGGGGGACGCGAGGGCGCGCGGCTTCCGAACCCCACTCCCGGCAGATACTCCGACGAGAAGGCTAGGGACTCCCGGGGGCGGCGCTTCCCTGGTTGGGAGGAATAGGGGGGTACCACCCGGGGCGGGAGGCGGGGCTCAGTGCGGAAGGAGGCAGGGGGGTGCCGGGAAGGGGGGGTGAACGGCGCCCCCTCCCCGGGCCTGGGGGGAGCCTTAAGTCTGCAGAGGAGGGGAGTCCCGGGAGGGAGGGGTGGGGGGGGCCCTGCGGGCCCCGCCTGGTGGCCCGCCCGCTGCCCCGCGGTGGGTCCCGGGGGTCCCGATCCCTGCGGGCGGCCTCCGCCGCGCACATGCCCCGCGCTCGTCGCTGCCGTTTTCTGCCCGGCCGGCGGAGCCCCGGCCCAGGTCTGACTTCCGAGCCCGGCCTTCCCCTCCCGAGGGTGCCCCATACCAAAGGGGTTGGGGGCTGGGCCGAGGCTCCGCCGGTGCTGGCTCAAAGCAGGGGCCCTAGAAGTGCCGTGGAGGCCGAGGACCGCTCCTAGCTTCCCCCGGGCTTCGGACGGATGGGGTGGGGGGCGGGGGGCGGGGACCCGGAGCCGCGGGCTCCTCCGTGGGAGTGATGGGTCACGGTCACGCGGGGGCTTTGGCTGTAGGCCTGCCAGACTTAGGGGTTTGAGGAAGGTGACGTGGGGGGGGGGCAGCGGGACGGCTGGAAAGCCCATGTGGTAGGGCCCGGTGGCCCAGATAGGGGAGACCTGAGTTCTGATCCAGCCCCAGACACTCCGCAGCTGTGTGACTTCAGCCTGTGTATCTTGTGCATGTGTGTGCAGAAGAAAGGGGCGGCCGGTGCGGGGGCTCTGCCAGGAAGACCGCCTCTGGGGTCAGAGGAGCCAGAGAGGGCCCCTCAGCCACAGGGGAGAGCGAATGAGGGCCCGGGCTCTGGGGGGGCACGGCGGAGTGGCCCCTCGCCAGGAGGGCAGGGGCCCTGCACCCCCAGAACGTGGGAATATTCGGTACAGTGTGACCCACTGACAGGTCGCCGCGTCTACACCTGCGACTTTTCACCTTCTACACGCGTTTTCTCCGCATCACTGATGGGAAGGATTCTTTCCAGCCTAGCCCCTGTTTGGCCAGCCTGATGCTGGTTTCCTTCCTTCCGGTCAAGGACACCGGGAAGCTTTGCAGATGTGTGAGGAGGGGAACCCGCTCTGAAGAGAGCACCCCACGGAGCTCTTGGCTTGAGTGACCCCCTTCCTGCTCGATCCTCCATCCTGCTGTAGAGAGATGTTCCTTGTCTTTGGGGTTCTCGGTTAGTGAGGGATGGGGAGAGCAGCAGCTGGAGCATGTTAGTCTCTGGGGATATTTTTGTATCTCCTGGAAGGATTCTGGCTTGCCCGGAAGCGTCCTTCCACAGAGCAGAGTCTTCACTCTGAGACACACTATGAGCTTACAGAGTTCTCTTCTCTGAGACTCTGAACCAAAGCTGCCGAGAAATGGATTCCTTTGGGTCCATCTCCCACAGAAGATGACGCTGAGAAAGATTCTAAGGTTTGCAAAGCACTTTTTGATCCTCACAGGAGCCCTGTCAGGTCACTGCTATTACCATACTCCTTTCACTGAGAAGAAAACCAGTTCAAAGAGGTTCATTAATAAATCCGGGGTCCCATAGCTAGCAAGTGTTAGGCAAACTCAAGTATCTCCTGACTCTTTCCATCATGACAGGCTGTCTTCTAGGGTTGGAAATCAGAGCCTGGAGTAGCATAAGAAATTCAGATCAGAAGTTTGACTTTTTTTTCCACAGTATGTTTGTTTATAGAACTTAGTCTGCCCTCTTTGGGCTTTAGAGAGACATGATTATAGCTTTATTCCAGTTCCCTGAACATAAATACAGCATGTCAGAGCTGGGAAGCCCCTTAGAAGAGGGGATGTCAGAGCTGGGAGGGCTCCTAGAAAAGAGGATGTCAGGGCTTCGAGGGGCCCTAAAGATCCTAAAGTCTACCCCTGTTCATTTTACCGAGGAGGAAACTGAGTCTCAGAAAGACATAGTCACTTGCTTAAGGTGTCAGGGCCAGTCAGTGGCAGAACCAGTGTTCAGTCCCCAGTCTTGGCGACTCCCTGTTCAGTTGGTTTGTTTTTTTTTTACTACACCACTGCCTATCCCAGTGCAGGTTTAGGAATATCCGTCACTCTTAATCATCGCAGATTTCTTTTAATTAAATTCGGGATTTGGAAGTAACTGAGATGTAAGCACACAATAAATAAAATTTTAAAAAATACATCAATAAAAGAGATCATTTTTAAAAAATTTAAAATAGGAAAAGATGAGAGAGCAGAACAGCAGCTGGAGTGAAAACTTTCTGTGTCTTCAGTCAGTGAGGGAAAGTTGAGAGGAGCCAGGCTCGTACTGCCTTTAGTGATGTCTAACAAGCCTTGGGAAGTGGCTTCAGGTTAGAGAAGAAGGGATGGGGAACACCTGTTAATCATGACCCTCCCTCTGGTGGGTGTTCTCTCCCTTTGCTATCTCACTGCCCTTCCCCCTCCATTTCCTGATTTGTCCCAGAGCTGGAGCCATACACCTGACTCCCCAGCTCCCAGGGGGCCCAGCAGTTACTGGGCTTGTTGTTCATGAACTGAACTGAGTTCAGTGTTTGTCCCCAGCTCTTATTGTCTAACGGAACTTGAGAAGCATCATCGATCTCTCTGAAATCAATGAGAAGGATCACTGCTCATCCATCTCCACCAGGTTCTACGGTGTTTTGGCCCCTCAGGGCCTGAGGTTTTCTCTCCAACTTGAAGCTGTGGGCTGAGGAGAGCAAACTGTTAACAACCTAGTTAATGAGCTTAACTCTTAAACAGAAAAGGGAAAGATGAGCAGATTGATCCCATTTCCCCTGAAACCTCAAAATTATAAATGAGAATCTTTTTTAAAAAATAAAATCGGTCCTCTTCTTCTTGGCCTTGTAGCAGCTTTTGACCCTGGTTGGCTACCTCTGCCTCAGATGCTCCCCTTCCCCTCTGCCTTCATGGCCTGCCTCTCTCTTCTGACTCTCCTTCTCTGACCACAGTTCTTCCATCTCCTTTGCTGGATCACCCACCTTCTGCTTCCCCCTTCACATGGATGTCCCCCAAGACTGTTCAGGGGCCTCTTCCTTTCTCTTCCTCTGCCTTCTCAGTGATCTCACAGACTCCCACATCTATGAGGACTATAGATAGATCTAGAGTTGGAAAGGACCATCCAGCCGGATCTCTTTATTTTATGGGGGAAGAAACCGAGGACCAGAGAGACCACGTGACTTACTGAGGTCACAGAGTCAGGATTTGAACCCAAGCCCACTGCCTCTACACCTAGGATTCTCCCCTGCATCAGACTGCCACTTGTCCAGCCTGAATTGCCTGCTAGACATTTCTACCATTCCTCAAGGACAAACTCAGAAGGCTAAAGTAGAGCCTATTCTCCTCCAAACTTCTGTATGTCTGTGGAGGGCAGAGACCTGCTTCTAGTACTCCAGTCTCACATCTTCTAAGCTGTCCCTGGTTTTCCCTCTGTCTTACTGCCTATATTCAATCAGGTGGCAAGTCTTCTTCCTGCTCCCTTCATATCTATGCCCTTCTCTCTCCTCCCCTTGACCTTCCCCAAGCTCAGGCTCTCATAGCCTCTTTCCTGGGCAATGGCAGTAGCTTGGTCTCTCTGCTCCAAGGCTTTCCCCCTCCAATCCAAGCTTCGGGCCATTGCCCAAATACTTTTCTCAAAGCACAGGCTTTGCAGTGTATATCACTCTCTTGCTCAGAAGTCCCCAGTGGCTCCCTCTCCCCGCATCAAGGTTAAGCCACAAAGTCCTCAGTCTGCCTTTTAGAGCTGTCCCCAGTGAAGCCCTGTTTTACATCACGCCTCCACATGCACACTTTTCTCGCCAACCAGCCTACCCACTTGCTGCCCTGTAAACTTGACATTAGCAAGCATGTATTAAATACTTTTGATGTGCCAGGTATGATGCTAGATGGTGGGAGACAAAGACAAGAATGAACTGGTCCTTGCACTCCAGGGGTTTACATTCTAGTGGAGACAGGTGAGTAAATGCAGAGCACATCCGCAGAGAGTTATTGCTAATGGGGTGTCCCAGGAATGGACATGGTACTTCAAATGAGCCTTAGGGATCCTGGGAGCCAGAGGTGATAAAAGAGTCCTCCTTCTAGTTATGAGGAACCACATGGAAGCGGCAGATAGAATGTCTTTTTTTTGTTTTTTGTTTTTTGTTTTAATTTTATTATAGTTTGCATCATTCATTTCCACAAGATTTTGAGTTACATATTTTTCCCCCTCTTTCCCCCGCCCACCGCCCCAAAACAGCCATCCCAGTGTGTCCCCCCTCCCCCAGTCTATTCTCTCCTATGTCACTTTTCGGTAGGGCAGGATGGATCTCCCAACTGCAGTGCCTGTGTATCTCAAGTTCCAGTTGGATGTAGTCAATAATAATAATAATAATTGCATATATATAGATAGATAGATAGATAGATAGATA
>CM053580.1:583466349-583526659 GCA_028627135.1 Pseudochirops cupreus
AAGGACCTTTGAAGGAAGATGCTGTCCACCTCCAGAGAAAGAACTGATAAAGAGAAGTGTGTTTAGTTTTGTGTGTGTGTGTGTGTGTGTGTGTGTGTGTGTGTGTGTGACAGAGAGAGAGAGGGAGAAAGAGATGGAGATGGCAGCCTTTCTCTAATACAGGGCAGAAAGGGAGCAGGAAAAAAATTAAAATAATAAGAGCACAGCAGAGATCAAAAGAAAACTCAGAAGGAAGCACAGAAAAGCAGGGTAGTTTTGGAAAATGATGTGTAGCATTTATTACATAGTTTTTCAAAAAGAGTAAACAGTGTGAAATGGAGAGTCATGGTTTCATATTGAATCCTCTTTGTGTTGTGCTGTGTACATGGAAATGCTTTTTTTTTCTTTTTGTATTTAAGTTCAAAATGAATAAAAGACAAAAGAGAGAAATGAGGGGGAAGCTTGGAAAAAGGATAGAATTGGGGGCCAGAATGCTGGTGAGATTCCTGGAGGGGTATTGGCAGAGGCAGGGTCTTGAAACCACCCCCGCCTCCACAGAGGGGTTTCATGCTTCAGGGTGAGACTTTGAAGGTCCCTTCTGACTCTAAAGAGTCACGATGTTTGTAAATTTGCAAGAATAAAGGGTGGTTGTAGGAAGTAGTCAAGCATGTGGAAGAGGGTTGAGGGTTTAAATCATCTTCTCTTGCTTTAGCCTTTTTTAATTTAGTGAAAAATTACTGTAACTCAAACCCATTTTTATGGTTTCAGCTGCTGTGTCTAACCCAATGTCTCCCCAATCTCTACTTGAGACCTCTTTCTCACCCATGTTCCAGGCTAGTGTCACAGAAATTGCAGAAATCATATGTTGGAAAAGTCCTCAGCGGCCAAGGAGGCCAACTCATAATAAGGTAGCCAGACCCTGGTGGATTGGGCATGAAATGGTGGTCCAACCTCTGCTCAAGTGCCTCCAAGGAGGGGGGCTCACTACCTCTCTAGGCTGTCTGTCCAGCTTTTAGTTCAGTCCTGATCACTAAGAAGTGTTTGCTCTGGAATCTGCTCAGTTACCTACTCTACTTTGCTACTTACCATCATCTCAGATTCCGATCTTTCCCTGTCGAGCCATTTTGGCTTTGGCGCTTTGTTATCCCTAGCACTGTCTCTCCAGAGTCACTAAGGCTACAAACCTTGGAGTCATCTTTAACCAATGTCTGATCACCAAACCAGACAATTCATATTATGTTGTTTTATTCACCAAAAGTTTATCAAATACTTTTGAAACACTGAGGCAGATACACAAAAACAGATAATGGTTCTCTATTCAAGTCCCAGGCACCCTGGCTTCTCAAGCTAACTGGCATATCAGACTGGCTGTTGTGCCACCCTGCCTCCCATCCTGGCTCCAAGACCTGGTGATCCAGGAGGGTCACCACTGGCTCCCAAAACTGAGAAGAGACAACACAGACCAAAAACAAGTGTCCTCCAGGCCCATTTCTCAGGGCCTGGGATAAGAGAGTGTGATGAGGGAAGGATTTTCCTTCCCCTCTCCCCCGGGTTCTTCAGTGTGGGTGATCTGGGATCTTCATCCCGTACATACAGCCGATGAGAGAAAAGCAGAGAGCCCACATCAAAAGATGAAGAGAGCCAGTCAAAGGAAGCTGGCCCCCACTCACATGGTACAAGATGAAGAGGGTTCCATGTTAGGAGAACTGGGCATGCCCAGAAAAGCCTGGTTTAAAAACCAACTTTTTCCTCTTTTGTGTTGGTAATAATGGGGAGATAGATGCTAAAAGCTTGATTTTAAAACTACTCTACCACAAGGCTCCCCTTTCTTCCTCCCCCTCCTGCCTACCTCCTGTCTCTTGCAGATGCCAACATCAAGCGTAACTATAAAGTATTGTAATTTTTCTGTCGATGGTGGGAATGATTTTTTCCATCCCCATTGATTCTCAAAGACCGTGTCCTAAAGGTTAGAGGAGTGTGATCTGGGTCACATGTGAGTGTGCCCACACTGATGGAATCAGAAGTCCTTCATGTCCCTGGGTCTGAGGTGTCCTTGGGAGGAGAGGAGCTTTGTTACTTGGTTATGGGCTGGTAGAAAGAAGACTGGACCAGAGGGGTTTGCTGGAGGAGATAAATAGATAAAAACTAGGGAAAAGAAGTCATTCCAGGCCTAGGAATGTTCCTAGGAAGGAATTTCTAGGCCCAGGCTAGCTGGCATAGAGAATCTGTGGCCTTGAGACACAGCCTCAAGATTTGTTCTGTAAAATTTGAATTCAATCTGAAGGCCACACTTAAGGTTCTAGAAGGCCACATGTGGCCTCAAGACTGCAGGCTCTCCATCCTTGACCCAGGGAAAGGTACCCTAATATGAATGTACAGGAGGAGGTAACAGGTTGCCCAGTTTTCCTGGAATGTAGCACCTGAAACTTCTCCCTCAGCCTTCTATTCCCCAGGCTGCACATGCCCAGGTCCTTCAACCAGTGGCCCCCAGGTAGCATTTGGTTTTCTCCTTTGTAATGTACTAATCATATGATTCTGCACATTTTGGCATCTGAGTTTTTTCTTAGCCTTGGCCTAGTTTGTGACCTGCAGGAGTGTCAGAACCATGTCTCCTCTCAACTATCTTCCAGTCCCTCAAACCGTGCTGTGTTGTGCTTAGTACTGTGGTGCTTAGCAATGAAGATTTGTTGATTGGACAAGTGTAGAAGTAGAAGCAATCAGTTAGGTTAAGTCTGCACTGGCAGAAGGTCTGTATTGAGAGCTAGGGAATTTGAGAAGGCCTACTGTTGAAGGGTTTGAAAAGGTAGGTGGGGATTCTGTGGGGACAAAGAGGGGGAAGTGAGACAGCATGGTGCATGCTGGGAACATGCAAGGGACATGGGGGTGGCAAGGAAGGTACCTCTGATGCACTTCCTGCTAGCAAATCTCTGTCATCTGAATCAGAGAGGCTCTTCAGGGCAGCTGAAAGTTATTCAGAGTCGAGTTTGGTGAGCAAGGCTTTTTAGTGATCAGGATTGATTTAGGTAGGAAGCAAGACTGGAGCCTACTCTTTGTACTGGGCTTCAGCCCTGGAGGGACAATTCCCCAAGAGGAATAAGAAAGTTTGGATTCCAGCATTGATAGAATGGACCAGGCGTGGGGACCCTGCAGCTTTGAGGCCACATGTGGCCCTCTAGGCCCTGAGGTGCAGCCCTTTGACTGAGTCTGAGTTTTACAACAAATCCTTTTAGTAAGAGGATTTGTTCTGAGAAGTTTGGACTCAGGCAAAGGGCCTTACAGCCTCCTCGAGGCCACAGGTTCCCCACCCCTGGAATAGACACACAAGTTCCCCAGGCCTTTGTGATTTTCATGTGCTATAGAAATTCTGATCCCTCTACTGACTGCACATCAGTCTCCTTGTGATGTTGAGTTGAATGAATGGGCTGAAGTGAGCTAACTTGAGCTGGCCTGGCTTCTCCTTCCTCCCCAGTTCAGTCTCTAACAGTCTTTCTGATGAGATTTTGCAAATGTACTCCTTCTTTGACTTTTTCTCGTCACTGTTAGCATGCATCACTTTAAGGGGAACTGAAGAGTTGTCCAGGGGCAGCATGTACTGAGCTCACTGCTCTCCAGGGAACTGAGTTGGTATTTCAGAGCCCTCCTCTGGCTTCTTTGTCCTAGCTTGTCTAGGAGTGATGAGGGCTACTGTGAGCAATTCGGTCCCCTCAGCTGCTGCCCCCAGTTGCTCTAAAGCATCCCTGAAATGCTGGGCTGTTCATTGTCTATTCATCCTCCCTGCTGGTCTGACAACATTCAGGAGCTATCCCTGCCAATATGGCCCTGGCTTTCAGTCTGGAGCCCGAACAAAGCTCTTTCTCCCAGACACAGTCAGTTTACAAGGAAGGCTCTCAGTCAGCAAACAGATGCCCTGGTGAAGCAGGGCGCTTCCCACAGGGTCGGAACCTTTGCTCAAGCACTTTGGAGTTGACAGAGTGCTTGGCTCCCAGCAGCCCTGTGAGGGAGACAGAGTCCTCTTATCCTCAGTTTACAGATGAGGAAACTGAGGTTTAGAAAGATTGAGTGGCCTGCGCGATGTCACAGTCAAGCCAACCCTTGAACCCGTGTCCTCTGGCCTCCAGTTTGGTGCTGGAACACCATCCTGCCTCTTCACTAAAAGAATCGGCTTTCTGTGTTGCAGGGGAAGACACTTGGAAATGTCGAGGGTGTGGCGACTACGTCTCCCCTGCCCAGAGACTGTACAGGACAGTGAGTGAAGTCTGGCACACTGCGTGTTTTCGGTAAGTGACCCATTGGTCGCCTGCAGACGGGCTTCCCGGGGGGCTGGGACTGTTCTCCTGCACAGACGTTGATGAAACGACAGGAGTGCTCTTTCCCATTACCCTCCCAAGCAAGAAGCCCCCTGGTGCCCACGTTTGCATAAACCTTTAGGAGGGTCAAGTTAAGATCAGTCATTGGTGGTCAGAGCTTGTCAGAACAAATCATATTCCCAAACATTCTTATCTAATAATAACAAAAGCAGTCATAAGGGTGACATTTATGTGGCACCAACTGTGTGCCTGGTACTGTGGTGATCACTTTCCAAATCTTATCTCATGTGATCCTCGCAACTGCTCTAGGAGGTAGTTTTTTTAGAATTATCCATATCTTACAGATGAGGAAACCAAGGCTAAGTGAATTGCCCAGGATCACACAGCCAGTAAGTGTCTAAGGCAGAATTTGAACTTGGGTTTTCCTGACTCTGGCCCAGCACTGTATCCACTGCACCCCAGATGAGGTCAGGTTAAAATGACCATCAAGGACCACTCTGAGGGGATGAAGTCCCCAAAGAGCACCCTGCAGCCTGAAAACTAGATAGGGAAGCCAGAGGAGCCGCTTGTACCCCTCAACCCCCACCCAGTTTTGCCCTGGGGACTGAGTGAGCTGTACTTCGGCTTGGGATCTGTTTCCTTAAGCTTCCACTGAGGATTTCAAACTAAAAGTGTTGGAAGCCACAAAGGCAGCCCTCCTAGGGGTGCTTGGCAGGGTAGGGCCCCCTTTCCCGGCAAGCATGAATTTCTGAGCATGAGGTGGAGCCTGCCAGTGAGGCTGAGGGCTCGCCTCCGCCAGGGCCATCGGGTCCTCAGCCCTCCCAGGCTAACCCTTACTGCCACCAGGCCAGCGCTGTCCTTTTGCTCCATTTCCTGGCATTCTGGCTGTTTGGCCACATTAGTGCCACTTGGGTGGGTTTTTTGTTGTTTTTTCCTCCTGCTCGTGCTTTCCCACTACCCAGTGCTTCTACTTTGCTGGATGGCACAGAAGAATGACCTAGCACCTGCCAGAGAATATAGAATTAGGAGATCATCAGGCCCAATCCCCTGTTTTTTAAGTCCTGAAAGCATGTATTTGGAGTAGGAGAAGTAGCTTTTACCAAAGAGCGAAGATGGACCAATCTCACTCTCGCTTCTGAGAATCTGGTGTGCCTGACCCTGGCAGAGACACGGAGCACAGTCTGATGGATGTGCTGGCTTGACAAGGCTCGCTCCCTTGCTGGATTGCATTGGCTCTCCCTGGCGCCCTCAGGAGCAGCCCTGGCCCACGATCAGCTTGTTTCAGGGAATGTTTAAGAGCGCCTCCAGCTCGAAGGGGACCTCAGCAGTCTTTTGTTCTCTCCAGATGTCTCAGAGACCTCTCTATCTGTTGCCATAGTGGATAGAGTGAGTTCACATCCAGCTGAGTGTCCCTGGACAAGTCACTTAACCCCTGTCTGCCTCAGGTGCTTCATCCTTCCTTCCTTCCAGGGTTGTTGTAACAACCTGTAAGGTTACTGTGCACATCACAGGGGCTACAGAAATGCTTATTCCCTCTCTTACTTCAGTCCCTGATCACCCATTGCCTATTGGACCTCTGAAATGAGACACTCTAGAGACATTTTTAACTCTACATATCCCAAACTGCCCTTATTTTCTGTCCTCCCAAACTCTTTCCTTTCCTAGATTTCCCTGTCTCTGCTCCCTCCCCTCCCCGTGCCACGCCCAGTAATAATCCACCATCCTTGTCTTTTCCCTCTCCTCCAGACCACAGAGCCAGCCAGCTGCCAAAACTCCTGGTTTCTGCCTCCACAACATCTTCCTATCTGACCTTCTCCCCAGCCATAGGGCCATCCTTTAGGTCAGCTCCTCATGACCTCTTGATGGTCTCCCTGGTATGTAGGGGATGTTCAGGGAAGATTGGTATAAGGGCTGCTGCTTCTTTTGGTATTTACCTGTCACCTTACTCTCACCTGTGGCTCCCTGAAGCTGTAGCACACGCAGTGGCCACACCCCAGTAAACTGTTTCAGCAGCCAGGCTAAACCAGGGTGAGGGTAACTGAGGGGTCTCACACCCATCGGTGAGTTAGGGGATGTCTACCCCAAGCATGTGAAGGCTTCCCCTGCGGAACAGGAGAATGAAAACAATTTGTTCCAATGTCCACAAAGGCAGCTGAAGCAGGCACTGTCGAGTGCTTAGAGCCTGGTTAAAAACTGAAGATGCCAAGGTCGTGTGCTGCATCTCCAGCCATCCCCAGTTGTCTTGATTCTGTCCTGCCACTGGACTGTGATGACTCTGGACGAGAGAGTGAGGCCAGTGGCTCTGGGCAACTCTGCCTCACTTAAATCCAATTTATGCATGAGTCAAAGACCTCACCCACACCATTTTACCATTTTACCTGCCTCAGAGTCCTGTGGCAACAGGCAACTGATGAAGCATCAGATGTGGATCGGCTGGGAGCCATAGTCACAACCCTGCACACAGGTGGCGCCGGCCATAGGGTTGTCTTCTCACTGGACTGAAGCTGCAGTGTCTTGAGCAGCTTTTTTTTTTAAATGTAAATAGTATCTCATTTTTTCTAATTACATGTAAAGACAATTTTCAGCATTGATTTTTTATAAGATTTTGAGTTCCAAATCCTTCTCCTTCCCCCTCTTCCCTCTTCCCTCCCCAAGACAGCAAGCAATCTGATATAGGTTATACATGTGCAATCACATAGAACGTATTTCCACATTAGTCATGTTGTGAAAGAAGAAACAGAACAAAAGGGGAAAAAAACCACAAAAAAAAAACAAAAGAAGTGAAAAAAAGTCTGCTTCGCTCTGCCCTCAGACTCCATAGTTCTTTCTCTGGATGTGGACGGCATTTTCCATCTTCAGTCTTTTGGAGTTGTCTCGGATCATTGTATTGCTGAGAAGAGCTAAGTCAGTCATAGTTGGTCGTTGAAGAGTGTTGCTGTTACTGTACACGGTGTTCTCTTGGTTTTCCTCACTTCACTTAGCATCAGTTCATATAAGTCTTTGCAGGTTTTTTGAAATCTTCCTGCTTATCATTTCTTATGGCACAGTAGTACTCCATTACATTCATATACCACAACTTGTTCAGCCATTCCACAGT
Organism: Pseudochirops cupreus; assembly: GCA_028627135.1. Classification (NCBI taxonomy): domain Eukaryota; kingdom Metazoa; phylum Chordata; class Mammalia; order Diprotodontia; family Pseudocheiridae; genus Pseudochirops; species Pseudochirops cupreus. The sequence continues at coordinate 583,473,733 of CM053580.1, forward strand.
TGATGAGATGAGCATCCTTCAATTTCCAATTCTCTGCTACCACAAAAAGAGCTGCTATCAATATTTTTGTACAAATAGGTTCTTTTTCCCTTTTTTAAAATCTCTTTGGGATACAGACCTAGGAGTGGTATTGCTGGGTCACAGGGTATGCACAGTTTGGTAGCCTTTGGGTGTGCTGTGCTCTGTGAGCAGAGCCACTCCAGATGTTAATGTGAACTCTGTGCCTGACCTGTGGTAGAGCTGATCAGCCACAGTTGGACACACTGTACCTTGGCTCCAATGTAGTGATGTCATTTTGGTCCTCTTCAGGAGCAAAAGGCAACAACCAAAGTTGGTCTCCCTGCCTCAACTCTCTCTGCCCCAGTCTATCCCCCACAGTGCCCCCAAAGTATTTTCCTTAGGGCAGATCTGACTATGTGACTCCCCTACTGCATCAACACCAGTGGCTTCCCATTGTGCCTAGGGGCCACGTAGACTCCTCTGTTTAGCTTCTACAGCTCAGTGTTTCACAACATGGGCCGCATCTCTCTTTCTGGCCTCATTGGCTGCGACACACTCCCCTTCTCATGCTCAGGGATCTGACCAAGCTGACTTTTTATCTATTCTTTACACATGGCACTTCATCTCCCATCTGTCCCAGTGCCTGCACTGCCCCCTCCTTACCTCCGCCTGATAGAGTCGCAGTTCAAGCACCGTCTTCTACATAAAACCTTTTCTGATTTCCTCAACTGCTATGGCTGTCCCCACCAAACTGCCATGTATTTAACTACTCTCCTTTCTCTCTATCTCTCCTTCTCTCCTTCCCTCCCCCCTCCTCTTCCTCCCTCCTTGTCTCTTTCTCTCTCCCCCTCTTCTTGTCCTTCCTTCTTACCCTCTCTCTCCTTTTGTTCCCTTCTTCTCCCTCCCTTCCTCTCCTCTTTCCTTCTCTTTCTCTCTTTCCCTTCCCCTTCTTTCTGTCTCTCCTGCTGTATCTTTCTTCCTCTCTCCATCTTTCTTTCTCTCTCCATATATGCACATATACGTACATATATACATGCATAGACATAGATACAACTGTACACATATATTTGCATTTATTCACTTTTTTTCTGCTGTATTTGCTTATATAATTCCTTGTCTCCTCCATTAGAATCTAAGTTCCCTGAGGGTAGAGATTGATTCATTCTTTGTGCTCTGACCCAATGGCCGGCACATAGTAGGCTTGTTGATCAGTCAGTCCAGTACCTGTCTTGTGGCTGGGTGATTTAACACACACATAAATAACTGTAATATAAATCAGTCCGTCAGAGGTGCCACTTGTCTGCTGTTCTAGAATAGAATAGGTCCAGGGGGAAGGGATTGTTCCTGCCCCTGGAGGGGATGTAGGTAAAAAGGATTTGGGCAAAATGCCCAAAGATAAGTCCTTGGTTGAGTAATACACAATCTTTTTTGTCACCTAGTAACTCAGACACACAAATGGAGCCACTAAGTTATTTGTTTAAACCTATTATATTGGTAGAAAAATTAAAACTGACATCCAGAAACCCAGATAGAATTGACCTTATTTTAAAACGTGGCTAGGCATTTCCTGTTCTTGCCAGAACCAGTAGAGAGGGGAGGTATTCAGCGCACTGGGAGGTATGGTGAGCTTAGCTCATGACAGTGAGCTCTACTGCACCTTCCACCTAAGATTTTCAAGATAGAGGATGAATCAGAATGACGTCTCCTGGGCTGTTCTCTGTGCCTTCAACATGTCATACGCTCTCCTCCCTCCATGCCTTTGCTCATGCTGTTCCCTGGATCTGGGATGCCCATTCATCCTCTTAATGACCCAGGTAAAATACTACACTTTCCATGAAAGCTCTCATGACTGATTCTGTTCTCCCACCATGGCCCTGACACAAACCAATAGGACTTTTTTCAGTTTGCTATCATGGGAAAAGTACTTGCCTTGACATCAGGAGAGATACTGAGCATCATTGGAATGTCTCCCTCCTCCAACACCAGCTAGCTCTAGGCCATAGACCCCTAGGCCAGTCATTCTCTTCACCTTCTTAAGCCTGGTCCCCAGCTTTCAAATGAAGGTAATGAGTAGGACATGTTGCAGCCCCCTCCTAGGTTTGCAGAGTGCTGTGGACAGCTCAGAATGCTGCCATGAGGTCAGCACATCTCAGAGGGAAGCTGCCCTGGGGCCTTCTCTGCAGCCCCCTTCTAACTGCTCAGTTACAGTATTGGCGGGGGGGAGTAGGACAGAGGATCGGATCATAGATTTATAATTGTTCCTGTCCTCTCCTGTGGGGTCCAGCACTGGGCTTTGCCCAGGGTACGTGCTCCATCGGTGTGTGTTTGAGGAAATGAATAACTCTCCCCTCTGCACTCCCACAAAGCTCTTCCTCTGGTACCAGAGAGCACAAGGTACATTGCCAAGGCATCGAAGGGAGGAGAGAGAGTTACTCCTTCAAGGCCAGAGATTCTTGTTTCCTAGAACTGCAGAAATAGACGAGGGCAGGGGGTTGTCAAGTTCTCTGATTCAGTCGAACATCTCTGAACTTCTGTCATTTACTGGGGGAGGAGGGTGGACTCGGAGGGTGTAGAAACCTCTCTGTCCCCCTTTGGCCTCATTTCATCCTCTCTCATGATGAAATGAAGGACTTGAGATGGGAAGTGACCATGGTCACGTTGCTTCAGGATTGGGACCAGAAAGGGCGCTCTCCTAGCTCGGACACACTTCACCTAACCACACGCCCCGGCTCCATCCATCCCATTCAGCTTTGCAGAAGTGACAAGATGCCCAGAATTCTCAGACTTCCTGAATAGTTACTTATTTGAAGATTTGCTGTCCTTCCCCATTTGTGCTGGGAAGATCCAAAGTTTAAAAAAAGGCCTTATTGCTATTCTTGAGGAGCTTACAGGCTGGTTGGGAGGGTAAGACACCAATTCAGAGCATCACAATATAGAATAAACCATAAGCACATTAGCCAGGTGGAGAACAGCCTTCTTGGGGGGGGAGGGGCAGGTTGTAAAATGAGGCCTATTTTCTAGGGCCATAACCCAGTCCTTGGGAGCCCGTGTATGAGACATTTGAGAATCTTGGTTTCTGAAGTACAGCGGTGTTTGCCCAGACACCCTGCTGAATGCTGGCTAAAAGGTCAGGCCTTTCTGCCTTTAAGTCTGTCTTCTGTCACCCTCAGACTCTGATTCAATCACGAGTTCAGGTAGAAATTTTTCATTTGCCTTTGTGATACACCCTCCCCCCTGTCCCCATCCCCCAGACTCTAGTCAGCCATAAGGTCTTGGACAGATTGGAAGGAAGTATGGTAGTTGTCTGCGCCCCAGACAGCCTGGGATTAGAGTGTGTGTGTTGGGGGGGGGGGGGAGGGGTGTGATCTAGGAGCCGTCCAGAGCAGAGAGAGCCCGGCTGGCTTTGCTGGAGTCCAGGCGGCCTGTGTGGGGAGCCCCTATCCTGTGGCCCCAAGGGACCGCCAGCGCCCAGCCAGCTGGGGCCTGCAGTTACCCCACCCCACCCCCACACCCCTTTGTTGTCCCAGTTGTAGGGTGGGGCTGGAAATTGCTGAGTTTTTAATCCGATAAAACGCCTCCCCTGTTCTGTCTACAGACACGTCTGCAATCCTGCCTGTTAGAAAATGCTCTGGTCAGTGGGGAGCAATTTGCTGCCCTCCTTAGGAGGGTGTTACCAGCATCCCTCTTGATTGTGAGCAGGCATTTCAGCCCCTACCCATCTTTGCTCCAAGGCAGTTGGGTGCCTCGTCTAGGTCTAGAGGTGGCCCGTACATGTCTCCTGCACGGCCTCAGCCTGGTTGGCCATCCTCCCTTTCCTTTGATGCTTCCCCAAACAGGGGCTCATCCTGTCCCTGGGAGGGGCCAGGAAGCCCCTGTGCTTGGGCTTCTTTCGGGGTCTGCCCGTGGGCTGGCCCAATCTGTGGCTGTGTAGTTCCATCCTCCAGTTTCTTTGGCACTGTCCTGGATGAAGATCTGGTCAGCTTGCATCATGTTAGCCTTTTCTACGTGGCAGAGGAGGAGGGGAAGACGGCTTCTGCTTCATCTCAGAGCCCTGCACACCTGCTTTGGCTCTGACTTGAGGACTGATGGGTTTTCAAAAGGAAAATCCACTACTTAAAGGTCTTAGGAACTGCTCACTTCACTGCCTCATTTCCCTAGAGAACAGTCCCAGATCGGTTGTGAAAAGGGGTCTCCCTGACGCATTTTATCAGACAAACTATCCTCCTCATGGTGTGATCTGGGAAGCAGAGCAACCAGCAAGACCATCCTGAGTAAGGAGCCCCAAAGAGGGAGAAGGCCTACAGATCTCAGTGTATCAGGCTGGGATCAGAACACCTTGTCCCTTCCCTTCCATGGCTGTAGAAACAGGTCTCAGGGCCCAGAGACCTAGGCCTAGGTGGCCTGCTGCTGGTAGCAGTGGCAGAATCCCTTTGCTGTGATGTTACTTTAGAGATTCTTCTGCATCCTGAACACGCCATCCCTGGCTTTGCGGGAGCTCCAGGGTGCAGTGGAGAGGGCCCAGGTCCTGCCTGGGAGACCTGGGTCATTGCCTACCCACTCCCTGGTTTCCTCTGCTCTAAAATGAGGGGTTGGAGGAGATGTTTCTGAGCCATGTAATTCTGATCTGAGAGCTGGAAGGAGGAACCTGGGTGACCTCCCTGACTCTGATAGACTGAGGAGGGAAGGCAAGGGACCCCAGCTTAGAATCATGGTTTTCAGTAATTGAAGAAAATGCCGTTCAGCAAGAGGGCTTGCTGAAAGTAAAGGTGTCCAGTGTTTCAGACAGACAGACCCCCGAGTCTGAACCTTGAGGTAAGAACCTTTCCCCTTTTAGAGCACATATTCTCTAGCTTCTTTTCAAAGATGCCCAGGGCCCCTCTGAGAGCTCCTGGACCTTCCTTGGTCTCTCTAAGCTAAATACACCCAGGCTTACAGGACTCCACGAAGCCACTCTGCCCCCTGCTGTGGCAGTGCCATTCTCACTTGATGTGACAGCGTGGCTCCGTGTGTCCTTTCCGCTTGGATCTCACAGAAGGCTGGGGCTCAGCAGAACACCAGAGCGCACTGACCCTAGAGCAGTGGGACCACCCACCAACTGCCATAGGGCAAACAGAGGCTTGCCTGGGGCCTGCCCCATGCCCACACCCAGCACTGTGCGCTAGCCCCTGTTAAGTGTTACTATTGGCAACACAGGAGAGAAGAAATAGCTCCTGCTATGCGCCAGACATTTTGCTGGGTGGTTTAACGCCATGGTCTGATTTGATCTTCCCTACAGCCCCGGGAGGCAGGCACTGTTCTTATCCCTGTCTTACAGGTGAGGAAACTGAGGCAGACAGAAATAAAGCCACTTGTCCAGGACCACGCAGCTAGGAGGCATCCGAGGCAGGATTGGAACTTTTGTCTTCCTGTTCCCAGCCCAGTCATCTATCCACTGTGCCACCTCGCTGTCTTCTTGGCAGCCTGTTGCTGAGCACTGCGAGCCATAAGAGTCATGCCCCAAAGTTATCTGGGCCCTTGTCCACACGGAGTAGAAGGTCACTGGAAGGCTGGACATTCCATGAAGGAGTGATCCCATTAGCAGGCCTCTCTGGTGGTAATAAATGGGCTAGGACTGTAAGTTAGGATCAGAGATTTAGATCTGAAAGGGGCCTTCCCCGAGTCAGGTCAAGTCAGCAAGTGTTTATTAAGGGCCTACTGTGTGCTCGGCACTGTGCTAAGCACGGAAGGTGCAAAGGAAGAAAAAAACAGTCCCTGCCCTCAAGGAGCTCATAGTCTCATGGGGGAGACAACATACAAACAAACAGGAACCTACGAACAAGGGGATGGTTCCAGAGGGAAGGCATGAACATTCAGAACTGGGAAGGGCTCCGTGCAGAAGGTGAGGAAGCCTGGGAAGCCAGGAGGTGAGATGCAGAGGCCTGGGGGGGTAGATAGCCAGGGAGAACACCCCAGTTGGGAGATGGAGAGCCCTGTCTGAGGAACAGTAAGGAGGCCAGGGCCTGGATCAGCAAACTGAGGCAGGCAGAGGCCCACTGATCTGCTTAGGGTTACACAGCTACACCGTATCTACAGTGGGCTTGGATTGAGATCTTCTGCTTTCCAGGTTCAGAATGCTAAATCTCCCTTGCTTATGTTGCCCCAGGACAGGAGAGTTTGTTGCTGTCATTTCTCTCTCCCTGCCTAACCTAGATTAGAGGCAGGCCCTTCCTGATCATCTCCCTTTAGCTAAACTCACTGCTCACTGTCACATCTCCTAAAGAGCCTGCCAGAAAACCTGGGTGATGACTTTCTCCTCAGATCTTTGTCTCTTGTTTCTTTCCAGCTGAAATGACCTTGTTATAGTCACCTCAAAATGACCTGAAGGCTCTTTTCTTCTAAGCTCTTCTTAAATCCTGATTTCAGTTACCAAATCTTTTCCATTTCCTTCACTGGAGTCTTGGGAAGGTAAGAGTATGGCCTACTTTGTAACCAAATACTTGATTTCATCAGGGTGGCCACTCCCTCCCCGTGCCTGATGCACACTGTGCCTCCTCCGTGTCTTCCTGAGTTGGTAAGGCCAAAGACAATTCAGCACCTGCTAGCCAGCCCTTTGGGGAGCCTCTCCCCCTTTTCCGAGTGACTCTTCAAATGTCAGGCACACAGCCAGGTATTGGGTCTGTGCTCAAAGCCTCTCTAAGTGGGAAGGACCTGTCTGAGCCTTGTGTTTCACAGGCATTACCGCCAGCAAGTGAGAGTCGCCTCCACAGTGCAGTGAGGCAAGAGGTGGATCCTGAACCTTCATCCAAAATCAAGGAGAGTTGGCCGTGCGAACTTTTACAGATTAGAAACAGGAAGGAAAAAGAAAGTTTCATCTGAAATGGCTTCATTCTCACTCGCCCAAGGCCTGAGATCTAAGGGGGCCAGATGCAGTGAACACACAGAGTTTAGCATCCCCCTGGGTGAAGAGCCAATTTGGAGCACGAGCCAGAGTGAGCTGGGCCAGACCAGGGTGGTCCTGAACCTGTGAAGGATGCAGAGGCCGCTTGGATTGGTGCTTTGTTCTTCCCATTTCTTATTTGTGTATTTACCTTATCTCCACATCCTGTTCACCTTTCCCTGCCTTGCCCATTGCTGTACAGCCAGGTGTATAGCACCTACACACAACAGCTGGTGCTTAATACTTGTTTGTGGAATCATCCTCCTTCCCTTTGGGGTCAGTCACTCTGGTGCCATATGCCCATGGGCAGGAACTGCAGCCTCTCCTTACTGGCTTCAGTAGCTGAGAGCTCTCTCAGATGGGGCAGGACTGGAGACCTCTTAGAGATGAAATGTCAGGTGAAAATGAAGAGAAACATTAGAATGGCAAAGTACAGATGTGGGAGTTAGGAGACATATATTTATTTCAAGTTCAGCTCCAGGACTTTCTGGCTGTGTGACCTTGGTCAAGTCCCTTCTCCAATCCTCTCACCTCTTTTTTTTTTATGAATACATTTTGTTTACAATCACAGATCTTTTATTCTGAGTAGTTCCAAGAAGTAAAGAAACAAATGCCAGATTTTTTGTGGGCTTTGACATCCGAACTCAAGACTTTTTTCTTGCTTTATGCAATAATTGTGTTTCTGGAAAGTTGCTGTAAATTAAATCACATTTTAAATGAACCAGAAATATATTGTTGGGCTGATCACTTCTGAGGTTCCTTCCATGTCTGAAAACCTATGATTCTCTCAATCAAATAATGAACACATCTCTATTAAGTGTGTACTTATCCTGTTCAGTCTCTGCTTGAAGACCACCAGTGACGGGGAGCTTACTACCTGTCAAGGTTGTGCTGTCCTCAGCTTTTAGAAAAGTCTTCCCTTTTTAGAGCCAACAATGCTTTTTTGCCACTTCCATCCATTCTTCCTAGTTCTACCTGCTGAAAAACAAATCTCCTGCCTCTTCCACATGAGCATCCTCCAGGTACCACTGGACACCTGTCATGGACTGCCTATAAGCCTTGTCTTTCCCCAGCTAACCATCCAGCTCCTATTAGTTAATCCTTTCTGACTCTGAGATTCTGTGGGCTTACATTTTATCACTTTTACTTTGGGTTCCCATTGTCAAATTACCTTTTTCTCTGGCATTTCCCAGACTTGAGGAATCCTCTCAAAAAATGAGCCTCTGTTTTCTCATACACAAAATGAGAATAATATTTTACAAGGTTATTGAGAGGGGAAAATACCATAGAAATGTTAATTATTAAACCATCCTAACCCCTTCTTTCTCTTAGCCCTAGAAGAGCTCAGAGTTTTAGATCACTTTCCTTCTAATAGGTCTGTTAGGGAAATAGTATAAGAATTACTACCTCCATTTTACAGAAAAGGAAACCAGCGCTAAACCTCCTTAAGGGGTTCCCCCAAGGTCTCGTGGCTAATAAGCATAAAAGAAAGCTGTACCTCCCACCCTAAGCCTGCTGACTTCAGAATGGAGTCACCTCCCCTGTACTAAATCAAGAAAGCCACCTCCTAGCATTCATTTCCTTAGAACAGGAATAGAGAATGTAGGGCCTCAAGACCACATGTGGCCTTCTAGGTCCTCACGTGTAGCCCTTTGAGTTTGGATTCAAGTTCCAAAAAGATTTCAATAGGCTAATATGGTATTGAATCTAACAAGATAAAATTCAGTAGGAATAAATATAAAACCTTTTGCTTGGGTTCAAAAAGTCAATTTCACAAGTACAAGATGGGGATGGTAAAGTTAAATAGCATTGGGGGGTTATCGTAGCCTATGAGCTCAGTAGGAGTCAGCAGTAACAGTCAAAAAAGGTAATGTGATCTTGATTTTTCAGTAAGAGAGACAGAGCTTCCCATAATAGAGAAGTAAGATCCTATTGCATGCAGCCTTTGTTGTCACTTCTAGGGCCCACACGTTAAGAAGGGCATTGATTAGCCAGAGTGGCCAGAGCAAGGCAGCTGAGATGGTAAAGGGCCTGGAGGCCCCTGTCCTAGGAGGAAAGAACTGGGCCTGGTTAGCCTGGAGAAGAGAGGACAAGGGGAGTCTGTGAATGGCCTTGAAAGCTACCTGGTGTTTGTGGACTGGGGTCCCAAGGATGGAAGGGCAAAGAGTCAAATTGAGGTTTCTCTGAGAGCAAAGACTTCCCAACAACTAGAGAGCAGAAAGGAGAATGGCGGCTTCGCTCTCACTGGAGGCAGAACCTACCTGAGAACTGGTAGGTTCTAGTAGGGATCCCTTCCTGGATGCACTGGACTACACGGCCCCTGAGATCCCTTTAAACTCTCTCATTCTTTCATTAAAGCTCTAGCCCTTTGTTACAACTTGTTTTAAGTCTCACATAAAGGAAGGTTTTTAAGGCCTAGTAAGACATCTGGTAGAGGGGGAAAGAGGCAAAGATTGTGGCTAGACATGATATTCAGGCCACATCAGGAAAAGGAGGAGGAGGGAGTCACCTATGTCCCTGACATGTCAGGTTTTTATCAGGTGGCATCACTCCTTCTAGTTGATGACCATAATTGGGAATTCTTCATTCTCTGCTTATGTGCTTCCTACAAAATTTTCCAAATCTTCTCTATCTTTAAAAAACCCTCACTAGACCTTACTGTCCCCTCAGCTGTTGTTCTCTGTCTCTTCTCCATTTCTCAGCCAAACCTGTTGAAAAAGCTACTCACTCTCATTTTTGACACTTCTCTCTTCCACACTATCAGTGGTGTGGTTTCTGACCTTATGCCACTGGATTGCCAAATCAAATGGCCTTTTCTCAGTCTTTATCTTCTTGACATTTGTAACATCTGACATTTTCACCATTCTCTCCTTTGCGCTCTCTGACTGCTCCTTCTCTGCCTTTTTTGCTGGACCATCATCCCCCCTCTACTCACTGACCATGGGTGTCCCCCTCAGGGCTCTGCTCTGGGGCCCCTTTTCTCTTTCCATTTTCTTGCCTTATAATCTCAGCAGCTTCCAAGGGTCCAGCTCTCATCTCCCAGCTCCCTATTCCCAGTCTAGTATCAGTCCTACTACCACTCATCAGCCACCATCCTGTCAGCATCTCAAGCTCAGCAGCTACAAAGCAGAACTCATCATCCTTTCCCCTAGCCTTTTCTGCCAAGTTTCCCCACTGCTATTGAAGACACTACTTCTTTTCCATTGCTCAGGGGTGCAGCCTGGGTGTCACCCTGACCTTCTTACTCTCACTTGTCAGATCTTGGAGTTTCTATGTCCACAACATCCTTCAAATCCTCTCCTCTTTTCCCGCACAGCCGTCACCCTGGTCCAGGCTCTTATCTCCTCTGCCTGGGACTGTTGCAGTAACCTGATTGGTCCTTATGCCTCCTTCCAATTCATCCTCCACACAGGTGACAGAATGGTTTTCCTCCTCGGTAAACTCCTGTGGTCACTGTTACCTTTAGGATCAAATGTCAGCTCTCTTGTTTGGCCTTAAAAGAGCCTCCCAGCCTGGCTGTGTCCATCCTATCTGGTCCGCCACACTGGCCAGCCCCCTCTCTCATGTGACCCTTCACCTCTGCTTTCTATGGCTTTACATCAGTTGTGTTGGCATGCATAGAATGCGCTAACTTCTCCCCTCAGCTTCTTCGAATGAAGCACCTACTGCGGGGCTGGCTGGGCACTGTGCTAAGTGCTGAGGATACAAAGAAAGGGGAATTAAAAGACCAGCCCCTGCCCTCCAGGAGCTCCCAGTCTAATGGGGAAGACCACATGCAAACAGTGTATAAACAAAATGTCTCCAGGATGAGGAAGGCTTCTTCCAGAAGGTGGGACTTTAGCTGAGACTTGAAGCCAGCAGGCGAGTTACAGAGGGAGAGACTTGGGGGCAGGAGAGGGGTGGAGGACGGGAGCCAGCCAGAGAAAGGCCCAGAGCTGAGGGATGAGGAGTGTCTTGTGCAAGGAATAGCCAGGAAGCCCATGTCCTTGTCTCATGGAACAACTAGAGGGGAGGGAGATATGAGAGACCGGAAGGGTGGGAAGGGGCCATGTTATAAAGGGCTTTAAAAGCCATAGAATTTGAGATTTGATCCTAGAGGTAAGAGGAGGCTACCAGAGCTGACTGACTCAGGGAAGTGACATAGGCTGGGCTTTTTAGGAAGACATTAAGTGCAGAGTGGACTTGAGGCTGGGAGGTCCACCAGGAGGTGCTTATCATGTCCAGTACACAATGCTGAGTACGGGAAAATAAGAAGAGAGTTCAGAGCTCTGCATTGTGCTCTTGGGGTGCAGACAGGAAGACAAGCCTAGCCTTCAGGGGGCCTGGGTTCTGATGGCCAGACGACCTGTATAAGGGAGTGACAGGCATAGGGACCGGGGCCACAGGAAAGTGATCTGGTGATCTGATTACACTTATATATTTATGTGGTCTGGTGAGAGTCCAGGGGATGAAATGAAGCTTGGCAAGAACCTGGACTTAGATATTGGACTATGTAGGAAAATGAGGCTGGTGAGGACATGAAAGGTTTAAACCCTCCAGAGCTTGCTTACTGGACTGCGAGGCCTGGACACTGGTGAGAAAGGTGGGGGTGGGGGAGTGAAGTACCAAAATGGTGCCTGAAGGAGTGAGACCTTGTTGAAGGGAAAAATTGCCTTGAAAACTCAGCTTATGAACCTCCTCAGGCACTACCTTTATAAGCATTTGCAGGTGTGTATGCCCCATTTAATTATATAAGCTTTTGAGGGCAGGGGCCGCTTCCCAGAATGTGAAAGTTGGAAGGGACCTCACTGGCCATCTGGTTCAGTCAACACCATACTGCTTCCCTACCCCCAGTGGTCCTCCAGCTTCTGCTTGGATACCTCCAAGGAGAGGCACTCACTGCCCCTCTTTGGGGGTACTCTAATGGAGAGGAAATTTTTCCTGACTTTAGACGTAAGCCTGCCTCTTTGTAGCTTCTCTTCATTGCTCCTTGTTCTGCCCTTTGAAGCCAAACAAGACAAGTCTAATCCCTCCTCAGCAGGATAGCCTCCAAATATTTGGAGGCTCCTGTCATGTTCCCCTTGAGCCTTCTCTTCTGCAGGCTGACCAGGCCAAGCGTTTTTACTTAATCGTGTTCCTGTGCCTTGAATTTAGGGCCGTTCTTCATTCTGGCTGCCTTCCTTTCATTTCACTGTGCTTTCTGTGTCCCCATCACTTAGCCTGCCACCTGGCTTCATAAATGTTTATTGCATGGCTGGATATATGAATTAAAGAGACTAGATGAGGAGATTGAATCCCAGAGATGTTAGTTTGTCCAAAATGTTAAATATCAGGATCACAATCGGAAACCAGGCTTTCCTGCTCCAGCACTTTCCATCATACTACAGTGTATCTTAGCATTCCGAGTGCTCCATTGGGATACCTTGGATGGATTGGGATACCCCAATACCAGGGATGCCAATCCCTCAAGAGGCAGAATCTTCGTTACCCAAACCCTAGAACAATCTCATCTTATTGCCAAGAGCCAAGCTAGCTGTTAATTTAGCCATTTGGGCAGTGGTAAAGGAAGGAAGAGGCATGGTCTCTGTCTTTAAGAAGCTTTCAGTCTAAATGAGGAGGCATAAATGATGTCCAGATATTTAATAAGCTGGTTTCTTCATCTAGAAAATGGGAATAATAGTTGTAATATTCTCCTCTCAGGTTTTTGTGGGGAAAACACTTTGTAAATCTGAAAGGGCCAAGTATAAACTACCAGCATTAATGAATAATTGGTGATGTATTCATTGTTAAAGTGTATAATGTGGCCTCTTAAGGACCCATAGGATTTAAGAGAAAGATAGAAGAGAAGAAGCTAACACAACCTTGGACAAATCATATCTTCTCTCTAGGCCTCTGTTTCCTCATTTGTAGAATGAGAGAGATGGAGTAGACTGCTCTAGATCTAGAACCTAGAACCCTGAGGTTTGGTTGTGGAGAGGTGACAGGAAGGGTTCATAACTGGAGACAAGGATCACATGGTGGTCTGGAGTGTAGGAACAGATGTCTGGACACTGTAGACTAATAAGGGCAGATTAGTTGTGACTTACACAAAAAGCCAAGGACAATTAGAAAACCCTGATTAGCTTTGGAAAGCCATGCTGTTCCTTGTTCTATAGTGTGATGCTGAAGAATGATAAAAATGTCTTCTGCCCTTGGACTCCGAGTTCCCACTGCTAGGCATATGTGCCCAAGGATGGTAAAGACAGAAAGAAATGTCCTGTGGTCCCTGAAATATTAATTACAGCATTTTTTTGTTGTAGCAAAGTACTGGAAACAAAGGAGGTGCCCATCTTCTAGGGGAATGGCTAAATGAATTATGGTCTGCCAATGTCAGAAATTATGAATATGAAGAGTTCAGGATGGTGACAGAGCTTCCAAAGAGCCAGTGACCTTGAGCCACCCTGAGAGAGCTGTTCTTCCTTTCCATGGATAGGGAAATCTGAGGCCTGCTACACGTTGCCTCGGAGAACACAGATGGCATATTGGATTCCATTTGGGGTGCCATAATTGAGGAAAACTTTGATAAGTTGGGGAGAATCCAGGGGGAAGAAAACCAGGATGGAGAAGGGCCTTGAATGCATACCAAGAGAGGATGGGCTGGAGGAAGTAGGCATGTTTAAACTAAAGAAGAGAGAATTAAGGCAGGTATGATGGCATCTTCAAATATTTGACCAGCTGTCTTGTGGAAGAGGGATCAGACTCTTCTGTTTGGTCACCGTGGGAGTTCTCTGGGTGGAAGCTGCCATTGGGCAAATCTAGGCTTGATGATAAGGGGAAGACTTCTAAAGAATTAGGGCTTTCTGAAAGTGGAGTGGACTGCCTGAGGGGTTATAGGCTCCCCTTCACCCAGAGTCTTGGAGCAGAGGCAGGATGCCTAGATAACACAGTTGTGCAGATTCCTTTTTGGCATGGGCTGGGCTAAGAGGTCTCAGGTCCCCTTCACCTCTGACAATTCTGGGTCAGTGGTCATCTGCAGAGCCTTCTGGCATGCAGAATTTGCCAGAGCTCCTGCCCCTGGTTCAGTGCTCCCTCATCAGGACGAGGGCTCTGCCAGGGACTTTGGGGCAAGAGACGCCCTGTAAATAGGTGTTAAAATGACTGGCAGTTTCAGGAAGAAAGGAGCACTGTCAGTCCCTGGTCTGTAGAATGACAGAATAGTAATATTCCTTAACTCATGAGTGTGTTCTAGAAAGCATTTTACAAAAGGCTCTAGAAATTTGTGTTTTCTTTCCTTTAAGAAGGAAGCTGCAGTTTAGTCACAGATGCTTAGGGAGGTGGTGAGATTCCTGACTGGAGGTACAGTAGAGTCACATTCTAAAGGCCCAGAATGCCAGCAGAAGGAGCTTGGGAAAGAGTTGAGGGGAGGGTTGTGCATAAAACAAGAGCAGTGTGCTAGCTTGGTTTGCAGATGCCATTATGTTACCTTCCTGCTTCCCCTTCTTTCCACTCACAAAGGCCCCGCCTTAGTTCAGGCCCTCTTCATTTGTCACCTGGACTGGTGTGGTAGCTTTCTGACTGTCTCCCAGCTTCCAGTCTCCTCTCTTTCCAGTCTGACATCAACCTAGCTGCCAGCTATTCCCCATACCAGTCTGACCCTGCCGCTTCCCTGCTCACAACTCTTTAGTGGGTCTCACGTCTGGGATCAAATATATGGAGAACCATAAGCCCTCAGCTGTGGTTCTCACAGGGAAAAGAGTTCCTTTCTTCTCCCCCACCTGTAACTTTCTGAATTAGTCACCAGATTTCTAATCAGTCAGTATCCTTTATCAAATGGGCTGTGTACTGAGAGACCCTGAAGATTACAGAAGAAATTGGACCCTTGTTTCCCACTCCCAAGAATCTCCAGCTCAGCGTGGAGGAGGAAATGTGCTAGGCATGGCTGGGGAGGAGAGTAAGACAGAAGAAAGTGTCTCTGCTTTCAAAGAGGCCATAGGTCATCAGAGAATCATGTACTAGTGGGACCATGAAGGAATTGGGGAGACTTTAAAGACAGTGGGAAAGTTCTGTGAACTTCAAAGAGGAAGAAATCCACCTGAGATGGGAGAGAGGGAATCATGGGAGGCTTTATGGAGGAGGCAGCAGTAAGCTGAGCCTTGAAGGATGCCTTTGAACAGATAAAGATGGAGAGGGTGTTGCCAATGGGCTGTAAAATGGTGATGATAATAGCATGTACCTGCCAGGCTGGCAGGGAGGATCATATGCAATAGAGGCTTCGCAGTCTTAACATGCCATGTAAAAGTGACCTCTTAGCTGTAGTGATTGTGCTTTCATTTCCCACTGACCCCCTGATGACCACAGGTTGATCTCCCTCCCAAAACAATAAAGTTCTGTAGCTCTTCCTAGGCATTTCTGGTCAGGCTTCCGCCCAGCCTCAGCTGGATCTCCCTGTGCTGAGGAGCTTGTGGAGGGGGTTCCTGGTAGGTGTCAGTTGGGGTTTCCTCCAGAACTTCCTGTCCTTGCAGCCTTGGCTTAGTTTTCCATATGTACAGGTCTTCTCCCCAGTAGATCACATGCTTTCTTGGGGACAGGACCTTGTCTTATACTTTCATATGTTGCACTACAGGCCCTTGAGCAGAGGGTTGGGACGCCTACGTCTAAGGCCTGGCTTAAGCAAAGGTCATTAGAGCTGGAGCCAGAAGGGCTCCCAAAGCCTTCATTCCCTTCTTTTTCTATTGCTTCACCCTGCCAGCCCCTGCCCCTCATAACCACCCTCATGTCAGCAAGGCTTACCCTAGGCTTTCCGTACTTCAGGCTATTCATTAGGAGCTCTCGCTCCTCAACCGGCTATCAGTCATCAAGAATTATCGAGCACCTACTGTGTGCTGGGTCCTGGGGCACAAGTATGAAGAATGAAACCTCATTCATTCCCAAGGAGTTTGCCTTCTGGTGAGAGAGACAGTAGAACCCATATGGAAAAAATCATTCAATACAAGGTGGTTTGGGAGGGGTTGGAGGTGGAAAAGACGGGGTGCCTGAGCCATATCTTAAAGGAAGAGGGGTTCTGAGGGTATTCCATGCATGCCAATGCAAAGGCAGGGATTGTTTCATTTTGTGTTCGTGTCCCTAGCACCTGGCACAATGTCTGGACACAGTAGGTGCTTCATAAATCCTTGTGATTGATTTATAATGGGTAGCTGGACCACTCATGCCAGCCTCCTATAGATGACTGACTTAGGAGCAGGTTTCAGTTTACATGACTCTTTGCCAAGTTTCAGACTTGTGAAATGCGTAATAGACTAGCATCTCTCAGGCCTTTAAAAAAATTACAACAGTAAATCAGAGCTATAATTGTCCCTGGATCCCTGCAGTCATTTTCAAGTGGCTCACCTTGAGGTGAGAGAAAGTAAGTGGCCCCAGGACCACCTCCCATGGGAAGTTCTGGCACTTGGACAGCTCTCCTGCTGGTCAGCCTCTAGGTGACCCTCTTCCTCTGCTCCCTGGGTAGTTTTGCTTCATGCAAGTGGCCTGGGAGGATGGGTCAGGCTCACTTCAGCCTGAGTTGCAAGATGCTTATCACATCTGTTGAGCAAATCTTCAAAGGTTTCTCCAGGAGTCTGGATTTCCTGGGGTCACAAGGGATCTCATCCCATCCGGGAGAGGCTTTAGAGAAATATCCACCTCTTTGCAGGGGGGGGAGTTTCCACTAGTGTTGGAGAGAGGGGCCCTCTCTCCCTCAATGCCTGGGCGTCTCTCTCTTGTCTGGGTTGTGCTGGAAGTTGGTCCCAGAGCCTGGGGCAGCCTGCAGACCTTCTCCTTGAACACAGCTGGGATTGTGGAAGAAGGTGGCACATTCCTAGACACCAACTCACTGCCTGGCTGTTGGAGTAGAGCTGTGTGAGATGTCAGGAGGCATTATGTTCACAGACTCAGTGCAAGGGCTGCTTGGCGATCTCCCGAGAGTCTGCGGCCACAGCTCTGAGGGAACCAGCAGAAGGGAATTTGCTAATTCCAGACCTAATGTGAGGACCCCTTCTCCTTGGATCAGATTGCAGGGGGATTGAATAAGTAGTTTAATGAACAGGACTTGCCTCTCAGCTGCTGCCCAGCTTGGGGTACCTCCTGCTGTTTCCTCCCATGAAGGGTTCCCCAGGACCCTGAATGTGGGAGATCTCTTGGGCCATGGGAATTGGGGACTCTTGAGTCAGTCTATTTGATTGAACACTGGGTGCATCCAGCCCAACCACTACATTTTACTAATGAGGAAACTGAGGCCCAGAGAGGGGTAAGGCTTCACTCAGGCAGGGCACATGGACAAATTAGTGGCAGGTTATCAGGATGTTAGGTGGCATAATGGATAGAGTACTGGACCTGGAATCAAGAAGACCTGAGTTCAAATCCAGCCTTAGACACTTACTAGCTCTGTGACCCTAGGCAAGTCACTTCATCCTGTTTGCCTGTTTCCTCATCTGTAAAAATGAGCTGGAAAAGGAAATGGCAAACTGCTCCAGTGTCTTTGCCAAGACAGACCCCCCCCACAGACTGAGACTCAGATGTGACTGAACAATAAGAACTATCAGGATAGCCTTCAAGCAGTATAAAAGTGTCCACTGTAGTGGGTCTGTACACTCACTGACTGGGGATGTTTTCTCCACCAGTGCAAATCACAGTGTGTGTGATTCCTCAATGCCCTAACCTTCTCCTCCCCCCGCCCCCTGCCAATTTTTTAAAAGGTCCTTGATAGGAAATTTTTCTTAGTACACCAGAGGCTGTTTTTCTAACTGGATCTTTCTAGAGTACCAGTGTGGCCCTTGGGTTGTCCATCTCCTGTATGGACAACCTTGCCTCTCCAAGCATGACTAGCCTACATCTCCTTGATACTGTCTCTTAAACCACTTCTTGTGCTAGGGCCATCAGCCTGCTTATGTCTCACCTCTGACCTTTGGGTCACCTGACATTCATATTCTTCAGAGTTTGTGGAGTCCCTTAAGTCCTAGCCATGGAGCATCTCTGGGAGAATATTGGTGTTTAGAAAGATGGCTTTTTGTGTCTGGGAGCAGCTTTGTGTTAGGGGATTGTTATTCAATGATGATGATAATGTACAATAACATAATTATTTTGGGAGAAAATCGACAGAGACACGAGAGTTTGATTCACCAGGTCTCCTGACTTCCACTCAGGTGTTCTTTCTACTACCCCATGTTGCAGTTACACATTCATTGATTGCCTGATGTGTGCCAGGCACTAATGATCTGTCTACACAGGAGGTGGTGCAAAGAGAAATGGGCACAATCTCCACTATGAGCCCAAAATAACTAGTGAAGTGTGGAAGATGTGTGACATGACACGAGCTGTGTGCGGAGGTAAGAACCCTAGGATTGTGGGGCTAGGGACACTGGCCTAAAGAAGCTAAGTGATTGGCCCAAGCTTGTGGAGCTCCAAATACAGGGTCCTGTCCACTGCCCCGTCATGGGGAGATGGGGAGGAGAGTGCACTTTTCCTTAGCATTTTAAGGTTCTTTCTTCTTAGCAGCCGTTAGAGGATGGGCTCTATTATTGCTCCCATTTTACTGAAGACTGAGTAAATTGAGATTTTGAGAAGTGCATCACTTTCGCACGGTCAGTGAGCTAAAAAAAATAAAGCTGGTACTTAAGTACAGATCACACGAGGTCATATATGTGACATACCTTGTAACCCTTGGCCCCATTTGAATGTCAGCAGTACTGTGTCTGCAAGGACCAAGGATATTTTTGTCTAGGCCACGTGTCAACTCAAAAAAGGGGTACAGAGGCATAGAATAGTAGAGCCAAAAGGGACTCCACCCTGGAGGCCTGGGAAGATTTTTTAAAAATTTTATTAATAGCTTTTGTTTTTATGTGCTCAGATTTCCTCCTGTATCCTCCCCCTTCCCTTTTCCCAGAAAGGAATCCCTTAAAACAAAGAATTTGGGAAAGATTAATTTTAATGAGACCAGGGGTGAGGGAAAGGACCAGGCGTTCATTGAGTACCCACATTATGTACCAGGTCGTGTGTGCTTTACAGATCACTGAGAATGACCCAGAGACTCTAGGAGACAAGGCTGGTGGAGTGGCCTTGGGTAGGGCACCAGCCTGTCCATCTCCACTCATTCTCATCAACGCCTGACGGTGGGGACAGGTGACCTTGGGTCACCCAAGCCCACTCTGCAAACCTGCTCTTTGGTGTTCCTGCCCTCGAGTACAGGGACCATTCTCATTGATTGGATCTGGGGGAGTGTCAAAGCAAAGGAAAAAGTCAGACACACCAAGACCACAGAAAGCCTCTGGCAACGTGTGCCATGTTTGTGAGGGCTGTTTTTGCCCCTCGCAGGGTTGGAGGTGTGCCTGGCTCTGCTTGCTTCACTTTGCATCAGTTGGTCTGTATAAATCTGCCTGTGCTTCTCTGCACTCATCATATTTCTTGAAGTGATGGTTTGTAAAACACTCAGCTGAGTGTCTGGCACATGGCAGGTGCTTAGGAAATGCCTGTCACCGTCTCCTCTCGTCTCATCCAGCAGAGTCGCATTCGGGGACATTCCCGTTCCCCAGTAGAACATACATCAAGCCGTCTTTTGTCTCAGTTTTTACCCAGCCCTTAGTCGTTGAGAGGGTGTTGCCTCAGAGAGGCCGAGGCCCCCGCCACACCCCAGGCTATCGCCAGTCATCTTGTTGTGGGACTTCAGTGACTGGAGGAGTGAGGCCCGCCACTCTGCCCAGCTCTCCCTCACTTTAATCTGGCTCCAGAGCAAGCCACCCTCCGCATGTCACTGGTCCTCTTTGAGAAGGAAGGACAAACAGCAGCAGCTTCACAAATGTTACCTTATTTGATCCCACAGCCTGTGAGGCAGGGGCTACTGTTACCTTGGTTTTACAGCTGAGGAAACAGAGTGAGACGGTTACAGACAGAAATGAAGTGACTTGCCTAGGGTCACACAGCTAGTACGTTTTTGAGGTTGGATTTGAACTCAGGTCTGGGACTCCAGGTCTGACAGTTAAACCTGTATCCACTGAGCCACGTGGGTAAGATGAGGGAAGTCTCCTGGAAGGAATGGCCTGGGTTCTGAAAGTCGAGCTTGAGGCTAGGAGGGAAGGGGCCAGGTGAGCAAAGGCTCAGGACTCGTGTTTTCTTCCACCCTGGGTACGTGTTGAGCTGATCAGAATCCAGAGCGGCCAGGGCAGATCCTGAGAGCCAGGTGTGCCCATTGTGCCGGGTGTGCCCCCGCCTGCCGGCCTCCCTCACACATGTGTTTGGAGGGGGAGGTGCTTCTGTAAACCTAAAAGATCTATGGAAACGTGAGTTAACATTGTTGCTTCCGGGGACAGACTGAGTGAGGCCGATGCCCTCCAGGGTAAAGGAGTCATTTCATAGATGGGGAAGCTGAGGCTCCAGGGAGAGGACAGAATCTGTGGACGGTGATAGTGTTAGTGGCTCTGTGACCCCCTGACTCGCAGGCCCAGCAGGCGAAGACCCCAGATGGGGGGGGGCCGTAAACCTCCCTGGGCTCCCGGCCTCCTCCATCCCTGGGTAGACGGTACCGTGTTGTCCCTCGTGTTTTCTGTTTTCTCGGGGTCCGGCACATCGTAGGTGATTTACTAAGGCTCTCCCAACCAAGGCCATGGCGGGGCTTGCAAGGGGAGCAGGCGGATTCCCATGCTCTGCAGCTCCCCTCGGAGCCCCAAGGATGCCTGCGGTACAAGCTTCCCCAGCCAGGCGGGGCTCGGCCAGACAGCCGACACCCTCACCCGCATGCAGCCACTCTCCCCGGCCCTGGCCCCTCCCCGGCGCTGCTTCCTCTCCCCACTCTCTGACTGCCCCGCACCCGCGCCTCCTGCCTCGGCACAGCCTCGGACCCGGCCTCCCAGCCCCTCCCCTTCCTCCGGCTGCCCCTCCCTCCACGATTCAGGGGGCGGTGCCCCACCAGCAAGCTCCCTTGACAGCCAGCCTCTGCCCAGAAGGGAATGCCCTCCGCCTCCCGAGGCTGCAGCTTAGGGTCATGAGCCCCCGGACGGGTGGCCCTGGCCTGGAGCCCTGGCCCTCCTCCAGCCCCGGAGGCAGAGGTGCGGGAGGGACGGGCCCTGCCATGTAGCTGCTCGGGACAGGTTCGCCAAGCATACGGAGCGAGTGCAGAGATGGGCGCCTACTGGTCCGTCCCGGCGTACTTCACTTCCAGAGATCCCTTTCGGTGAGTGGCCACCCCTGCCCTTCTGACCGGGGACTGGACTGGACTGGGGAAGGGGCGCAGCCTGACGGGCTCATCTCGTCCTCTCCGGGGCCCTGTCACCCCAGGAGTGCTGCTGCCTGCTGCTAGGACTGCCACCCAGCTGGCTTTCCAATGACTCTCCTGCTAGGCCTGAGCCCTGCTACCTGCTGCCGAGTGTGTAGTGGCTTAGGCATGTGGGTAGCCAGGCCGGCGGGCTGGTCAGGCCAGGAGCCTCCTCCAAGGCCAGGAACTGGCTCTTGGTCACATCAAGGCTCCAAACGCTCTCAAGCTGGCCCTGGAACCTCAGAAGTAATCTGATTAGGGAGGAAATGTTGGCCCTAGATTTCCCCCTAGAGGGGGAATCCACTTGCCCCTGGACACCCCCATAAGCAATAGCAGAGTCCAGCTTTGAGTCTGGCCCCAGTATTGTTCTTCATAGCCATGTAGGCCTGCTGTTATCTGGTCATGGCTGAGGAAAGACTTGTCTGTAGAGGGTAAGTTTAGAGGTGTAGGCTTCTTGGGGAAGAAACTGATTCCTGTTCCCTAGAGGTCTCCAAGCTGGGCCTAGAAGGGCTGCAGACCATTCATGGCCTGTTAGAATGCAGCCCAGACTTGGCAAGGCTGTGATCCTTGACCTGCAAGATTTAGGGCCAGTAACCACGGTTTCCCATTCTAGATGCCATTTTTCTAGAATATCTGAAAGGTTTGGGGAGTACCCCTACCCACCCCACCCCCATTGTTCTCAGTAGGGAGTCTCACGCTTTCTTTACTGTTTTATGGAGAAGTGACCCTAAGGATTGGGGGTGGGTCCTCTCCCTGCTTTGGAACTCTGGGTAGGGAGGGGCTCAGATCTGTTTTGGAGTGGGTGTGGTATGACTTGTTTCCTCTGCCTCTGGTTTACACCTTACCCCACCCCACCCATCTCTGAATTGAGGCTGCTGAAGGGGGTTTCAGGCCCTCAGGGCCTCCGGAATGGAGCCGTTCCTGGCTGGGGCGTGGCTTGTTTTCTTTAGACTCTGGGGAAGATTTGGGGACGCCTCTCCCTTGCAGGTGGCCAGCTCACCTTCTCCCATGTGGCCTAGTGAGAACTACCTACTTCAGGTGGAGCTGGGCCTGGCCGGGATAACCCTGGGCCTGAGAGACCCCTCAGGAGAAGGGCAAAATGTACCTCGAGTTTGATAAGCTGACTCACAAGCAACCGCTGTGGCCAGTCAGATCCTCTTGGCATTCCGTGGTTTGGGATCGTAGGGTCTCAGACTGGAAGGTGCCTTAGAGCTGGCCAGTGGGCTCTGGTGGTGGAGGGCAGAGTTGGCTCCTCCAGGCTGCCTCCACTCCCAGGCATTTGTTCCCCCACCGCAGCTACCCTTGTAGCAGCAGCTCGATGGTCCAGGCCTGGGCCTGAAGTCGGGAAAACCTGAGCCCCAGTCCAGCATCAGACATTGAGCAGCTAGCTGTGTGACCCCCGGCAAGTCACTTAGTTTTATCTGCCTCAGTTTCCTGATTTGTAAAAACCCTGAACCTCCTAGGGTTGTGAGGAGCAAACGAGATCAAGTTTATAATGTACTTGGCATAGTTACTGGCACACAGTTGGTGCTTAATAAATGCTTGTTTTCTTCTCGTGGTCCTTTATCAGTCTGGCGGGTGGATCAGATTGAGCGTTGGCTTTGCTTGATGGCACCTCCCAATGACTGATGGACTGGATGTGTCTGTTCATCCAGGCACAAGGGGTGATCTCACGATACTCTCTAGAGAGGAAATTCCCAAAGGAAGTATTTCTAAGCAGCTTGTGAGGACAAAGGGTCTGGGTGCTAATTAAGGAGCTCATAGCTTAAACTTAGCAGTCTTCCCTTGTCCCCTTGAAATGGCCTCATGACAAGGGCTCCCTTTGAAGTCAGAAGAGCTGGAGATTGTGGCTCTGTAGCCCCTGTGAGCACATCCCCTTCCCAGGCCTCAGTTTCCTTTCTGTAGGATGAGGGGCTTGGGCTGAATGACCTCCAGGGATGCCCTTGATGCTCTGACCTGAGCAAAGGCCCAGGGCAGGCCCTTTCTGCCCCGATGCCTTAGGTGGCTCACTGGTCTTCCGTCCCCCGCCTCATTCCCAGGGCCAGAACAGGTTTGTGAAGTGGTTCCCAAACATTTCCTTATCTGCTCCTCACAGTCAGCCTGGGAAGTAGGGGCTATGTTGGTCCCTGTCTTACGGATGAAGAAACTTGAAGCAGACAGATATTGGACATGTTTTGCGCATCATAAAATAGTATTAGATCTTATGATGTAACAGTCCTTCACTTGTATCTTAATTCTGGAGAATGGGATGGGGGAAGTGGGCTTTCACTAGAAGTTTTAGCATGTTTTCTTAGAGCTCAGGAATGCAGTGTCCCATAGGACCTGTGGCCCTAAGATTGGCCCTTCCTCAGACCCGAGTGAATCTGAAGCTTAACTCCCTGGGCCAGAGAGCTCCAAGCCTGAATGTTTGGGTTCAGTGTGATGACCCTCAGTGGCATCTGGCTGTCTTTGTGTTCCCAGGCTTTCTGTTTGCCCAGCTGGGCAGCCGGAGATAGTTAGGCCCCACCTATCCCCTCCCCCCACCCTAATGCCCTAGACCAGAACTTTGTTGAATTCCTCAGGCCCGAGGGGTTGGGGAGAGTGACCCTCTGCCCCAGCGCTGGCTGGCTAAGCTGGGGTGGCCAGATGGCTTTCTGCATGGGCCCCTTCCCCTGGAGCTGTGTCTCACCAGTAAGGCCCAGAGTCCATAATGGAGCCCCAGTGCTGGGATAGCCCCTGGAGTGATATAGCCGGATTCCAGGGAGCCAGGCTGTGATCCAGCAGGATGACGGGTAGAACTGCCCTTCCATCCTAAAGGAACGTAATTACCCTGTTTGGCCAACTCTGGCCTCTCCCCCAGATAGCGGGGTGTCTCGCCCCATCCCCCATAAAACCATTTGGACTGGGCAGGTGGTGTAATTACAAGCTGAAGAACAAAACCCAAATTAGACCATTATTCACAAAGCAGGATTTGTCACTGGACCAATGGAATTCACCCCAGAGTCTGACTGCTGTTCCCCTTCCTCAGGAGCAGTTGGGAGGGAACATGACTGAGGAAGTCCCAGGGGTGGCTCTGCAAGGCCTGGGGCAGGTTGGTTGGGCTTTCCGTGTCTAAAAAAACGACTGAACTCTGAGCCCAGAGCTAGCGATCTGGGATTTGTGTGACCCTGAGCAAGTCACGTGACTTCCCAGATTCCTCATCTCTAAGATGTCGATGATAACACTTTTATTCAACCCGCTTCCCCTAAAGAGCTCGATGGAAATGTGAGCTGTTTAGTATTAGGGAAATATTAACCGCCCAGGCTCATCTTTCATTCTCTTGTAACCCAAAAGGCAGACTGAAGAAATACTTCACTAATCTCTCCTTTCTGAGCAGAACTTAGCCCTAGGGCATGTTCATTACTGACCCCTGCCCCCCCCAAGGGGACTTAGAGTGAAACCCCTGCCTGCTTGGCTCTGGGAAATGAAGTCCCAGGAATGCCCCCCTCCCAAGTGGATTTATACTGGGACATTCTTAGCTTTCATCTCCATTTCTGCTGGATTCCGATTTTTCTAGGAAGACTGAAAACATGGTCATAGGAACTTGAGGTCAGACATTGAGAAGAATGTTGGGTCATTAGGACTGTGTCCTAAGCATGGTGACTCTGTCTTGTACTGCTTTTTCTCTTATAGAGCCTAGCCCAGGGCAGTCATGCCTGCCGATGCAGGACAGTCGTTGCCAGAGGGAAGGCAGTTCTCTTGGGATCTTCTCCTGTCCTTCCTCGGGGGGTGCCCTCTAGTCAGGGGCCTCAGTTCTAGGCTGGGTGACTGTGGGCAAGCCTCCTCACCTCTCTCAGAGCGTTTTCACAAACATCTGTCAAAAGAGGAGGAGGAGGATGTCCACACTGACCACGTGGGGTTGCAGGGAGCAGCAGATGAGATGATGTACATGGAGCACTTTGCCAACTTGAAATCCCTGCAAAATCATAGTTCTTACTGTTCTTGTTACTGGTGGAGGGTGCTCAGAGTATGAGGCTCCATCAGGAGTGAGTGGGCCCTGAGGGGCAGCCTTCCTCAGTGGGACCTTGAATTTATGGTTATTTTACAAATTTCAATGTAATTGACTTCTTTCGCAATCCTGTTCTGTTTTATTTTGTGCATTTACAAACATGGTTCTGAGAATGAGTGATTGGGCCATGGCCCAGTGGAGGTGAGGAGCCCTCCTCCGGGGGCTCTTTTCATTTAGTGATTCTCCTTCAGACGGGACTGACTCATCCCTGAGAGGGCTCTGTAGAGTTTGGGAGCGCTCATCCATTTTTCTGGGCCTAATCCTGAGCCTCTTGTTCCTTTTTTCCCCTTTTCTGCCTTTCTCTTTTCCCCTCCTGCTTGTTTTATTAATGTACTTTAGTTAAACCCCCTCATGTCTGTTTCTTGGGGTTGGGTTTTCTTTGCTATGTTATATGCTGACCAGCCAGCCTTCCAGGTCAGGATAGAGCTGCAGGCCTTGTCTAGCGGCCTCCTATAGTCTTCATTGGTCTCTGAATGCCCTGCCAGGTCAGAGCTTTGGCTGTTCATCGGGACTTTAAGGACACCCATTTCTTAGAGCCACCTCCAGACATTCTGTAGAGACACCATGTGCCACTCTCTTCACCAGGCATTCTTCAGAACAAGCTGACTCATCTCCTACTTGTCTGTACTCGTCTCTCCTGACACCCCTCCCACCTCCGGCTCACCCAACCTGGGACGGTTACCACAGACAAAAGCAGGATACTGACAGTGGAGGGGTGGGCATGTTCTCATTCTCCCCTTGCCCTCCGGCTCTCCCGCACACGTACCACTGGGAGAGTGGGACTGGGCCCAGGACTAGGCCTCTGGCCTGGCTACCTGACAAGCATGTCACGTCGCTCCCTCCCCTCCTGAAAATAAGAGGGTTGCATGAGACTGGAAGTTGGAAAGGGATCTTAGGGGCCATTTTACAGAGAGGGAGCTGTGGTCAGGTGATTTACCCATGGTCACCCAGGCAGTGACATCTGAACCCAGGTATACAATATACAATAAGAACCCCATGGCTGTGGGGGCAGGACGTGTCAGGGAAAGGACTTGGGTTTGAGCCTTGAACAGTGAATAGTATTTTGGATAGGTGAAGAGGTTTATTCCAGTGGGAAATGGTATCAAGGGGGCTATGGAGGGGTATCATGGGATTTAAGGCTAGAAAGTTAGGCATTGCTCGACTTTGGCTTTTGCCGCCTTTCATTGGGACTTAACTGTTCAGGACTGTTTTCTCTCCCCAGCTAGACCATCAGATGCCAGAGCACAGGTACCACAACTCAAGTATGGCCACTTGTAGCATTTTGCATGGTATGCCATGAACACGTCATGCACCCTGAGATATTCTAGAGTCCCGTCATGCCCAGCCCAGAGCTGAGCAGAGATTTTTCCTGCAGCATTCCTGCCCAATGCTCCTCCTGATGCAGGCCATCCCACTTGGCAGCTCAGAGGTGCTGCATAAATGTGCACTGAATCCCTTAGCCCTCCTCGTGACTGTTCTCTGCTTATCCGTGTTACCCCTAAGAGTTGCAGGGGGTATTTAAAGGAGATTCTGAGTAAGGAAGTATAAGACAGTGTGAGGGAAAGCTCTCCACTAGGAGGGCTCTCATTTATGAGTTTTCCCTCACACTGAGACGTCTGTCTGTCTCTCTGTCCAGTTCGGGGCAGGTGTCACAACTGATAGAGTGGATAGAACACTAGGCCTAGAGTCATGAAGACCTGAGTTCAAATCCAGCCTCAGATACTTCCTAGCTGTGTGACCCTGGGCAAGTTACCACTACTGTCTGCCTCAGCTTCCTCATCTGTAAAATGGGGACAGTAATAGCATCTCCCTCTCAGGCTGTTGGGAGGATCAAATGAGATCCTATTTATAGTGCTTTGCAAACCTTAAAAGTGCCAAGATGATGCCAGCTAGGGGCTGAGCAGATCCAGCCGTCCTTTCGGTCCTGAGATTTCGTGGCAGCTCAGCCAGAGTGGAAGAGGCTAAGCCTGGGTCCTGACAGGGACCAGACGAAGCCAGTTCAGCTCTGCAGGCATTCGTTAAGCACCTGCTGTGTTCCAGGCACCACGTTCTGCTCTGGAGAGCACTTTCTCCTTGGGGTAAGCAGGGCACGCCCCCACAAGTAAACATAAAGCTGAGCAGATACAGGGTGCTCTGAGGGGTGGGGAGGAGGGAGAGCCTCTTCCAGGAGCTGACCTTTGCAGGGATCCAGGGGCATGAGGACCCTACGCCGCTAGGGAAGCTTTTGAAGCACCCGCACTCGGAGGAGGCTGTACAGGCTTCAGGGAGAGGATAATGGACAACTTCAGAAAGAGGGAGGGGGGATAACCCAGGCCGTGGCTTTATGTTTTTAGATTCTCAACGACTACATTTTAATATAATTGGTCTCCTTGGCAGTCCTGTGTATTATTTTTTGCATTTAAAATATTGCAAGAAGGGGTCTGTAGGTTTCCTCAGATCACCCAAGGGGTCTGTGACCTCCACCGCCAGAGAATATCTAGAGCTCTTTCTGTTTCCATCTGTCTCTCGCTAAAGCCCTTCACTAGAGCTTTAATCCAGTGCCTCTTTGGCATGGGGATGGTCCTGGCATCGTGGAGTCTCTGCCAGGAAGCCACAGTCCCTTAGCAAGCCAGAAAGGCATCGAGTATGGTCCCAAACTTGTGTGGTCCGAGGATCAGCCTAAGGGCAAGAGAGGCTGCTCCTTGGGGGCCAGAGTCCTTCCCATAGAATAGAGTGGAGCCTGTGCTTACCTCTGGGACCCTCCACAGCCTTGGATTACTGACAGCTCCATGTTTACTCCTGCTGGGTGACTGGATGCATTCATGAAGAGCCTACTGTGCGCAGGTGCTGGAGTGAAGGGGATAGAATGGGTCTGAGAAGAAATAGAATAGGCAGCAAGCTGAGTATAAGCAGAGAAGATCAGCATACGGGCCAGTGTTGGAATAGGTGTGATGTAAAGTGTGGTGGGAATTAGCCGAATGCCCGAGCTGAATGCCTGCCACGGCCGAGCCTGTGGCCCTGTCCACTGGGGGGAGGAATGGTTAAACCACATCCTCTTTCTCTCTTTGAGTTGGAGAGAATGTAATCAGTCTTTCCACCTGCAATGCTGGACGTGGAGACAGAAAACCCAGGTGTGGGTTTCCACCAGTCAATCAGCAGGCATTTAGCAGATACCTGCTGTGTGCCAGGCACTGCCAGTGTTACCCATGTAGCCGTGACAAAGGTCAGTTTCCTCTTCTGTGAAGTGGAAAGAATGCACATGCTGGCCAGCTCACAATATGGGCAAGCACGGCCAGCCCCCTGAGCCGGGGCAGCTCCTCACGGTGGTGGCCTCCTCAGAAGCCTCAGGACTTGTTTGTCTTCTCTTTCAGGTGTTCAGAATGTCAGGATCCTCTCACCAACTGGTACTATGAAAAGGACGGGAAACTTTATTGCCACAAGGATTACTGGGGGAAGTTTGGGGAATTCTGCCATGGCTGCTCGCTGCTCATGACTGGACCTGTCATGGTAAGCCCTTTCCTGGGCTGTAGGACGTTGAACAAGTATCTCCAGTTGCTTATGTGTTTCTTACCCTCCCAGTCCTTCCACCACCAGGGGCTTTTCCCACTTAGGGGAAGCACCCCAAGGAAAAATGGGCCTGGGGCTCATAGGGTGACCCCCAAAAGCCTGAGGGCAAAGGGGGACCCTCATGACCCAGAACCTAATGGCATAAAGGGGCCACGTCTGACTGAGTGGGCTTGGAGAGAAGTGGAAGGTATAGAGGGGAGGAATGGGAGAAAGAGTTGTACAAAGCCCTGAGGCCCTTTTCATCCCAACTCCACCCCCCTATCCCTAGAACTGCCAGATGACATTTCCTGACCTCTGGGAGCTTAGACTCTAAGGGAAAATAAGACATAGTGATGGAGCCAAGGACGGAGCCTTGTGGGTAGTGAATTTGAGGAAGACAAAGTCACCTTCAGCTGGGAAGATCAGGGATAGCTGAGCTGGGCCTGAAAGGGAAAGGAAGGACTTTGAGCTGGCCAAGACAAGGTCAGAATTCATTGCTGCTTTGGGGGGAGCCTCCACAGATGCACCATGCTGGAAGAGGCCAGGCTGGGACTGATAGGCAGCCAGCCCTGGAGAGCCAGGCAGAGGCCTTCTGGGACAAAGGACAAGTAGGGAAGGCATTTCATCTCTCAATGACTCAGGCAACTCTTTTAAGACTATCTGATGCTGGGGGAGCTGCTTGAGGGACTTTCCTCAGAGGGGACTCTGGGGACTTCCCATTGCCAGGAGTCAGTGAGCAGCTTTCCATGATTTCAGGTGTCACTAGATGGCACAGGACTCCCTTTTTCTACAGGCTGAGTGGGAGCTCCTGGTCTCGGAATGTGAAACAGACTGCTCTGCAAAGCCAGGGATTGGAAGGGAGAAGTAGCTCCATGGGGCCTGGTCAGGATAGCGAGCTGGGTTCAGGTACCCCAGTGCTAGCTCCGGCTCATTGTACTGGTGGGCCAGTTTGCAGGGCCCCAGGCCCTTCCAAGGGCCTTACCCATGCTCCACTCCACTGCCCTTCTCTGGGGAAGTGCCCCCCAGAAGCGCCAGGGCCCCGAGGAGGAAAGGCCTTGGTGGGGCTCCAAGAGCAGAGAATGGGTTTTATATAGCAAGAGAGTGAGCGTGGCTTCCAACAGGAGGGAGACCCCCCCCCCCAGCTCCTGACCGTGGCCTTCCTTGAGGCTCTTGGCTCTGGACTTTATGGAGTCCTTTGCTAATGAGCTTAGGAAAGGAAGAAGGCCTGGGTGTCCTACACCCTGAGGGAAGTCCCAGCTGCTTAGTCTTAGGCTTGTGGGTCTAGAGCAATGGTTCTCAACCTTCCTAATGCCCCAGCCCTTTAATAGTCGTATGTGGGCGTATCTGCATGTGGGAGGACCCGCCTGGAGACGGATAGAGGAGATTCCTAAGTTTGTCAGAAATATGTGTTTTCCAATGGTCTTAGGCATCCCCTGTGACCCCTGTGAAAGGGTCGCTTGACCCCAAAGGGGTTGTGATCCACAGGTTGAGAACCACTGGTCTAGGGTAACATAGCGGGTGGAGAGTGTTGGATTTGGAGTCAGCATGTGACTGTTACTCTGAGTCTGTTTCTTCTTCTGTACAGTGGACATGGACAACTACACTTCCTACCCCACAGTGCTGTGATGAGATGATCGTTACGAAATGTTTGGGCCCATTAAGGCATCCAGGGCCCAGTGTTTCACTTGGCTCTGGGAACTTGGCTCTTTTAATATTTTGACAATTGTATCTTAGTAGAATTGATTGGCTTTGCAGTTCTTTGATGTTTATTTTGTCTGTTTAAAAATACGATTTCTGAGAAGGGTCCATAACACCGAAAAGGTTAAAAGAACCACTGGTCTAGCCCAGTCTTCTCATTTAACAAATGAGAAAGAGGAGACTGGAGAGATTCATTCAGCCTCTGCCCAGGCTTCCACAAGTCCAGGATGGTGAGTGGGGAAAGCAGGAGAGCCAGAAGGCCTGAGCAGGGACCCATCTCTGCTGCTCCCAGCTCTCTGCCCTGCCCTGGGGGTGGGGAGGCCTCCCTCCCTACACTGAAGTCCTTATGCCTAATGCCAGGGCTCTCTCTGCTGGGCTCTTGTCTCATTCATTATCATCCTCCATGTGGAGACAGCTTCAGGGTGCAGAGGGGAGAGGGAAGCAGCCGCCCTTTCTGACACGATCTCTGGGGAGCATCTGGGTGTAGGTCTGCTAGCCCATCACAGTGTCGGGCGGTGGGGGCCAGACAGGCCAAACCTGGTGCCTCACCTTCAAGTACAGACTCTAGAAAGGGAAATGTAAAGATGTAGAAAAAAATTCTGTCTTTATTAAGCCCCTACTGCGTGCCAGGGAATGTGCTAGACTCTGGGTTGTGGTTTTTGTAGTTTGTCCTTCGTTCTTGAAGAGGACCGTGACATCAGGGAGGTAAAACCATGGCATGCAAGTAAACTGGATGTAAGTGAGGCAAGGCTGTGCAGTCACCGGCCTCACTCTCTCCTCTGGAGCCATCTGGGTCCAGTGGCCAGATCTCAGTCAGCATGACTGGAGATGGCCCAGGATGCAGTGGGGGACCTTGGCCTTTTAGACCCTGGGAATGCAGACAAGAAGGAAAGGAACCCCCTCACAGGGAGCTAACAGGGAAGAAAGCAAGCGCGCGTGTGCACACACACACACACACACACACACACGCACGCATGCACACACACGCACGCACGCACACACACACACAGTCACACGCGCACACACAATTGTACTCACACACGCACACACAATCGTACTCACACACACACACAGTCACACACACGCTCGCGCGCACACACAATTGTACTCACACACACATAATCGTACTCACACACACACACACAATCGTGCTCACACACACAGTCACACACACGTGCGCACGCACACATACACGCGCACACACATACACAATTGTACTCACACACACACAATCATACTCACACACACACACACACACACACACACACACAATTCAAAGCAGGAAAAAGCCAGGCAGCTGGGGGGGGGCACAAAAGAGCAGTAGTGGGGTGGGTGTCAGAGAATGGGAAAGGCTCCGTGCAGAACATGGTGCTTGAGGTACTTCCTGAGGCAGAAGTGAAGAGGGGGAGGGCATGCCAGGAGCCAGTGCAAAGATGTGGAGATGGGAGATGGTGTGGTTGGGGTGGGGGTGAGGTAATGGGGTAATAGCCAGTGAATGTACACTGGAAGCCAGAGGTGTTTGGACAGGGTTTTAAGCTTTATCACTTTTAATCTGCACTGAGACTTTGGGGACAACCTGCATTTGATCCTGGAGGATAGTGTAGCTAAGAGGCGATTCCTGCCCTCAAGAGGCTTATAATCTAGTAGGAGATAAATGAACAAACAGCATGACCTAGCCAGTGCCTTTTATAAGAGGGGAAGGATGACAATGCTGTCAAAATGCAGATGAACACGGACGTTCCACTGTAGAAAACCACAGACTAGCATTAACTGTGCTGTCTCGTTATTTAGTTTGTGAAACAGTTCTGAATCCTGTTTGAATCTGGTCCAAGGGACATGGAGCTTTGCATCTGCAGGCTCGGTGCCTCAGAAGTTAGGAGGGAGGGTCCAGTCACAGAACAGTTTGGGGTGTGGAGGGCAGAGCTGGGAACCTGTGGGCTGGGGGGTGCAGTTTGGCACCTTGAACACCAGTCAGAAGAGCTTGAGTTCTTCTCGGTGAGCAGTGTAGTTAGCAGGCACCCTAGCACACCCAGGAGGTCCTGCTAGCACAGGTTTTTTGATCTGCTTTTCTAAAGAAAAGACAGCTTTAAAGGGGTCAGCAATCTTACTTTAATCACACATAAGTAGAAAGAAGAGAGTATCCAAGAAAGAATCCGACAGACGGGGTCCCATTGTCTGAACAAAGTAACACAACCCCCTACACACCCCCACCAGGCTGGAGAGCACCAGCCTCTGAGGAGTCGAAGGGCTCTTAACAAACGGCCACTCAGAGTCCTGGCCAGGGAATACCAAGACCCTTCCCATGCGTGAGCCCCCGAAGTAAATACCAGCCTCCCAGTGTATATAGTGTTCAGCTAATAGGCTCAGAGCCAGAAGGCACCTCGAGCCTCCTCACTCACTGCCTAATTAACTTAGCACCAAAAGGTGCGAAAGCCTTCGCACAAGCAAGCCCCTCCTTAGGCAAGTTCCTCCCCAATGGGCTCTGTGTGACTCAGGATATATCACAGCTGTGAACGCAAGACATCCATGACTGAATTATCTGTGTGCCTTTAGAGCTGGGAACGAGACTCATGGTCACATAGGCCTGTTAATGGACAGGGAAGATCTTCCTATTCCATTGACATTACAGTCAGTTCCTGTCAGGGAGACCAGAGGCTGGTGTCTTGCCCAAGGCATGGTTAGTCTTAATGCCCTCTGAGGCCCCTTCCTGCTGAGACTGGGGGGCTCTGTAGAGGGATGTAGGTATTTCTCTCTGTTTGGGAGAGAGATCCTTCAGTAAGGCCAGTAGAGTGAGCAAGAATGTCTTGCTATGTCCCTGAGCTAGAGCAAGGCATGTCCAGCCCTGCTCTACTGCTGGGCCTGCTCCCAGCATGAGGGATAGTGAGGCCCATTGAGTGTCCTGGAGAGATAGGAGAGCTGTCACATCTCCCTACCCCTCTTCCTTCCTCCTCACACAGGTGGCTGGAGAATACAAGTACCACCCAGAATGTTTTGCTTGCATGAGCTGCAAGGTGATCATCGAAGATGGAGATGCATATGCCCTGGTTCAGCATTCTACTCTCTACTGGTAAAGTGACTGCACATGGCAAATCTGGGTGGGGGAGATAGTCTTTGCACAAGCCCCCAGCCTACTTGCTCATCTTCACAATGACCTGCCAACTTCACGGACTTGTCTTAAGAATCAATTGAGAACGCAGAAATGAAATGACTTGGTTGTCATAACAGTGATGCTGCCCAGCCCCCCTCTGCCCTCCTGCCTACCTGAATCTAGAGCTGGCTGAATACCTGGCTGTTCCAGATTGGTTAGGGTCTAGGTCACGAGTGGTCCTCATTGAAAAGGAAGGATGGGGGTGGGGATTGGCAGGGCCTGTGTGGAGAGAGGAAGAAGCTAGCTCACAGCATGTCTTCTCTGGGTAGTGGCAAGTGCTACAATGAGGAGGTGCTTACGCCCATGTTTGAGAGGCTGTCCACAGAGTCTGCCCACGACCAGCTGCCTTACTCCGTCACACTCATCTCCATGCCGGCCACCACCGAAGGCCAGAGAGGCTTCTCTGTGTCCATCGAAAGTGGCTGCTCTGACTATGCCACCACCGTACAAGTGAATGAGTGAGTATCCGAGACTCCCCCAAGGTAGGCCTGGCAGCTCCCCAGCACCTGCCTGGTGCAGAACCCCTCCCCACAGCTGCCGTCCTTGTCTCCTGCTACTGCGTCTCGGTGAGCCCTAGGCCTCAGACTTGGAAAGGTGAAATGGGGCCTGAGGCCCAAGCTTTTGGGTCATGCCATCACACAGGGCAGGCTCTGCTGTCCCGGGAGAGAGGGGGAGGAATGCCCAGGTACCTCTGACCTGCACAAAGGGGACTCCTCCTGAACCAGCATTCACGGTGTCTGCGTGGATTGGCCCAAGAACCACTTCTCTCTGACCTCTTCTCTTCTCCCTTTGCACTTCTGTCTCTGTTCAGGGTCAGCCGGATGCACATCAGCCCCGACATCCGCAACGCCATCCACCCTGGGGACCGGATCCTGGAAGTCAATGGGACCCCCGTCCGAGCCCTGCGGGTGGAGGAGGTGAGTCTGAGGCCTTCTGTGGGGTCTGGAAAACGGGCTGATTCATGGCTGGGGAGTGAGCCCTGATTCCCAGAGCTTTCCTCAGGCTCCCCGGGCCTCCCTTCCTCCCCTTACCCCCCTCAGCCTTTCTGGAGTTGGCAATGAGATGGGGGGAGGGAGGAGGGGGAAGGCAGCATGATGGAGTGTAGACCCTGAACACAGAGGGGCTTAGAGACCTGTGACCCTGGGCAAGTCATTTTCCCTCTCTGGGCCTCAGTTTCCTTAGTTGTAAGATGGAGAATTAGATGAATCCCTAAAGCCCCTCCCAGCTCTGATGTCCAGTGATTGTCCTCTTGAAAAACGTCCACCTGACTGAGTGAGGCAAAGAGGAGGAGAGGCTGCTGTTCAGGCTGTGCAGGGTCAGCTGCTGTGAGACCAAGCAAAGAGCCCCCTCTGAGAACTGAAACCGTCCACAAGAGAAGAACGTGGTCAGTGGTCAGAGGGTCACCTCCTTATAGCCTGCTCAGCCCCAGAGAGAGGAGAAGGGGAGTAGGGGAACAGAGGGGAGCGTCTGCAGAGCCGGCTGCCCACTCTGCCTTTACCTCCAGGTGGAGGACGTGATTGGCAAGACAAGCCAGACCCTCCAGCTCTTGATTGAACATGACCCTGTCTCTCAGCGCCTGGATCACCTCCGGCTAGACTCCCGGCTTTCCCCCCACATGAAGCCTGGCGGGGTCCCTCATGCCAGGAACACTCTGGACGTTAAGGAGAACCTGGATGGGACACTGCGAAGGCGATCTCTCAGGTGTGGCCCTGCATGAGGCACGGGGTCAAAGGGATCAGATGGCCCTTATCTGGCCTGCCCTCCCCAGGTGTGGTGGTAGCCAGAGTCTGGGCATGGGGAGCCTTCTAGACAAGACATGCACAAACCGAGAGCGTTGAAGAGCTAGTGAGGGAGCCTCATTGGCTGTCTGGTCAAACTCACCAGTTGACAGTCAGTTAACAAGTATTCCTGATGATTTCTGCCGCTGTGCCAGGATACACGCCCAGGAAGGAAACAGTCCTTGCACAGAGCTGACTGAGGCTAAAGGGGGGCACAGCAGAACATGCACAGAAGTGAGTAAGCACAAATATCAACAGCATAGCCAAGTACAAGGTCATTCGGGAGGGAGGGAGAGGTCTGGCTTCATGCAGACGATGATGCCCGATCGACGCCTAGGAGAAGAGAGGGGCCTCTTGGGCAGAGAAGTGAGGAGGGAGGTCGTTGCAGGCAGGAAGCATGGCCAGCACGGAGATGGGAGCAGAGGGGGCCAGTAGGGCTGGATCCCAGACGGTGGGGGACAGTGGCCCAGGAGACTGTGGGCACAGGCATTTGCATTTCATCTCCAAAGCCAGAGGGAGTCTGACTGAGATCTGAGCTTGTGGAAATGACTCTGGTGGTAATGTGGCAGATGGACAGGAGGGAGGCACATCAGGAAGCTGCTGGAATAATTTCAGTGAGAGGTGATGGGGGCTGAAGGAAGGTGGGAGCTGGCTGAGGAGAGAGAGGGGCTGGGGTGCTAAGGAGTGCTGGGAAGTTGGAAGCTGAAAGAACTGGCTTTTGATTGGATATGGGGAGTGAGGGAGATACTGAGGTGACAGGCCCAGGGGGCCAGAATAACAGTGGGGCCATTGGCAGAGATGAGGAAACATGGACGACAGAGGGGTTTGATGGAAAGAAGGTGAATTCTGAGTTTGAGATGTCGTAGGGGCAGACACTTTGGAAGGTCTAGTAGATAATTAGTGACTCAGGATTGAAGGTCAGGGGAGAGAAGGAGAGACAGACGTGTGAGTGAGGACTGAGGGCAGAACCTTGGGGGCCCCCCGAGTTAGGGGAGATCAGGAGAGAAGGGTGTCATGAAAGTCCAGAGAAGAGAGAGAGGCTGGTCTACTGTGTCTAGGAGAGCAGATAGGACTGTGAGGATGAGGACGGAGAAGAGGCCAGCAAATTGAGCAAATTTAGGTGAGCAGTGAGGTTTGAAACCAGATTGTGAAGCTGGTGGGTGTAGACAGCTGGGCCCAGGAGCTTGGCCAAGGAGAGGGGTACAACAAAGGCTTAAGGGAATGCTGGGTCTAGCAGAGGCTTTAAGGATGGGAGAGACTTGACTGTGTTTGAGAACAGCAGGGAAAGAAGTGATCAGTAGCAAGAGTGGAGACGTTGGGTGCTGAGCATGGGTCAGGGACCCATGGGGAGGGGTTGGCCTTGGTAAGAAAGGCTGCCACCACTTTGGCAGAGAGCCCATGGGGGTTGATGTCCTGGGCTTTTGAGATAAAGAGAATAGGAGAAGAGGGAGCTCTCATCTAAGAGGAACCCCTGCTTTCCCATGCCTGACACATGCTCCATCCGCTTGTGCTTGGAGATACCCAGGAGGAGAACCCCTCAACCCCACCCCCCAAGCAGCCGGCTGCTCTGACTGACAGCAGGACTATTGGTGGGTAGTGCAGTCCTTGTCAGCTGTCCTTTGGCATGGGGTCTCTGGGCCTCCCCCATCTCTCCAGTGGTTATCCTAGCACGTGCCCTAACCCTTGTCCCCTGGCCGTCCTTCCCCAGGCGCAGTAATAGCATTTCCAAGTCTCCGGGCCCCTGCTCCCCCAAGGAGCCTCTGCTGCTCAGCCGAGACATCAGCCGCTCCGAGTCCCTACGCTGTTCGAGCAGCTGCTCTCAGCAGATCTTCCGGCCCTGTGACCTGAGCCACGGAGAGGTCCTGGGCAAGGGCTTCTTTGGACAGGCCATCAAGGTGAGGGTGCCGTTAGCTCTGCGGGCTATGGTCAGTTCAGCTAAGCCAGCACGCAGTGTGTATGGCTGTCGGCTGATGCACGTGTTGGACTACAGACTCAGAAGGCAGAGTGTGGATGCCCTTCCGTGCTAAGCCCAGCCATTAAGAAGTAATGTTGGGGTGGCTGGGTGGTACAGTGAGTAGAGCGCCAGCCCTGGAGTTGGGAGGACCTGAGTTCAAATGCGGCCTCGGACACTCAGTAGCCATGTGACCTTGGGCAAGTCACATAACCCCAATTGCCTTGCGTTCCCTCCTCAAAAAGTAACAGGACCAGATCTGTGACCCAGCAGGGGTATGAAGAGTAGGCTGGAGGAAGGAGAAGGGAAAGGCTGCTGGGAAGTAGCGTGGCCAGGAAGGCGGGGATGGGGTGGGGGCAGGGCTTCTAACCCATCATTCTCATCCAGATAGTTGGCCCCATGCAGTTTCCTTATTTTTCTCAACCTTATGTTAGTTCCAGCTAGTGAATCCCCACTTAGGTTCATGGAGTGCCTAGAAATGGGAATGCCCACATCCCATGTGGCTCTAGAGGCCCAGTTACACCCAAGGGCCACTTTAGAGTCGGGGTCTCACTGGTCCCCTCTCTGTTAAATCAACAATTACTTATTAAACACCTCCTCTGGAGGGCTGGGGGAGATGAGAGATGGGGCCTGCCCTGGACCAGCTAGCAGCCTAGGTGACTAACGTTTGTTTCTCTCCTCCCCCCTTTGTGCACATAGATGGGAGGTGGGGCCAGGTAAGCAGCGCGTTCCCTGTCTCTTCCATGCATCTTGTCCCTGGAAAAAGGAAGGGGAGGCAAGCATGGCGCCTCCCCAGCTCCCTGGCTCCCAGTGCCTGGCTGCCCTGCAGACCCTGCCCCAAGCACTTCAGAGTCTCAGATGACTCCTTTGCCGGTTGGCTGGAACCCCTCTTAGTCTTGGCACATCATGGATTTTCTCTGCTCTGACCCGTCTTATTCCCATTTCCCTTTTCTGGTTTGTGGTGTTATATGTGAAACCAGTCATCAGAAGAAATGTGTATTTGCTGATAGGCCCCCAAACTTCCCCGCACGCTGGTTCTAGATGGTGTGTGCACTCACGCCCGCTGGCTCCCCAAGGCCTCAGCCACCAGGTTTCTGCCCGGCCAGCTCCAGAAGCCCCTCTGAGTGACTTCCCCAGCCATGTCTGCCATCACTTCTCGGTCATCCCCTCCGTCTTCCAACAGGTGACACACAAGGCCACCGGCAAGGTCATGGTCATGAAGGAATTGATTCGGTGTGATGAGGAGACGCAGAAGACTTTCCTAACGGAGGTAGGGAAGCTGGGCCTCGGAAGCCTTGAAAACAAGCCACCTTTTCTCCTGTTCAAAGAACTCACTATTCAAAGAGCAGAATAGAAGTGACCCCTCAGGGCAGCGTTTATTAAGTGTTGACTGTGTGCACAGCTGAGGTACTAAAGAAGGCCCCTTCAGCCCTGGCTGAGACACTGTGACAGACGCAGGGTGGAGGAGCCTGACCTTCTGCTCCTGCTTTCCTGTTCTCTGCTGTCCTGCGGGCCTCACTGTGGGCTCCGCTCACTCTCCGCTGGGCCTGGGACTTGCTCTCTCGTTTCCTAGGTGTGAGCTCAGCCTCCTGTAGGAGGCCTTTCCTGCCCTGCCCCTGGCTGCTGGTGTTCATGGGATTGTTCTGTACCGGCCTGTGTTTCACGGGCACCTCTGCGTGCAGGCGTCTTCCCAAGTAGACCACAAGATCCTGTAGGACAGGACCCCAGCAACTAGCATGGTGCCTTGCATGTCGTAGGTGCTTAATAAATGCTCATTGATTGATTGCCAGCTGTTTGAAAGGTGGATTGGAGAGAAGAAGCAAGAAGCCAGAAGCCAAATTAGGAGGTTGGTTCCATCCATGTGAACTAGGTAGTGGTGAGTGCAGAGAGGGCACAGGGTGGTGATGTAGAGGGAGAAACGGCAAGATGCAGTAGCTGGGCACACCTGTGCCAGGCTCCATGCTGAGGGCTGGGGACACAAAGCGAGACAGAAGACAGCCCCTGCTCTCAAGGGGCTTCCAGTCTAGCAGGAGACAGCCTACAAACACCTTTGTGAACAAGCTACAGGCTGAAGGCACAGGCAGGAGGGGGATCGGGAAGGCCTTTCCAGGGAAAGGCAGGACCTTGGCTGAGACAGGAGAAAGAGCCCCTGAGGCCTGAAGACAGGCAGGGAACCACCTGCAGCTGGGTTTGGGGGGTCCCTGGCTCTAGAACCAGCGGGAAAATGCCAGCACACGGCCATGGTGACATAAGGTGGGAGAAGGGCTTCCCAGGCCAAACCAAGCATTTCCTATTTGCTCCTGGAGGTGAGAGAAAGCTGACTGAATAGGGACAGATGGCTTTGGCAACTGAGCAGGGGTGGATTTGAGGGAGGGAGGCCTGCAAAAGGGCTTTTGTCCAGGCATGAAATGGTGAGGGCCTGCACCTCAGTGCCAAGAGGAGAGAAGGGGGCAAAAATGACCAGATTATATAGAGGCAGTGAGAGCGGTGTCCAGTTGACCCCTCAGTGGCCAGCCCAGGTGCCTAGGAGCATGGCGGTGCCCTCAGCTGTAACAAGGAAGTTGCAAAGAGGGGAGGGTCAGTTTGGGACATGTCAAATTTAAGATCTAATAGGAAACATCTAAGCGGCAATTGTGGAGGTGAGGCAAGGCTGGAGGTCAGTTGAGAGGCTCAGATGGGGTAGACACATCTGAGAATCTTCAGTGTAGAGATGAGAGCTGAATCCACAGCAGCTGATGAGCACTGAGTTAGTACAGAGGGAGAAGAGAAGAGGCCCAGGAGGGAGCCTGGAGGACACCTACAGTGAGGGGCTGTGACCTGGATGAGACTCTGGCAAAGGAGACAGAGAAGGAACAGAGAGGAAGGAGGAGAACCAGGAGGGGGCGGGGAGGGGGTCCCAAAATCCTAAAGAGAAGAGGGTATTCGGCAGCATTAAAGGCTGTGCAGAGGTCCAGACTGAGGACTCTGGTTACTTCAGAGAGAGCAGTGTTGGTGGAATAGTGAGAGGGG
This sequence comes from Pseudochirops cupreus, assembly GCA_028627135.1. Lineage (NCBI taxonomy): Eukaryota > Metazoa > Chordata > Mammalia > Diprotodontia > Pseudocheiridae > Pseudochirops > Pseudochirops cupreus. Next base: position 583,514,021 of record CM053580.1, read on the forward strand.
AGGCCAGACTGCAAAGAGTTAAGGGAGTGACATGGAGATTTCTACAGTAAATCACCTTCTCCAGGAGCTTAGATGGGGCTTAGCTAGTGAGGGGTTATGGGGGAGCTGGGATAATGTGGTTGTGTCTGTGGGCTGCAGCCAGTAGACCAGGAGAAATGCTGCAGAGAAGTGAGATAGAGGGGTAGTCTGCTGAGAGAGATGGGCCAGACCAGGGGCAAAGGAGGAGCTGTGGATGCCTGCTGAGATCTCAGACCCAGGACCCTCCTCCCCAGAAGCAGGGCCATGTTAGTGCTGGGCTAAGGCCAGTGAGTTCTTCCCTGAGAGCTAGAACTGGCCCCTGAGGGAGAAGCCAACAAGGGAGCAGCCTTGGGAAAACCTGGGGACTCTGCTTTTGTTACCTCCTTAGGCCTCGTCTCTGCTGAGGCTTCTTGCGTCCTGCCCTGACCTCCCTGCCGACGTCCAGCGTGCCTCTGACTACCTTTCAGGCACAGCTGATATCTTAAACCTGGTGTATCCAAAATGAGCTTCTTAGCTTGGCCCCAGCCTGGGGGGCCACCTCTGCTCCTCATAGTCTCACCCCAGAGCCTGCCCAGTTTTCCTTTGTGACATGTGTCTTGGAGATACTGGAGCAGTGGCCATAACAGTGCCCACCTCCCTCTCAGGGTTAGTGTGAGGATCCCATGAGCACTTAGCTCAGTGCCTGGGACATGGCAAGGGCTTGAGAGTCTTCCTCCCTCCTTCCTTCCTTCCTTCTTCCTTCTCTTGCTGTTTTCCTTGGGCACTGCCAGCACCACAGTGTAGGCCCTCACCCCTGGGGAGGCTCTCCCTGCCTCAAGTCTCTCCTTCATTCAGCTGTCATAGTCATCCTCAATGGCTGGTCTGGCCATGTTTACCCCCCTCTCCACCCACACCTCCCTTCAGTCAATACGAGTGATTCCCTGTCACCTCCAGGACCAAGAACAGAGCCCTCAGTTTGCTTTTATAGCCGCCCATCTTAGGACCCCCTCGGCCCTGTCCCACCCATCACTGGCCCCTGTCAGTGTCTGCATGCTGTCTCCCTTTAGACTAAGCTTCCTCATGAGCATGGACTGGCCACCTTTCTCAGAATACCTGGTTTAGCACAGTGCCCGGCACATGACAGCCACTTGCTTAAATGCTTGTTGAGGACTGCCTGCCTGACCTCCAAGGTCTCGGTTGTCTTGGAGGCTCTGGGGGATGTATATGGAAAGCTGTCTGTCCTCTTCCCCCTTCCCTGGGCAAAGGACCTGGAACTTCTAGAATGGTATAGGATGATTAGACAGATGTGAGCTTCCTCTGTCCGTCTTGGTTTTCTTTGTCTGTCAGGCTGTTCGGTGTCCAATTCCCTAGAGGCAGAATGACTGCCTTCTCTCTGCCCACCTGTGTCTGACAAGACCCCACCAGAAGTAATGTTCTCTCACCTCTCAGGTGAAAGTCATGAGGAGCTTGGACCACCCCAATGTGCTCAAGTTTATCGGGGTCCTCTACAAGGACAGGAAGCTGAACCTGCTGACAGAATACATCGAGGGAGGCACCCTGAAGGACTTCCTGCGCAGCGTGGTCAGTGTGAAGAGATGGGGTCCTGATGGGTGGGCTTCCGATGGGCTCCCTGTGTTAGCTCTCATCAGCAGCAAGGAGCACGGCCCTGGATTTGGGGTGGGTCCTCACAGGCATCCAACGCCCAGGGTGTGTGTGGTGGACAGAATGCTGGGTTTGGAGTGAGAGGTTCAAATCCAGATTTACTAACATTCATGGAAAACTAGTCAGCTTATAACTAAGTACCATTGTATAGAAGAAAGAGCCTTGTGGGTGCAAGGCCCCTGTCTGTCACTGAGGCTATATAATAGTGACGGCATTCCTGACCTGCTTGGGCCCTAGTTTCCTTATCTTCAAGTGAGGAGGCTCAAGATAGCCTGCTCTGAGAATCCCAAACCCTTTTTTTGCCCCTGCTCTTCAGCTCTCTCACCTACAAAATAAGGGGGTTGAGCTAGATGGTTACTGGGCAGCTTCCTTTCCCTCCAGCAGAAGGCCTTGGGTGGGCATAGGACTCCAGGTAGAGAGATTGACCCCAGTGTGGCGCCAGGGGCCACCCTTAGGACTGACAGTCCTTCTTGTCCTGCAGGACCCATTTCCCTGGCAACAGAAGGTCAGCTTCGCCAAAGGAATTGCCTCTGGGATGGTGAGTTTGTGCAGAGCCACCTTTTGGCACCTTGCAGACAAGCTTTTGATGAGAGAACTAAGAGTTGGAACCAAACCGAGTAGGAAGTGGGAGTCTTTGGCCAATCCTCCTTCACTTTCTGCCCTCTTCTGGGCCTCCCTCACTTTACTGCCTTAACAGTGATATCAGGAATCTCCCAGAGGGCAAGTGTAGGGTCTCAAGTTTGACCCCCAGCATTCAGTGCAGCCTTCCTTCCTTCTCCTTCCCTTCTTCCTTCCTTCCTTCTCCTTCCCTTCTTCCTTCCTTCCTTCCTTCCTTCCTCCCTCTCTTCCTCCCTCCCTCCCTTCCTCCCTCTTTCCCTTCCTCCCTTCTCTCCTCCTTTCCCTCCTATTCTCCTTCCCTTCTTTCCTCCCTCCCTCTTTTCCTTTCTCCTTCCTTCTTCCCTTCCTCCCTCCCTCCCTTCTTCCTTCCCTCCATCCCTCACAGAATGACTCAGAATCAGAAGATCTGAGTTCCAGTCCTAGCTCTAACACTTAGTAGCTTTATAGTTATGGGAGAGGGAGGGAGACAAAGTGTGTTCACACAGAACTCTGATCTAAGGGACAATGTGATAAGTTCCCTGAGGAAGCAGAGTGCTCCAGGGGTTCAAGCTTAAAAGACTTCCTGGAGGAAGCAGTAAATCAGCTGAACCGTGAGAGATGGGATTTTGACAAGTCCTGTGGGGCGGTGACAGACTGGAACAGTCCATGTAAGAGAACTGAAAGGAGCCAAGAAGTGAAGGCAGAGAATCACCAGCCTTGTGTAGGGAGCAGGAGAATCCAGTTAGACTAAAAGATGGAGGCTGTGACAAGAGAGTCTGGAAAGACTGTGAGCAGTGGGCTGAGTGACTTGTCCAGAGGAGCCATTGAAGGTTGTTGAGCAGGGAAGTGACCTGATCGGAGCAGGTGGTTTATTTCTAGGAAGGCTAATGTGGATGTAGACAAATCTGGTTGGGACAGAGACTCTTGGGCTGGGTTGGAGCTTTGGCAGAGGGTGCTGAAAGTGGAAATGGCAAATAAAGGACTGTAGCAGCAAGCACCCTAGCATACCCAGGTTCTGCGATCTGCTTTTCTAAAGGAAAGCAACTCAAAAAGTGTTAACAATCTTACTTTAATCAAATATATATAATTTACCTAGTTCAGGGAAAAAAGTCAGCACCCTGAACTTCAGAGAAAATACAAACAAGTTACAAGTAGACAAAAAATATGGACAGAGAAAATAATACAATTCAGCAGACCAACAGACAGGGCTTCCAGCTGTCTGACTATCACATACATACAGTTGGTCACTAGAGAGAGAAGAACCGAGCCGGGGAGCTCAGCGGTTGCCCAGAATCTAATTTGGCCAAATCACACAACTCTTCCCAAAGTGAGCCCCAAAGCAAAACCTTGCCTCAGAGTATATATATCCTTCTCCAGGGTCACAGAATGGCAGCACCCTGGTGACCCACTGCCTAATTACAAAGTAACAAGGTATGTGCATTCCTGACAAACCAGCCTCCCCTAAGCAAGCTTCTCCTGTTGGGCTCTGCTGCAGCCTTCAGCAAACTCCTGCCACCACAGGTTCCATGTGACCTCATTCAGCCTATTAGAGGGCAGAGTCTATTTTCAAAGCAGGGAAGGTCTTCAGATTCACTTAGGCTTATTAAGGGGCAAGGAAGATCTTCAAATTCCCATTGCCATTACAAGGACAGATGAAGAGAATGATGGGGGCTGGGATGACATGGAATTCCCAGGGTCTCATCACTGAATGGGAGCAGAGAGCAGGAACCCAAGATGATTTGTTTCTCTTGGTGACATAGAGAGTAGTGATGCCCACCACACAGCTGGGGCAGCTGGGGGGGAGGGGGGTGGTGCTTGGTTTTGAATATGTTGACTTTGAGGGGCCCATGAAAACTGTATAGCTGGACTGGTGCAAGGGGGACAGAGAGATAGCCCCACTGACCTTGCAGGCAAGGAGACCATTGAGGCCTGCTCAGAAAATGACAAGAGCATGAGCACAGAGGTATTTTGAGGCCCTTGGGGGCAGTGAAAGCAGTAAGTGTTAATCCCCTCTTACCCAAGGATAGGGGGGCCTAAGTAAGAGCCAGCTCTGGGAAGGGGAAGGTGAAAAAGATAGCAGTGTAAATGGTTTTAAACTTAGTGGCAAAAGGAAGAAGAGACTTGAGGGGCACTATCAAGGAGGAGAACCCTCCTTCAGCCAGCCCCAGGTCTACCACATTGCTGGGTACTAAGAGTATACAAAGATGAAAAGCAGCTGAATCTGCCCTCGGGGAGTTTGTAGTCTAGGAAGGGGACAGGTTCTGGCCAACAAGGTTTAGAAAAGCCAGACATGAGAGCTGGCACTTTGTGCCAGGGAGTCCAGCAAGCTTTCATGGGAGAGGCCATGCCTGGGCTGGAGAAAAAGGAGGCAGGCTGACCAGCAGGCTCATGGTCAGCAGAGAGGCTGAAGTGGGGCCTTCTAGTCCTGGAGAGGGGGCCAAACAAGCCTGACACAGAGAACAGGCTCAGAGGGCGATGAAGGAAGGTAGGTCTGGTGAGGCTGGCCATCTGCTGCCAGGCTGAAGGGGAAGTTGGGGGTGCTTTACTCTGTAGGCATTAGCGAGCCTGGCACAGAGGAATGGCGTTGGCACAATCAGATCTGTGTTTTTGGCAGCTCTGAAGAGGATGCCTTGGGGCACGTTGGGGGCCAGTTCCAGTGGTCTGGGGGGGGGCATAGGGACACCTGAGCCTGTGTGTAGGTAGGAGAGGAGCCAGGGGAGAGGTTCAGGATGTATCTCTTGGGGACATCTGAGGAAGCCTCTGGATCTCTTTCAGAAGAAAGGTTTAAATGCGTTACTTAAACAATCTTGTGCTGAAATACCATTATCAAAATGTTTTCTTTAAAAACTCAAATTCTTCTACTCTTTGAAATTGCTCCAGGGGCCCCCAAGTTCAGCCCTATTGTTCTCGGGGGGGGTGATGGAAGAGAGTGGGGAGAGGGGGAGTTATTGATAGTGAGGCCCCATTAGGACATTTTTTAAATTCATAAAGAAAAACCAAGGGAGGTGCTGACAGCCAGGACAGCTTTGAAAGGGACACAGTTTTTCTTATTTACTTCTTTTCTTTTTAAAGCAAGTGGGGTGAAATGGAGCTTTTGTTTCCTTTAGTTCTGTGTGTATGGAGATGTTCTTTTTTGGCATTCAAGAATTTTCTTAAAATTTAAAAATATTCAGAAGAGGTAGAGCATATTCTGAAAAAAGACATGACATCCTTTTTATCCTGAGAAGAGGTGGGCAAGCTAAGGGAGTTCCTGTGGATCTTCTCAGCCAAGTAGCTGGTGAGGTTGTCTGCCCAGAGAGAGGATCTGGGCTGGCAGTGCTTGAACCCCTGGAAGCTCAGTGGGGACTTTGTTGCACGAGGTCCTGCCATGTACCCCCAGAACAGGAGTGGGGCACCCCCAGTGGAACTAAGGCTCTGAAGGAAGCATGTCCCCAAGAGACAGCCAGTGGAATCAAAGAGCAGGGAGGGCTCGAGGGCTTGCCTGACCCTGGTTGGAAACGGGAGGCCATGGTCCAGTAGCTGCAGAGGAGCAGTGCTGGGGATCAGAGAGGCAGATTTCAGGCAATCAGGAAACAAGGCCAGAGTGCCTTTGAGAGCCGGCTTCTAACAAGCTCTGACCAGAAGGGCCTGGTCTCCACTGAGGTTCCTCACTGCTCCTTCCCTTCTAGGCCTATCTGCATTCCATGTGCATCATTCACCGAGATCTGAACTCCCACAACTGTCTTATCAAGCTGGTAAGTGCCCTGGGGGCAAGCCACTGTGCCTGGTGGGCATCTGCCTCATCCTGGGGACTGGGAGCAGTGGCAGCTTCAGAGGGAGTTCAGGGACCCTTTTACCCATGAGGAAATGTGACACTTTCCCTTCTCAGCTAGAGGCCAAGCTCTGTGACCTCTGGCTCTGTGTGCCTGATGGGCTCCCTCCTCTGCTGTCCTCTGGTGTCCACCCTGCTTTCTGGCCATGCTAAGATGCCCGTCTCTCCTGCATACCCCTCCTTTCTCTCCCAAGCTTACTCAAACTCCTGTCCATGAACCGCTACCGTTTTCCTAAATTCTGTCATCATCTCCATTTCCACTTTCATCAATCCCCATCAGATGTGGCATCATCCTGGGCCCTCTTTAGCTGACCCTTACCCACCTGCAGAAAACCCTTACATTGTTAGGGAGAGTTCCCTGGCAGCCAGTGATTTAGGGTGGGAAGAACAGCAGGCTCTACCACTGAGATCTGGGTGACCTCTGCCTCTCGGCCTCCACTTCTTCCTCTGTAGAGTGGGCACTGCCCATCTCCCCCAGAGGGCTTTGTCAGTGCCTTTGGTGCTCCCCACATCAGAAACCTGCTGACCACAGGGGTCACTCAGCCCCATTTTGTGTCTTTGGCCAGGACAAGACCGTCGTTGTGGCCGATTTTGGCCTCTCGAGGCTCATTGTGGAGGAGAGAAAGAAGCCGGCCTCAGAGAAGGTTTCTACCAAGAAGCGCACCCTGCGCAAGAGTGACCGCAAAAAGCGCTACACCGTGGTGGGGAACCCCTACTGGATGGCCCCCGAGATGCTCAATGGTGAGACGGGCTGCCAGGCACGTGCCATGGGAGGGCCTAGAGCAGACTGAGGCCTCCATGCCTGACAGCCCTAGCATGTGCCCATGTGGGCTTTGTACCCACAGTGTCCTTCCTTCCCACCCCAGCTCCCCCTTGTGGGCCAACTTTTAGCAGCTAGATGGGCAGGCGAGCTGCTGCCACCCTGAAGCCCTTAGCCTTCCCCCATTTGTTTCCTATTATATGTTGCCCATCCCTGGTAGAGGGAGTACATGTCTGTCTTTCTGCCTGTCCGTCTGCCTGCCTGTCTGTCTGTGTCTGTCTTTCTACCCACCTGCTTGTCTGCCTGCCCCAAGGAAGCAGGCTGTGGCTCAACAGACTTCTAAGACCCATAACCCTTTGAGAGGAGGAGGTGCCACCATTCTCCACCCCATTATCCTGCTTGTGGAAGCCCCTCAGTGGTAGGAGAGCCAGGGCTGGGACTTTCTGAGCCAAGTCTTTACACTTTGAGCTCAGGCCCAGGCCCTAGAGCTTCTCCCTGACTGGAACTCATCCAGAGTAGCCTTTATTTACATACCATCCTCAATAGCCAGTCCTGGTCTCTACAGGATACTCTCTTGGGGTTACAAGATTTGGGGCTCTGTAAGCCTGGGCTGCCCCACCAAGGGGAATGTGGTAGAAACAGCCGTTTCCATTCCCTCCAAGAAGCCCTTGCCACCTTGGGGGCCAGCAATCATTCTGCTAAAGAACGTAGTGCAGGATTTCTGCTGCTCCTAAAGATCAGGACCAAGGTCACTCGGTGCCTGTCCCGGCATCCTTGCCCCCACCATTCAGCCACCATCACCTCCCTGAGGGTGAGCTCAGACCTGGCTTTGAACCCTGACCCAGCCCTAGCTGCAGAAGACAGGAGAGAAGTGCTCACCCTACTCTTTCATGTTCCCATAGGAAAGAGCTATGATGAGACTGTGGATGTCTTCTCCTTCGGAATAGTTCTCTGTGAGGTGAGTTCGGAGCCCAGCTCAGCCTGAGGCAGTGAAGGGCAGGCTCTGCCTTGGGGCAGCCAAATAAGACAGACTCCCAGCCCTCGAGGAGGTGAGAGCAGCTGAGACAGACAAGATGCACACACTGGAAACAGTAGCCAGTAACACACTTTCATTGATGTGGCTGTTCTCTTTGCTGGTCCAGATCTCAGCCCACAGTCCTTATTATGAGGACAGCCCTGTGCTAAGTGCTGGGGAATCCAAGATGAAGAATATGAGAGGCAGTCAGGGTTCCTGGTAGTTATGGGGCTGCTGGTCTTGGCCGTGGGGAGGCCTGCACTCCCATGCTCCCTCGGTGTCTGCCTGTTCAGCACTATCAGCTGCTTCAGAATTCAGGCCTTCTTGCCCTCTTGCCGGGCACACCTGGCCAAGCTTCCCCCCAGCCACCTTCTCAGGTCCTGCTCCCACGCTGCCAAGCCTGGGCTTCCTGCCCCAGGGCAGCTTCTTTGTTCCCCCCCAGGTGATGGCCTCCTGTCTCCCTCTCCTCCTCTCTCCAAACCTCTCAGCACCCTCTCTGCATTCTTCCATGACTTGAGGCTTTGATGAGGAAGCGGCTAAGCTTTGGGGAGCTCACACCTTCTCTGGGAGCTGGCCATCTCTATCACCCCCTCTCAGTTTCTCACCTTTAGTCTCCCCTCATCCACTAGTCCCTTCCCTGATACCTACAAGCGTTCCCAGGCCTTCTTCCTCCTTTAAAAAAGCCCTTCTCAGCCTCTCCCTTCTTATCTCCCTCAAGGTGCCTCTCTTTCCATCTCATAATGGAATTCATGGAAAGGCTGTCTGCTTTCAGTCCCTCTCCCTTCCTCACACGCCCCATTCACTTCTCAGTCCCTAGAAATCGACCTACCAAACCAGTCGCTAACTGAAATCATCTAATGTTACCCACGATCTCGGAACTGTCCAGGCCCATGGCCTCTTCTCAGTCAGCCTCCAGGCCTTGGTGTAGCTTTGGCACAGGCGCCTACTGCTTCCAGCCTCCTTTGGAGTTACCTGGGATGTTTACCAAGACTGAGCTTCAGGCCCTCTTCTCTTCCTTCCAGATGATCTCCTTAGCTTCCCAAATCTCTCCTGATCTCTAGTCCCATGTTATCAGCTGCTTCCTGCATTTGCCACCTCAGTGTCCTGAAGGCCTCTTGAGCTGGACACGTCTAAAATGGACCTCATTATGATTCTCCCCAAGAACTGATTGGCTGCCTCCAAATGGCCCCATTTCTGTGCAGGGTATGCCCTCCTTCTAGTCAGCCAGGTGCACCACCTTGAAGTCAGCCATCCTGGATGCTCCCTTTTCTTTCCATCTCTACAGCCAGTCCATCTCTGCCCCCCATCACCTGTCATGTCCATTCTTTTCTCTTGGCTGGCCCTGGGGTGGTATCTCTACTCTTCTGGGGGTTGGTGGTACATGGAGGAGCCTTGGCTCTGAAGTCAGAGGGTCCAGCTTCCAATCCTACTCTGCCACCTGGGCAACATTGCTCATGATCTCACCTGTAAATTGAGTGGCCTCCCAGCTCTAAGCTGTGATCTGTCAGATGAAGGGATTGGCCTCAGTGGCCTCAGGCTCCTTTCAGTTCTCTACCTTCGGGCCTGTGAACTCCTCTCCATTGCTTCCCAGGATCCAATACAGACTCCTCAGCCATCCACCATTTAGTCCCCACCTACCAGCCATTCCAGTCTTGGTTCCCAGAGGTTTGTGCCTCACACTCTCCAGTCCTCCTCTCTGCTGGCTGCTCCCTCAGCTGGTCCCCACACTGGAATGCGCTCCTTGCCTCCTTCCTAGCACAGCTCACGCACATCCCCTTCCACGGCATTCACATTGTACTTGTCACAGTAGAAGGTAAACTCCTGGAGGGCAGTGATTTGCATTTTTTTCCAGCATTTAGCACAGCACCCATTATATCAGAGAGTTAGGCCTAAAGGTTGAATTGGCCTTGAGATCTCCTTACAATTGAGAAGTATGGTGTGTGTCTATCACACAAGGAGTAACACCAAAAAGCTTGCCCTTTAATCCTGCTGCTGGTGACTTCTCCTGGGTCTCTCCTACAGATCATCGGGCAGGTGTATGCTGACCCTGACTGTCTCCCTCGCACACTGGACTTTGGCCTCAACGTGAAGCTTTTCTGGGAGAAGTTTGTGCCCACAGATTGTCCCCCAGCTTTTTTTCCCCTTGCTGCCATCTGCTGCAAACTGGAGCCTGAAAGCAGGTGAGTGGTGATGGGAGGGAGCCTGAAGGTCTGAACCCCTCCGTGCACTCCTCAAAAAAAAGGCCCATTCACCTGGAAGGCCCTCTTGGGCTCTCGAGGTGGATTATCTGAGGCAGGGGGTAGAGCGGGAGCGCCCAGCTCTTGAGGTCAGAAGGCTCGAGTGCAGGATCCAGCCAGACTCTGCTTAGCTTTCTCACCTGCAGGGAACAGCCTCATAGATTTATCCTGAGAAATGTGCTTGGCCATCAGACTGTGGGCTTAGTCTGATGCATCCGAGGGAGCTCAGGCCTTTCCCAAGCAAGTGGGAAGAACAAGGAGCCCTGCGGCTCCCTCAGGCAGCTCCAGCCGGTCACTCTCTGGCCTTCCATTCCTTTGGTGGTGACTGAGGAGGATCCCTGACCCTGATCTGTTTTCTTTTCCAGACCCCCATTCTCCAAACTGGAAGATTCCTTTGAAGCACTTTCCCTCTACCTGGGAGAGCTGGGGATCCCTCTGCCCTCAGAACTGGAAGAGCTGGACCATGATGTGAGCATGCAGTACGGGCTGAGCCGAGACTCCCTTTCCTAAGCTTCCTTGGGCCACCGGCTGTGTGGCAAGAGAAGCGTGGCACTCCAGCCACCCACAGGGCATCCCAGGGCACAACACTGCCTGTTTCTGGAGCAGTGACCCAGCCCCAGTCTGGCCAAGCTGAGCTTCCTGTGGATCTGTGGCTCCCTTTGAGAGGGGAAGAAGCCATTTTCTGCTCCCTCCTCAGGAGGAAATGTGCCCAACACTACTGCTCAGGAGATAGATCTCTGGGGCACACAGCACGCCCCTTCACCATCTCCAACTCAGCTCTCACCTGCAAGCTGTGAAGAAGCGCCCCTGCCCCTGGCACCCAGAAACCCACTGCCTCCTCGCAGGGCCTGCACCCACTTCCTTGGGCCCCTCACATGTGGATGCCTCGATTGGGTCTCTGCCGTGTTGGACATGTGGGAGCAAATGTGGCTAGCTGTGGCACCACCCAGTGTGCCCCCGCTCTCCAGGAAGCTTCCCAGACTTAGGAAGGGCTCATCTCTGTTACTTTACCGCCGTTGTACCAGTCTTCTTGCAGGACCTGAGAGTCTCCACCGCCTCCACTGATGTGGGGCGTGGTGCCAGGGTGGGCCATCTCTGGTGTTGGAGAGAAAACCAGGCCTACCCCTGTGAATTTCACTCATGGTTGCTCCTTTTTCCCCCCAAGGCAGGTCTGCAGTAGGGAACTTAGAAAGTCCTTTATGATGGTAGTGTGGGTCAGTGCCAGCTGCTAGCAAATATGGCCTTAAGACTGGGGCAGACCCTAGTCTTTTGCCAGGGTAGACATTCCAGTTACTGGGCATGATGAATGCTGTTGACATATTTTTCAGCCCTCTGGGTTGGTGAGGGAGTGCACCTACAAGTTTCTCTGCTGAGGGAAGAAGACATGATCTGGGGGAAGGAGAATTCCCCACCTGAAACTTAGTGATGAAAATGAACCCCCTAAGCAAGGCCCACTCACCCTCTCAAAGTCACAGGGCCCCTTCCCTGGCCACTGTGGAGGACGCACTCTAGCTCACCATGGGGGATGCCGACCAAGGCTGGTTTTCCCAGAAATGAATCAGAAGGAGCAGCCGCGTGCAGCTGAGTTTGCCTTCTATGATGTCTCTCCGGGCAGACACCACCTTTAACAGTCAGGGAGCAGGTGCTGAGGTTGCTGAGATGGGGCCCAGGATGCTGCTCATACTCTCGGGTTAGCTCTGTTGACAGAGTATGTGAAATAGTGATTGTCGGCCTGAGGAACTGTAGAACTGGTTGTCATCTCCTGACTAAAGTTAACTTTTCTAATGAGCTGTGTAAATTGGCTGTAGGCTCTAGGGACTCCTTGGGGGCAGGATGTGGTAGACTGACAGGGAGGAGGGGACCAGGTGAGAGAGGAGACTGGTCTGAACTGTCTCCTTCCCCCAAGAGGGCAAGAACCAGTGTTCTTCATGGCAGGTGTGAAAAGAGTAGGGCCAGGCCAGGCACGTGGGTCAGCTTCAGTAAGCGAAGCAATAATGTAGCTGATGGAACCAATATTAAAATTATTTGGGCTGTGGATCAGAAAAACGTGAGTACGCTTTCCTTGTTGGAAAATGCTTTGGTTGGGCAATCAGGGATCAAGAAACAGTGTTAGAGATGGCCACAGGGACCACAAAGATCCACCTGCCACTAGCCACTCACCAGAATGTGGCCTTGGACAAGGCTTTCCCTCATCTATAAGGTGAGGAGTTTGGGTTCTATGATCTGCAAGGACTACCTCTGACATCCCCTGTCCTAGGCCCCTCCCAGCCCTGACATCTCCTGTTCTGAGGCTCCTTCCAGCCCTGACATCCCCTGTTCTCAGGCCCCTCCCAGCCCTGACCTCCCCTGTTCTCAGGCCCCTCCCAGCTCTGACATCCCCTGTCCTCAGGCCCTCCCAGCCCTGACATCCCCTGTTCTCAGGCCCCTCCCAGCCCTGTCATCCCCTGTTCTCAGGCCCCTCCCAGCCCTGCCATCCCCTGTTCTCAGGCCCCTCCCAGCTCTGACATCCCCTGTCCTCAGGCCCTCCCAGCCCTGACATCCCCTGTTCTCAGGCCCCTCC
>CM053580.1:583527159-583547858 GCA_028627135.1 Pseudochirops cupreus
CCAAGCCCTGACATCCCCTGTTCTCAGGCCCCCCCCCAGCTCTAACATCCCCTGTCCTCAGGCCCTCCCAGCCCTGACATCCCCTGTTCTAAAGCCCCTCCCAGCCCTGACATCCCCTGTTTTAAGGAACCTTCCAATTTTGACATTCTATGGTGGCCACTAAGTCATGGAATGAAATGAATGCAGGTCTCATCCGGCCCCATCTAGAAGGAAGCTGGTTCTCCCACTTCTATAAAGCCATTCTCAGTGTTAGTCTTGGATGGGCTCAGCCTTGGTTGGAACCTGAGTCACATATAAAATACATTCATGCGTTTTACTCAGTGGCCAGGGTTGTTGTGAACATCAGACGAGACAATATTTATAAAAGGCTCAGTATGGTGGCCAGTACCCAGTAGTCACTCAGCAGATGCTTGCTCCCTTCTTTCTTCCCCAATCCACAAATGTGAAGGAATATGGCCTCCATACAGTATGGATTCATTGGGTGGTCTCCTTGGAGGAATGGTAGGTCCCAAAGCTCTTATTCTAGGGAAGAGCCCCTGCCCCTTTCTTCCGTGCAGGGAACTGGGCTCAGCTCAGAATTCAGGGCCTAATCCTTGGAAAGTTCCTTCCTGGGGGCTGAGGTGGGCCATTGTCCCAGACTCTAGGTCTTGGGAGAAGGGGAGGTGTGGAACCTTTGCATCCTTGGGGAGAATGTCCTTCTCTAGTCCCCTGGGCACCCAGATTCCCCCAGACCCTCCATCCTTGGAAGCTTTGCTTCTAGCAGCTGCTGCCCTGCCCTCCCTGGGTCCCAAGGATCACTAGGTGGAGCTGGAAGGGCCCAGGGTCCCATAGCAATGAGCAGAACCACATTCCTACATCATTCACGCCACTCCCCCATGACAACACCCTCAGTGTTCCTTGTGAGCAGAGCTCAGGCACCAGCCTGCTCCTCCACAGCCACTCCAACTCTGGGCCACCGCCCAAGGTTAGGCAGGTGTTTCTGAGGTCACCAGAGAGCTGCCTCCCAAGGGTGAGCTCACGGGGCAGGGTGTCCCACCCAAAGGCTGACAGTGCTCACAAGTGGGTTTTGTCCTGTTTAATGTGTTTTTTACCAAGTTGAATCCAGAGTGGCTTCCTGCCTATGTGTGCAGGTATTAGAATGAGGTATATGAAACACACAGAAATGGTTAAAAAAAAAAAAGTCAGAACCAGTAAGATGGCGGTGTCCCTGGTGTGCAGTGCACATGCAAGCCAGGCTTATGGATGCCAAGGTTGTCCCTTCCACTGGAGCCACCCAGTGCTCCAGGAATGGTGCATACACACACACACACACACACACACACTCACTCTCTCTCTCTCTCTCTCTCTCTCTCTCTCTCTCTCTCTCTCTCTCTCTCTCTCTCTCTCTCCCCCCTACAACCACTTGGATTTCACAGGGTGGAAAGCAGGTGTGGGTTGGTGAAGTCCCTCCTTTCTTCCTGAATGCCTTATGAGGAGCAGTGAAAGACTTGGAAGAAGGATTGGAGACCCCAACCTGTCTCTCCCCCACCGTCCTGTGCAGCTGTGGACGTTCAGAGGCTGGGGGGAAAGGGGGCACAGTTTGGCAAGCCCCAAAGAACCCTGCTATGTGAGCCCCTGTCTGCATTTCCTTTTACTCTGACCCTCAAGCTTCTACAGGAACCTCCTGGGGGACGTTTAAAGGATCCAGCAACAGAATCGTTGACTGAAAACGTTTCTGGTTCCTTGGACAATTATGTGTCCTAAAATATTGTCACTGTTTCCTGACCTCGTCTCTCAGTCCAGAGCTTCAAGCCTGTTCTCCCTGTGCTGGCCTAAGGCACCTGACTCAGGCCTCAGTCTACATGGAATGTTCAGCAAACTTTCTTCTCTTCATTTGGGCCCAGAAAGGGGTTGGCCCCCGGGCTGCAGTTACCCTGGAACAGGCCTGACCCTCCATCTCTAGCGTTCTGGGCCCGTGTCTCTAAGTGCAAAAACTGAGCTCTTGGCCTCGAGGGGCCACAAACACAACTGAGAGGCCGTAATTCTCCATCTGACCCTGATGCGAATGAAGCTCCCATTTTTCCTGAAATAGAAAGGTAACAGTCTATATGTGCCAGTCACACCTCTAGAGGTGGGGACAGGGAGGAAGCCAAGGTCATATGGAATTCTAGAGCACAAAGGGAAGGGTGGAGACGGGGACAAAGCCCGCCCTGCCCCCAGTTTGAGTCCTGTGGGCAGTCCCCGCACACAGCACCCCTACTGCTGTTGCCACAGTCCCGCCCCGAGGGATGACCCTCCAGAGAAGCAGGGCCCCCTCTAGTCCTTTGCCTCTGGAATTCACCCACAAAACACTGTAACAGAAGACGAGGCCATTCCCTGCTTTGTCCTGGGAGGTCAATGTCAGCGTGGATTCCTAGCCACTGGCCACCAGCTCAGGCCCCAGGCGTGCCGGCCTGGCCCATGAGGGGCGCACTGCCCTCCTTTGCATCCTTCCCCGGAGTCCGGTGGGTGTGAATCACAATGGTTTTCTCGTCCACGATCTCACATGCAGGGTTCGTGAAGGCAGACAAGGGCAAAGTGATACGCTGCATCTCCCGCTCGAAAGTTTTCTGTTCACGATGCTCTTTGAAGTCCTTCCCCCTGATGGGAAGAAGGAAAATGAACAACACCATCAAGTCACGGTTCCCCAACCGGATTCCTTTCACTTCTTATCTCGAGTGTCATGGAGGCTGGCACCGGGCTCTGCGGGCGTGCCACCCGACAGAGCCGCCTGTGGTAGCCTTGTCAAGGTCAGTGTGTGGGACACAAGTAACAGCCATCCCCATCCTCAAGCTCAAAGCACCATTCCCTGAGTCGCCTCTACCTCTGGCAGCATGTCCTCACACCTCTTCCTCAACGGGGAGGAGCGACAGTAAAGAAAGTCTAGCTACCTCAGAACAGACAGCAAATACAGCCTCACGGCCCAGCCTGGAAGCGAAGCCTCCTTAGAGTAAAGAAGAAAGTCAGAAAAGGGGACAAAAAGAAGTCTTGTGCTGTACACTGTGACCCGTACCCACCTCTTCTGGGGCAGCCTGTTCCCCTTTTGGAGAGCCCGAATTCTTGGGAATTTTCCTTCTGTCAAGCTCCCCTGTGCCTCACTACAACAGCCAGACATTACTGGTCTTCCCTCTGGGTCCAAGCAGAACCCCTTTTTTATTTTTCCCAGGAAATAGCCCACTCAGCCTGAGCCATAATTCAACGTCCTGATTGTCTTTCTCTAGATTCTCTCCAGCTTATCAGGGTCCTTCAAGTGCTCCAGTCAGAACTAAATGTGGTTCCCCGAGTGCCATCCAACCAGGGCAGGCCCTGGGATCTCTGGTCCTGGACATCAGCCTCACAGGATGTGAGGATGACCACAAGCCACCACAAACAACAGTCTTATTCTGAGTTTCCAGTCCACTAGAAATCCCAGCTCTCTCTGGTCTGGTGCTTGGGAAACCATCTTTTTGGAATATGCTCAGATTCAAAGACTTTACATTGATCCTTATTCAATTTCATCTTAGATTCAGCCTGAAAGTCTCTCAAGATCTTCCTGACTGTCCTCCAGTGTATGGGCTGTCTCTCCTAGCTCTGTATCAGTACAGATCTCGTTTCATCTCCCATCGTTCAGATGTGAGTCTCCACCACACTCCTCTTTCCTCCTCTGTTCTGGTCTCAGATGAAGAGGGTCCTTCAGCTTGCCATGGCCCTTGACCCCAGCTCACCCTTTCTGACTTCTGCAGTCCTCAATCATCCCACCTCTCTCTGCCAGTCTCTCCCTGTCTGCCAACCTTCCCCCAGTCACCCGCCCCACAGCCTCGGCGTCTTTCCTCTTCACCCCCCACCCTGACCCCTGACAGAGTCAGTATTATGGTTTCTACCTTCCCAACGTTTTGTTTCATTCAGAAGACACATTCCCTTGTCTTCACTGCACAGCCACAAGGCTCATTCAGGCCCTTGCGCCTCTATCGACTACTGCAGTCAGTCACCTTCTGTTGGGGGCGATGGTGGTGCCCTGGACAGTCACGGGGACATTTGGAATGGGGGAACATAATGAATCTGAGATGCCTATGGGACATGCAGCTCAAGATGGCCAAGAGTTCTTTGGAGAGGACTGTGAGACTAACAGCTTCAGCTCCAGGCTGGATAGATTGATGGGGAAATCACCTATTGTCTATTGCGATTGGTTTCTCTCCCTGCTTCTCTTCCCACTTCTCTCAGTTGCCAAGGTGATTTTCCTAAAGTATGGGTCTCACCAGCGTGCTCTCTCTCCTTCTCTCCTTTCTCTCTCTCTCCTCTCTCTCTCTCTCTCTCTCTCTCTTTCTCTGTCTGTCTCTCTCCCCTTCTGTCTCTCTCTCTCTCTCTCACACACACACACACACACACACACACACACACACACACACACACACACACTCATCTCAGTGAGTTCTATCAGCCCCCTCCAACCTCCAACATCAAAGTCCTCTGGTTTTTAAGCCAGCCCCACCTCCCCTGCCAGCTTCATCACACCTTGTTCCTGTGCACAGGTTGCTGTGACCCAGTGATGCCTCTGTCTCCGGCCTCTGTGCCTCTGCCCAGGCTGTATCCCCCCACCCCTGCCCATGCTGGGGGTCCCCCTCTCCCTCTCTTCCAGCTGCTGGTGCCTTCCCTTTCAGATTTCCTTCATCCTCTCTGTATGTATCTCATCTGTGGTGAATCACTGTACTTGTCAGCTCCCTCATTAGACTGGGAGCTCCTTGAGGGCAGGGACCCTGTTTCTGCCTTTCTCTGTATCCTCAGCATTTAACACAGTGCTTGGCCCATAGTAGGAGCTTGATAAATGGTGGCTGACTGGAGTAGAAAGAAGACCGAGAGTCCAGCCTTGCCTCTAAAGTTCATACAGACTGTGTGATCCTGGACAAGTCACTCTATCGCTCAGTGCCTCAGTCTCCCCATCTGTAAAATTAGAGGTTAGGCCTGATGGCCTCTGAGGCCCCTTCCACATCCAGAGCTCAGATCCTCGTGACTCAGGGATCTCTGAGGTTCCCACACCCTGCTTTTAGCTTGGTTTGCCAAGCAGGCTGAGCTCCCAGGAAGAGAATGTTCTGGCCTCGGCCTCCCATCCTCGTGGCAGATCAGCACCTGATCTGCTCGGATCACTCCCAGAGGGTCTGGGTGTCTCCTCCAGCCCACAGCCTCCCCTAGATCAGCCCCTATGCTGGCTGGGGCAGAAGGGCTCTCCATGGCTTCTTCCTCCCCCCGCTCCTGCCATGGGACCAGCCCATCTTTACTGCTGGACAGCACGTCTCTTTACTAGCATCAGTGACTACTCAGGCGTGTGTGTGTGTGTGTGTGTGTGTGTGTGTGTGTGTGTGTGTGTGGGCACGTCTCTTTACTAGCATCAGTGACTACTCAGGCGTGTGTGTGTGTGTGTGTGTGTGTGTGTGTGTGTGTGTGTGTGTGTGTGTGTGTGTGTGTGTGTGTGGCTTTTATGGATCAGCTCCCCAGAGTCTGACAACCCACTGTGGGAAGGACTGTTAAAGCTGGGCTCCTAAGCATGCAAAGGTACGCCAAGCTCTGGCACCATGGTAACCCCTCCCAAGAGCAGATGCCCCAGGAGACCCTGCCTGAAGCAGCAGCAGCTGAAGCGCTAGGCTGGGGCTCTGAGCATCGAGTTCTAGGTCCTGTGCCCATTACTCGCTGTGTGACCTTGGACATGTCTTCAGCTTTCTGGGCCTCAGTTTCCCCTTCTGCAGAAGGAGGGGGCTGGACTCCAGATGTAGAATTCTGTGATCTTGGCTGCAATGGCAGAACTGGGGGCTGGCCTTGGGACTGGGTTAAGAAAAGCAGAGTCGGTCCCACCCACATGAAGCCCTGCCTCGAGGACCAAGGCTCCAGTTTTTCAATCACAGGATTTAAAAGGGCCCTAGGGATCTTCACGGGCCAGAAGTAGAAACAAGTCCAGAGAAGGGGAAGCTATTTGCTTGGGGTTGCCCACCAGGTAAAAGGCAGAGGCAAAATTCACACCAGTCTCCTGTCTCCATCTACACCATCTTCCCTACACCAGGCTATCTCCCTCACTTAGGGCAGCTGCCCTAGGCCTGGCCCTTTGGAACAGCCTCCACCTGGTTCCTGGAGTATGGTGGCTCCAGTGAGAATAATCAGAAAATACACAGCAAATCTGGCCTGAAATCTCTGCCCCTGCCAGTCTCTGCAGGTTCCCTCCCCTGCCTGTCCTCTGAAAGGGATACCTCACAGGAGGTACATCTGCCCTGCTCCCGGGAGCATGGGAGCCAGCCTGGGATGCTCAGGAGGAATGTCGGAGACCTGATCAACTCTCCAGGGGCTGGGACCCTCCATTCAGAGGCTACCCAGCACAGCCAACTCTGTGTCAAGTGGAGAAACTGAGGCAGCACCCTGCCCAGCTCCAGACACAAAAAACAGCAGGACTCCTGGCTTCTCCTGTCTAGCTCCTCTAACCAGCTTTTTCATAGCTTGTCTCAGGGGGCAACAAAAGTCCCTTGTGGCCAAGGAGGAACAAATATTGTATTCACCAACTGTCCCCTCCTTTTCTCAGGGGGTGGAGCGCTGTAAGCTTACACTTTTTCCTTGCCTCTTATCAGTGAACAAGAGCTATCCTGGAGTTCTGCCCAGCTAGGCGACTGCGGGGTCGGGGAGGCACTGGCACCCTCAGACCAACCCACTGAATCCCACAATCCCTTCCAAGCACAATGTCCCCTGCCCTCCCTGGAACAGAGGGGCAGGGGGAGCCTCCGATCCCCACCCCCACCTGCCACCCCCTTCCAGGGCCACAGTCTCCGAGAGCAAGGCTCCCTCCACCTGCCCACACCCTCCCAGCTAATGGAAGGCTCCATCCCACAGATCAGCAGTAACCTGATTCCTGCCTTGCCAAAAGGCCAGAAACAGAAGCCAGGCAGCAAACAGGGCAGGGAGAGATGCCAAGGGAGCCACCCTGCTGGTCTCAACCCTGGCTTCCTCTTCCTGGGCTCAAGAGGGAACAGAAAAACCTCATTAAGTCAACCCGGCTTCTCCCAGCAGCCAGCCAAGCCCAGGGGGTCAGGGAGCCTGCCCTTGACCAGTGGCATGGGGCCCTTCCCTGAGCCTCAGTGTCCTCGGTAAAACAAGGCAGTTAGGCCAGATGGCCTTGCCACTCTAAAGCATCCGATCCCAAACAAACACAGCCAGTCAGGAAGACCAGAAACTTAACAGAACAAACCAGAGGATTCAGTGACTTGGACAAAGCAGCCAAAACATTGATGGGTCGTTTCTGGCAGCCAGTGACCCCTAACTCCCATTGAGCAAAAAGACCAGTTTGCAGACTGAGGCCATCTCATGAGATCCGGTGCCTGAACAGAAATCTGACCCAAAGGGTCCTGAAAGCCCCTCAAAGCAGGGGAGTCCCCAGTCTCTCAAGCTAGCTGGTCACTTTTGGACAGCTCTGGGCCTTGGGCCCCAGCAGAACTGGCCCAATCCCTCTTCCACCGACAGCCCTTCAGCCCCGGATGTGCAGAGAGTGGATGGTCTTAGAGCTAGGACCTTTGTGGGCTGGGCGGCCTGGCTTCCTTCTCTTTAAAAGGGTTAAAATCGTCCCCAGGAGGAGCTGAATTCATTTCCTGTTCTACAGCTCTTAAAGGCTGCACAAAGAGGTTTCTGGGGATGAAGGTGTGGCAGGTACAACATGGAGGTAGGCTGAGCCCAGAGATGGTGCCAGCTGCCTTCCCCAGGGCACTGAAGATCTTATCCCCAGGAGGAAGAGAGGTCAAGGGTGGGGGACAGGGCCTCTTGACTCAAGCACTCAATCAGCATTTAATAAGCTCCTACTATGGGTCAGGCCCTGTTCAAGGCCTGGGTGAACTGAGGTGGCCCCTCACCCCCTGTGCAGCCTCTGTGCATCCTGCCCCTGAGGTCAGCAAAAGCTGTGATGGGACAAGGGCCTCAAAGGCAAGAGTCAATGCCTAGTACAGTGCAGGCCCATTGTCTGAATCATCATGCATCGAATAGGGCCACAGGGAAACCAGTGCAGGCTGGACTACTGCCCTGTCAGATCTCATAGTACCGTCTACTCCCCACACACGATGACCATCCTCCTCCAGTGCCCTTTGGTGGAGGACGGGGCAGTGACCCCTGGGGGCCCTGGCTTGAAGGCTGTGCACTGAGGCATATAGGACAGGAACCTCCTTCAGGCATCACACCCATCTGACCAACCTGGGTTGCCCTACTGTGACCTCTCCCCTTTCTAGGCTGCTCTTGATGGTCATTTTAACTGGATCTCATCTGAACACACTGAGGGATGGGGAAAGGATACATCCCGACCATGGACACTACAGACAGTCCTGCCCAAGAGAAGCTTATACCTGAAGAAATTAAAACCTCAATTGCCAAAAGCAGGCAAGGAGCCATCCGTGCTTGGGATGGACCCTCTAGCCGGATAGCTATAGAACACATATAAATATAGATATAATATTATAGAATAATATATGTATAGAAAAATAGGATAGACAGAAATACCTGCCAATTTTTTTGCCTAAAGTCAACGAGCACTTAATAGGCATTTACTGGATGCCAGGTTCTCTGTAAATAAATACTTGGGACATAAAGAAAGTTAAAACTTAGTCCTGCCCTCAGAGAGCTCACATCATGTCCCCTCACTTTTCTTTAAGGCTGGATCTCCCTCTATCATCCAGCCTGGAAATTCAGTGTCTCCTAATGTACTCAATCCCACTGCTGATTGGTCAGAGCTCTAACGGATCCATCTCTGACCCAGGCTGGTTCACACCTCCTTAGGCAGCCTGGTGGGCTCATCTTCTCCAGCTGCCACAGGAAGACTTCAAAATGCCCAGACCTGCGGCCATGAGGACACACACCTGTCGTATACATGAGGACACATACCTGACCTATATCTCCCTTAATCCTCCAGCAAGAGACCTCAGAGGCATCTAGTCCAAATTTAACCCAACAGCGAGGAAACTGAGGCCTGGAGAGGAGAAGAGGGCAAACAGCAGGGCCAGGATGTGAACCATGGCCATTTGCCACTCTGTGCATGGCACTGTGTGCCTATCTAAAGAGGTGCCATGGAGGGAGGGGCAGGCAATAAGACACTGACCTCTTGTAGACATAGCCCAGGACAATGCCAGCACCAGTGGCAACGATGACGACCGTCATGGTGATGCCCAGCACGTAGCCTGCCAAGGAAGAGGGCAACATGCATGAGCACCTCTGTTGAGTGAAGATGGGCAGCCTCTTGGCAGAGTCCTCAGCAAGGAAGGGACCCCTGGGGGTGTCGGGAAGAGGGGCAGCACCTACCTATCATGCCCAGGTCTTTCTTCTCTGACAACATTCTCACTCTCTGGCCAACCCCAATCACGGGCTGCACCGCTGCCGACTCGCTGTTAGAGGGCAGAGAGTCTGCCACCTCAAACACCTCCTCGTCAGCCCCTTGGCTTTCCTGAGACACCCCTGCATCCGTGCTGAGGGGTGGTGTTTCCTGAGTAGGGGTCCCTAGAGAGGGAGAAGGAAATTCTGGGTATCAGGAGGGGAACAGAGCAGATGGCTGCAGGGTAGGGACAGAGGGGCATGGGAGGTACCCACTCTGAGAAGGCAGCAGACATCAGGGATGAAAGAGATAGGGCTGCATAGGCGTTATCCACCTTACACACACACACACACACACACACACACACACACACACACACACACACACACACAGGGCCCCTGGTTCTCATTCACCGGCTTATTCCGCTATACCAGGCTTTCTGTTGGTGCAAGAACTTTTTAATTGCACATAATAAAAATTTTCCATTTGGCCACCCATGA
This sequence comes from Pseudochirops cupreus, assembly GCA_028627135.1. NCBI lineage: Eukaryota > Metazoa > Chordata > Mammalia > Diprotodontia > Pseudocheiridae > Pseudochirops > Pseudochirops cupreus. The sequence goes on from CM053580.1 coordinate 583,536,973, forward strand.
TCTTCTGTCTCTTCCCTTATCCACAGATCTGACAGGTCCATGTTCCCAGGCTCCCCTAATTTACTTGGGGCATCACCCTTTATGTCTAAGGCATGTGCTCATTTTGAGCTCATCCTATGGGCACCAAACTTCTCAGAAGGCACCAGACTATCTGCCTGGGGGGAAGAACCGAGGCTTGCTCAGCCCCAAGTCCAGCCAGTCCAACTCAGACCAAAGACCTTCTTCCCCACTAGGGTGAACCATCTTAGAGATCACAGAGAGGATGGTTCAGGAGTAGGCTAACACAACTCCATTGCTTCTGGGAAAGTTTCTGCCCCTCTCAGTTTCCCCATATGTAAAGTGGACTATCATTCTCAGAATCCTCCCAGCCCTGACATCCCCTGTTCTCAGGCCCCTCCCAGCCCTGACATCCCCCTGTTCTCAGGCCCCTCCCAGCTCTAACAGCCAGGTGGGTCCTGGCTCCGCCACTTTACCCAAGTCCTTTTCCCTTTCTGAGCCTCAGTTTCCCCATGTATAATGGGGGCTGGTCTCGAGGGTCTAGATCTGGGATCCCATACTTCGGGTCCCCTCCCAAATAGGACCTTCCTTGCCCCTCCCCGCCTCAGTTTCCCCACCACGTCCCATGCCCACATACGTTCCTTGAAAACACTTGTTTATGAGAGGCAAGCTGAGGATGAGCTCATGGGGAGTGGCCCCAGCAGCCAATAGGCTGTCAGCGCCGAGGCCCAGAGACAGCTGCGGCCAATGGCGAGGTGGAGGAGGCGGATCCCGAGGCGGGGCCAGGGGAGGGGAGGGACCAGAGCGGGGCCAAAGGCGAGGGTGAGGGGGCGGGGCAGTTCCCTGGGGGCGGTGAAAGGGGCGGGGCCAGAGGCCGTAGCCAATGGCGGGAGGCGGGGCGGGGCCGAGGAGCCCCAGGACGGCGGGCGGTACCTGCGCACAGGACGGGCTCGCAGCGCCGCTTCTCTGGGGCTCCGGAGGAACCGCTCACGTAGCACCAGGGCCCGGCTGCGTCCGAGTCGGGGTTCCGGCAGAAGCTGTGGTTCTCCCCAGTGGTTGTCCGGCCTGGGGCCGCCCCTGGGGAGGGGGGAGAGGGGAAGGGGCGATGAGCCCGATCCCCACCTGTGTGCTGTGCGCCTCCCAAGAGGGCTGCCCTCACCTCCTCCCTCACTTGCTCACCTCTTCCCTCCCCTCCTCCCCTCTCCTCCTCCCCTTCTCCCTCCCCTCCTCCCCGCCTCCCTCATCTCCTCCCTCATCTCTTCCCTCATCTCCTCCCCTCCTCCCCTCCTTCCTCACCTCCTCACTCACCTCCTTCCCCTCCTCCTTTGCTCCCTCCCCTCCTCTCCTCCTCCCTCATCACCTCCCTCATTTCCTCCCTCCCCTCCTCCTCTCCTCACGCCGTTTCCTCACTCTCTTCCTCTCTTCACTCTCCATTCACCCCATTTTCTTATGTTCTCTCATCTCAGAACTCATTTCTCTACCTCCTCATTGATTCTCCTCCCTCACCTCCTGTATCCCTTCACTGACTCCTTTCCCTCACTCTCCCAACTCATCTCCCATCTCTCCCTTATTCACACACTCTACACCCCCCACAACCTCCCAATTCATCCCCACCCCATAACCCTCTAACCACTTTCCCATTCAACCACGCCAGGCCCTCCCTGACCTCCATCAGTTCCCTTCACCCACCAACCTGCCCCCTCACTTCCCATTCCCTCCCCTTGCTCACCCTTTCACTCACTCATTCCTCACCCACTGACCCTACTCACCGGTGGTGAGAGTCTCTGTCCCCTGGTTTTGCACTTCCAGCCAGTTGAGGCAGGGCAGTCCCTCTGCAGAGAAGCTCTGGTCAGCCTGGTACAGCTGCCCCTGGTCCCAGAAGCAGCCTGTGAAGAAGAAGGGCCTTGGCATCTACAGAAGGCATGTCAGTAGCTGATGTACCCCCGTGGTGCCCCGTGCAGGGATGTTGGGAGCAGAGCAAAGGGGCGAAGCAAGCTAACTTTGGAGTCGGAAAACCTGGCTGGGACTAGTCCAGTTGCGCATCTCTGCGGGCCTCAATTTCTGCATCTGTAAAATGTACTAGATAGAAAATGTGAGGGCCCTGATTGCTCTAAGCCTACTGGGTGCCTGTGGACCTTCTCAGCAGTCTATGCAGCCTAGAGGATATTGGTCAGCGGGTGGGCATCCAGATCCCAGCCACCCCCACCCTGCCCCTAGTGCCTGGGACACAGTTGTTCCTGTTATGTAAACTAGGCATGACTCCAAATCCACCCCCCTCCCATCTAAAGTCTTCAGCTGGAACTCCCCCCCCCTCCTCCCCTGAACGCAGCAGGAAATGAGAAAGAAAATGTGCAGAAAGAGAGCTGGGGGCAGCAGCCTGAGCTCGGACGGCCCAGAGCTCCAAGCGCTGGGCTGACTGCCTGCCCCGCGCCCGGCCCAACGGCAGCATCTCCAAGCTGTGCCTGGCGAGGCCAGGGAGCGCAGAGCCGGAGGATGCTCTCAGCCACGGGCCACGGCCCCAGCTCACGATCCGAGGCTGCTCCCCGGCTGCCTTTGTCCCACCTAGCGTGCTAGGTGGCCCTCCGAGCCCCCCTAGCCCCACTGCCCCAAGCTGAAGCTGCCCTTCTTCGCTGCGGACCAGCTTGCCCACCGCCGGGCTGAGGCAGAGCGCAATGCTCTCGCCACTCCCGGCCCCCCCCCCGCCTCCTGCCTTCCCCCTAACTCCCCGTTAAGTTGCTGGGACGGACTGGGGCTCACCTCCCCGGGAGCCCGAGGCTGCGCTCAGCAGCGCGGTGCCCAGTAGTAGCGCGGGCCCCCAGTTCAGGGGCAGCTGCATCTCGAGGCGCCGGGCTGAGCCGGAGCGCATCCTCGGACTGGCTGGGCGCCCCGGCCGCTGGTCCTGAGGCTGCCTCGGCCAAGCGCTCGGCCGCTCACTGCCCGGCTCCCTGGCTGGCCGGCGGGTGGACTGGCTGCGGGTCGGTCCGAGGCTCGCCTGGGCTGCTCTCTCCTGGTAAACAGCCTCCCCCCAAGCCGGGGAGGGGAGGGCGTTTGCAGCAGCAGCAGCAGCCGGGCAGCTTCTGGGTCCTAAGGCGCGCTAGCTTCTCCAGCTCGCCCCGCCTGGGGCTCAAGGAGGCCCACAGGTGCCAGCCCTGCGCCCCCCCTCCAACGTCCTCTCCCCTCTCCAGAGACGCGCTCCCGTCCGGCCTCAGCTGGCTGCATTCTCAGAGCTATTCCTCCCGGCCTTCTGCAGCTAAAGTGAGAGAATGATGGGGGCTTTCGGGGCAGTGCCAACTGGTGCCCCAACTCCAAGGATCCTGAGCCCCCCAGCCCACCCCCGGGCACTCAAGGACTCATACAGGGTCTGATTCAGCAACAATGGGCATTTATTAACTGGGGGTGGGGGAGGGATGGACAGAAGATCAATAAGAAATCGGTATTAGCTCCCGGCCATCTCCAGAGAGAAAGCCAGTGAACAGACATTTATAAAGCCCTTACTGTGTACCCCGTGCTAAGCTCTAGGGAGACAAAAAGACGCCCGAGACAGTCCCTGCTCTCAGGGCTAATGGAAGAGACAACGTGAAAATAATGATGTTTATAAGATATAGTCATAGTAAATGAGAGGTGATCTGGAGGGAGAAGGCGCCAGCAGCGGAGGGGAGCTTCTGCAGTTGGCGGAATGTGAGCTGAGGCGTGAAGGAAGCCAGGGAAACCGGGAGGCAGTGTATTGCAAACGTGGAGTACCGCCAGGGCAAAGGCTCAGAGTCGGGAGAAGCAGCGTCATGTTCCACTTGGGCCCAGAGACTGCAAGGAGGGGAGTCTGGGAAGGTAGGAAAGGCTCAGGGGCTGGAGAGCTCCCCCTTCACACAGAAAGCCTGGCCCAGCCCTCCTTCATCCCCGCCGCCTGCCCTGGGAGACCACTCCGGACTGGTCCGGTCTGCACAGAGCTGTGGGCCTGCTGTCTCCCCCCGTGGCTGGAGCAGGGACTGTGCCCCAGCATCAAGGTCAGAGTCTGGCACATAGTAGGCGCTTAATGAATGTTTGGTGACTGACTGCCGGGCCACTTCAGTACGAACAGACACATTTCTTAAAACTAGTGGCACCCCACTCAGCTGTATCCCTTCGCTGACCTCAGGGTTCCTCTAATTGGAGCACAGATTAAAAGGGGGTCCTTGCCTGGAGTATACATAGAAAACACATATTGGCAACTGCTCACGTTTATTGGGTATCCTAAAACCTATTCCTGGAAGCCTTGAATTCATGGGAAGAAAGGAAAGCACAATTCTTCTGAGTTTTCCCAGCCCCCTGGACACTGGGATTCCAGGGATCTGTGTCTGCCTTTGGCTTCCTCCCAGTCCCCTACAGATGCTGGGCTTCCATGGATTGACTTCTGCCCCTCACTTTGGCATGGGTGAAGGGTCAAGCTTCTGTTTCCGGTTTAACTCCAGGATGGCTAACACTTACTCAAGCTGCTAAGCCCTCTCTCCCTGAGACACAAATGAGTGATTGACCCCAAACTACCTTGTGACTCCTGCTAAAACAGAACGGGGAATCCCTCCTCCCACCCCAGGGTCACACAGCTTCCATGCAAGCTGTAATTTAAGAGGAATGAAAGAGTATTGATCTAGCAGTTCCCACAAGATCCAACCTATACTAGACTAAAGATAATGGAAATAACCACTTGGATACCTTGAATAAGTCTGCACTCACTAAAAGAATTATAGAACCTCGCAGGAGCTCTAATCACACAACTGGAGAGCGGAAAGGGCCTTACTGAGGGTGTAGCCCGATCCCAGGGGAAGTCGATAGCTGCGGTGGACAGAAGACCTTTGATATGGAGCTGGAAGACCGGAATGGTCACTTAGGGCTCTCCTGTGACTGGGCACGTTGCTTAATTTTCCTGACCTCCATTTTTTCATCTATAAAATGGGAGCATTAAACTACATGATCTCAAAGCTTCCTTCCAACCAGGGGTATGTTGGAGCCATCTCATAGAAGCTTCGAGAGCCGGTTGTTAAATTTTCAACGTTCGAGCTTACAGCTCAGAAATTGGCAAACAATCAGGGTTTGATTTAATGTTTTGTTGATTGTCTAGACTTGAGAAAGGGATGGAGAAATGTTAACGATGCCAAGTAAACGTCGAAGTGTCAGGCATACATTCGCCTTCCCAAACCCCTCCCTGCCAAGAGCTTGTTGTTAAACATTTGCCGGCAAACCCCTGCTTCCACCTCTGAAACTATGAGATGCATGTTTTTCTCTGGAGACCAATTAGGAGGGCACACTTGGTGTTTCTATGTGAACTAGCAACTCTATCTTTTCCACAGTCGTCCCAACAAGATACTGGTCATCTGGCTACCGATTCCTTTTGAATCTTTGCTGTAGATCCTATAAGAAGTGAAAAATAAACTTCCCTTCCCATAGGAAACTCTCAGGTGAGGAACTGGATCCAACAATGCAGATCAGTACCTTCTCTTTAATTTAGAGATTTGCCTAATGGTGTTAAATGACTTGACCAGGGTGACACAGCCAGGATGTGTCAAACTTGAACTCAGGTCTTCCTGATTCGGAGGCCAGCTCACCCCCTATCTACCAGAACCTACTGCCTCTGCTGTGTGGGTCATGGGAACATCTCTACCTTCAGGAATTGAGAAAGGAGAACGTACAATTTTCAGCTTCAGCAGAGAGGTCATTTCCTGCCCCCACACCCTCAAAGCCTGTGCCATTGTGTGGCCTGACCAGACGCTCCTGCTAAACCCTGAATCAGCAGCAGTAAACATTTTAAAATGAATTGTCTGCTATGTCCAAGACATGAGGCTAATGAAACGAATGATAGCTGCATTTCTTTAGGACTTTAAGGTTTGCAAAACACTTCACAAAGATGTCGTTTGATCCTCACAACTACCCTGGGAGATAGGTACTAGTATTATTCTAGTTCCCATTTCACAAATGAGGACATTGAGGCTTCTATAAGTGACCAGGGTCACAGCCCATAAGTACATGAGAAAGGATTCCGACTCAGGTCTTCTTGATTCCAGGTCCAGCATTCCACCCCCAACACAAGCCAGCATCCTTATGGGTAAAGTGCCAAGGTTATGAAGATCGAATATACAATATAAAAGTCATATACTCTCTCTGCCCTCATGAAGCTTGCTCCTGAGAAGGGGAGACAAGACAGGGTCCAGTTGGGAGTGTCAGGTATGTGCGCCCACACGTCAGGTTCTGTGACCACCTGGGTCGTCTAAATGTGTAAACACAGCTCTCTTGGATGACCCGGACAGATATCTGAGATCTCACCGGCCTCTGCAGAGGCAAAGGCCGGTGCCTTGTACCACTGGCACGTTAAACGGAGGCTTGGGGTGGAGGTGAGGGAGTGGGACCCCAAGTGACAAGTCTTCAGTCTCCTGGAGGGTTCCGGGCCGCACCCTCCAATATCTGTGGCCTTGGAAAGGGAAGCAGCTCCCCTGACTGCTCTTCCAGGATGGAGGGGTCCTTGGCTTATCCTCACAAGCTTAGATTCTTCCCAGCAAACCACAACAGCTATTGATCAGGCTCTTTAGCTGGGGTCAAGATGAGACCTTGGCTCCAACCAGGAGAAAACAAGCACGCTCTCCAGAGGCGGGCGATTCCTACAGCCTCCAGTTGGGGCACCCTCCCATCTGGGAAGGTTGTGTTCTGGACCCTGGTGGCAGCCTGGGGCAGCCTATGGACCCCTTCTCAGAATCATGTTTTTTAAATGCGCAAAATAATACAAAAGAGACCAAAGTTTCATGAAAATAAAAATGTAATGTTTTCCCCATCCAAATTTATGGGCCCGTGAAATTTCTCTGCGGACTCTTGCAGGGAGGAGGAGGCGCCTGCGGACTTCGGACTAAGAAGCCTCCTCCGGAACGCTGCGAGTGCGGAGACGCGATGGGGCGTGGAAGGCTACTGTGTGCGAGTCTTCTCCTTCACCTCCCTGGAGGGGCCTCTGCTCGCTCGTCTTTCTCTGCTAACAGTTCAGTCCGTCCCTTACGCACGGACCCCTAGCAGGGCGCTCATCCCCTCCACTGATCAGGAGACGCTTTCACAGCACGCAGTTCCCCTGCTTGGAAGCTGGGGCACCGCAGGACCAGGGAAGGTCTCTGCAGGAGGCAGCACCTGGCCTGGCCTGGAAGGCAGGCAAGGATTTCCCAGATAGGGATTGAATCCCTCTCACTCCCTCCATCGTCTCCAACAGAAACGGGACGGGGGGAGTTCGGCTAACTGCAAGCAACTTAGTGCCACCCCAGCATGGGGAACAAGGAGGGGAGCAGTGAGAGAGAAAACTGAAACGGTAAATTAAAGCCAAACTGTGAAGGGCTTGGAATGACAGGCTCAAAAAGTTCTCTTTATCCTGTCAGCATTCAGCAGCTCTCTGTGGCGGTCAGGAATGAGAGGGAGTCTTTATCTTGTCTGTACATTAGACCAGGATCTCCTTGCCAACACCAGAGCCAGCGCCAGAGACCATTTTCTGCCATCTTTGCATGCCCAGATTTTAGCACAGGCCCGGCACATAACAGATAAAGTTGCTTGTTGACTGACTGACTGTTTCTACTGAGTGGACAGAGTGAAATCCTGCCTTTGGAACTTATCGGTGATGCAGCCATGGACAAATCCCTTACAAGCTCTCTGAGCCTCAGCTTGCACATCTGTGAAATGGCAGTCACATAAGCACCTCCCATTTATGCAAAGTGTTTGTGAAACTTAAAGCCCCATATAAATATTACCTTATTAATAAATACTCTCACCTGGAAGTTGTACCTCCAGGGCTGGGTTGGGTGGTCGGTTTGCATTTTTTTTCCCAGCAGAGGGGATGGATCTGCGCTGAACCGGTGGCTTCTTCACTTGGTTCCCTTGATGCAACAAGGCCTGAATTGCCATAAATAAGGGGACGGAGTAGGTACCAGTGGAAGAGTTAAGAGGGATGCTTTTGGAGGGGATTCTTGTGGAGATCTGGAAGGATCACGTGGCTGGAGGCCCAGCTCTGGGATTCAGGGATTCGAGTAATAGAGTTGCTTCTGATCATTCATTCACTGTAAAGACTAGAATCTTTAGACTGGAAGCTCATGGGGGCAGGGACGGTTTTTATTTTATTAAGTACATCCCCAACACGTTGGCTGGCACATCTTAATAAATGTTTATTGGATAATATTACATTCATTTAGCACGCATTCATTAAGAGTCTTCCAAATGCAAGCCCTCTGACTTGCCCTTGGGGGAGATGGCCCACATTAATGGGACATGGTCCTTGGTTCTCTTGTGTGCCCACACCTTGGCAGCTTAGAGGGCACACTTCTTGTCCAGTCTTCTCAAGCTTTGAAATTCCACCCTCCTCACCTTGTCACCAATGAAGCCCTTATGTTGTTGTTTGGACAATTCAGTCACGTCCTGTCTTTGTGACCTGGAGTGGTTCTCCAGCTCATCTTACATATGAGGAAACTGAGGCAGACAGGGTGAAGTGTGAGGTCACCCAGCTAGTAAGTGTCTGAGGCTGGATTTGAACTCAGATCTTCCTGACTCCAGGCCCCGGACTTTATCCATGGTGCTGCCCATTTCTTGGATGGGAAGGTGCTTTGGGGAGATGCTTGATGAATGAAAGCAACTATTGTCCTCTCCCCAATCCACACCCTCTCCCCCACCAGAATCAGTTAGCCCCCACCAATCTCCAGTTCTGCTTGGAAATCTATAGCAAAACCAGGTTAGAGGCTGTTAATCTCATCAGGAACAGGCTTTCCTGGAAACTGGTAAGAGGCTGGAAGGAAATTTTTTTCTGCTTAGTCATCTCTATGGTCTAGGATCTTTCCTCCATAACCAAGGTAACATTATTCCTTGGATTATGGGAGTACAATACCTTCAGCCCATGGTCAGGTGGTTTTCATTAAAATAGGTCATAAACTCCCTTTGCCTCATTAACAATGAGTCTAAGGTCACAAGCGTATCTACCCACCCTGGGTGAGGACCCACCATCTTGGGTTTTGCCTTTTGCCCTCCAGGGCCAAGCAGAAGGAGCAGGTGATAGCCTTCAAATACTCAAAATCAGCTCTCCTGTGCTCTTGCGTCTTTTCTCCAGGTTGAACACCCCTGGTTCTGTCAATCAGTCCTTCTGGGTCATGATCTTGAGGACCTTCCAGCTTTTCAATGACCTTCCTCGCTGTGGGGCTTAAAAGTGAATGGCCTGTTCCAGTTGGAAGCTGGACAGGCTGATGCCCAAGGGTAGGAGACAAGGGGATGACCCCCTTCTCCAGGTCACAACACCGGACCTCTCTTGATACTTCCCAGCTCCCATCAAGGTTGTGGCTGCCACAGCCCCTGGTTGACTTCTCCTGAATGTGCAGTCCATTTAACCCTCCAGATTTTTTTTTCAGAAGACCGGCTGTCTAACCACACCTGCCCATCTTGTATTGGGACTTAATTGCTTTTAGATTTTACATTTATTTGTATTCAATTTTTCATTCTAACTCTAACCCTAAAATACAAACAGACACACACACACACACACACACACACACACACACACACGCACGCACGCATGCACGCACGCACGCGCACACACACAACACACACATATATGGTGCCATAGTACATAGAGCACCAGGTCTGGAGTTAGGAAGACTCATCTTCCTGAGTTAAAATCCTTCCTCAGACACTTATTAGCTGTGTGACCCTGGGCAAGTCACTTCACCCTTTTTACCTCAGTCTTCTCATCTATCAAATGAGCTGGAGAAGGCATCTAGTATCTCTGCTAAGAAAACTCCAAATGGGGTCATGAAGAGTCAGACATGATGGGAAATGACTGGATCACAACAACCAACAGTCTGACCTATTAAAATCTTTTTGTATCCTGACTGTCATCTGGTGGGTTCGATACCCTTCTCTGCCCTAGGTTTGGCCACTCACCCCATCCTCAGCCCACTTAATACTACCCCTGAGTAGCTCCCCTACCTCTTTTTTCCATAAAATTGCATGAGAGACTCTTTGAAAGACTGTGCTCCAATTATGTCCACAGAACCCCCTGTTCTATGGATCCGGTAACTTTGTCAGAAAAGGAAATGAAATTATTCAAGGAAGATTTGTCCTTAATGAAGCCAGCCTGGTTTTGTGTATTCATGGGCCATTCCCTTAAAGCATTCTGGAATCAGACATCTAGGTGGTGCAGTGAATAGAGCGCTGGGCCTGGAGTCAGGAAGACCTGACTCAACCACTTACTAGTTGGGAGACCCTATGCAAGTTAGAAGGGAAGCCATGATTAAGAAGTTCCATTCCCAAGTTTCACTTAGGTGGAGTGTAATCAGCTATAGCCCAATGATTCCCCTCTTGTTTTATTTCTAGGGATTGGTCATGTCGATTCCTTTAAAAAAAATTCTATAGGGTCACCATCTTTGCCCTCCTGAGCCTTAGAGAGCTGATTTGTCTCCCTTCATCACCTAAATGCTGTCTGTCATTTTAGAAGTTCTAAGAAATAACTTGTTAAAGCACCATATAAGGGTGTGACCAATACTAATATGGCCTTTAATTACAACAACTTCACTTAGGTGGAGGCAAATGAGACAGTCATTTAAAGGTCCCCAGACTACCACTTCACACTTATCAGATTGACTAACATGTAAGGGAATGGAAATGATTAATGCCAGAGAAGATGTAGAAAAATAAAGACACTGATGTATTGTTGGTGGAGTTGTGAACTGATCCAACCATTCTGGAAATAAATGTGAAACTATGCCTAAAAGTCAATTAAACTGTGCCATACCCTTTGGCCCAGCAATACCACTACTAGGTCTATATCTCAAAGAGGTCAAAGGAAAAGGAAAAGGACCTTTGTGTACAAAAATAATTATAACAGCTCTTTTTGTGGTGGCAAAGAATTGGAAATTCAG
>CM053580.1:583548358-583575337 GCA_028627135.1 Pseudochirops cupreus
TATGGACATCCCCTGAATTTCCAATTCTTTGCCACCACAAAAAGAGCTGTTATAATTATTTTTGTACACAAAGGTCCTTTTCCTTTTCCTTTGATCTCTTTGAGATACAGACCTAGTAGTGGTATTGCTGGGCCAAAGGGTATAGCACAGTTTAATTGACTTTTAGGCATAGTTTCACATTTATTTCCAGAATGGTTGGATCAGTTCACAACTCCACCAACAATACATCAGTGTCTTTATTTTTCTACATCTTCTCTGGCATTAATCATTTCCATTCCCTTACATGTTAGTCAATCTGATAAGTGTGAAGTGGTAGTCTGGGGACCTTTAAATGACTGTCTCATTTGCCTCCACCTAAGTGAAGTTGTTGTAATTAAAGGCCATATTAGTATTGGCCACACCCTTATATGGTGCTTTAACATGTGACCAAGTTATTTCTTAGAACGTCTAAAATGACAGACAGCATTTAGGTGATGAAGGGAGACAAATCAGCTCTCTAAGGCTCAGGAGGGCAAAGATGGTGACCCTATAGAATTTTTTTTAAAGGAATCGACATGACCAATCCCTAGAAATAAAACAAGAAGGGAATCACTGGACTATAGCTGATTACAACCTGGATGGCAGATTAGCTTATACATTTTGGTTTATACAATTAAAGAAATTCACAACTGATTGAAAAATCATTTATTAAGCACCTATTATATGCTAGGCACAGAGATAAGTCTTGGAGCTACAAATGCAAAAATGAAACAGTTCCTCCAGGAACTTAAATTTTAAAGGGAAGCGGTGGCTAAGGGGGGCTGTTTTGGTCTGGGAGGATCCAGGGCTGGTAAGTAGAGCAATCTTTGGCCTCTTTTTGTATCCCCAGCACTTAGCATGGTGAGCAGCACATTTATTGTCTGAGCCTGACTCTTCATGACCTCATTTGGGGTTTTCTAGGCAAAGATAATGGAGTGTTTTGCCATTTCCTTCTCCAGCTCCTTTTACAGATGAGGAAACTTTTTGTAATTGAATAAGAATATTGGAAGATAAGTTCACCCTCTACAGACTTGCTTATTATTGCTATTATCATTCCTCACACCAAGGATTCTGGCTAAGTCAGATGAAAACATCTATGGATTTGTGAAAAGCAAATAAATAATCTTAGGTGGACCCAGTTCTCTTCTCTTTCAAGGCAGACCCATAGCACTGAAAAGGGGAAGGCAGGTGGATGGATAGCTAGAGCTACTCAGAGCTCCATCTCTACATAAGCCACCAGGGAGCCCCCCTGTGACATCCCATTCCTCTGGTCCATGTGTAGATGTGGACTGCCTGCTTGGCCTTCTACATAATGCTTTCAAAAAATCAGCCCAGATTCTATCTTCTCTCATTTAATCCAGGGTGGAATGTTTGAAATTTATTGAAAACACTACCCATTTATCATAATGGCTCAGCCCCCATCCTATGAAGATTCTTATCTCCTGCCCAACTTTGGGTAACTTGAAGGTCTCCAATTCACATTAACATTACAAAGCATGTTCACTGAGGCTCTGAGAGGCTGACAGCCCACCACTTCTGTAGTCAGGTCTCTCCAGCTGTCTTAATTACTCTCGTTAAGATCTTTGCTCTCAGTTTTTTATATCTACCAAGGAGAGGGACTCATGCAAAAGCTGGCTGCAGAGGATGGATATCACTAAAAGGAGAAAAGGAACTGTCTCATTGGTTCATTCCATCCAGAACTATCTGGAGACAGCCCCCATTTACTGATCAATCATCAGAAAAAAACCCAATCATCAGGGTCTCTCTCTGGTGTCTCCACCATCCCTCTCTGTTGTTCCCACCCCAGCCTGGAATCCCCACAGACTGCTGGTGCAATCCTATTGCTCAGGCTGTGTTTTCTGTTGGTTTTTCCACATTTCATTGGCCACAACTTCATGGCAGGTCTCACACTGTCCAGTGAAACCCAAGGACAACCAGGAGAGAAAGACACAAAGCAGTGGCTCTCATCCCTTTTTAAAATGTCTACTGGAGCATCTCAGCCCACCATGACTCTCTGACTGGGTCCTTTACCTTAGTCAAGTCCTTCCAGCCCCATGGATACCTCTTTGGCACTCAACAAACACAGCAAGGAAAACACCTGCAGCTTTTCACAAGCAGGTGTCACATCAGTAAGTTATACTCATGAGAAAATCCAGGAACAAAAAGCTCCAGTGGTTCCTTATTTCTTCCAAGGTCAAGTGAAAATTCTGCTCTTTGTCATTGAACATTTCTCACATTCTGGCTCCCTTCCAGACTTTTTATTCATTACTCCCTCCACTTCTCCATCCAGCTAGCCACTTTCCCTCACACACATCCCACTTCCTCTCTCTGGGTTCTTGAACAGGCTGCCCCCATGCCTGGAATGACCTCTCTCCTCACCTCCAACTCTTAGAATTTCTAGCCTCCTTCAACATTGACTGCATGGACCACTTCCTACATGAAGCCTTTATTAATCACTCCCACATGCCCCCCAGCTATTAGTGCCTCTGTCCACCCAAAATTTGGGCAGCTAGGTGGTACAGTAGATAGTGTCCAGCCTGGAGTCAGGAAGATTCATCTTCTTGAGTTCAAATCTGGCCTCAGACACATAGTATCTGTGTGATCCTGGACAAGTCAGTTCACCCTGTTTGCCTCAGTTTCCTCATCTGTAAAATGAGCTGGGGAAGGAAATGGCAAACCCCTCTGGTATCTCTGCTAAGAAAACCCCAAATGGAGTCACAGAGAATCAGACACAGCTATAAAATGACTGAACAACAACCATATGAAATCACCTCCTAACTACTCCGTATATATGTTGAATTAATTTATATGTGTATGTATGGCTTCCCCCAACATACTGTAAGCTCTTTGACATCAGTATCTGTTTCTCCAAGGCTCCCTGCTCCTTCTCTCATACCCTCTCCCAGATGACCAAGAACTGCTTGCTTCAGAACACCCAAGTCTCTACCCTTTCTCTGCCAGCATCAACCAGCAGTCCTCTCTCCTCCCTTAATGGTTTCTCCATCTGTCCAGCCCCTCATTGCCATCATCTATAGATCACCATATATACTCTTTCTCCTCCCCAATTTGTTCAGCATCTGCTCCCAGTCTTTTCCTCTACTCCCACCCCAGTCCACTCCCACTTCCTTAATGGCCTTAACTCCCAGGACTTGTCACAAGTCTACCTCCACCACAAAATGCTATTCCATTCCATAACCATTTCTTAAGCACCTGCTTTGTGTCAGACCCTAAACTGGGCCCTGAGGATATGAAGGCAAAAGTGTCCTTGTCCCTGCCCTCAAGAAGCTCATACAGTAGAGAGAACACCAGACTTGGAGTCAGGGAGACCTGACTTCAAATCTGGCCTCAGATCAGACTCATAGAGTAGATGGTTCCATGTCTACTGAGAAAGAGGTTTCTAGTAGAGTGCTTGGGGTTGCATTGTTTAACATTTCCGTGGTTTGATTAAAGGCACTGAAAAGCCCACTTCTCAAATGTACAAGTGAAACCCAGGTAGGAGGGATGGCAAGTTAGAATAATGGGTCAAATCTAATATGGTGAAATTTAATAGGAATAAATGTAAAGACCAACCCTTGGGCTCAAAAACTCACCTTCACAAGGAAGGATGGGGGAGATGTGGTTATGTAACAGTTCATCTGAAAAAGATCTGGGAGTATGATGGACCACAAGCTCAGTATAAGTCACTTCTTCCCCAACACACCTAGTAATCAATTCAACATGACCACTGCTTCTGGAAAAGGTATGTCATTGTCTCTCCTAGGGTTCCACTCACCACCCCTATGATTTACTGAACCAAAACACCCTTCCCTGGCCACTACTCCTTAGTTAGGTGGCTCAGAGGGCTGCCTTTGTACCCAGGAAGACTTGAGTTCAAATTTGGCTTCAGACATTTATGAGCTGTGTGACTCTGAGCAAGTCATTGCATTTCTGTCAGCCTAACTTTCCTCAGCCATAAAATGAAGACAATAATAGCCCCTCTCTCCCAGGGCTGCAATGGGGATCAAATGAGATATTATTCGTCAAGCTGTAAGCACAGTGTCTGGCACATGGTAGGAACCTAAAAAATGTGTGCTTCCTTGTGTCCTCCCTTCCTTCCTCCTCCTCTTCATCCCTTTCTTCTGTATGGGATAAGTGAAAACTTCTCAATTTGGGGTGGTTAACTTTTCAAATTGCTTCTGTCAATCACTTTTATCTTCCTTTTTCTGTTTTCCCACCTTGATGGGACCCTCCCCCCCTCTTTCCTTGCTGTCCCAGTTGGGGAAGAATTTGGTGAAGTATGCCTCTCCACCAATGAGAGAGGAAACAGTCGGGGAGGGGTCTTGACTAAATTAGATTATAAATTACCGCACTATCCTTTGTAACTTGCCTCTTCTCCATGATGAGTCACGGGGAAGACCTCCCTCTTCTCCCAGGGAAGAGAATAAAGTCCTGTTCTTATCCTAAGAGAGATCTCTGTATTTATTTCTTTTCATTAAATTAAGGATGAAGGATATTTTTCATCCCAAACACTTTCTCTCTCCTTCTCTCCCTCTCTTATTTCCTTCCTTCCTTGCTGCCTTCCTTCCTCCTTCTCTTCCTCTCTCCTTCTCTCCTTCTCCCTTCCCTCCCTCCCTTCTGTCTTTCCTTCCTTCCTTCCTTTCTTCCTTCCTTCTTTGCTGCCTCCTTCCTCCTTCTCTTCCTCTCTTCCTTCCTCTCTCCTTCTCCCTTCCCTCCCTCCCTTCTGTCTTTCCTCCCTTCCTCCCTCCCCTTGCTGCCTCCTTCTCCCCACAATACAAGCTCCTCCAGGGTAAGGGCTGTCTTGCTTTTGACTTTGTATCTCCAGCACTTAGCATGTTGGCACATTTGTTGTTATCCTTCAGTTATTTTTAGTCATATCTGACTCTCCATGACCCCATTTGGGGTTTCCTTGGCTTAGGTACTAGGGGTGTTTGCTGTTTCCTTCTCCAGTTCATTTTACAGATGAGGAAACTGAGGCAAACAGGGTTAAGTGATTTGCCCAGGGTCACACAGCTGGTAAATGTCTAAGGCTTGATTTGAACTCAGGTCTTGCTGACTCCAGACTTGGCACTCTATCCTCTGAGCCACCTAGCTACATTTGGCACATAGTAAGGGCTTAATAACTGATTTTCATTCTTTTACTCATTCATAGGATGGCAAAAAAAAAAGTTAATATGATTCTAGGCTACATTGAGAGGCATAGGAATTGGGAGGTGATAATCACACTGTACTCTCATCTAGTCAGACAGAGGAATGTGTTCTGTTTCAGGTGCCTCATTTTAGGACTGAATTATAGAGAGAAATAAACAGAAAAATTCTAATAGTTGGAGACCTCAAAGTTCTCCTTTTAGACCTAGACAACTCTAATCAAAAAGATAAATAAGAAAGAGTTAATTATCTGGATAGAATTTTTTAAAAAGTTAGATTTGATAAATCTTTGGTGATTCCTAGATGGGCATATAAAGGAATATATATATATATATATATCTCAATTCTTTTTAGGGAACCTTTTCAAAATTGATCATATGGGTTGCTCATCAGTATTTGGCATTGTCTCTAACTACATTCCTTCAGAAGTAAAAGGGGACTGTTTTAAGCTGAGTCATGAATGATGGTTGGGAAATGCTTACAATGCTCTGCAAGAAACCTTGGACTGGGACTTGTGTTAACATCCTGTAAATCAAAAATGTGCTCCTCTGTACAGTAAAGTACACTCCTCTTTAACAACATGAAGCTGTGTGACAATAAATAACTTTGTTTTCTTGAAAAAAATAACCATATGGTTAATAAAGATTTAAAAACAAATAAAATCAGAAAAGCCAAAATAGTAAACACATCCTTTATTGACCACAATATACTAAAAATTATAATCAATAAAGGGCTTCTGAAGAAACTATTAAAACTGAAAATGGAAAGAAAATTACTTAGTCTTAAAGAATTGGTGGGGCAACTAACAAAACATAGAAACAATAGATTAATTTCATTAAATAAAAGGATAGCAAAGGGACATCATACTAAGACTTTTGGGATGCAGCTAAAGTAGTCCTTAAGGGAAAATTTATATTATGAAATACTTTCCTTAACAAAAAAGATAAAGATCAGATCAATTAATTGTGCATGCAACTAATTAAACTAGAAGAGCAACAAATCATCATAGCCCAACTAAACACAAAAATAGAAATACTTAAAATCAAAGAAGAGATAAAATTGAACACAGGCACAAAAAACTACTAAATGATCAAATAAAACTATGTGCTTTGGGGGGAAAAATTAATAAAACAGACAAACCATTAGTTAACATGATGAAAGAGGCAAAGAGAGAGAAATCAAATCACCCATATCTAAGACGGAAAAGGAGAACTCACAGCAAATGAAGAAGAAATAAAGAAAATTATTAGAAACTATTTTCCTGAATTATAGGCCAGGAAAAATATTCAAAACTAAATGGAGGAATATTTACAAAAATGCAAAATATTCAGACTATCAGAACAAGAAATGGAGATTAAATAAACCAGTCTCGGAACAGAGAAACTGAATAAGCTACATATCAACTCCCAAAGAAAAACCCCTACAGCCAGACAGATTTAGAAGTAAATTATACCAAATATTCAAATAATAATTCACTCAAATTTTGCACAAATTGTTTGCAAAAAAGGGGGGGAGGGAGAATTCAGAACTCAATACGTTAAAAAACAAATGTTAAAGACCTTTTACATGTCGCTTGCTTGTTGTTGCTTGTCCTGTGTTCTTGAAGAGGACCATGACATGTAAGTGAATCGGACTTAAGTGAGGCAGGACTGCCAAGTCACCAGCCTCACTCTCTCCTCTAGAGCCATCTGCGTCCAGTGGTCAGATATCAATCAGGATGACTGGAGATGGCTCAGGATGCAGTGGGGGACCTGGGCCTTTTCAAGCTAAGGTCTTTAATTGATCTTAGTTTGACGTGTAATTGGAAAATAACAAAATATTTGAGAAAAAATTAGAGAAAGATGGCACCTTACTAAATTCCTTCTAAGAGACAATTCTGATCCCTCAAACAGGGAGAGATGTCAGAGAAATAAAATCATAGATCAAGATTTCTAATGAAGCTCTACTCAAAAATAATGTGCATAAAATATTAGCAGAAGCTACGGCAATAGATTTAAAAGATTAGAAATTAGGACCAGGTTGGCTTCATACCAGGAATGAAGGGTGAGTTCAATATTAGGAAAATTATGTGCATATTAATTACAAAAACAACACCTAACATGAAGGAACCCCTGCTGGGCCCACAGGATTGTGGGGGGGAGGGGGGGTACTATAGCTCTTCTTTTTCCAGTAAGGGGCCCCTTTTTTCTGAAAACAGACATAAGATTCGGCCTGAGCTCAGGCCAGGGGGAACCTGACTTCCCATTTTTCATCCTTCTTGTCTTATTAATCCCCCCACTCTAGGATCCCAAGGGATATACCATTTAAAGCTTAGTTTCATGTCTAGGGTTTCTTCAAAAGGGGAGAGTTACAAGTATGAATCAGGTATGGGACAATTATTTACTTACTACACACAGAAGGAATGCTAAAACACAGAGCAGTCACAAGCCCACATTTGACAAGAACAAAGTTAAAATAAGATCCATTAACTAATCGCTACTGTTATAATCTGCTGGGATGCTGATACTTAAACCTCATTAGAACACAAAGCCATTTGCAGGACTTCTGAGTAAGCATTTAACATTTCACCTTAATCTTGCATCTATCTAAACACCTAGCTATGGGTAAAAGGGGCCAAGTTTGGACCAATCTTTTGTTGTGGTCATTTTCTTTGATGAAGAAACTCTTCTTGCTGTGAGTCAGCTTCAGTCAATGTGCCAGGCCCTCCAGAGCTCCCAAGGTCACCTCAAAGTCTGGGTATATCCTCCTTGAGGCTGATTCTTGGTCACCTGTTGAGGAAAGGAAACATTTATCTGAAAGGCCAGCCTAATGGGTACACAGGCAAGCTTGACCAGTTGAGTCCATGCTCCCTGAACAGTCCATTTTCCCTCGCCTCTGTCGTGGGCAGTGTAGAGACAGTCTTGGCCACTTGCTCAATTCCAAGCAAAGATATCAAGCCGGAAGCTGTCTTTTCTTTGAACTGATGCAATGTCCCACCCCCTATACAATGTCATGGGCTGGGGACACCCAAGGAATTGCTTGGGTTTTACACACATACCAAAACGCCGAGTCCTTCCAGACTGGGTCACCACATGGTTGGAACAGCCAGGGAGCTCTTCATGTCCAGGGCTTCCAAATGCTGAGTCATGCTGTCCCTGGAGTCGACAGAAGTTTTCAGAGAATCCCTGGGTTCATTCTCACTCTTAGTAGTCAATTCAACCTTCACTACAAAGGAAAATAACATGATTGTGTCAACAGCTGCAGAAACCACTTTTGACAAAATATATGGCACCTCTTTATGTTCCAGACCATAGAACGCACAGGAACAAGACAACCTTTCTTGAACAGGGTAAACAGCCCCAGTCCATCACCAAGAGCAGGAGGGACAAGAAGCAGACCGGACTTACTAAAAGCAAGGTATTTGCTGAGTGTGGGAGAAAGAAAGGCGCAGGACCAGAATGTGGAGATTCTGATGACGACTAGGTAACTCCAGAAATCCCAGAAAGGACCAGGTCTGGTTCTTAGGCAGGTCTTGGATACAAAGTCTGAATCAAACCCCAGTTCCCATCCCTCCTCTATGTTCATTCAAAAGCAGGGTTTCCAGGAAGACTGGAGCAGAGATGAGCCTGTTTGGGACTCCTGGATGAAGAGGTTACTAGTGAGTGAGGCATAGGGAGACAGAGAGAGACATAGAGAGCCCGTCTCCTAGGCCAGGCTGGCTTAATCCTGCATGATACACCACCCCCCCATTCCAGGCCATGAGTGTCCTCAAATCCCACATCCCAGGGATCCAGATACCCTCTGTGGTCAGGGGGGAATCACCTAGGGCCCTCTGAGCCTCAGTCACCTCATCTGTAAAGGGGGGATAATACTCCTTATGTAAACCTTAAAGCACCCTACAATTGTGATTGATGGTTGCTAGTTGGGGAGAGTCTCTGTGTGTCAGGAAGCAAGAAAAGAGAGGAGAGATGTTCAAGAACACATCATGGAAGGAGATGCTGACTGCATCTGCTGACTGACTGAACATAAGAGATAAAGATGATTCAGGGATGAGTAACTGGAAGGATGGTGTGATGGCCAGAGACAAGGAAGGTGGGGAGGCGGTGAGCTGGCGTGCACTGGGGGGAGGAGGGGAGAGGAATGAAGTTACTGGGCTTCCCTGGACCTTAGCTGCAAATCCAGGAGGTGGGCCTCAATGCCTCTGGGCTCCGTCATCATGATCCAAAGGCCCCTGGGGACCCTGAGACTTCTAAGATTACGGCCCTCAGCCCCTTCCCTCCTCTGAGCCTCAGTTTATTCATCTTAAAAATGAGGAGATTGGACCAGAGGGCCTGTGAGGTCCCTTCTGGCTCTAGACTGGTGATCCTCAGGCCCTGCTCTTCTGTGGGCCTCAGTTTCCCCCCACACACCCCTGTAATTTGAGGGGGTGAGATTAGAGGATCTGTGAGGTCCCTTCTGGCTCCAAACCTAGAATCCTGCAAATTTGATTTTGGGCATGTCAACTTTGGCGTGAAGGCGAATAATGCCGAGGGGGGAATTAGAGAGAAGGGGTGGGTAGAATGATATAGGACAGGGTTGGGGAACCTGCAGCCTTGAGGCCACATGTGGCCTTCAAGGTCCTGGGGTGTGGCCTTTTGACTGAGTCCAAGTTTCACAGAATGAATCCTTTTATTAAGGGGATTTTGCTCAAAGGTTCCCCATTCCTGGTATAGAAGGAACTCTGAACATAGAATCAGAAGGGAGCAGGCTTTGAATCCGACCTCCGAGGTTAAGCTGTTGCGCAAACCTGGCCAAATCACTGAAAACTGGGGGTGATAATGCTAGCGGCACCAACACGATGGAATTGTGAGGACTCGATGATATAATGTAGGGAAAGAGCTCTGCAAACCTAAAAGTGCTTTGCAGAAGGTAGCTTTTCAATAATTGCTGTTATGACCCCATTTGGGGTTTTCTTCCAGAAATACTAGAATGATTTGCCATTTCCTTCTCCAGCTCATTTTACTGATGAGGAAACTGAGGCAAACAGGGTTAAGTGACTTGCCCAGGGTCACACTGCTAGTGAGTATCCGAGGTCACATTTGAACTCAGGAAGATAACTCTTCCTGACTCCAGGCCAGACACTCCACCCACTATGGCGCCATGTAGCTGAGCTATTACAATAATTAGTGGCTAGCTTTTCTAGAGTGCTTTAAGGTTTGCAACTTACTTTATAAATATTATCTCATTTGACCCTCACAACAACACTGGGAGGTCAGTGCTATGATTGTGCCCATTTCACAGTTGAGGAAGGAAGGAAACAAGCATTTATTAAACACCTGCCATGTGCCCGACACTGTGCTAAGTGTTTCACAATGACTGTGGTAGGTAATAGGTATCTAAGGCAGGATTTGAATTCAGGTCTTCCCAACTGTAGACCTGGCACTCCAGCTTCATTATTATTATAGGATAGTATATATAAATGTGTCCTTTCATGGACCTTGGACTGAGACAGATCCTGTAGCTGTACCTAGGTGACGAAGTGAATAAAGCACTGGACTTGGAATCAGGAAGATTCATCTTCATGAGTTCAAATCTATCCTCTGACACTTACTAGCTGTGTGACCCTGGGCAAGTCACTTAACCCTGTTTGCCTCAAGTTTCCTCATCTGTAAAATGAGCTGGAGAAGGAAATGGCGAAGCACTCCAGGATCTTTACCAAGAAAACCCCAAACAGGATCACATAGAAGTGGGCAAGACTGAACAACCATAACATTTCTGTAAGGGAGGAGGGAACGGGCTGCCTAGGCCAATAGGCTTCGCAGAGCACAGTCATAGGTGTGCTGGAGCCCGCTCAAACTAGCCTCGTGAAAGCTAATTGTTAAATTTTCCCTGGGAGTATCTGTGCCTCAGAAATCAGAAAATGCTACAAATCAAGGCTGGTTGATTTAGGCTTGAGTAAGTGATGGAGAAGGTGTTAACAACGCAGTTTAAGTTTACAATTGTGTCAAGTATACTTTTTTCCCCCTGGAGACCTGGCCATTAGATATTTAAAAAAGAATAACAATGGCATATGAGTATGATACAACCCCAACAGGTCCTACAGGTTGTGAGGCACAGATAAGTAGACCGTACTCCACGTACAGGGTTCAGACCAGGCAGAAGAAGGAAGCAATGGTGAAATGAACAATTGAGCCAGTCAGGCATGGAGATCGAGCCTCCAGAACTGGGGCACAGGGAAGGAGAATCAGATGGCAGAAGTCTGCCAGGCCCACCTGGCTTTGGAGTTCGGGTAGAGCACTGGCCAGGTAGAGCTGGGGGACAGCTGAGGGGTTTGGTCAAGGTAGGTCAGGTGATGAGTGTGGAGAGGGGACAGTAGTAACCATGTTTAATTTTTTTACAAAAGAAAAGGAAAGAACATCAATGAAACATGTAAAAACATACAAAAGAAAGCAGAGGAATTTTTAGAAGGGCATGCAGACAAGCAGGGACTTGAAGCAAATCAGGAAAGCCAGGAGATAAACAGGAGAAGGAAGAGAATTCACGCCATGGGGGAAAACCAATGAAAATGCCTGGAGTTCAAAGACAGGGTGTGTTGTTTGAGGAATGGTCAGACAGCTGATGTCATTGGATCATAGCAGAGTATATGGCAGGGTATGAGAAGACTAGGGGTGGGGAGCAGGTTGGGGAAAGTACTAAATTATGAACTGCTTTGAATGCCAAACAGGGCATTTTATATTTTGGGATAGGGAGCCATAGGGGTTTATTGAGTAGTGGGTGGTAGCTGAGTGGAGGATGGACTGGAGTAGGGGGACTTGAGGCAGACAGACCCCCAATAGTTCTTGCAATAGTCTAGGCAGGAGGTGATGAGGGTCTGCACCAGGGTGGGGGCAGTATCAGAAGAGGGGGTGTATTAGAGAGATACTGTAGAAGTGAAATTGATGAGAGATGAGGAAGAGGTGAAATGGACAAGAGATGTGAAATAGACAAGAGATGATACAAAGGTGAAATGGACAAGAGATACTGCAGAGGTGAAATGGATGAGAGATGAGGAAGAGGTGAAATTGTTGAGAGATGAGGAAAAGTGAAATGGACAAGAGATGCTGAAGAGGTGAAATTCTTGAGAGATGAGGAAGAGGTGAAATGGACAAGAGATGCTGCAAAGGTGAAATGGAGAAGAGATGCTGTAGAGGTTAAATTGAGAGATGCTACAGAGGTGAAATGGACAAGAGATGTGAAATAGAAGAGATGTGAAACAGACAAGAGATACTGCAGAGGTGAAATTGATGAGAGATGAGGAAAAAGTGAAATGGACAGATGTTGAAGAGGTGAAATTGTTGGGAGAGGCTGAGAAGCGAAATGGACAAGAGATGCTAAAAAGGTGAAATGGACCAGAAATGTTGTAGAGGTTAAATTGAGAACAGATGCTACAGAGGTGAAATGGACAATAGATGTGAAATAGACAAGAGATGCTAGAAAGGTGAAATGGACAAGAGATGCAGCAGAGGTGAAATTCACAGGCCTTGGCACCATATTGGATATGGGAACAGGGTGTGAGAGATCATGAGGAATCCAGAATGACTCCTAGGCTGGCAACCTCAGGGACTGAGAGGATTGTGTTGCTCTCTATAGTAATATGGGAGGTAGGGTAGTTTTGCTTTGGACATATTGAGTTTGGAACAACACAGGTACGGGCTCCCATCTGTCCATTGCCCAGGACTCAGCCCTAGGCCTTTGTCTTCCTGGATCACGGCTCTGATCCTTACCCTGGTATATAGCCCTAGGCCTCACCCTTAGTCACCCCTCACCAGATCAAAAGCCCAGCTCTGGGATCAGAATGATCTAGATGCCCATTTGCTCCTGTACCCTGCCCTTTGTGAACCTTAGGCCCTATCATTGGATCCAAGACCTACTCATTGCCCTGAGACCCAGGCCATTGGCAAACCTCAATCCAAGCTAGATCTTTAACTCTGACCTTGGAGTTAGAACCACATGGCTTCTATATCCATTCTATTCTCTGTGCCAGCTACTCAACCCACTCTATGTTCTGCTACAAAACCACAACCCCTTCTCCACACCCCCTCCTCAATCCTGGGCTGGAAGGTTCTGTATCAGGTTGGCCTCCTTGGCTCTTCCCCAAGGTATGAAGGCCTCTACCCACCTCCCTATGTTGACATAAGCTGGAAAAATAACCCCAATGAGGTTTCTCCTTCAACTTCTTATCTCTTCTGCCATCTTTGAGTATTTATTGGAGAGAGCTGGCCTCTACTCTGTCATCTTTGCTGGTCTCTTGATGGGTTGTTTTAGAGCAGTGGTTCTCAACCTTTCTAATGCCGCGACCCTTTAATACTCATATGTGGGCCTATCTGCATGCAGGCGGACCCACCTGGAGACGGATAGAGGAGCGGTGTCTTGGTTCCTAAGACCATTGGAAATACATGTTTTCCAATGGTCTTAGGCAACCCCTGTGAAAGGATCATTCAACCCCCAAAGGGGTCGTGACCCACAGGTTGAGAACCACTGTTTTAGAGTTTATTAACCTTAAAGTGCTATATCAGTGTTAGCTACTATGATTTCAAGTGTGCCAAGTCTGAATATCATGATGGATTAATTCATTAATTTTGATTGACAAAAAAAGACTGTGGCATAATGGATAGAGAGCTAGCCTCTGAGGTAGAAAGGTCTGGGTGCAAATCCAATCTCTGATACTTAGAAGCTTGTGTGAACCTGGGCAAATCACTTAACCCCTCTGTGCCCTGGGTAATTCTTTAAGACTAGAAGTTGCAGATGTTGATCCAGCCTGGCAGAGGGAGTTTCCTCATTGAAATTCCTTCTTCCAGTGAAATCACATGTGTTCCTAAATAAATAAATTTTAATTTCCATTATGTACATAATTATAATTACTTTGTTGGTTTCCATTTGATAACCAGCCTAGTTAAATCCAGAGAGGTTCATTAGCAAAAAGTTGGCCATGAGACGGGAATTATTGTGGTCACAGCAACTCCCAAAGAACATTTACTAAGAGAGAGGGGATGGGATTTGGGTGAGCAGAGAGAATGCTCACACTGATGAGATAAAATTCCTTAAAGTAATAAAGTGTAGCCTTGGAGTGAGCACTTTTAATATGGACAAGATGTTATGAGGCTTCCATAGTTCTCCAACTGCATTGATGTGGATGTTCCCTTCAATGAAGCAGATCCTAGTCACCCACACCCTCTCATCCTGCACAGCTCTTGCCCATATCCTGTTATGCATGAATGCTTCGCAGGAAATTACATTTCATGGATACCAACAGAATGCATGATCTTTCCTTCTGACACTCACTAACAGTGTGACCCCAGGCAACTCACTCAACTGCTTTTTGCCTCAGTTTCCTCATCTGTAAAATGGGGATAATAATAGCACCTTATTGTTGGGAGGATCAAATGAGGTAACACATGTAAATCACCTTGTGAATCTTAAAGCACCAACTATTATCATTAGTTATTATCAGCATTATTTTTATTCACTCTTGCCACATGACCAGTCTGCCATCTTATCCAGTCACAAGTCTCTCTGATGGAATTCTTTGTGCCACTTCAAACGATCATAGATACAGAGTTGGAAGGGACCTGAGAGACAACCCTTCTACCTCCTCATTTTATAGATGAGCATCAGAGAAGTTAAGTGACTTACCCAGGATCACACAGCTAGGGTCTAAGGCTGAATTTGATACCTAACTTTGCTTGAATTTGTAACATATTACTACCTATTCGTGCCTACCATTTACCTTTCAATGGCTCATTGGGTGACCTTCAAATCTTTATATGAACAATATGTGAGTAATTCAATTCTAGGTTAATTATTTTTTTAATCAGATAGCTGTTTCCTAGAGACAAGGAGTAGGCAATATCAAGACAGCTGTAAAAATTCCCAATGTCCCCTGGCTGCCACCCCCCCTTTCCATCATTTTCTTCCCTCTAAAGGGCCTCTCCTCTTCTGTACCCCCATTTACAATTTCCTTGTCTCCAACCAGCTTTCTTTACCTAAGCCCTCACCAGAGATGATTTTAGAGGAATTCAGAGGGATGGAGAAATGTTTATCACTAGTCAAATGCAGAAAAATATATTTGTTTAAGCTCACTTCTTTAAAGAATTCCTGCCTATGGCATCACAGGGGCTGGAAGGGTCTCTAGAAAGGAAATGGCTGCTCCCACCTCCTTGGAGTAGCAGCCCATGTCAGGGAGCAGGAGCCAAGAGTGGATTCAGACCAGCATCTGCTTGGCAAGACCCCAAGTCAGGGAAGGGAAAGTTAATGACCCTTCTCCAATCTTCAATGTTCGCCCAGAGATCCTGAGGCCATTTCCACATGCAGCTTCCTTCCATATTTGTCATCATTAATGGTTCTGTGGGAAATCAGCCATCAGAGATGAGCATTCACAAGCTTCTAGCTGCAGTGGCGGATTGTCCTGATGTCAGACGAAGACATTCTGCCTGAGTGCCACCAGCCAGGGACTGACACAGGGGCAGATTTTCCTTCCCACTCTCAAGGATTTTGTGCCCAGTCTAACCTTTTGTCACTCTGATGATTCATCTCACATTCAGGAGCATCTTCCTATTCCTGAAAGGACTTTAATTTCAGTTGGCACAGGGTCTTTGGATCCATCCTTGTCCCCTTGGTTATGGGAATTGAGACCCAAAGCCCAGGTATCAGTCTCAATACCTGTGTTCTGTTAGGCACTTTTCTGTTGCCTCCTTGGGTGGCCCAGAACTGAGTCATCTCCAGCCCTCCTAATCAATATCTGGCCACTGGACCCAGATGGTTCTGGAGGAGAACCTGGTGACCTTGCACACCTCTCCTTAACTAAAATCCAACTCACTTGCAAGTCATGGCATCATCTTTCTGATGTCATAGTCCTCTTCCAGAACGAAGGACAAATCACACAACCTGGCCCAGAGCTCATGAGCAAGTGAGAATGACAATATTTCTTTTAGGGGCTATTATGTGACAATCAGTCAATGAGCACTTATTAAACCACCTAGAATGCACCAGGCACTGTGCTAAGGCTACAAAGGAAAGTAAAAGACAGTCCCTGCTTTCAAAGAGCTTACCATCTAATTAAGGAAATAACATGCATAAGTTTTGATGATTTAAATCTATGCAAGACACGTGGTCTTCAAAATAAAGAGTCTAAGTAAAGGCAAAGGATCAGTGTCCTCCTGGTTTGTATTGCTAGAATTTTGGCTCCCTCCCCTCTTACTTTTCTAGGTAAGTTATTATAAACCTTAAGTTCAATTCAATAAACATGTATAAAATGCCTATTAAGTCCAAGGCACTGTGCTTGGCTAAAACAAAAGTAGGAAACTGTACTTGCCCTCAAGAAGGGTATATTCTATAATGAGGCCATGAATAAGTATACAAAGTATGGACAAGATAATACAAGACAAACACACACGTATGTACAGTGTAGGTATATGCACACACACATATATGTAGTAATAAAATATAGGATCGTAGGATCATAAATTTGGACTTGAGAAGGATCTCAGAGGTCACTGCATCCAACCCCCTCATTTGATGGGTAAGTAATCTGAGCTCCAGAGACATTAAGTAATTTGCCCAAAGTCATACAGGACCCTAGATTCAGAGGTGAGAGTTCAGAGGCCCCATTTTACAGCTGAGGAAACTGAGGCCCAAAGAGATGTGATATGCCCAAGGTTACACAGGCATTAAGTGGTGGAGCTGGGATTCAGCCCAGGGCCTATGGATCCAAGCAGAGTTCCTTCCACTGCCCCAGTTTCAAGGACACAAAAATTCAGGGAATCAAGAAGGGCCATTGTTTGATAAACAATGACAAAACCAATTGTATTTATACTCACAATCTTGAGAATAGACCTTCAAACCACCTCACACCTATCAGATTCACTAATATGACAGAAAACGAAAATGTGACAGAAAAAAAGGGAAAATGTGATTGAGGAAAAAATTGGGGCACTAATGCAGTGTTGGTGGAGTTATGAACTGATTCAACAGTTCTGGAGAGCAATTTGGAACTATGCCCAAAGGACTATAAAACTATGTATGTCCTTTGACCCAGCATATACCACTACTAGGTCTACATCCAAAGAGATTAAAGAAAGTGAAGAGGACCAATTTGTACAAACTTATTTATAGCAGCTCTTCGTGCGGTAGCAAAAAAATTGGAAATTAAGGGGATGCTCATCAGGTGGGGAATGGCTGAACCAATGGTGGTATATTGTTGTGATGGAATACTATTTTGCTATAAGAAATGAAAAGCAGGATAGTTTCAGAAAAACCTGGGAAGGCTTATATGAACTGATGCAGAATGAAGTGAGCAGAACCAGGGAAACAGTAACAGCAATGCTGTGCAGTGATCAACTATGATTAACTCAGCCATTCTCAGCACTACAAAGATCCAAAACAATTCCAAAGGACTCATGATGAACAATGCTCTCCCCCTCCAGAGAAAGAACTGATGGAGTCTGAATGCAGATTAAAACATACTGTCAGTTTACTTTCTTTATTTTTCCTGGGTTGGGTTTTTTTGTCTGTTTTCTTTCAGAACGTGGTTAATATGGAAACATGTTTTGCATGACTACACATGTATAACCTACCTCAAATAGCTTGACTTCTCAATGAAGGGGGAAGGGCATGCAGGAGGAAACTTGGAACTCAAAAATTATAAAAATGAATATTAAAAATTGGTTTTGCTGTGTATGCGAATGCTTTTTCCCCTTTTCTTACTTTGCATCTAAGTTTCAATATTTAAATTTATGATGTTTCTTTTTTTATTGTGTATTTAAGTTTCAGTAATAAATTTTTTAAAATTTGTTTTACATGTAATTGAGAAAATAAAATAAAAACATTTTCTAAAAAAAGGCAGAAAAAAAGAATGTTAAATTTTTTCACATAATTAAGAAAAAAATTTTTTTTTAAAAGAGAAAGGACCTTCAATCTCCAGATCCCTCTCATCAGTTACTCCTTGGCCATGTCTTCCATGCCTTCCATTCATGCCCGTATCTATGCATCTCCCACTTTTTCTTTACCTGTATCACAGCCCATTGTATCTCCTGGTCTTCTGATTAGGTTTACTTCCACATTACTCTTGCTAATACTGATGATGAGGATGGTGATGATGGTGGTGTTTTTAGTGTTTTAGGGTCTACACAGAACTTGCCTGGATGATTGTGCTAGACTTAAAAAAAATAGATTTTCATAGAGATCTCTTGTTTTTTCTATCATCCATGGAGTTATATTATGTTTGGGTAGGAGTAGAACCAGGTAGGTATCTTCTGGACTTTGAAATTATAACTCACATTGCTCTAAATGTCTTTTGAACAGATATCTGGTGTTTGCTGATATTCCCTTAGGGTATATTCCCAAAAACAGGATTATGGGGCTGAAGAATATGATTATGTTTATAATTCTTGAAGCATACATATCCTCTACTAAAGTACCAGTTGATGCTTCCTACTAGCTTGGAGTTGAACCTGGGTGCTTAGAGGTGATCCTGTCAGAGTCCTTAGTTAGAACATTGTCAAGAATGAACTTGACCGACCTATAACAATTCCAAAGGACTCATGATGGAAAATGCCATCCACATCCAGAAAAAGACCTATGGAGTCTGAATGCAGATCGAAGCAGACTTTTCTTTTTTTATTTTGTTTTGTTTTATTTTTTTTCTCATGGTTCCTCCCATTCATTCTAATTCTTCTATACAACATGACTAATATGAAAATATGTTTAATAGGAATGTATATGTAGAGCCTGTATTGGATTGCAGGACATCTTGGGGAGGGAGGGGGAGAAAATTTAAAGCTTATGGAATTGAATGTTGAAAACTAAAAATTAATTAATTTTTTAAAAAAAGAATGGACTTGACTGAGTCCTGTGCCAGTCATCAGAAAGACCACCTAGCTAAGGCACGTGGTGGCCCAGCAGATAGAGCTGAAACTGGAGTGAAGGAGGAAACAGTGGGGAAGGCATCGGAGTGACGTGCACCAGGGACATCTTGGGGATGGGCGCCATTTCTTCCTGCAGTAAGTGTGAGTGAGTCCAGGCCTTGGCTAAGAGGGTGGGGGAGGGAGATCCCAGGGGAGCCTTAAAGAAAGAAGAGGCTTCGAATAGCAGCTGAGGAGGGAATCGATTAGGGAGGCAAGCCATCTCTTCTTGTCCTTCTGTGTCCTTTCGCCCACTCCACTGGCTTCCCCAACTCTCTGGACATCCCATTACTGACCTGGAGATACCTCTCTGTCCAGCCAGCTCTCCTTACTGCAGTCACATCAATACTATTTAATATCTATAATAAGAGCTCACACTTAGCCCTTGAACATTTGCAGATCACTTTTCAGAATTATCTCAGCGACTGGTGGTGCAAGAATCATTTCCCCCATTTCCCCCGGAAAGCTAAAGTGACTTGCTCCAGGTCCCGAAGCTAGCGTAACGTGGGTGACAAAAGAGATTCAAACTCAGTCCTCCAGATTCCCAGCCAGGACCATTTCTACCGGTCCTCCCCAAACTGTGAACAAACTGGAGGGCTGCTCAGATCCTGGGCCCGTCCACTGCCGGCAAGGCGCTCAAGCCCAGGACCACGACCTCTGTTGGATTTCCCCATTGTAGGGTGGTCCTTGCGGTCTGTCTCCCTCAGGACTCCCTGCTCCCTGGTTCCTCAGGACTGTGGGTGCTGTCTTTTCATTTCCTACCAAACATTCTCCCTATCAGTTCTGGGCTGGGCTCTGCAAGCCTGTGAATCCTTCTTTTCAAAAATGATGAGTTCTTTTTTTATTGTACACTTGACTGCCATCAACAAGCCCAAACATTTCAATATGCCAAAGAAAAACAAGGAATTGGCCTCACAGAGCTGGACAGGACTTTAAGGGCCATTTGGTCCGATTCTCTCTCAGTAGGGATGAAGAAGCCGGGCCCCAGCCCAATTGTGGGGCAGAAGCCAAGGGCTCCAAGCCAGCGGTCTAGATCTCAGCCCAGGGTGATCTTTCCAGGACAAGGAAGAGCACAGAGCTCAGTGGAGCTCAGACATCCAGATGGGGATTGCAGCTGGGGCTTCTATCTTTCCCTGGGATGCAGGAGGCTCTGCCAAAGGGATGGGGAGATCTCTCAAGGTCACTCAGGGAGATGCCAGTCCTGCTGGGAAGGGGACAGAGACCTCCCGCCTCCCGAATCTTCTCCTCTGCTCGACTGGCTCATGCAGAGGGAAGGAGAACAGATTCACAAGCCTCCAGCCCTCGGGGAAAGCTGATCTAGGTTTCTCCCCTTCCAGAAAACTGAGTTGAGAACATGATTCTTCACCCGGCTCCAACTCTCAATAGACCCAGGATCTTGTGGGGAGGGTGGAGGGGCGTGTGTGTGTGTGTGTGTGTGTGTGTGTGTGTGTGTGTGTGTGATGGTTAGCTCAGGGCCCTGTTTGCTATTAGGGCTCCTTAATTAATGTTAATTGACAGAATGATTAACAGAGTATCACTAACTCCAGTTCTCATTAGACAAAGGATCTTGAGAGGTGGAGGGTGATGGTTGTTTGAGCAAAATTGTCTAGTCCAGAGCCCAGTATTCTGTTAGATCTCCTTAATTGATGTTAATTGACAGAATGATTAGCAGAACCCTTACATGAGAGGAATCCCTTGAGTTTTAACCAAATAGTAGCTGGCATTATATGGTGCTTTACATATATTATGCTGTTATTGTCCCATTTCACAGATGAGGAAGCTGATTTGGGAAGGGGAAAGTGACTTGTCTAAGGTCACACAAGCTAGTAGGTTTTGAATTCTGATCTACCCTGAGGCCCAGTTTAGTTCTTTACCTACTGCCATCAGGCTGCCTAAATGAGAGCAGGGGCTCTAAATGTATAACTGGGGTCCAGAGGGCAGAACCAGGAGCCGAGGAGAGATGTCACAGAGAGGTAGATTTAGGCTCAGAGTTAGAAAAGTCTGTTTTTTCTTTGTAATTTCTTTTTAAATTATTGAATACTTTATTTTCCCCCAATTACACATAAAACAACTTCTAACATCTGTTTTTAAATTCTGAGTTCCAATTTCTCTCTCTCCACCCCTCCTCACTGAGAAGGCAATTTGATATAGGTTACACATGTGTAGTCATGCAAAACATATTTCTATATTAGTCATGTTGTGAAAGAAAACATAGACCCCGCCCCCCAAAAAACAACAATAAAGAACGTTTTTTTAAAAATGCTTCAGACACCATCAGCTCTTTCTCTGGAGATGGACAGCACCTTTTATCACGAGTCCTTCAGAGTTGTCCTGCATCATTGTATTGCTGAGAAGAACTAAGTTATTCAGAGTCGATCATCACAGAATAATGTCATCACTATGCACAATGATCTTCGGGTTCTACTCATTTCACTTTGCATCAGTTCATACAGGTCTTCCTAGGTTTTTCTGAAACTATCCCGCTCATCATTTCTTTTTTTTTGTTTGAAGGGCAATTGAGGTTAAGTGACTTGCCTAAGGTCACATGGCTGGTTTTTGTGTTAAGTGTCTGAGGCTGAATTTGAACTCAGGTCCTTCTGACTCCAGGGCAGGTGCTCTATTCACTGTACCACCAACTGCCCCCCCACCTCATCATTTCTTATAGAACAATAGTATTCCATCACATTCATATACCACAATCGCTCATCCATTCCCCAAATGGTGGGCACCCCTTCAATTTCCAGTTCTTTGAAAAAGAGCTGCTATAAATATTTTTGTGCGTATAGAAAAGTCTTTCTAACACTGAGAGCTGCCCCAGACTAGAAGGAGCTGCCAAGGGAGGTGGGGAGGTTTCCATCTCTGGAGGGCTTCAAAGAGGGGCTAAGCCTGCTTGTGCAGGCTTAGGTTGGAATGGATGGCCAACATACAGGCCAACACTGAATAAACCACTCCCTTCAGTCTACATACATTAAAGAATCCCAGAGGCCTTTGGATATGGCAGAACTATGAGAGTTATACCTAGCTGAAGAAAATTAGCTAGAACAATAGACTGATAATGAAGCCTGCTACCCACCTCCAGACAGAGAGAGGATGGGCTTGGGATGCAGAGAGAGGAGTATGGTTGTGAATGAAGACATGACAAGTTGTTTTGCCTGTCTGTATATATTTGTTACAAAGGTTTGGCTTTTCTTTTTTTTTCTCCTGGGGGAATAGGGAAGTTGGTAGAAAAAAAATGAATGCTTTCTAATTGAAAAATAAAATTTAAAAAATTTAAAAATTTTTTAAAGCATGGTATAATGAATAGAGTATTGAACATTGAATCAAGAAAGCCTCAGTTCAAATCTAGCCATAGACACTTATCAGCTATATGACCCTAGGCAGATTGTTTTAACCCTCTTTGCCTCGGTTTCCTCTCCTGTAAAATGATGACCTCTTGGGTCTGTCTAGTTCTAGATTTGTGATCCTGTGTGCCAAGGTCCCTCCCAGGTCTAGGCCGATGGTCTTCTGGGTTTGCAGATTATAAATACTAATTACCTTCTGAAGATCCCAGCTCTCCTTTTGGAGAGCCCTGCTATGTCAGCATCACCCCGTGGGCCCCTGCTCAGAACTGACCAGCAGTGGAAGCATGCTGTTGTCTCCTTTTAAGCCTATAGGACCTGGTCTCCTTTCTTCCAGGAGTCTACTAGGAATCAAAGCCAAGAAGATCTACACCAGAAAACACAGAATGTTTTTCAATGCTCCTGAAGGTCTAAGCAGGTTCACCCAGGCTGGGTAGAGCCCTGCTCAGGGAAAACACTCTGAGAAGGACCACAGGGTGCTAGGGTCCAAGGCTCAGCCCCACAGCCACCCTCTGCTATGCTGGGCCAAGGCTGCCCATAGCATCAGACCTTAAACAGACAACAGGGACACTGAGCCCTTCTTCTTCTTCCCTCCCAGTCCCCTCCCCAAGGAAGAAAGGGAGATGGACCCTGGTCAGTGAGTTCTAGGATTTACAACTATAGTTCTTTGTTATTCAGTTGTGACTCCTTTTGAGGTTTTCTTGGCAAAGATACTGAAGTGGTTTGCTATTTCCTTCTCCAGTTCATTTTACAGATGTGGAAACTGAGGCAAATAGGGTGAAGTGACTTGCCCAGGGTCACACGGCTACCAAACATCTGAGGCCAGATTTGAACTCAGGAAGATGAGTCTTCCTGACTCCAGGCACCACCTCAACACGTAGCTGGTCCATTTGCATCTAGAAGGAACCTGAAAGCTCACCTAGTGACTTGTGTCCTTTTATACCTGATGAAGCCAAGGCCCAGAGTGGTCAATGCCCTGCTCAGGGTCACACAGCTCTAAAGCCAGGAGCTTGCCTGGCAGGACAGTGACGGAGAGGGAGCTTTCTTGTAATAAGCAAACCCAGGTCATGGCTCCTAGGGTGGAGACTTAGCTCTGATCTCTCCCCTCCCTTCCAACCTCTACGAACAATAAGCTCTCTGGGTGGGGACCCAGGCAGGATCTCCTGTCTCCACCCTTGGTCCGCCAAATGAAGCCAAAATCCGGATGCCTTCTAAGCACCAG
This sequence comes from Pseudochirops cupreus, assembly GCA_028627135.1. Lineage (NCBI taxonomy): Eukaryota > Metazoa > Chordata > Mammalia > Diprotodontia > Pseudocheiridae > Pseudochirops > Pseudochirops cupreus. The sequence continues at coordinate 583,571,977 of CM053580.1, forward strand.
ACTGGGACCAGGCTCCTCTCCTGAGATGTCAGGGGGCTTGGGATGCCTCTGTTCTTGGTAGGATTAATTTGTGCCGACTGTGTTCCCATTGCTAAACAATCTTCATTTCCCTGGTAGAAACCCAATTTGGTCATGAATAATTTCTTGGACAGGTTACCACGTTCTGCTTGTCAGGGATCACTTTTCTCTGTCATTAGTAAGCATCCTATACATAACAAACCTACCCAGAATATGGGCTGCAGTAACACCAACGTGCTCATTAAGCCCCTACTGGATGCAGTCTCCTGTGCTCAGTTCCAGGGGAGACACAAAGTTTTGTTAAAACTCCATCCCTAACCTGGTGTAGTTGAGGAGGGAGATCAGACCCCAGCTCAGGCGCTGTAATAGACAGCAAGTGCCATAGAAGGCAATAATGATACCTAACATTTATATGGCACTTATTTACCAAGTATCGATATTACATATATTATATTATACATTACAAATATTATATATTATAAATGTTATTATATATTATATATAATAATTATATATAATATATAATAATTGTATATGTAATATATAATAATATAATATTATATATTATAAACATTATCACATTTGAGACTCACAACAACCTTGGGAGGTAAGTGCTATTATGATCCTCATTGTACAGATGAGGAAACTGAGGCAAACATAGGTTAAGTGACTTGCCCAGGGTCACAAAGCTAATAAATGTCTGAGGCTGAATTTGAACTCAGGGCTCTCTGACTCCAGACCCAACATTCTATCCACTGTGCTACCCAGCTGCCCCTAAAACGAGATCTGGAGGTGAGAGGGATCGGAGGAGGTAGAGGAGGTGGCAACCAAGCTGAACTTTAAAGGATAAGAAGAGAAGCTCCCTGAGGGCAGGGATTAGGCTCTTTGCTCTTATTTCTCCTGTGCCTAGCAGAGCACCTCACACAGAAATAGAGAAATGCTCAGTGAATGAATAAATTAATGAAAAAGTAGGCAAAGAAGGAGCAGGAGGACATTTCCGGTATAGGCACAGGGACAAGGGGATATTCAGAAGTCAGAGAATGGTTTGCTCTGACTGGAGGATGGAGTGTGCGAAGGGGAGAGGGATGAGAATAATAAACTCGTGTGCCAGATGCATTTACTCAAAATGGGGCAACAGAGAGCCAGGGAAATTATCCAAGCACATCGCTCCCTTCTGCAGAGGAAGATTGCTTTGGCAGTACAACAAAGTCTGGATTGTAGGAGCTAGGCAGAGAGAAGGGAGCAGGGAGGACTTAGAAAGAGGTTAGCGGCGAAATCCCCTCTATTCCAGCTGATGGCAGACACAAGAGAGCAAAGGTAGTGGGTTACAGACAGGTGAGGAAAGTTGCAAGCACGAGAATTTCATTTCAGTTTACTCTTGAAAAATAGCTGTCCCATTTCTATCACTGGGGGCACATCTACTGCTTTTCCAAAGACTTTGGATGGGAGGCAGGAGAGGCAGCTCCAAAAGAACTCCCAAGCATAGGGGTGCTGATACACACAAGAGGAGTTCCCTCTATTGTTAGGCAAGTCAACAAACATTTATTAAGTACCTACTATGTGCCAAGCACTGGGCTAAGCTTCCCAGCATCCTCCATGTGGAGAGGTTACATCAGCTGACCAAAGGGTGTGTGCATGTGCTAAACCCTCATTATATATGATTCTTCCAGGTGGCCTCATTAAGTTTTATCTATCTGTGCCCCTAATTCCATCCTTTCTTATCTCCTCTGGAGGCTTATCCCTTTTATCACCCCCTCAATCTTCAATCTCTCCCTTTATACTGGTCCTCCACATGCTGCCTACAAACACTCCCAAATCTCCATCCTTTGAAAGACAACCAGTCCCTCCACCTGACTCTACCTTCCCTTCTTGTTTTTAACCCACAGTTTTCCTCCCTTTCATTACCAAACTCCTAGGCAAAAAGACCCAAAGCCAAAAAACACACATTGTTGCTACCTCCTTTTGTCCTGTTCACTTCACCCCTTCAAGTGTTTTCCGGAATTAGCTGTCAATGATCTCTTAACTGGCAAATTCCATTCTCATTCCTCATTTTACTTGACCTCTCTGGAGCATTTGCCACTTTTGCCCTCTCTCTCCTCCTGGACAGACTCTCTCATCCTTGCTTATTCCTGGTTCTCTTCCTCCCTTCCTCCTCCTCCTCTCCAGTCTCCTTTGCTAGATAATCATTTGTGCCCTCCCCAATGGGGGACATTCCCCAAGGTTGTGCCCTATGTCTTCATCTCTCCCTACACTCATCTCTCAGTGATGCCATTCATTCCCACAGGCTCAATTATCATCTCTATGCAGATGGCACCAAGATATTGCTTTAATCTCTCCTTTGAGCTCCACCCCCATGTCCCTAATCACATGTTGGACAATTCCACTTGGATGTCCCATAGGCATCATAAACTCAAAATGTCAAAGATAGAACTCCATCTCTCATGCCCTTTCCTCCAAACCTTCCTGGTTTTGTTGTGGGTACCACAATCTTCTCAGTCAGTTTTTGTGAGAGCATCCTTGTCTCTTCTCTTTTTCTCACCCCACCTCCATCCAATCAGTTTCCAAGTCAGCCTTTACATCCTAACTTGTACTCAGTATAGTCATGTGGCTATGGTTCATGGTCCTCGTTACATCCATAATTACTTCATCACCTATGTCTATTACAACAGATTCCTGACAGACCCAAAGAAGCAAAACTGACTATAGGTATCACATATTTGGTAGGATGAAACCCATGACCAGACCCTGGCACCAGATATTTATACCTTATTCAAACAAAATAGGATAGATGTAAGGGAGCAGGAGTAGAACTATATGTTAAAAATATATTTCCATGTGAGAAAATCCAGGAACCAGAGAAGGGAAGTCTGACAGAGAATACTTGGGTAAAGCTTAGTGGAGGGAGATAGAATTGATTTTGCCCTTGGGGTATATTAAAGACAATCTGGACTAAAAAGAGAGTGTGTGTGTGTGAAATCTTTGAATCCTAGATTAATTATTTCACCCTACTGTTATGGAATCTGAAGATCTTCCCTGCCCCCAGGCCCTTTGCTAAAGTGGCTTAAGTGGCTCTGAGAACCTTCCCAGATTTGAAAGTATACTCGGTCCCCTAATAGGCCAAATGTGGTCACGTGGAGCCTGTGGCGGGAGGCTTGTTCTTCAGGAATGCCCACACCTTGTTACTTTGTGATTGGGCAGAGGGTCAAGAGGGCTGTGACATTCTCTGATCCAGGAAAAGGCTATATATACCCTGATATGAGGTTTTGCTTTGGGGCTCACTTTGGGAAGAGTTGTGTGATTTGGCCAGACGAGACTCTGGGAAACCGTTGAGCCCCCCAGCTTT
>CM053580.1:583575437-583620217 GCA_028627135.1 Pseudochirops cupreus
CTGGGTATGCTAGGGTGCTTGCTGATATACCTACTTAAAATAAATGATAAGATGCTAAGCCTTGCTACCTTAATAAAATGTGAGTATGTCTCAATTAATTACTCAGGCAATGAAAGACTTTATATAGCCATTAAAAATCTTTGGTCAACTTAAGATGTTTTTGAAAGCCATTGGATGAAGTGAAAATCCATCAGATACGATGTCTATTTAGATTGGGTAAGGGACTTGGTCATGCCCCTTGAATCTTCTATAATACAGCATTTGGCAGGTTAGGCAAACTCTTGAGAAAGAATGTTGGGGAGTGTAGGGAAAGCTAAATAGTCCTTGGTCTCCTTTACCACCAACTCTTGACTGAAGAAAAGCCTTGTGAAATTTGGTCTAGAGGACTTTCCATCTTCTCACTGGTGTCCTAGCAACATTCCTGTGTTAGCTGATGGTAACATCTACATCAGGAATCAAGGAGAGATTGTAATCAGATTCAAAGCTCTACAAAGAATCCAGTGAAGAGATACATCACATCTAAGGAGTGATTTCCTGGAGACACCTGAAGAGTCCTAAAGACTCCAGTAAAAGGGCTTCCAAGAACTATGAGCTGCTCCTTTGCCACATGTGCTTCCTAAGTTTTAACCAACTTTCCCTTGGACTTTTGTATATATTTCTGGGAAAGTGTGTCAAAGACTTTTTTTTGGAGGGGGGAACGGTTTATATGAATGTTTCTTATTGTAACATGTTAGTAAAAACTTTCTAAAAACTAATTAAGGTTGCCTGACTGATTGATATCAAAGAATACTTACGGCAGGAAACACGCCAGTGGGGGCTCATGAGCTATATTAGAAAGACAACCTCTTACCCCTCAGATCTAACCTTAGAGCCCTGAAGGCATGTAGTTCTGGAGACCCAACTCAGCCATCATCTCGGATAGTCATCTCTGAGCCTGTGAGTTTGGTCAACAGATCACAAGCTTGATATAGAAGCATGATCTAGAACAGACAGAGAACTTCAATCAGCCAGACATCTATTGGATCTTCCTTTGTCAAAAGCAGAGGGGACCGAGTATACTTTCAAATCTGGGAAGGTTCTCAGAGCCACTTAAGCCACTTTAGCAAAGTAACTTCTAATTTTGTCTTAATGATAATTTTATCCTTTAAAAGGTGGAAGAAAACTCCAAACTCTTTTCATGACATAAATAAGGCCTTGATACATAAACCAAAGCAGAGAAAGAAATCTCAGACCAACATTTTTTAAGGAACATTTATGTAAAAATGTGAAATAAATCATTAGCAAAGAGGCTACAATAATATACTAAAAAGATTATACATGACCAGGGTCAAATATTTGATTTGCATCAGGAATATAAGGTTGATTCAATATAAGGAAAATTATAAATGCAGTAGACCATATCAACGACAATGATAATAAGAACCATGTGAATATATCAATAGACACTGAAAAGGCTTTTGACATAATATAATACAGAAGGGTTGTCAAAAAAAATACTAGAAAGCATAGGAATAAATGGACCTTTCCCCAGTATAGTAAATAATAACTGTTTAAAGCCAAGAGTCAATATTACACGCAACAGAGAAAGGCTGAAGATCTCGCCAGCGAGGTCAGCAAGATAAAAGATGCCTCTTGTCACCACTACTATTTAACACAGTGATAGCATGGCTAGTTATAGGAACAATAAGAAAATAAAAGAAATAAAAGGAATAAGCATAAGTAAAGAGGAAACAAAACTATCACTGTTTGCAAATAACATGATGATCTATCTGGAGAACACAAAAGACTCAAAATGAGATGAAGAGACTGAATCGCTTCAGCAAAATCGCATGATACAAAATAAATCCACACAAATCATCAATATTTCTGTATATTAATAACAAAACCTAGCGGGAAGAGAGACAGACTCCATTCGAAATTACTACAGAATGAATACAATATTTGGGAGACTATCTATCTACCAGGACAAACCCAGGAACTCTAAGAATATAACTACAACACTGCATACAGAAATAAAATGTAACTTGAATAATTGGAGGGATATTGATTGCTCATGGATAGGCCTTGCCAATATGATAAAAGTGGCAATAAAAATTTATTTATTTACTCAGTATATTACCAAAAGATTATTTTGTTGAGCTAGAAAAAATAATAATGAAATTCATATGGAGGAACAAAAAGTCAAGTATCTCATGTGAAATAATAATAAAAAAAAGGTAAGAAGAAATGGGGCCTACCAGTCCCAGATCTTAAACTATACTACAGAGCTGGAATCATTAAAAACAGTTTGGTACGAGTTAAAAAATAAAGAGGTTGATCAATGAAATATATTATGCGTACAACATAATTGAAATAAATGAACGTAGTAGCATAATGTTTAATAAAGACAAATAATCTATCTCCTGGGGTAATAGCTCACTATGTGACAAAAACTGGTGGGAAAATTGGAAAGCAGAAACTAGGTTTGGATCAACATTTCTTACCACATACCAAGATAAGCTCCAAACAGAAATTGACTTAGATATAAAAGATTAGAACATAAACAAATTAGAGGAAGAAGGAAGAATATGCTATTTTTAACTACGGCTAAGGAATAAGCTTGTTTTTGTTTTTGTTTTTTACCAAATGAGGGATAGAAAGGCTCACATGATAAAATGGATAATTTCAGTGACATAAAATTGAAAAGTTTTTGAATAAACAAAAACGGTGAAGTTAAAATTAGAAGGGAAGATGGAAATTGAGGGGAAATCTTCGCAGCAAGTTCTCTTTAACAATGTCTTATATCTAATAGGGAAAAAATAAAATATTACACAGAAAAATAGTCCCACAAAATTATGTCTTTTACCTAAGATACATAAGGAATTGATTCAAATTTACAAGAACAAGAGCCATTCTCCAATAGATACATGGTCAAAGGATATGAATAGGCAGTTCTCAAATCGAGCTCTGGCTAGAGCTCTGGGCCTGGAGTCAGGGATACCTGGGTTCAGATCAGCCTCAGACACTTACTAGCTATGTGACCTTGGAGAATTCACTTAGCCTCTGCTTGTCTCAGTTTTCTCATCTGTAAAATAAAAACCCTACGTCCCAGGACAGTTATGAGGATCAAATAAGATAATAAATTGTAAAGCACTTAGCACAGTGTCTAAGTGGATGCTAAAAAAAAATGCTAGATACTATTATTATAATATAATTGTTATATTAATTATTAAATATATTATTTAGAATTAATTTTATACTAATTATATGTTAATATATTAATTATATACTTAACTTATATTAATTATTATGAATAATTTATTTATATTATAGATAATATAATAATTATTTTTTATTATATTATAATATATAACATATATAATATAAAGAAATCTAAGCTATCACTAAGCATATAAAGAGATGTTCTGAATCACTAATAAGCAGAGAAGTATAAATTCAAACAATTCTGAGGTTATACTTTACATCCATAAGACTAGCAAAGATGACCAAAAAAAAGGAGTAAGACCAATGTCGGTGGGGCTGCAGGAAAACAGGCCCACTCTTGGTCTGGCCATTCTGAAAAGCAATTTGGAATTTGGAACTGTGCCAAAGAAGTCACTGAGCTGGGCATCCCAGCACTACTAGGTCTGTATCCCAAAGGGATCCAACCAAGAGGAAAAGGACCCACATGTACAAAATACGTACAGTAACAAGAAACTGATGCCCATCAATTGGGGAACGGTGAGACAAAGTATTGCATGTAAAATATAATACAATGAACATTTATTAAGCACCTACCAGGTACTGTGCTGAGCACTTTTCGAATACTGTTAGCTAACAAAATGGATGGCAGAATTGGGATCCTAAAGGAGTCTGAGCACAGGGCCAGAGCACTAGGCTAAATCTAAAAGGGTGAAATTCAGAAGAGGGCTAAGTTAAGATGGTGGAACAAAAACTCCTGCCACACCTCCTCGACAAAGATCTAGAGAATGCACAAGGCTGAACTCTGATGGGAAAGTCAAGCAGGCACAGTGAGCAATTCTTCCAGCACAAGGCGGCTTAGACAGAGAGGTTTGTGGACCCTGGGAATGAGGGCACGCAGGAGCATATGGTGGCTAAGGTGGGGGGCATTCCAGTGCCCAGGGATTGAGAGAGAGCTGAGAAGGGATGAGAGAGACAGACAGACAGAGACAGAGACAGACAGAGTAAGAGAGAGACAGAGACAGAGACAGAGACAGAGAGGGGAGAGAGGAGAGAGAGAGACAGAGTAGAGAGAGAGGGAGAGAGAGAGAAAGAGAGAGGAAAGAGAGAGAGGAGAAAGAGAGAGAGAGAGAGAGAGAGAGAGAGAGAGAGAGAGAGAGAGAGAGAGAAAGAGAAAGAGAGAGAGAGAGAGAGAGAGAGAGAGAGATCCTGGGCATCCTTGAGCAGGCCCTGGCTGCGGGACAGTGCCATCTGGCAGCTCTGCGCCAGGTCATGGATCCAGGGAGGAAAGAAGAGCTCGTGAGCATCGTCCCTTGCTGCATACTGAGCAAAGAACTAGCTCCAGAAGGCAATGGGGGCTAGGTGGATCTGATCCCAGAAGCAAAGAACAGAGACCCAGACCAAAAGGGGGGTGGGCAGTTCAGTTGTCCTGAGCCCAGAGAGCCTCCTGGTGAGCCGATAGCGATGGTGTCACGCAGCACTCTGCTGAAACTCCCAACCAGAAATAACACAGCTAAATAATAAACAGCCAATGTTTATATGTTTACTGTGCTAAGTGCTTCACAATTATTATCTTGTTTGATCTTCACAACAACCCTGGGAGGCAGATGCTATTGTTATCCCCAGTTTACAGATGAGGAGACTGAGGCAAACAGGTGATGTGACTTGCCCAGGGTCACACAGCTGGTAAATGTCTGAGGCCAGATTTGAACTCAGGTCTTTCTGATTCCACTGTATCACTTAGCTAACTTAAATAAGCCAATTGACCCAAACTCAGTATAGGAACTTGCGTAACTTAGATCAGGAGGTCAGTGAACAAATCATACCACTTTGGGCATGCTGAAAGTTTGCAGGTCCCCAGTTGGAGCAACGAAAGTAGCAGAAGTACATTAAGAGGACAGAAGCTCAGGCTAGACATCCTCCCAGAAATGCACAGAGCTCAACACTAACATTAACACAACATAATATTAGCTCTAATATTAACTAACTTGAGTCTTAAGTCTTGAAGAATGAGCAAACAAAAAAAGAACTCAACCATAAAGAATTATTATGGTAATAGAAAAGAATGACTGAAAAGATCTACAAAGTCTCAAAGAAAAATGCAGCTTTGTCACAAGTCCAACAAGAATTCCTAGAAGAGTTAAAGGAGGAGCTAAAAAGTGATTTTAAAAATCAAATGAGAGCAGTAGAAGAAAGAATGGGAAAACATGTAAAAGCTAAAGAAGAAAAATATGAAAAGAGAATTAATAGCTTAGAAAAAGAAGTACTAACCCTTACTGAAGAAAATAACTCCTTAAAAATTAGAACTGATTAAATAGAAGCTAACAAATCCATGAGACATCAAGAAATAATAAAAACAAAGCCAAAGGGCTGAAAAAAAGAGAAGAAAATATAAAATATCTCATATGGAAAAAAACTAACTGGAAAATAGATCAAAGAAAGATAATTTGAAAATCATTAGAATATCTGAAAGCTGTGAACAACAACAAAAAAGAACCTAGATATCATATTTCAAGAAAGAATAAAAGAAAATTACTCAGATATCTTAGAACCAGAGGGCAAAGTAGAAATTAGAAGAATTGAAAGGTTATCTCCTTTAAAAAAAACCTCAAAATCAAAACTCCAAGGAATATTACAGCCAAGATCCAGAGATCTCAGATTAAGGGAAAGTATCCAGAAGGAATTCAAGTGCCCATAATCATTAGTTACTAGTCACTAGCCACTATAAGGGAATGGAGAGTTTGGAATAGGATATTCTAGGTTTACAACCAAGAATAACTTACCCAGCAAAATTGAGTAAATCCCATAGGGGGGAAAAAATGAACTTTTGAAGAAATAAATTTCAAGCATTCCTAATGAAAAGACCAGATTGGGATAGTAAATTTGACATTCAAACATAGAACTTGAGAAGCATTTTTTTTAAATGCATGAGAATTCATTAGTGACTAAACAAAGTTAAACTGTTTACATTCTTATATGGGGAAATGATACATGTCATTCTTCAGAACTTTATCATCAACAGAGAGGTCTTCAAGAGGATCCAATTAGACAGAGGGTCTGAGTATGATTCTATTTTGTTTGGACAATCTCAAAAGAAGAATGGATTAGTTATGGAGAGGAATGTGCTGGAGAGAGAGAAAAGGAAAAGAAGAACGGGAGAAATTATCTCACATAAATGGAGCACACAAGGAAAAGGGAGTCATGGTAGGGAGTGGAAAACCACTGAACTTCCCTCTCATCTGAATGGATTAAAGGAGGGAAGAATTTCTATACCTTAGGGTATAGAAATTCACTTTATCCAACAAGGAAGTGGGAAGGAAAGAGGTTAAGGGAAAAAACAGGGGCATAAGAGGGAGGGTAGATTAAATGAGGCAGTACTCAGAAGCAAAACACTCTTAAAAAGAGGACAGGGTTAAAAAGAAAAATATAAGATAATAAGTTGGAAGCAAATACACAATTAACAATCATATCTGAGAATGTGAGTGGAAGATACTCATAAAATGGAAGAAGATAGCAGACTGGATTAGAAGCCAGACTAAGCATATGATGTTTACAAGAAACATACTTGAAACAGAAAGATACACAGTTTTTGTTGTTTTTTTCTTTAAGAGGAAACTGGAGCAGAATCAATTATGCTGTTAAAAAAAAAGGACACGGTAATTATGGGGTGACAATCATGACCTCAGACAAATCAAAAGCAAAAATAAACCTAAGCAAAAGAGAAAAAGGAAACTAAATTTTGCTAAAATTTATTGCTGTAGACAATAAATTAATATTAATACTAAACATATATGCACAGAATGGTATAGCATCTACATTCTTAAAGGAAAAATTAAATTAATTATAAGAGAAAACTGTAAAACTATAATACTGGGGCATCTCACTTCACTACTATCAGACCTAGATAAATCTAGTCAAGAAATAAAAAGGAAAAAAAAAGTAAGGAGATGAATGGAATTTCAGACAAGTTAAATATAATAAACCCCTAGAGAATATTGAATAGGAATATAAAGAAATATACCTATTTCTCAGCTGTGGTTTGCACATTCACAATAACAGAGTGTTAGGGCATAAAAACCTCTGAAACAAACACAGAAAAACAAAAATGTTAAATGCATCATTTTCTGACCATAATGCAATAAAAATTGCATTGACTAAAGGGCCTCTGAAGCATAGATTAAAAATTAATTTGGAAACTATATAACTTAATCCTAAATAATGGATGAGCTAAAGAACAAATCATAGAAATAATAAATAATTTCACTGAAGATAACAATCATTTGTGGGATGTAGCACTTAGGGGGAATATACACACATGTACATACATATATACCTTTATGTACATGTATGTATATATACACATACATATATATACATACATATATATGAATGTAGATAGAAAGATGGTGTTTGTGTGCATACACAATCTCTAAACATTTGCATTAGTAAAAGAGTGAAAGAACAGGCCAAACATAGAGTACGCAACTAAAAAAAATCTAGAAGATTCAATTAACACCCAAAATAGAAATATTGACAATCAAAAGAGAGATAAACAAAATTGAAAGTAAGACAAAAACTCAATAAATAAAACTAGAAGCTGTTTTTTAAGCCAATAAAACAGATGTCACTGACTTTTTAAATTTTTTTAAAAAGAAAACCAAATTACCAATAGAAAAAGTTAAAAAAGGCAAATTCATAACCAATGATGAAGAAATAAAAAGCAATAATAAGGAAGTATTTCACCTAACTATATATACCAATAAAACTCTCTAAAGGAAATGGATAAATATTTAGAAACATACAAATTGTCCAGATTAACAGAACAAGAAATAGAATACTTAAATCACATTACCTCAGAAAAAAGAAATTGAACAAGCTAAAGGAAGAGGAAAAAAAATCCAGGACCAGATGAACTTGGAAGTGAATTCTACTAACCATTTAAAGAACAATTCATTCCAATACTACATAAACTGAAGAAATATATGAAGGATCCTACCAAAGACACAAGTATCAGTTTTTGCAGATGATACGATCCTTTCCTTAGAAAACCCTCCAGAGTCAACTAAAAAATTAATCAAAACAATAGCAACATTAGCAAAGTTGCAGGATATAAAATGAACCCACAGGAATCATCTGCATTTTTGTAAATTACTAACAAAGTACAAAAGAGAGAAAAAGAAATTCCATTTAAAACAGCTAGAGACAGTATAAAATACTTGAGAGTCTACCTACCAGAACACACACAGGAACCAAAACACGTACACACACATCCTGGAAACAGGAACTGTATGAACACAATTTCAAAACACACGACACAAAGACAGACATAAATAATTGGAGAAATATTAATTGCTCGTGAGTAGACTGAGACAATGTAACAAAAATGACAATATCACTTAGATTAATTTACTTATTCAGTGCCATACTAATCCAATTATCAAGTAATTACTTTATAGAGCTATAAAAATAATTATAAAATTCATCTGGAGGAACAAAAGGTCAAGAACATCAAGATAATCAATGAAAAAATGGGAAGGATGGAAACTGAGCAGTATCAGATCTCAAACAACACTATAAAGCCATAATCATCACAATAAATTGGTACTGAGTAAAAAAATAAAGAGGTTTTTCAGTGGAACAGATGAAGTACACGATACACAGAAGTAAATTGTTGAGTCTTTGAAAAAGCCCAAGATACCATAAGGCAGCGGTTCTCAACCTGTGGGTCGCGACCCCTTTGAGCGGTCAAACGACCCTTTCACAGGGGTCACAGGGGTCGCCTAAGACCATCGGAAAACACATATTTCCGATGGTCTTAGAAACCAAGACACCGCTCCTCTATCCATCTCCAGGCGGGTCTGCCCACATGCAGATATGCCCACATACGAGTATTAAAGGGTCGCGGCATTAGGAAGGTTGAGAACCAGTGCCATAAGGGATAAGGATTCACTACTCAATAAAAACTGTTGGGAAAACTAGAAAATAGTCTGACAAAAACTAAATATAAACCAACATCTCACAAGATAATGTCAAAATTGGTGCATTATATAAAGAGTTACATCACAAGCAAATGAATGGTACATAGAAGAATTTATGGACAGGGGAAAATTTCATGACCAAATGAGAGATAAATAGGTTTACAGGAGGTAAAATTGATAATTTTTATGAAATAAAATTAAACCATTTGTACACAAACAAAATCAATGCAGTAACAATTAGAAAAGAAGCAGGAAACTGGGAAGAATATTTGTAGCAAATTTCTCTTTGAAAAAGTCTCATTTCTAACATAAATATATCTATATATCTATATCTTCTAATACAGGGAACTGATTGAAATTTACAAGAATAAGAACCATCCCCCAACTGATAAGTGATCAAAGGATATAGTTTTCAGAGGAAGAAATACAAGCTATTAATAGTCACATGAAAAAGTGCTCTAAATCATTGATAATTAGAGAAATGCACATTAAAACAATTCTGAAGTTCCATCTCATACCCATCAGATTAGCTAAGATGACAAAAAAGGAAAATGACCAATGTCGGAAGGGCTTTAATGCAATAATTGTGGAGCTATGAACTGGACCATTCTGGAAAGCAATTTGGAACTATGCCAAAAAGTAAAGGAAGCAGGAAAAAAAGACACACCAGGGAAGAGAAGAGGGAGAATGAAGTGGGGAGATTATGTCACGTAATTGATAGGGCACAAGTAGAAATCTACAAGAAGGGACAAGGTATGGAGAACAGGCATCACCTGAAAATCACCTTGAACTGAGACAAAGTGAAGTGAGCAGAAGCAGGTGAATTTCACCTTGTACTGTGACGACAACCTTGTAAAAACCTACAATCTGGAAAGACTTAAACTCTGATCGTTGTAACGATTAACCATGATTCCGGAGAACTGACGATTTGGAAAGCTGCCTGCTTATTGCTGCAGTTGTCATAGTTTCTATCATCATCATCGTCATCATTTCTATAGAGTGATTTGTCTGCATAGCACTTTATGAATATTAACCCATCTGACCCTCACAAAAATCCTGGGAGGTAGATGATATTACCTTCGTTTTGCAGAAAAAGAAACTAAAGCATGTAGAGGTTAAGTGACTTGCCCAGGGTCACACAGTCAAACAAGTGTCTGAGGGCAAATCTGAACACAGCCCAGCGCTCTATCCACTACACCTCTGGGTGCTGGAAAAGATTTGTAAAGCGAGACATGCATTTGTGGAAATGGCCAGTGTAGGAACGTGCTTCACTTGACTGTGTATATTTGTGGCAGGGGTTTTGTTTTACTATGTTTTCCTCCTGAGGGAGAAATTATTATAATTATAATTATTATTATATTCCTATTATATCTTAATCATATTTTATTGTATAAATTTATGTTTTAATATAACAATATTACATATTATGATAAATAATCTAAATGAAAATATTTTTATTTCCATTTTATTATATTATGTAATTAGAAATACTCCACTAGAATTAAATAAAAAATTTTAATTTAAAAAAATATGAAATCCTCTATTTGTCATTTAAAACCTTTCATGACCTGGCTACTTCTACTTCTTCATTCTTCTTATGCTCGCCTGCCCTCTAAAACTGTTCCAATCCAGGTACATACACCAGGCTTTTGGCCGCTCCTTGCACCCTCCATAGCTCACCTCCAGGTCTTTGTATCAGCTGTCCCTCGTGCCTGGAATGTTCTCTCCTCACTGTAGCCTCTTTGAACCCCTGGGTTCCTTCTGGACTCATGCTACAGCTCCCCTTTTGTAGGGTGCCTTTCCTGATCTCCCCATATGTTAAGGCCTTTTTCTCTAGGGTTACCTTTCATGTACTTTGTCTATATATTCTATGGATCTGGTTACTTACATGCTCATTGGAATGTAAGCTCCTTGAGGGCAGGAATCATCTTTGGCCTCCCTTTGTATAAGCAGCAGTTAGAAGAGAGCCTAGCACATAGTCAGTATTTCTTCCTCTTCCTCTTCTGCTAATTACTCTCTGTATGACCTTGGGTAAGTTACCCTTCAGGCACAGATCTTTGGGAGGAGACTTGAGTGACTTGAGCAGGGTCCGTTTTGTACAAAAAGGGAATGTGGAGGCACAAGTGTAAGTAGATGTGCCCAGTGACCCTCTGGGTTTAGGGAGCCTGAGGTCCCCTGGGATTGGCAGCGTGGTGTGCCCCTGAGACCTGACCTGGTGCAGAGCGCCAGCGGTTACTTCACCTATTCCATCTGGCCAGCATCTCTCTCCAGCTAAGCTGTAAGTCTTGGGCTGAACCTTCCTCTGATGTTAGTAAGGGCAGGAAAGAGAAGGCTACCAAGGCAGCCTGGCTAGACCCCCCCCCCAAAAAAAAAATTACCACCTGGGTACAGGCCAGAGCCAGAGCTGCATATTACTTCTGAAACAATAGGATTGTGGGAAGGGAACACTGTCCCTTTATAAGACCCAGGCAAAATGAGCCAATATTTGCAACACTCAGGTCTCAGTGAGCAGGTGCTTATGAGTCAGGGATGGGATCTGGCAGCCAAAACGGACTAAGGCTGCATCAAGAGAACCTCCCAGCAGGCGTCTGTGCTCCTTTGTCCTGGTCAGCATCGGGCCTGAGTTCAAATGCAGCCTCACATACTTACTAGCTGTGTAACCCTGGATAAATCACTTCACCTCTGCCTGCCTCTGAGACAAGAATAACACTTCCCTCCCCAGTGCCTTTGGGAGGTTAAAATGAGATCATTTTTGTAAAGCACTTTGCAAACTTTTAAGAAGTATGTGTGTACAGAGGCGTATGCCGTGAGCACCTCCTGTGTGCCAGGCACCACACTAAGTGCTCGGCATACAAACACAGGTTTAAAAAAAGCCAGCCCCAGCCCTCAAGAGGCTTACTCGCTAACGGGGAAGACCACACACAAGGAAGGGGGAGGGAGGGCGAAGGTACTGACTGTGGGTGTGAAGGACAAGTCCAAAGTGGGAAACGGGGAGACCCCTTGCTGAGCCCCCTCTTTAAATGGAGGCCCGTAAAGCCAGGACCCCTGTGCAACCTTGATCAAGTTACTGCATTTTCCTGGGTCTCAGTTTCACCATCTATAAAATGGAGGAGGTGGGTCAGACCAGCCCGCCTCCACTGTCCAGTCCAGCCCTGGACTTCAGAACAGGCCTGCCTCTCTTCACCCATCTTCCTCTTCTCCTGGAGGCCACCTGGATCCCTTCCCAGGCTCTGTCCCTCCACTCCCATCTCATTAGCTCTGCCCAGGGCCCCTCCCCAGGCTAGGGCAGGCCCAGAGGCTTTTCTCTCCAAGCCCCATCGGCAGTGAGGACAGCGCACCCATTTCCTCCACCAGTTAGCAGCAATTAGAGCACTGTCCCTCAGCAGCTCTTGGGCATCTAAGTGCCAGGGAGGCCTATAAAAAGAGGCTGCTGGAGGCACTGGCACCTTCTTAGTGCTCCCTGGCCTGGACCCAGCAGACTCCTTTTCAGGAGAAATGCTGGAAAATCTCAGCTCCCTTCGGCTCCCATCTGGGCCAATGCCAGGAGGAAGCAGGAGCCTTGACGCTCTGAGCGCCAGGAAGGTGGTCAGGGAGGCACCTTCTCTCCATGGAGTCGGGCTGTCACCACCACTGTTTCAAAAGCAAGTGAGTATGAAGGCATTTGGCCATCCAAATGAAGCAAGCTGACATGGGCCCTGCCCTCAGAGACTGGCCCTGGCTAGGACGGACAAATTCAGGAAAGGGGGGACTGGCCAGGGGAGAACCAGGAAAAAGGCGGCCGGGTTGGATGGTCCAGCAAAAGTGCCATAGCCAGGGGCGACTTCTCGGGATGGCATGAGTGAGAGCCCTTGGAGATTGGTGGTCCAACACTCGCATTTCACAAAGAAGGAAACAGGCATTGAGATATTAAGTGACTGGCCCGATGTCACAGTGTTAATGGCATTCGAGGTTAACTGAGCTCTCTCTTCACAACCATCCCAGTAGGTAAAAGGGCAAGTGAAATTTCCCTCACTTTACAGAAATCCAAGAGAGGTAATGTCCACAAAGCTGTGGTATGAAGCCAGGTAATCCTGAATCCAAATCCAGTCTTCTTTCCATCACTGAATTCTCTTATGTGGGTAAAGATGGAGATGAGGGAGGGCCAAGATTGAAACCCTCACTAGGAAGGAGCAGAAGGGCATTGCTGTGCCCCGTGCCCAGATTGGCACAAATGTGGGCAGACGTGCAGCTCCTGCTGTTACCCCAGGTCCCGAGGGAAAGGCTTTTGTTGAATTTCTCAGCATTTCTTTTCACTGGGCTCACCCCAAGGCAGTTCATCCCTCTCACCTTAAGGGCATCCTAATGGCCATTTTCTTCACCCTCTTGTGGCCAGAAGCCCATTGCTTCTAAAGAGCATTGGCAGAGCTCAGTGGGGGCCCAGGCTGGCCGGGAGGAAGCATGGCATTCTGTTGCCGGTCATTCGAGTGGTGGCTCAAGGGTCAATCTTTGTCAATCCCTCTGATGGGATGATCACAAGGCTTTGGAAGATGGACAAATTGGGGACCACCCAGCCTAGGACTTGTGTGCAGTATGATCATCTGCCTCCAGGGGCCTCCAGGGGCCAGCAGAGAGCAGCTCAAGAGTGTCTCCCCCTTGGCATCACCATCAGCCAAAGGAATAAACTAGGGGGTCCCCACTCCATCCTGCTGGCTCCTTCATCTACCCCCCACTACCTCTCCTGGGGTCCATGCAGAAACAGCCTCGGAGAGCCAGGGAAAAGTGAAAAGTAGGGAAGGTTGCCCCCTAGGAAAGATGCCTCCACACTTCTTTCTGGAGAACCCCCCCCCCCACATAGCCATCTATTTATAATTTAGTGGAGAAGGCTTAGTCACCTGAGATGAACGAGTTCACTGAAGTGAGCTGTCCAGGACCACACAGCTAGGAAGTGTCCAAAGGTGGTCTTGCACCACACTGACCTCTTCTGAAATACAGAGGTTTCCAAAAGCCTCGATGAAGTTGTGAGCTTTAATAGCCTAAATTATAATATAATTATAATAATAACAGAATAATGGCTACAGGCTGCACTAAGACTTTTGGGACACCCTGGCTAAGCTACGTTAAATCTGAAAATAAAGGCCCTCTCTGGCTCCCAGCCCCGCTTCCCTCATTCCTTCTCTCACTATATGAATTTCCTGCCTCTTTTTTTCTGTCTTTTCTTATTTTTTTTCCCTATTCACAAAAAGATAGAAATGGAAACACACACAAATTGTATGAAAAGCCGACTGGAGGTTGGGTGAGCAGCAGTACAGCCATATGTACATGTCAGTCAGTGCACATGGATGTGTATGTATGTGCACGAGTGTGTGTGTGTGTGCGTGTGTGTGTGCGTGTGAAAATGCTGCGGGTGTTTTCAGTCCTGGACAATGCCTTCCTTGCCTGGCTTATCAATGTTTATATGTTTATTTTTTACTGAATCCACTAATTTGGCTGAGCAGAGATCAATGGGGTTCAGCAGCAGAAATCACAAAGCCTGATGGCGGTTCAGTTCAACTCCTATAAAATCAGCTTCATTCAATTCTCAGCCGCTTGGCCTGGGGCTGGAGCCTTAGCACCAAGGACAAGGCCAGAGCCAAAGCTCCGCCCAATGGGTCCAGAAAAGACCAAATCCTCAGGCCTGCGGGGGCCCGCAAGCAGCAAGATGGAAATGGGGAGAGCCCAAGAAACTGGAAGTTGTAACTGTACAAAACCCAAGGGAAAGACAGAAAACGGCCTAAGAGTGAGTCTGGAGAAACCATCTCAAAGCAGATGTTTGTAAACACGAACAGCTCGGCATGCAGCAGGTGCTGCATAAATGCTCATTCTCTTCCCCTGCTCACATTCTGATCAAACATCCGGGAGGCAGCACCTTATATTGGGGGAGGGGGACTCCCCAACAGCCCTGGATTTGTAGCATGGTGGTTCTGGACTTAGGAAGACCCTAGTTCAAATTCAGCCTCAGACATTTCCTGGCAGTGTGACCCTGAACGAATCACATCACCTGTCTGCCTCAGTGTCCCCATTTGTAAAATGTGGACAATAACAGCATCTACCTGGCAGGGTTGTTGTGAGGCTCAAATGAGATAATTTTTGTAAAATGTTAGCTGTTGGTCACTGAGGGACATTGGAGGGGTTTGCCCTTTCCTTCTCCAGCTCATTTTACAGATGAGGAAACTGAGGCAAACAAGGTGAAGTGACTTGCCCAGGGTCACACTGCTAGGAAGTGCCCGAGGTCAAATTTGAACTCAGATCCTCCTGACTCCAGGCCTGGCACTCTGTCCACTGTGCCACCTCAATGGCCAACGCTATCTGCTACCGCGTTCACTCTTCCCTCTGCGTCTGCCTCAACATAGCCTCCTCCAAAGCCTAGCCAGCCTCCCAGCCACCAAGGCCACCTCCTCCATGAAGCCCTCCATGGTCTCTACCCAGAAGCCATCCTGCCCTCCCTGAAGTACTTGGTTTGCTCCTCTTTTAGCCCGTCGGGGCCTCAGAGCCCCTTGTGTTCTTGACTACACAGAGAGCCTTCTGTCCATCTGTCCATCTGTCCGTCCAATGGCAGAGGCGGGTGGGGGCACGCAGGGTGGAATCCACACATTTGAGGGGCCAAGAAGAGAGACAGAGAGAGACTGGGAGAGACCAGAAGCAGAGCACAGTGCTTGGCACACTGGGCACCTGGTGCAGGTTGACTGACTGACAGATTGCTGGGATGGGACAAAGAAAGACCCCCCCCCTCTCCCCCACAGTGGAGGTGTGAATTCTGCACATGTCAGGCAACCACAGCTCCCGACTGGTCTACCCCCAGCTTCCTGGTTTGTCTCCCAACATAAAGCCACTTCCCGGGCAGGGAGATTCCGCTGGTGGGTGGGGCACCAGGCAGAATGTGGCTCTGGCCCCCAGCTCCCAAGCCCTCCCCAGGCTGGGCCTGAGTGAGGATAGCCCTGAAAAGAGGGTCTAAGCCCCAGCCCAGGCTCGTCCCCGGGGCTTCTGCGGGCAGCTCTGCTCCGGGGCCACAATTAAGACTGGGGGATCCTGGGGGTCATCTACTCCAACCCCCCCATTTCCCACAGGAGGAAACTGAGGCCCCAGAGCCTGAATGACCTGCTAAGGGTCACCAGGGCAGAAGAGGCAGCGCCAGGTGCGGCCTCCGCCGACCAGGGATCTGGACTGGATACACAGCGAGGCAGGGGCAGCAGCAGCAGCTGCTCAGAGGCAGATTCCTCACCCTCATCAGCCTGCTGCTAATGCCTGGAATTCTACCATGAAGGATGAATTCTGTTAGGGTAGAAACAGCACTGGTGGGGGAGGGCAGGCATGCTAGAACAGGGGATGTCAGGGCTGGGAGGGGCCTGAGAACAGGGGATGTCAGGGCTGGGAGAGAACACAGAACACAGCTTCCTGGAGCTGGGACACAAGCCCTCAGGCTCTCTAGATCCATGGGCAGGACAAGCCCTTGATGCCGCAGGGAGGAGCTGCTCCAAGGTCAGGGGTCCACTAAGCAGGCAGGGGCACCATCTCTCTCCCAGTCTTGCCTTGGGGCTGCCCCATTCCCAGCTTTTGGGGTGACCTGCCAAATCCAATCATTCTTTTGGTCCAGGACACTTTCCCCTTCTCCAGTTTCTATGAGACACATCTATTCCTTAAAGTGAATTTAAAGTTTCATTTTGAGAACTTGGAGATAGAAATGTGATGCTTGGGGCGGCTAGGTGGCCCAGTGAAGAGAGCACTGGCCCTGGAGTCAGGAGGACCTGAGTTCAAATGTGACTTCAGACACTCAACACTTATTAGCTGTGTGACCTTGGGCAAGTCACTTAACCCCAACTGCCCTGCTTTCTCCCCTCCAACAAGTAAAAAAAAAAAGTGTGATGCTCTAGGAGCTGACTAGAGCCCCAAGCAGGCACCCCAACCCCAAGCCTGGGCCCGGGTCATCCTGACCCTGCCCCCCCAGGCACCTAGTGGGCATTTACAGACTGACCCACTGCGGCCCTGCTCTCAGCCTGAACATTGCTTAGGATTCTTTTTTTAACTTGTTGGAGAACTTTAGGAAGAGCAGGAGCATCCCCCATGGATTATGGTCAAGCCACAAGCATTCATTAGACACCTACTGTGTTCTAAGCATTGGTTACAATCTGGAGATAGAGGTAAATCTCTGCCCATCCCAGAGAGGAGGGAAGGAAGGAAGGGAGGAATTATTCATGCCCTACCACGTACAAACACCGTCCTAGGCACTTTTCAAATACTCTTCCCAAGCTTTGCCCCTGATGCCAGCCCCTGGCGTGCTGCCCTGCACACAGTAGGGACTTGGTGTGGTATGGTTTTTCAAAGTCATCTTCCATGAAGAGGATCTGAGCCCCACCCTTGACCCCCGCTGGCTGGCAGAGGAGTGGCTCATGCATACTGGTGAGGGGCCGTCTCCTCCCCGGGAGCTCCCCACAGCCAGGACACCACTGGTCCACCTTCTGCCCCCCCAAGCTCAAGCCTCTCCCATCCTCGAGGCTGAAAGGTTTCCCAGCCGCAGATATGGGGCGACCAGAGGCAGCGCAGTGCCAGAGTTACCACCTCAGCCTGGGGCCCAGGGCACAGGAAGGGCTCTCGGCTGCCAGGCTCCACGTGTGGTCAGCAGGTTTGGCAACAAGGCCGAGGGCCATCTGTCGGCCCTGCCCTCAGCCTGAGCTGTGAGGAGGAGCTGGCCGAAAGCCACTACAAGGGAAGAGGCCATGGCCAGCTGTCCCCGCACACCTTGTGCAGTGCCCACCCCAGCTCTGGGCATCCAAGCTAGACAGATGGTGGAGGGCGTGGGGAGCCTGGGGCCGAGGCTGCAGCCCCTTGAGGACCCCAAGCTGGCCCGGGGCCCCTGTGAGCCTGGGTCTCCTGCTGCATCCAGCAGCCTGGACAGGCTGGGGTCTGAAGGGAGAAGGGAGGGGAAAAGGAGGAAACTTTCCTGGGACCCATAATCCAGTAAGAGGGAGATGGAGATGGAAGCAGGTCCCCCTGCCGGCCAACAAGCATTGATTAAGTGCTGACTGTATGCAGGACACTTTGCTGTGCTAGGCACCGGCCATACAGACTCATGTCCTAATGGCATTTATTTATTAAGAACATGCTAGATGTGGAAAGGAGAGAAGGCCTTCCCAGAGGCCTCTGGCAGGTCTAGGCAGGGCTCCTACTGGTCATAGGACCAGAGTAGCGCAGGGAGGACACAGGGAGGGGGCAGCTGGGGAGAAGCCATCTGAGGGGGCAGAGCCAGGCCAGAGTGCTGGGGCAGGATGACATAAGGGGTGCAGGGGACTGTGAAGGGCTCAAAATGCCACACCCAGGTTTTTCTACTGATCCCAGAGGCAACAGGGAGCCACAGAGTATGGTAGGCAGGGAACAGAGTTCTCTGGGGAATCCTGCTGGAGCTGTAGGCTGCCTCCTCCTAGTGAAGACACCACCATCTACCTTGGACTTGGTTTGGCTTCCACACGTGTCCGTTATTGGGGTTCCCATCCTGACCCCCAATGTTCTTTTAAGAGCAGGGCCTGTGTGCAAAGCACAATGTCTGGGCCAGAGTAAGCCTTTAACAAAAGTATTTCAGGGTTGCATGCTTGTCATCAGAACTGGGGATCCTGTCTACAGTCTGGGCACCCCTTTCTACCAGCGCTTTTGGGGGGCAGGGACCCTCAGGCAGTAGTCTGGGGAAGCCTACAAACCCCTTCTCAGAATTTTAAATACACAGGCCTACAAAGGAAACCAAAGGCTAGTGAAAACAGAGTGACGTCCTTTTGTCCCACCCAAGTTCACAGGACCCTTGAGATCCAACCGCAGACCCCTGGACCCCTGACCCACAGGCCACACAGGGCTGGCAGGATCGCCCTGCAGACACCAGAGCACCTTAGGATTCGGACGTCATAGGGACACCAGAGAGAGGAGAGGTCAGGGCCTGAAGCAAGTCTGGGATGCCACGCCAAGCCTTTCGCGACTCCCAGGCCCGGGGCCGTCCCCCCATCCCGCCAGCAGCTCCTCGCCTCACCCGCGCTCCAGACTACCCGACTCAATAACCAGACAAAACGGGTAAGTAACATACTAACTTTTTTAATACAGTCTGATCAGATAAAATCGCATCACGCGCAAAACCGGGTTTAATTTAGCGTGACATTCGCGTGGTACACAGTGTCCCCCAGCTCCTGGCTCCTCCCCTCCGAGGGGCACCCGATGGAAACCAAACTTCTACCACCCGACCAGACTGGCATTTTTTTTAAATTTTGCATAAAACTATTTCTTCCATAGACTTAAAACCATCAACTAGCCAAGTTATTATTTATGATACGCCTAAAAAAATTTTAATACTAACCCTAATGTGACTGCTGCTTAAAAAGAGCTCGGTACGTCCCTCGGACGGGCTTTCAGTAGCAATTCACTACGACAGGTCCTAAAAATAATGACAATAATAATTAGAGGATTAAAACCCTACAGCAAGTGGGAGCGCCAAGCGCCACGAGAGCCACGGGCACGGCGAGGGCCCCGGCGACCTCGCGCCCGCCCGGCTTCTGCAAGTCTCTGCCGAGGACCGCAGCCCGCCGTCCACCAGATGCCACAGGCTTCCGGAGTCTCCCAACAGCTGGGAATTGATCAGCGTCTGCAGGTGGGTGGGACACTTACTGCGGATTCTCAGGGGGAAGGAGGGAGGTCGGGAGGAGAAGATGGAGGAGGGGCTGGGAGAGGGCCCGGGCCGCCAGGGGCCGGGGGCCTTCAGGGAGTCTCCAGTGGGGGAAGCCGGTCCAGGCAGAGACGTCTGTAGTGTCTGGCTGTGGCTGATCCGTCCTCGGCCGCAGACTTCCCCGCGTGGCTCCGGTCGGAGGCGCTACCTCTAAAGAGCTTTTAGGAATGGGCTGGGGAAGGTGGAAGGGGAGTCTGGGGATTAAAAATGAAGAAAACTCTCAGCTACAGAACCCAACGACATCACTCCCTTGCTCGTCCGCAGCGTCTCCGCGCTGCTCTGCGGGGGGCAAGCCCGCCTCACTTTCCCTCCGGCCCCATGGGCTGTGGGTCGACCTCCGGATCCACGAGCGACGAGGCGAAGGCAGACTGCACGATCTGAAAGCCGAAGGACTCCAGGAGGGACATGTTCTGTTGGGGAGAGAAGGGGGAGCCCAGGGTGGGGCCCAGGTCTCCCAGGGGCCCCCCGAGGGCCCGCACATGAACCTTCTGTATGTGTTTGTTCAAGTAGGACTTGGATCGGAAGAAGCTCCCGCACTCGGGGCAGGGGTACTTCTTGTCCCCGTCAGGTTCCATCTTGTTTTTGGGGATGGCCATGTCACAAGAGAAGGAGCCGTTGGCGCTCTGTTTCTCGGGGGTCTTGAGGTCGCTGGCATCCGAGAGGTCGCCGTAGGAGTCAGAGCTCTCAATCGGGTCCTGATGTGAGCATTTCTGGCCTTCTATAAACAGAACAAGACAAAACACAGAGATGAGGCCGGGCTTTGGAAAGGCCCCTTCCCGGAGGGGAGGGGACTCAGACTAGCAAGCATGGGCTGGGATCTGGGGCTGGGGTAGGGGGCTGGCCAGCAGGCAGTCAGGTCAGATGTGGCCCCAGAAGGGCCCCGAGGAGGCCTAACTGCGCAGTCCGTGGGCCAGGCACCTGTGAGGGAAGGGATCCAGAGGCCCCCTTCCAGAGATGCCGCCTTCCTCGCTAGGGCCTTCTCTGCCCTCTGCCCTCCGCTGTGTCCTGCCTCCACCTGAGGATGGGATGGACAGCGGGAGAGACAAGCCTACAATCCCTTGACACCTGCCAACAGCCAGGTCCGAGCCAGGTCCGGGCCAGGCTGTGAGCCCTGGCCTGCCCACTCACAGCTCCAGGACACAGCAGAAGCCATCCACCAAGAAACACCGTTCACCAAGTGCCCCGAAGGCTCTAGGGGCCCCTGCAACAGCACGACTTCCTAATGGGATGGGAACGTCCTGCGTCACCCACCAAGCTCAACCTGCCTGCACATGGGCCTCAAGCTGGCCCTGAGGACCCAGAAAGCGGAAGCGCTAGTTACCCAAGAAGGCAGAGCCCAGGGCCCTGGGCCTATCATAGGACCCTAGCATCGAGAGCTCCAACATGGACCTTGGCAATCATCTCCTCCAGGCCCCTCATTCATTTTACAGGGGATTGGAGGAGCTCGCCCAAGGTCCAGAGAATTGGAGGAGCTCGCCCAAGGTCACCAAGGTGGTGAGAAGCAGAACCAAGATTCGCTCCAATCCTGTGCTCTCCACACTGCCGCACACTGCCTCTTCTGACTCCAGCTCTTCCTGTTCCAAGTAAGAGACGCCTGCCTGCCTGCCTGCACAACCTGGGGAGACCCTACCTGCCTGCGGGCCCCCCAGGGAAACCTGGGAGAGAGACAAGGCCAGACCAACTCCTCCTCTCACCACCACTGGCCACAAGCTCGAACCCAAACCCTTTCAGCCTCTTCCTAAATACTTCAGCCCTGGAGCCATCTAGACCGAGGCCCAACAGCCTCTCTCCTTACTAGCCCCAAGGCCAAAAGGCAGATCTACAGTCCTCAGCCCAAGGGCTCCTGCCACAGGTCTCTCAGGCCCCTGATGGGAGCATGGAGCATGCCATCAACGGGGCAGGCTAGAGGGACTGGCTGGCTGAGCCCCTGGGCTCACGTCCAAGTCCACCACAGACTGTGTCTCTCTGGGACAAGCCCAGTAACCAAGCAACGGGGACAGTTCCCCTTCTCCCTGGGTGACCCCAGGCTCTCCAGGAGGCCCTAGAGAAGGAGGAAGCTTCGCAGCCCACAGGTCTGACCTCACAGGAGCCTACCTCACGGCCACAGGCGGCTCTGGATGCTCACCCTGGACACATCCTGATTTATCATGCAGGGGAGGGGTGGGGCGCAGGGCCACAGGGCAGGGGAGGGCCAGGAGGTGGTGGGGCCTGGCTGGGGGACCCACGTAGCCTCACTCACAACCCCCAGAGGGACAAGCGGCAGGGCCTGGCCCAGGAGGGCCCGGTGCCCGCCCTCGGTGGCCTCGTGTCAGGGGCCGCTCCGCCCCTCCTCCCCATGCCCAGCCCAGCGCCCACCGCACAGTCTGCGCAGACAAGCAGCGTGCACAGCAGGGAGTCGCTTGCCTTTGGTGCCATAGGTCCTGACGCAGTGGAACGCTGCTCCCCCATTCGGGATGGGCTCCTGGTGCCTGGAGACCTGGGGAAGGGGAACACCGTGGTGGGTTTTAACATGGACCTTTAAGTAGGAGGCAGAGGAGAAACCTAAACAAGACAAAAGGAGATGAGATCCTGCCGCCAGCACCGAGACCTCTGTTTCCCCACACACTCGTGGCTGCCAGGGCCGGCGCTAGCAGGGGCCCTGGCTTCTCAGAGAGGCTCTAGCTCGACCTAGGTGGGCGAGGCCAAGGCATCGCGGGCATGGGGATGGCGAGGCCTTCACCCCGCTGCAAGACACGCAAGCTCCGGGGGGCAGAACAGACTCCCAGGTCTGAGCAAGGGCTCAATGTGCTAGATGCCAAAACAGCTCCGACCTTGCTGCCCCTCGCACAAATAGCCAGCTTCCTAGGCTCATCATGGGCTGGCTTAGACTGTCAAAAATCAGATCAGTCACTAAACCAGGAGATTTCGCTTGTGGAATGAGGGGAAAGAGTCAGATCACACCAAGCTGGAACTGGCCTCGTCCTCCTCAAACAGGGGAGACAGGGCAGAGTGGGCTGAACCTCCATGAGGGGCAGGGGCAGGGGTGTGAGGGGAGCTCTCTGCCAAGGCAGCCCTGGCACTAAGAACCAGCAAAGTGGGAGTTTGGGGGTTTATGAGAAAATGAAACAAAGCAAAAACACCATTTGGCGTCCAGGGAACCAAAAGAGATCAGACCTTAAGGGCAAAGTTCCCCCAGGCTCTTTCCCTAGGACACATTCAGGAGACTTTGCTTCTTTGGGGTGAGGTTTTGGGTTTTCTTACTGCAACCTCCAGAAACACCTATGAGCTAATGTTGGCATCTTCTGAACAGCCAAAGAACTTTTAAAACTGGGAAGTTACATTAAAGAAGACACCGTCCTCTCTCTCTCTCTCTGTTTCTAGGTCTCCGGTTTCCGACACCAGAGTTACATTTTCAGAGCCGAGAGGCTTCAGAGGTCCACTCTGACTCTCTAGAAAGTGTGGAATCTGCTGCTGATCTTCAGGCAGCTGCTTGAAACCAAAGCCACAGTGAGGAGTGTGATTTCTGGGGCTTCTCAAGCTGCCACTGCTCCCTCCAGTTTGCCTGGAGCATCTGGTAAGAAGGGTCCAATGCTAGCAACAGCAGCCACGGAGAACGGCCCTGGTTTTAGTTTGCATTTCTCCAAACTGGAATGTTGTGAAAGTCTCGTCATTTTAGAAGATTCTAAAAAAGCATCTGAGTGACTACATCCCCCTAACCTAGTAACAACAATTCAGCTTTTAGAGACTTAGAACTTTCATGAATTCTTTTTAAAGACATGACCACAGTGAAACAACCAAACCCACTGGTAGAGGACCAATGAGTTCTGAGGGATGGCCCAATAAAGGCTTAGAAAAGTCCATCATCTGCTCTTAATTTTGATGGCCATGTCCTGATGAGCCCCCAGTACAGCTGGGCTGGGGCCCCAATACAGACACTCCGGGCTGTGCTACCAGCTAAGTGGCTTCCCTCTCTGAGGACAGCTCACGGTCAGCCTGGGGGCACTACGGGAACAGGAAGAGGGGACGGCAGCACTTTGCCTCCCTTGCTCAGAAGTGTACGGATCGGTCCGTACCCATCTAGTTCTTCCGCTGCCAGGTTCCTGGCCCCTAACAGCAGCTCGGTGTACCTGGGCTGTGCAGAGGGCAGGGCATCTCTGAGGACAGCGCCTAGCCAGGGTGAAGAGAGAGGGGGGTCTCCGTAAATGTGTGGAAATGAAACGGAAGGGAGTAGGTACCTAGAGCCAAGGCCCTGCTGTCTGCAGCACCTGCTCCCCTTTACTAAGGCTGGACGGGCACCCCCAGGTGAGGAGGAAGACAAGGATCAAGGCAGGTGAGAGTCTGCACGTACTTGTAGCCCCCAACAGGGCACACACTGGGGCTTGACAAATACTTGCAGATGGACAGATGAATGAAGAAATGGATGGATGGACAGGTGGGTGGGGTTCTGGAAACTTGCTTCAAGGGCTGGACCAAATCTTACACTGGTTTCTGGTCCTTGTTTAACAAAATCATTTGGCTCACCATAGAGAAACAGAACAAGCTCTGAATGAATCTACTCACTGCTTTGGGGACCAAGTCACAAATGGGTCCATGAATCAGCCTGGAAGCAGTGGTCAGAATGCCAGTTCTCGGAGGCCAGAGCTGGCCTTTGGCTTTGTAGCCCTCATCTCCAGTGTCTTGCATGAAGGCACCAGACATACTGTTACTGGGCTGGAAGTGAGTCTGTGGTACAGCTCTGCAGGCACCGGCACCCAAGCACGGGGCTGGCAGGAATGTGAGGAAGCAGCCCACGTGTGGAGCTGCACAGATCACCCCATCCCTTCCCTGAAAGGGGCCACGTCCACTAGGTTTCTGTCCCTTCTTATGTCTGTGACTAGCCCCTGAGGAGAGGGGTGTACCCAGCTAGGTACTTTTTACAATCCTTGAGTTCTGAATATTAGAAGTTCTGAATATTAGAAGACCCCAGCACAAGCTAAAGAAAATTCCAGCAGAACAAGGCCCTAGACTGGTCTCGACTGCAGCTACCAGGGACACAGAGAGATGGGGACAAAGGCAAAGAGGGCCTTGAGCAGAGCTTTGGGGCAGAAAGCCTCGTAGGAGCCCAGTGCTGGTGATCAGAATCCTGACAGGGAGGGGGCACGGGCAAACAAAGAGGCTGGGCACCAAGCCAGGCTACACCTCCCACCCTCCCCGGGAGCCAAGCAATGCTTGTCGGCACTCTCGAGTCCCAGGGACGGGAGTCCTGAGAGGGTCAGGACACACACACACACACACACACACACACACACACACACACACACACACACCCCTCTCTCTCTGAATAGCTCCTACTGTAAAACTGCACTCACATGCTGAAAATGGGTTAGACTCAGCTTCCTTCAGTGTGAACTCCCCACCCTTACAAACAGGGCGCCCCACCACGATGCTCCAGCCCCAGCCCCGCTCCTTCTCCACCATCATTCTTGACAACTGCCTTCAGCTTAAACTGGGGCTTCTGTGCCCATCAGGCTTCAAACTGGAGGTTTGCTGCCGGTAAATGTTTAACAAGCAGCTCTCCAAAACAAAAGGTATGCACGTACACTTTTAAGTTTAATCCGCCCCATTCGCATGGTCTCCATTGTCAATAAAACAACAAACCGGGTCCTGGTTTGTGGCATTTGCTGACTTCTGAGGTAAGAAGGCTCACTGAAAATTTTCCTGGTGCCAGCCCCCTTCTGCCCTCAAGCCCTCTTGTGCCCTGCCCCCAAAGAGATGTTGGGGATCTCCCAGAATTCATCAGAAAGGGCCTGGAGGTCCTCTGGTCCGAGCCCCCCACCCTCCACCCAGGGCCAGGCAGGTGGACGTCTGCCCCCCCAGGAGAGAGCCTCCTCTGGGGATGACGGCTACGCTCACCCCGTCTGATGAACAGAGCAGGGGGACATGACCCTACATACACAAAGCCCCAGAACGGACGCCGTGGAAACCATCTCTGTGACACACACTGGACATGATGCCAGCCCAAAGCAGCCTCCGGCCACTAGCTACCACAGTGCCGGGCATGTTGCAGGCACTTAACGCATCTCTTGGCTGTCTAAAATGGCTAATGCCAGGGTCTCTTCTTAAGTGAGGCTCTACACCCACTTCCCCTAGCAGGGAAGGAAATAACAACGTGTCTTAAGCTCCCACGTCTCCCTGTACACGGATGACGGCTTAAAGACATCTCTCGTGTCCAGAGATGATGCCTCACCTTCCACTCTCTGCCAAATGGCTGACGCTTGATTCTTGCTCTACGTCCGTACAAGGAACCAGCCTAGAACCGCAGTTCCAGGAACTTCAAACTTTAAACATGAAAGCAGATGCTTTGTTTTTTTCTTCTCCTTGATTAAGAAACATTTCATACCCTGTCCCTCTGGCCTCCCAGGATGTGGCAGGTCGGCCCAAACTCAACTTTCCTTCTGTGGCCCCAGGGCTGCGGCCAGAGAACAGGCCCTGCAACCTGGATCCAAACCTGGCCCTTCGGGGAAACATGGTCTTTGATCTCATCGCTTCTGAACCATTTATACCAAAGACTAAGTCTGTGTCCAGAAGCCACTTCACTCTTCACCAGCTTTAGGGGGAAAACCAGAGAAATCTTGCCAAATGCCGGCTGCTCTGATTAGCTGCCTGTTCACTCGGGTTCTGCTTCCAAAGTGTCCGGCTTTTTCCATGTCCTGTTAGCTTCTTTGGTCTCTATTCTTTGGTCTTCACTGCACCATCCAGGGCTGAGACAATTAATGAGGCTCCAGGGGGTCCCCTCGTGCTGGAGACAATATCTGAGATTCTCCAGTTCACCTGGGAAGCCCAGCATCCTTTCTCACTGGCCTCCACAAAGTTTACCAGATCCCAGGAACCATGACAATGGAGACTGCTGTAGAAGCGGCAGCCAGCAGTCGGCTGGTCTGGGTTTGAAGGGATGCTCAGGCACCGTCTGACTGGAGGAGGAGGAAATCCCAGTGGTTCAACATGTCACCCTCGCTCCCTCCCAAGCACTTCACGCGGCCTCCATGGACAGCCCAGCTGGCCAGGCCAGAAGCACCGCTTCCACCGCAAGGAGGCACCCAGTAACTTGAGGGTCTCCATTTGCAACCAGCTCTAGCCAGGCTCTCTGGTTGGGGCGTCAGCCCCCAGAGGCCGGGGAGGCGACTCTCCAATTTCCTGTGCTGTGACCGCCCCGCCACTGCACCCTCAGTCTGCGAGTCACCAGGCGACATGCTACCCCTGCAGCCCCTCTGCTGAGGGCACATCCAGAAACCGCTTAGACAATGATGCCAAAGATCGCAAGGACGGCTTACCTAAGGGGGCTAGCAGTCAGCCCTCTGCCAGACTCACAACAATAACACCTTATTTGTGGAGCCCCAGGGATGCAAAGTCTGCTCTCGAATCCACACCATTCTTTGATCCTCACACCAACACCCTGAGGTAGGCTGGGCAGGCATTATTATCCCCACTTCACAGATGAGGAGACTGAGTTTCAGAGAAGTGATTTCTCCATATCACGTGCTAAGTAAACGACGGAGCCAACACGAGAACCCAGCTCTTCAGACCCCACAGTCCAGTGTTCTTCCCACCTGACCTGACACTGCCAAGCCCACCATTCCTAAATCCTGTGGGAGCCTTTGGACATGCCCCTTTGATGAAAATACCCCAAGCTCAGCTCTGTCCTCAACGCCGCCAAGACCACCCCAAGTAACTGGCCATTTAGCATCCTTCAGCACAACTGGTCCCCATGGGGCCACTCTGGGTTCCTTCAGGGTCCCCAGGTATCTGAGATGTATATCCCTCCTCTCTCAGCCTAGCAGCCAAGAGAGTTGGGAAATGGAACCTCCTGGCCCAATCCCCCAAGCCCCCTGCGTTCTCGCCACTCTGAGCATGTGTCTAGCAGGTAAATGGCCATCCAGAGAGACGGAAATGAAATCAACTCAAGTGGGGATTTTCCACACAACTAAGAGATCGCTGTGATTGGGGTACACGAGTTCCCATCAACGTACTCAGTGGGGTCTTTTCCATCAACATAGGCCCCAAGTCTCCGCCATCCCAAACTCCCCCAGCTCTCTGGCTAGTAGGCCCCGTGGTGCCAGCAAGCTGGCTGGAATCTAGTATGACCAGGGGGCGCTGTGGGATCTCGGAGCATGTGCTGCCTCCCTATGCTGCTGGGTGACCTGCTCGTTCGATGGTACCCACAAAATGCATGTAGCCTGCCACCTAGAGCACACAAGCGGACAGGCATCTTTACAGCTTTGATTTCATCTGTTCAGTTCCCCAACACCCCCTAAAAAGCCATAAGAACCAGATCTGGGGAGAGACGCGGCTCCCTCCCCACCCCCCCAACACCGAGGGAGCAAGCAGTGAGCAAGAAGCCAAAGCCAGGCCATGCCTCCAGGGTGGGAGACGAAGGAGGAGCAGCACCTGGGGAAGCCGGGGACGTGGGGGAACGTGGGGGGACGCTGGCGACGTGAAGCCTATTTCGAACACCCACGCTCACCACCCCCCCGCTAGGATGCCGGGCAGCAGGAAGATTACCTCGATTACAGATGCTGCAGAAGTTACTTGGTCCTTCGCTGTGTTTCTTCAGGTGATCTGCCATGTACGCTGCCCGCAAGTACTTCCCACACACCTGGCAGGGCACCTTGTCCTCGTGGCAGGCCAGGTGGGAGCGCAGGCGGTCACGGGTGGCAAAGGAGGCATTACAGGTCTGTGGGTGGGAAAGAGAGTAAGGGTGAGTGCCGTATCCACCTCTTTTCACCAAGGGGCAGGATTCCCAGCTCCCAGGACACTAGACTTTAGGGAGTGTCTACATGAAGTGTGGTTGGGACCCAGACAAGGCTGACTGTCCCAAAAGTCAGACAGCTGTTCTGATGAGACTCAATAACACCTCATTTGTCTTACAGAGACTGTTTCTTTCTTATATGAGTAAGAGGCACGTGGGAGAGCGAACAGAACCATTACCACAGCAAGGGATCAACCAATCCATCACACAACTCAAGAAGTATTTATTATATACCTTTTCACGAGCCTAGCACTGCAGACACAACACAAAGACTACCATGATCCCTCCCTGCAACGCTGCAAAAAGGCAAAGTCCCTGCCCTCAAAGAGCTTACACTCTTTTTTTCCCTACGCTTTCTTGTGCTTTTATTTCTCATAGTATTTCACTCTTTCCAATGACATTAAAGAACCATTTTAGCGTTCATTCACATAGTCTGAGTTCCAAATCTCCCTTCCTCCCTCACCCCACCCTTCGAGCGTTACGCAGTTCACTAGAGGATACAGCCACGCAGCCACATCAGACAGAGTCCCACGTAAGTCACGGTGTGAAAAATAAAGAGACCAAAAGGGAAAAGGTGCCCACGAAAATAAAGGAAGCGGAAACAGCCTGCTCTGCCCTGCACTCAGACTCCATCACTTCTTCCTCAGGAATCCTTCCAACCAGTCTAGTACTGTTCTATTGCTGAGAATAACCAATCAGGGCTGGGGAACCTGCGGCCTCTAGGGGCCCTCCATGTCCTCTGGGTGGCCCTCTGACTGCATATGAACTTCACAGAACAAATCCCCCTAATAAAAGGCCTTGGACGCAGTCAGAAGGCCGCACCCCAAGACCTCGAAGGCCCCCAGCCCTGAACTCAGCCATCCACGGGGGATCACCACAGAATGTTGCTGTTTCTGTGTACAAAGCTCTCCTGGTTCTTCAAGCAGCTTACATTCTAACGGGCAGGGCAGCCTCCAAACAAAGCCGTGCAATGGAGGGAAGGCACTGGCATGCACAGGCCTTGGGGAAGGCTGCCGCAGGAGGCTGGCAGTCAGAGTGGAGGAGGGAGTGCAGCCCAGCATGGGATGGGGGGCAGCCACACTGCTAAGGGGGAATTCCCTTCCCAAAGCAGCTCCCACGCTGCCCCTCAGCAGTCAGTCTACACTGGGCGGAGGAGAGGGGGAGTCCTTAGGCCATCCAGACCTCTGATCCCCCCCAAGAGAGGGGACGGGGACAGAGGCAGGCCATTCCACGTTGGCACGGCCAGAATCGCTGCTCAGACTGTTCCTCATCTCCCTCCCAGGACTGTTGGGAAAATTCAGTGCGACTCCTGAGAAGCGCTTTGGTCAAAGTGATACCCGAGCACTGGCCAGCCATTATTACTGTTGTTAGGATGCTCGTGAGAGGGAGCACGGCATGGGGGGCAGAGAGTCAGCCCTAGAAACAAGGAAGAACTGGGCTCAGGGCCCCTCCCAGACACCTTCTGACTGTGTGACCCTGGGTATGTCACTTAACCTCTAAGGTGTCCTAAGTGGCAGGTTCAGTGCTTGTCCCCATGTAATGGTTGTCAAGTTCTTCCTAATCCTGAGGCCAAGTGACTGAAAGGAGTCCCAACCTCCCCTAAAAAAATACGTATATGTGACTTCCAAATCAGTCACCTGGCCTGGATGAAGCACCTACTATGAGCTTGTCACGGTGCTAAACACTTTAGAAGGTATTACTCCATTGGGTCCCCACAATTACCCTAGGAGGGAGGAGCTTTTTTTATGGATGGGGAAACTGAGGCAGGCACAGGTAAAGTGACTTTCCCAAGTCACCCAGCTACTAAGTGTCTAAGGCCAGATCTGAACTCATATCTTCCTGAGTTCAGACCCAGCGCTCTGATCACTGAACGGCCTTGCTGCCTTCCATGATCACATTAAGCGGCTCAGTTGTGCCAAATCTAGGCAAATCTGAGGGGAAGTGGTTTCTTAGCCCAGTGTAGACCTGTGCTCCCAGTCCCTCCCTCTCAGCCTGCTTCATATTCCGTGGGCTCCAGAAGTGGGTCTGGAGGTCCTGCCCCAAGGGAACCTACTCCTGGGAAGCGGGGGAGAGACGAGGCAATGGCGGCTGGACCCCGACTCTAACGCGAGGTCACTGTATAACTGACGCCCATGAAATGACCAGAGAGTTTCCTGCTGGGTGGGAAGGACATCTGGACCTAAGCTGGTGAACACCTCCTTCCCCAAAGCCATCTCCCAAATAGTCCAAAAAGCAATTATTAAGCACCTGGCATAAGCAAGGCACTGTGATGGGCACCTGAGACACAAGGAAAGATTATGGCACAGGCTTGTTCTAAAAATCTAATGGGGAAGAAAGGCAGGAAGACAAAAAACCATGATACCAGCGAGTGAAATAAAAATACATGAAAGGGACAAAAATCAGTATTCAGAGAACACCTACTATGCACCAGGTACTAGACAAAGCCCTTTACAAATATTCTGTCATTTGCTCCTCACAACAACCATGCCACGGAGGCACTATTATTATCCCCATGAGGAAACAGAGGCAGGCATAGTTTAAAATGACTTGCCCAGGGTCACCCTGCCAATAAGTGTCTAAGGCTAGATTTGAACTCTGGTCTTCCAGACTCCAGATCCAGCACTCTATTTACCATGGTGCCACCTGGCTGCCGTTGAAAGTGATGGCGATGGGACTGAATGCAAGGGGATGAGATCTGAGAACAGAAATCTGAGGAGGGAACTGGGGGAGACTTCCTGGCATTTGGGCTGGGCTTTGAAGGAGGAGACAGCATCAACAGGATGAGGAGAGGCAGGAAAGATGGCATGGACATAGGCAGGGGGAAAGGTCTGGGGAAGAAGAGGCCAGAGCTTAGTGGGAATCACAGATGCCTAAGGGTACATGGGAAAACTGCCGGATTTGGAGTCACAGGGTACGAACCCCTTGCTACCTGAAAGCCCTTGGATAAGTCCAGCAAATGAATCTCTCTAGGTCTCAGTTAGCATCTCTATAACCTGAGGGGGCTGGACTGGATGGCTCTAAGGCTATGATCCTCTGAAATAAGAGAATATGAAATCAGACTGAAAGGGCAAGATAGAGCCCAATTAACCAAATAAGAGATAGAGAGGATCATGGGAAATAAAATGGACAATTTTGATGACATGAATTTAAAAGGGTTTGTACAAACAAAACCAATGCAGTCAAAATTAGAAGGAAAGAAGTGGGAAAAATATTTGCAGCAAGTTTCTCTGACAAAGGCCTCATTTCTCAAACATAGAGGAAACTGAGTTAAATTTATAAAAACAAGAGTCACTCCCCAGCTGCCAAATGGTCAAAGGATATGAGTAGTTTCCAGAAGAAGAAATCAAAGCTATCAGCAGTCACATGAAAAAATGCTCTAAATCATAGAGAAATGCGAACTAAAACAGCCCTGAGATGCCACTTCCCAACTACCACGATGGCTAACATGGCAAAAAAGAATAACGACAAATGTTGGAGGCGACGTGGGAAAACTGGGACACTAATGCATGGTTGGTGGATCGTGAACTGGTTCAACCATCCTGGAGAACAATTTGGAGCTATGGCCAAAAGGCTATAAAACTGTATGTACCTTCTGACCCAACAAGGTCACCACTACCAGGTCTGGGTCCCAAAGAGATTAAAGAAAAGGGAAAAGGACACAGGTGTACAAAAATATTTGTGGCAGCTCTTTTTGTGGTGGCTAAGAATGGGAAATTAGGGGGATGCCCATCAACTGGGGAATGGCTGAACAAGTTGTAGTGTATGATCGTGATGGAGTACTACTGTGCCATGAGATCAGAAAAACCTCGTAAGACTTACATGAACTGATACAAAGCGAAAGGAGCAGAACCGGGAGAACACCGCACGCAGTAATAGCAACAGCAACGTTGTAGCAATGATCCACAGCGAAGGACTTAGCTATTCCGATCAAGACAGCGACCTAAGACAATTTCAAAGGACCTGAAACGAACAAGGCTGTCCACCTCCAGAGAGAGGGAGGGCTGATAATCTCTGAATGCAGACTGAAGCAAGCTTTTTTCACTTCCTTCATTTTTCTTGCTTTTTTGTGTATGCAACATGGCTGATGATTATCATATTTCCTTCTCATTAGGTGGGAGAAAGGAGGGAGGGAGAGAATTTGGAATTCAAATTTTAAAAAAGTGATTGTTGAAAATAACTGAATGACAAGTGCATGCCGCCTTGATGGGGGGGAGAAATTCTGAAACTCAAGGGACCGTGGAACTGAATGTTGTAAACTGAAAGTAAATAAACCAATTTAATTTAAAAAAAAGAAAAAGATAACTGAATAAACAAATAATAGCACTGGATTAAGGGGCTGTGAATGCCAGAGTCAGGAGTTTATAGCTCCCAAAACAGCAAGTCATGGAGTTACATTTGAAGAAGAAAGACTTGTTATGTTCCCCCCTGCCCCGGGAGTTGAGGGGGCTTACCTAAATCTCTCATTTGAGCAAAACAAAAAGTATAGCCAACACCCAAATAAATCATCCTCTTCTACACAGGCGTTAAGTGCCCAAACACATCCACAACCATGATGTTACATGGGGTCCTCCTGACCCATCACGAGGCACTCAGAGCAGGTGTTAGCCTAATTTTGCAGCTGAGGCAATTGAGGCTCGGCTATGTGCCCAAAATCACCTGGCTACTCAGCGCCAAACCCAGATCTCAGGTCTCCAGACTCCTAGAGGCCAAGCATCCTTAGAGGGTGGTCCCCTCTGTCCCCTCTGAGGGATGGACAAACATCAGTCACCAGCACCTTCGCCCAGAGGCAGCACCTCTTCCTTGGCTTAAAAAACACACCACATCCAAGCCGGAAGAGTCCTGGGGACAACTGAGTCCAATCCCTCATATACAGAGGAGAAAATCCAGGCCCAAAGTGACAGAGACAGCTGCCATGGAAAGTTGCCTCTAAGAAAGGCATTCCCTGCCCGACACACCCTGTCTTACTAAATATTGATCAAAGACAGTGTCCAAGGAATGAAAAATTACTGGTATTACTGTTACTATTATTTTTGGTACCAATAGCCCTGGGACAGCTGCAGTAGAACCAGAACAGGGAAGGGAGCTTAACCAGTGTAACCAGTTGAGAGGTGCTCCCAAAGGGCCCTGGAGAAACTAGTCACTGGTATCACAGATCCGGAGCTGGGAGAGGTCTTAGGGATCACTGAATCCAATCCCTTCATTGGACAGATGAGGAAACTGGGGGGGGGGGGGGGGAGGGATGGAAGGATCTGCCCAAGGCTATCCAACTAGGAAAAGTCTGGGGCAGGATTCAGACCCATCCGCTACTCAATGGCAGGGAAATGATTGGACCAGGGTCACCTAGCTAGTGAGTGCTTTTGACCTAAAAGCCACTTAGGTCACGGTCCAAGATGCATCTGAAAACGTGGGAAGAGCCCAGGGTAAATGAGACCTGGATATATGCAGGCCCATTAGTCAGCCTGATCATGGGGGGAGCAGTACTCCCAGAAGCTCTGGAGGGCAGCCACCCCCAGGGTTTTCTGAGTCTGACCACAGAGCACAAGAAGCAGAAGCCAGGAAGTGAAAAGTGCAAGGTGTAACAAGAGGAAAACATGCCAAATTGGGCTTACCAGCCTCCCTACGCAGTGAGTCACTGCCCAGGGGCAGCCTCGGCTCAGTGAGATCTGAAGCCAAAGGCATAGCCGCCTGGTGACCATCCTCCAAAGACCACTGGCTCATTAGTACCCTTGCTAATTATTTAAAGATGGTGGTCAACTCTCAATAAGGTAGATTAACGGCACAGCCAGAGTTTTAATCCCCAACTGGCCTGGCTTCTCTCCCTCATTAATAATCTGTCCTGGGCCATACATTTTTTCCCTACCTACCCATCCATCAATCAAGGCGAACTAAGTTAATATTCACCTCAGCAAAACCATCTCTGTGGATATCACAGGATCTCCAAACTGAAAGGACCCCAAGGGGTCCAGGGGTCCCCACTCCTATCCCACCATGACGTCTCCAAGGTCATCCTGCTTCAATCTGAATACCCTGGAGGACAGGGAGCCCCTAAGACAAACAGGCTTTCCTCATGTTCAGCCTAAACCTCCACTTCTTCACATCCCCATGTTGCCCCTGGTTCCATCCTCAGGGGCCACGCATTACAAGTCTATTCCTTCCCTGGACGGCCCCTCCAGACACCTGAAGATAGCCCCCATCTCCACCCAAGGACAGAAGACCAGCCTCCCAACCAGACTGTAATACCAAGATGCTCCCCTGCTGCCACGCCCAAAACTCCCTTCCATGTCAGCACGGCTTAGGTAGCATTTCACTGAAAAAATTCATTATGAGTCGGGGGCTCTCGGAGATCACAGGATCAGAGCCCTAGCTGTGGAAGGCGACTAGGAGGAGGAAACTGAGTCAAACAACATACCCAGAGGTCTCCCTCCAAGCACCCAGAGGCCTGGCCAGCACCGATGCCTTGAAGAGAAAGCCGTTGGCAGCCTCATCCAAGAGAAAAGGATGAGAGAGAGGGACAGAGAAGGAGAAGGACGGGGACAGAGAGGCCCACTCCAAAAAAAGCAAGGACTGCCAGGCCCTAGGGAGCCAGGAGGAAAGGCCCCCAAGCCAGGCAGGCTCTCAGGATCCCAAAACAGGAAGGAAATGAAAGGGACTTTTGGAGGCAAAGAGAGGACCCCAGGAATATCAACTATGCTTGAACTCGAGGCCTGAAGCTTAGGATTCCTGACCATGGCTGGCAGGAGTGGAAGGCGGACCTGCCTGGTGTGATTCCCTTCTTGGCTGTTCTGCGTGGAACTGGCACCCACCTTCACTGTCAGCGGCTCCCTCGCCACACAGTCTGCCCAGGTAGCCCCAGAGCCCTGCCTCTATGAAGGGGAACAGTCCTGGCAGCAGCTGGATCCCACAGGGGCCAAAGCAGCCCAACATGGCAGCGGAGCTCTGGGGTCAGCTCTATTGTCCCCAAATCCCTGAGGTGGGAAAGAAGCAGGGGGAAGAAGGGGCAGGGCTGTCCAAGACCATAGGAGGGGCAGGGGACCCTTTCCCAGGCCCAGAATCCATAAGCACCGCCCCTGAGAGCTGGCAGAGATTTCAGGAACCATCTAGTCCTACCCGTGAGCTGCCAACCTAACAATCTCGAGCATTTCTAGCCACTTCATAGTGTGTGAGGCGCTGTACGGATGTGATCCCATCAGATCCTCACAACAGACCTGCGAGGTGGGTGTTATCACTAGCCCCATTTTACAGATGAGGAACCAGGAGTCTGAGAGGAGGGCTATGACTTGCCCAGAGCCACATGGCTAGAAAGTGGGTGCCCAGCCTCTGCATGGGGAAGACCCTGAATTCCACCCAGGGCCAGCCCTGACTGCCAGGAGGTCTGTCCTGATCTTGGGTTCTCCCAAAGGCCCCCACATCTCTCCAAGCCTGGGTGAGTGTACCCAGGTCTTCTCCAGCCTGCATGGCCCCTGAGAGTTCAAGAAGGCAGCTGAGTCTGCAGGGGACAGAGCTGGTACAAGCAGGACCTCCTCCCCATCTACCCTGGGCTGGTCCACCCCACTGCAATAAGGGGGAGTGAAGGGAATGGATGTGCCCACTGTGAGGATTGTTCTGTCCAGTAAACCGAGGGATTAGAGCCCGAAGGGCCCATGGAAACCATGTAGGCCAACCCCTTGATTTTACAGAGAAGGGAGCCTAGAGGGGGAGATGGTCCCCGCTAGCCTCACGGGCCGTAAGAGACAGAGGCAGGGCTCCTCCTCCATGACACCAACGCTGCTAAGGCAGGGCAGGGCCATGCCCTTCCATCCCAGGCCTGGGAGGTCTAGACACGCCCATGTGGGGAGGCAGGGCAAATGTACAGACGAGATGGGCCAGGGCCAGCTCCAAGGCTTAGCCTCCCAGATTCAGTTTCATACCCTGCGTCAGTGTGCTCTTTTAAATAAAGCTCCAGCGCAAGCCTACTGAACCAGGCTCACGGACATACAGAAATGCACTGTGGGCAGCAGAGGCATGGCACGGCCCCAGCCCGGCCAGAGGCCCAAGCAAGGAGGGGCAGGATTCTGGCTCTGCAGTCCAGCTCCTGGCACCGCTGCCAAGTAGCCCCAGGAACCACTGACCGTCTCTCCTTTGTCTCTCACCCCCTTTCTGTCCCATCTCCTCTCTCTGCCCTCTGTCTTCTCTCTCCCCCTTCCTCTATCCCTCTGTCCCTCTGCCTCCTCTCTTTCCAGGCTTCTCCCTACAGCCCTCTACAAACACTGTCTCACAAGTCTATGAGGTGAGGGAAGGGCTGGTTTCACAGATGAAGAGCCTGAGGCTGCCTGATCAGAGGACTTGCCCAAGGTAACAGAACTAGTAAGTTTCAGAGGCGGCATCTGAACTCAGGTCTTCCTGATCCAAGTGGAACAATCTTTCCACTGGACTCATGATAGGGATGCTTTTGGGGGTCTCCACAAGTCCACGGTCCTAGGACCAGCAGAGGACACAGCTGTGGGCAGGTGAGTAGCCCAGTCTGGCC
The DNA here is from genome assembly GCA_028627135.1 of Pseudochirops cupreus. Lineage (NCBI taxonomy): Eukaryota > Metazoa > Chordata > Mammalia > Diprotodontia > Pseudocheiridae > Pseudochirops > Pseudochirops cupreus. The sequence continues at coordinate 583,612,577 of CM053580.1, forward strand.
TCCCAGGTCCTGGAGCCACGGCTCTTCAGCTCAGATCCTGGGCCTCTGGGGCAGAGGCTGGAGCTGTGGCGATGTCTGCCCGCTGACACGGCCATGCCAAACAAAACACAGAACAACTCCCATCTACATTACAGCCCACACTGTCCACCTGTGGCTTCAGTCAAACCCTAGGCCTGATTGGGCCCTGGCATATCAGAAGTCAATGTCTAAGTCATTTGAAGTGGGGGAGGGCGAGAGAAATGGGCATGTGGAAGACCCCCGAGTGTCATTGGTCTAGCAGAGGAGCCGGGGGGAGTGTGTGTGTGTGTGTGTGTGTGTGTGTGTGTGTGTGTGTGTGTGTGTGTGTGTGTGTGTGTGTACACATACGGACACGCGCGCTTTGGACTGAAAGGGGTGGAGAGACCAAGGCCCACTGATGCGCTCACCAAGACCAGAGACAAAACACACAAAGGCTTCAATGTTAGAATGAAAACTTTATCATGGGTGGATTCCATTCTCACGGATGCCACCAGGGAAAGCAGGCAGAGCACAGAACCCTAGCTGGTTTCTGGGCCTGCTTTACCAGCTTCCCAAAGCCAAGGTGGCCACAATATGAAGACTGTTAATCTACTTCCTGCCCAAAAAAACCTCAAGAACCCAAGGGTCTAACTCTAAGCCAGAGATGAATGGGGGAACCACTTGAGGGGAGGTATGCCCCAGGGCCATTTGACTAGGGGAAAGTCAGGAACCACCAGGAGGTGGTGGAGCTCCCACAGATCCCATGGGAGGCAGCAGGCACCTGCTGCCCTGAAGGAGGGCAGACCAATGGATGAGATTGCTAGCTACTTCGGGAAGACAAAGACAGCCTTGGGTGGCTGCCTTCTGGAGCTGGTCCTGGAGGAAAGCTGACCTCCAGAGCAGCTAGTGCTGCCCAGGGAGTTGAGACACAGGGCCTGATGCTGAGAGGACCATCAGTCCCCAACAAAACTGGCCAAGAGTCCCAAGGAGGAGGAAGAGGCCGTGCCGATGGACTGACCTCAAGTACAAGGCCTTGCCCTGGGCCCAGAACATTGGAAAAGAGGAACCTCCACCAGGAGGCCTAGTGGGGACCCTCCCCACAAACCAAGAAGCCCCAAGATGGGGAACAACCCACCCCACCCAGGAAGAGGATGAACGGAGGCAGCGCTTGGCTGGGGCAGGAGGCAGCCCTCCTGGGGGAGCCAGGCAGACGCTGGGCGCTGGGCTGGCTTTCCAAGGGTCTCCCTCTCCCCACCCCAAGAAAAATGGCCCAAAGGAGGGGCAGGCTATCCCACAGGCCACTGGGCAAAGGCCCGATTCCCCTCTGGGCTCGTCCAGCCCTGCCTCAAGTAGCCAGGCGGAGTGGAGCAGAAGAGATGGCTGCCGGAGTGTGTCGGGCCCAGATTATCAAGGGCCTGGAAGGATTTTTTTAAAGAAAGGGAAAAGGCGGTATCAGGAACAGGGCGGGCCGACCTCCACAAAGCAGGCTGGGCAAAGTCCCATGAGGCCAGGTCGCTAGGCAGAGTTTCCAGGGGCGGCAGGCCGCTGCTGCTCCCTCCCCACACCTGGAAAAGGGCAGAAAGCGCAGGTTACCTCCTGGCTACCAGGCGCAGTGCCCCATTGCCCTCTGGGTGCATCCTCCTTGGGCCAGGAGCCCCGAGCCCCCCTCAGGAGGCACAACTACGGGGCACTAGTGAGCCAGGGTCTGCTTCGGGGCAAGAGCTGGAGCAGGGGAGGGAGGCAGCGGGACCTGCAGGTTACCCACTGGGCAGTCACCATCTGTCTTCACATCTCACAGTGTACAGAGTAGGGTGAAGTTACCAAGACAAGAGTCTACACCCACCAGAGGGGGCTCCTTCCCAAGGACCCTGCACTTGGAGGAAGAGGCCCGGGCTGGGAGGGAACCCCAGCTCTGCTGCTTGCACCAGACGTGTGCCCCGGGGGCTGGTTCCCTTCTGGGCTACCTAAGTGTCCCCCCTAAGGGGAGCCTTGAAGCTTTCTCCCATCTCAAGATCAATTGGAGACCCTATGAGCCTCAAGTGAAGGCCATGGATCTCATAGCCCCTAAGGTGTCTTGTGGCTCAACACCCCTGACACTGAACTGAACCACAGAGTTTGCAAAGTCCTTGTCCTACCCAAGTCAGCCTGAAGAGGAACGGGGAATTCCCACTAGGGGGCACTAGACCTGAAGAAAGCCTGAATCCCTTCCAACTCTCAGAAGATGCCCTTGGCATTCTCCACGGCAATGGAAGGTGGTGGCTTGACCATGTTACTCCTCATTTCTCCTCCTGGGATCCTCTGAGAGTGACTGCCCCAGGGGGAACGGAGGAAACCAGCCCACAGGACAGAGAGGAAAAGTCCATTCTCATGCAGAAGCTGAACCAGCCTGTGGGTGCAGACACCCAGGATCCCCAACTTCCCCCAGAGTAAGATGGGCTCACAGCCAATGAAAGTGTCTGGACTGGCTAAGACATCTGTGGAGAGCTCCCAGGCCTGCTCCACTCCAGGGAGGCGTTAACAGGGACGTGGGCCCTGGCCTTGGGTCAGAGCCACAGCTTGGATGCTCTCTTAACCAGGTGACCAGAGCAAGTCACTTCCCATCTCTAGGCCTCAGTCTCTTCAACTGTCAAAGGGAAACAACGCCACTCCAGCAACCTACCTGTCAAGGCCATAGAGCAGGAAAGGGCCCTACCAGCATGAAAGTGCTTCAGGGCTGGGGAGCCAGACCCCTTATTCTTTATTTCTTGGAAAAGGCAAGCAGAGATGCCCAGGGCTCTAATGGGGATGGAAGGAAGGGGCTCTCTACCATGACCCACGTCCAAAGGCTCTCAAGGGAGGTTCTCCAGACTCTCTCTCTCATCTTCCTCTCCCTCCATTTACTGCCGAGATTCATTCAGTAGAAACCGGGCAGAGGGAACGAGAGCCAGTGGCAGGGGATGAGGTCGAGACTATTTGGTAACACAGAACTGAGGGACTGGTGGTGACTTCAGAAACCCTTTTTTTCCACACCACCCCTCGCACCACAAATGACTGAAAGTCGGCTGTGAGCCAGGAGCAATGAGCACCCCTCAACAGGGCCTGTGCACAGGGGAGTAGTTTACCATGAGAGACCAGCAACGCTAGGGAAGGGGGGCCAAGCGGCAGAGAGAAGAGCTGGGATGGGCCCCAGCACCAAGCAGCTGGGGCAGGGCTGGGGAGGCGGAGCCCCGAAGGTCAAAGCAGCAAGAGAGAGGTCACAGGGAGAGGAGAAGGGCGTGCAAAGCACCTGCCAGCTGGACAGACAGCCATGCCCTCCAGCCCCGTCAAGGCGTGCGCGCGTGCGCGCGCGCGCACACACACACACACACACACACACACACCAGCTCGCTCCTGGCTCACAGCCCGGCTCCCGCACAGTCGGGCATCCCAGACAATGTGACACTGCCTTCGGCCCCCTCTCCCGCTCCAGTCCCAGCCCAGCAAGCTCTCCGGCAGCGGCCCCTACCTGACACTTGTGAGGCCTCTCGGACGTGTGCACCTGCTTGATGTGTCCATTCAGGTGATCTGGCCTGAAAAGAAAGGGAAAAGCAAAGACCTTTAAAGGGGGCCCTTGGGAAGGCAGGCAGAGGGGCTGGGCCCACGTGTCCCCACTTCCCAGCACCCCCAGAGAGCAGCCCAGCCAGGCACTGGGGCCTGGTCAAGAGCTAATCTTCTCCAGGGAGAAGGGAAAGAGGGGCTTTCCCTGACACTGCCTCCCTCTGCCTCCGGCCAGAAGCCCCCCAGCTGCTGGGGCCGCCAGGGAAGGCACCTTCCCAAGGAGGCACAGCTGACTTGTGCTCATTTTTCCTGGTGGGAGAAAATATTCTCCCTGTCCCAGAGCAAAGCAGCCTGGTAACTCAGGCCTCCCCTCCCCCTGCTCCTCCAGTCACAGCCAATCCCTGATCGTGGGCTGGAATTCGCTCCCTGGAGAATGGCCGACCAGACCAAGAGCGTGGATGGTACAGCTGACTTGTTAAACCTGATGTCTGGGGAGGCAGGTGGGCAGAGGCCTCACAACCGGTAGGACTGGTTCGAGGTTGGCGGGCGCAGCATGCTTCCTGCTGCCCCTATCCGGGCCCCTCTCCCAGGCCCCCTCGCCCCTAGCGGCTGTCTCCAGGAACACGACCCCCTCCCTACCTTCAAAGCAGCTTAAATATTTGCTAAACATTCAGCAATGAGGAGAAAACACCAGCAGCCAGACTTCCACCCAGGCGCTGGGTCCCTCATGCCCCCTGCTAAAAAGGCATCGGCTGAATGTGTGGGCTGTGGGGCTGGAAGGCGTGGGGAGGCCGAGGCTGGCCAGCAGAGCTGAGGGAGCCAGCCCAGGGGCTCAGCTGTGGGGGGGTCCCAGAGTCCCAATCCTAGCAGAGCAGGGCATGGGAGCAGCTCTGTGCATGTGTGTGCATGTGTGGTACAACATGTGCTGTGTATGGGCATACATGCATATATCCTGGAACATCTGTGTGTGTATATGTGGTGGGTGTGGATGCGTGTGCATATGGATGGGGAGATACATGTGGGGGGAGCTGTATGGAGGAGTGTTCATGTGTGTGCGTGTGTATTTTGTGTGCTGTGTATGTATACATGTGTGTTGTGTGTGTGTGTAAATACTGTACTGTGTATCTGTACATGATGTGTGTGCTTGTGGAGCTGGGAATCCATCTGTATGTCCGTGTTTGGTGCGGATATGTGTATATGGGGGAGTGTACACTACGTGGGGGGGGGTGTATACATGCGTGTAAGTGTGCAGGAGGCAGGGTATGCATGCATTTGTGTGCATTTGTATGCGGGCATGTGTATTATGTGGTGTGTATACATAGCGTGTACGTGTGTTGGGTTTGTACATATCTGTCTGAATGCTATATATAACATGTCTGTGTATGAGCCGTGAGTGTGGTGTGGGGCAACATATGTGTGTATGTAAAAGCTGGGAGGCAAGCGCAGGGCAACAGGCCTGGCACCACCCAAGCTGCCAGGCTGCCAGGAGAAATCCCAGCCCCAGGCCCTGCAGACACACCCCAAGCACAAACCCCAACTGCAAAGCCTGGGTGGCCAGTCCCTCTCCCCTGGAGGGGCCCCAAGCCTGGCTGGAGACACAAAGGACCTCCAGATCCAGGAGGGGTCTCGCCCCTTCCCGGGATTGGGTGGAAGGTGCCCACTGACCCCTCAGCCAGCTGCCTGGGCGCCCCTCTTACCTGGAGAAGCCTTTGCCGCAGCTCTGACAGATGTAGGGCTTGCCCACGGAGCCGTCGTGGGAGCGCACGTGGTAGGACATGCGGTCCTTGCGCTTGAAGCGCAGGCCGCACACCGGGCACGAGTAGGGCTTCTCGCCTGAGTGGGAGAGCTTGTGGCGGTTCAGGTGGTACACGTCTCGGAAGATCTTGCCGCAGATCTCGCACGCCACCTGCTTGCGGGTGCGGCTCCTCTTGCGCGGCCCGTCAGGGTCCTCAGGAAGCGGCAGCCCGTTCTCGCCCACGCGCTGTGGCGGGATGTCTATGTAGCCCAGCTGCAGGCTGGTGACGCCGTGCTGGGCCTCGTGCTGCCGCAGGCGGTTGGCATCAGTGAAGACCTTGCCACAGAGGCCGCACGGCAGGATGCCGGCCTCGCGCAACCCCCCGGGGGAGCCGAACATCATCGAGTCCAGCAGGTTGGCCTTGCGTGGGCGGCCCCGGCCCCGCTTGCCGCTCAGGGGCGGCGCGCTGCTGCTCACGTTCTGGAAGGGCGAGGCCAGCAGCTGGGGGGACAGTGGACCAGCCACCATGGGCAGGCGGTCCACGCCGGGCAGCACGGGCAGGGCGGGCTGGCCGGCGATGGCCGCGCCCGCCGCCCGCGCCGCCTCCTCCTCCGGGGGCATGCTGCCCGCAATGCCGTTGCCACCGGGCCCCAGGCCGGCCCCATTGGTCATGTCCAGCGGGAAGCCCAGGTCGCCAGCACCCGGGGGCCGGAAAAGCATGATGTCCGCGCGGGCGGGCGGCACCAAGATCTGCACGTTGGACTGCTTGATGACCTCCTGGCAGATCTCGATGACGGACCTCATGAGCAGGAACTTGGCGGCCGTCATGAGCTCGGGAAAGCTCTCGAGGCGCACCACAATGCGCGATGTGTACGCGAAGTCCAGGATGTCCCCGAAGACCTTGGAGCTGATGGTGTGCATCTCCAGCTCGCGGCTGGGCCCCGCGCCCCCTGCCGCGCCCGGCGCGCCCCCCGCCGCCACGTCCTGCGGCCCGGCCTCGGCGCCGGGCGCGCCACCCTCAGCCAGCTGGGCGCTGAATACAGACTCGAAGTACTCGCTGCAGGCGGCCAGCACGGCCCGGTGGGCCGGGAAGCTCTCGTCGCCCACGCGCAGCAGCACGTCGCAGAAGCGGCCGCCGTTCTTGCGCTGCTGGTTCAGGTTGTGCAGCATGTCGGTACTGTGCCGGCTCACCTGGTAGGTGTAGCAGCCGGCCGAGGGGCCCGGAGCGCCGGACCCCGCGGCCCCGGCCCCACCGCCGCCGCAGGACGCGGCCGCCGCGTCGCTGACCCGCTCCATGGCTGCAGGTGGGCACGGGCGCGGGCACGGGCAGCCAGGTAGGGGCAAGACTGGCTGGCGGAGCGGGCGCGCCGCCGCCGCGCTGGGGATGCGGCGCACGTGCGGCTGGCGGGCGGGTGCGTCTACGGCTGGCGGGCCACCTCTGCCACCCGCATGCCCGCCTGGCTGCCCCGCTGCCCGGCTGCGCCTCTGGGCTGGCGAGCTGGGCTCCCGCAGGACCTGGTGCCCGCGCCCTCCCTCCCTGCGCGCTCTCTTCGATGGGGCTCGGCTCTGCCCCCTCCGGGCGCCAGGGGGCGCTGGTGCGCGCCTGCCGAGAGCGAGCTAGCGAGCGCGCGCTCCTTTCCCGGGCCGCTGGGGGCGCGCGCGCCTGGGCTAGAGCTGGGGCCCGGCGGCGGCTGCTGCTGTCGCTGCTGCTGCTTCTGCTGCTTCAGTGGCTGCTGCTGCAAAGCGCGAGATGGGGCGGGCTGCGGGGGAGGGGACGGAGGAGGCGGGAACAAAAGGCGGCGGCGGCAGGAGCCGGAGCTGGAGGAGCTTGAGCCCGGGCTGGGCGGGAGGGCGCACAGCGCGGAGGCCGAGCCGGCGCGGGGCCTGTGCGGGCTGCGGCCGAGGCCGGCGGGGGCCTCGGGGCCAGAGCGGGTGGGCGCTGCAGCAGCGCGGCTCGGCGGCCGAGGCCCGAGTGCGGGCGCGCGCGGCGGAGCGCGGGGGGCGCTACGGCCTAGCCTGGCCCGGCCCGCCTCGGCTCGGTCCCGGTCCCGCTAGGGCTCCGGCTCGGGCTCCGGCTCGCGGTGTGTTCGGAGCCGCCGCGGCGGAGGAAAGATGGCAGCGGCTGCACTTCCTTTTGCACTTTCACCCCTGGGGGGGAGGAGAAGGAGGGGGCGATACCAACAACACCCCCCCCCGCCCGCCGGCCTGGCCCCCCCGGCCCCGCGCCGCCACCGCCCCCCGCGCCCCGGCCCGCGCCGCCGCCGCCGCTGCTGCCCGCAGCCCGCACGTGGCCACCGCCGCCGCCCGCAGCCGGGCCCGCAAAGTTTGCACTTTCTTTGTGCGGCCCCGGCCCCCCGCCCCCGCTGCTGCCGCCGAGGATGCGCGGCCCCCCC
>CM053580.1:583620717-583679103 GCA_028627135.1 Pseudochirops cupreus
TTGTACAATGTGAAAGTATTTGCAGATCCTGTACATGATTGCATGCCACCATGGGGGCGGGGAGGAGGGAGGGGAGAAAATCTGAAACTCAAGGGATTGTGGAACTGAATCTTGTAAATTAAAAGTAAATGAGTAAATAAAAAAAATTTAAAAAAAAAAGAAAAGAGATCTCTGTCCTTTGTTTCTGGTGTCCTATATATTTGTCCTTTTGGTTTTGGTACAGGAATTGGAATCTGTGACCTTGTGAGTGTCAAAGGTCACAAGGTTGTAACAGAGCTGTCCAGGAAACTGGGAGTAAAGTTCATTGGGGTTTTTTTAGCCAGCCTAGTGTTGATTCCCAAAGGAATGAGGCCTGACCAATACTAAATAGAAACCACTAATAATGAACTCATTCTCACCAGACGCTAAGGTGGTGAGAGGGAGAATGCACCACCCACCCCAGGCAGTGTTTTTGTTTTTAGAAGTGAACACCACTTTGTAAAAGCTACTTGTTATTGAGAGCACGGGGTGCTGCCATTGGCAGTTAACGGTGGAAGGCACACAGCCCACTGGGAGTCAAGCTAATAGCATCAAAGATGCCCCCACTCCTTAGGAACTGCCCAGGACCCCAAAGCCTTGGGACAGTGAGGCCAGAGCATACTTGGATTGTCCTCACCGACCTCAATCGCAATTACGCCAGCCACCAGGGGAGAGGCTGTGGGAAGGGAAAAAAATGCTAATCTTGATAGAGAACAAAAATACCAAGGAATTTTTTTACATGGGCTGGACATGCTCCCTTTGGCTGAGAAGTATTTCATGGCCCAGAGGACTCTGGGCTCACCTGGATTGGGTCTGACCCTAGAGCTGATCCCTCACGGTCAGTTTCTTGCTTTAACCCTGTGATCCCCCATGGAGTTAATCCAGAAAAATAGTTAATCTAAATTTTAGGTAGCTCACATCTACGTTTTCCCATATGTGCATAATGGGCTTTCCAACACCCTCAGGTCACTCAAGGTGAAGTATGGATACTGGGGACCAGACATCAATGATTTCATTCTACATAGAATGTAAGATTCCCAAGGACTCAAGAATCCATGAGCAAACACAGAAACTGAAAACTTTCCTAAAGCCCTCATCTTCCCTCTCCACCAAGGAAACAGAACCCAAGGCTACTTTCAGGGAAGGCCACTGCCATTGTGGTGAGCCCCCTTTCTCACACTGCTCTATCGTCTTCCCAGGACTGTTCAGTTGTTCAATCAATTCAGCGTCCAGCTCTTCACGACCCCATTTGGGGTTTTCTTGGCAGAGATACTGGAGCAGTTGGCCATTTCCTTCTCCAGCTCATTTTACAGATGAGGAAACTGAGGCAAAGAAGGTTTAAGTGACTTTCCCAGGGTCACACAGCTACTAAGTGTCTGAACCTGCATTTGAACTCAGGTCTTCCAGACTTCAAATCTATTGCTCTATCCATTGCACCACCCAAATACCATCCTCTGGTTTAGACTACCCTCAGAAGGTGGACCTATTTTGGAGCTCACTGAACAAGCAGACTTCTCTTTTTTTTCCTATAATTTTTCAATTAAAAAGCATTCATTTTTCTGTCCACCTCCCCAAACTACTGGACTAAAGTCCCAAGGTCCTGTTGAAGATGGCTGCATTAACTACAAACCCCAGCCTAGATTCAAGGATTCCCTGCACAAACCTTGGGTGTGCTCTCCCACAAAGAGACACAGAGCCCGGAGAGCTGGAGAGTGGGAGCAAAGCTAGGGTGTGATGAGAGCATATGTGGAGGGGGCACAATAACCCGTGGAATCTTCAGACCTCCATGTCCTTTCTGGAGAGTAGTTACAAACTTCGGTGTGGGGGCCAAGGGTGGGCGTTTCTCTTCTACTTGGCTGGGCTGGCTCCCCTCGGGCTGCAGTGTCTGTCATGGGTGGGACAATCCCCTGGGCTCACTGACCCTACCCTTCAGTAGGTAGCCTCCAACGCCTCTGGCTCCAGGCTCCCGTTGGGTGTGGCTGAGATGATCTTTACCAAAGGCAGAGACCTTGAGTTTAGGAACATTCGGACTAGCAAGTGAATTGGGTTTAAGGGAGGCTGGGCTGCTCACTGTCTCCCCCAGAGCCAGTTCTGCTCCCTTGGGGCACAGGCTCTGAGGCTGGTCACCTCTCAGGCTGGGGGGGAGGAAGGTAGGGCCCCTCCCTTCTGACTAGCCTTACATGTCCAGACCTGGCTTCCCTCAGTCAGAACTCACCCTAACTTATCAGGACAACTCAAGTTGTGATCATTGAGCTGTTTCCGGCCTGTCCGACTCTTTGTGATCCCACTTGGGGTTTTCTTGGCAAAGCTACTGAAGTGGTTTGCCATTTCCTTTTCCAGCTCATTTGACAGATGAGGAAACTGAGGCAAAGAGGGTGAAGTGACTTGCTCAGGGTCACCCGGCTAGGCTGGATTTGAATTCAGGTCTTCCTGGCTCCAGGTTCAATGCCCTATGGTATCACCTTGCTGCCCAGTTAAGGGAACAGAGAGTAGAATGCTAGCCACCCTGAGAAGGGCAAACCAGCTGCCTCCTGCTCCAACGTCCTGCTTTTTCCTCCTGGTAGGAAATCAAGTCTCCCCAGAAGAGGATAGAACCCTCTGAACCACACAGGACAGCACTGGGCTCTACTCGGGGAACATGACTGGTTCATTACACATATATGACCTCTGTTAATCCTTAACAAAGCCCTAGGAGGCAGGCGCTCTTCTTACTCTTCATCTGATAGACGGAGAAAACCACACTGAGAAGCTAAGTGACTTGTCTGCAGATTCACAACTCAGTGACTGAGGGAAGATTTGAACTCGGTTCTCCCCACCAACTCCAGATCTCCAGCTCTCTGCACTGTGGCCACCCAGTAAAGTAAGGAGAATAATGCCTCCCACGGGACCCTGGGGCCCAATGAGCTAATGAATTGGAAAGATCCATTCAAACGGCCCTAAACAAAAGCAGGCAGGGATTGCTGCTGCAAGAACCAGCAAACATACCCCGAGAATCGTTTTTAAATCTCCAGAATGTGACAGGATGTCCTCTCCAGGCTTGCTTACTTCTTCTACGTACGTGCCCTCCTGGGGTTCCCTCTCCCACTCCATGGGTACCATTTGTGGGAGACTGTGCCCCTCTCTGAGGGAGCTTGTTGGCAGAGGTGGAGGGGAGTGCCCCCTTCCCATCTGCCTCAAGGAGGTCTCCAAGACCAGATGCCAAGGGCAGTCAAAGAAAGGGAGCTCTTTTCATCCTGTCACGGGGTTTCCCTCACCAAAGCAAGCTAGAACCCCCCAGATCCCGACCTGATTATTGATGCTGATGGTTGATGACCGTGTGCTGGTGTAGACGAGAAGGCAACCTGCCAGTCTCTCTCTGGATCACCACCCCAGGGCCAAGGGGAAACAGTGATGCACGGAGCTAAGAAGACAGAGAGATGTCTTTGCCTCCACTTTGCCTTCTTAGCTCTTTGAATTCAAACCTATCCTGCCAATACCAGTCTTTCTGATCTTTCATAAGTATAAGTAACCATTTGAAGGTGGAGCAGTGGATAGAGCAATGCTCCTGGAATCAGCAAGTCTCACCTTCTAGGGTTCAAATCCAGCCTCAGACACTTCCTAGCTGTGTGACCCTGGGCAAGTCACTTCACCCTGTTTGCCTCAGTTTCCTCATCTGTCAAATGAGCTGGAGAAGGAATGGCAAAGCACTTGAGTGTCTTTGCCAAGAAAACCCCAAAAGGGGTCACAGAGAATCAGACACAACTGAATAACAAAAAAAAAAGTGAGAAATTTCGCCTTAACTATCATTTCTGCCAATTCTTTCAATAACTAGGGTTGCAGTTCATCCAGATATTGTAAGGTGTGCGTGCGTGTGTGTGTGTGTGCATGCACACACGCGTGTGCATCCCCATGTAGGCTGTCTACATGCAGCCTTTGGGGAGGTATAAGCAGACATCTCTGGAATCTTAGCCATTTCTCTCCAAAAATAACTTTGATCTCTTCCTGGAGGGGCGCGGGAGAAAGAGCCACAAGGCTGGCCACGTTGCTCTCCTTTGAGAGGGTGGTACTAGACTAGAATTACATTTATCTCCTCCAGCCCCAGCCCAATAATGCCGCCTTAGGGAAATGATTCTTTTTTTTGTTTGTTTTTGGTTCAAGAGACTTCCCTGCTCACTATTCCTTAAACGAGAAGGGGTACCCAAATTTATCTCTACAGACTTGACTCCTTATCCAATGCTAGTTTTATAAAGGAGCATCACAGATAGTGTATAGAGAGTAAACCCATTTATCCAATCAGGCAACAAACAGAAATCAGAGAAGTTACTTACATAAATCAGATGATGAGAGAACTAAGATCAACCAAGAGAGAACAGCCTCAGTCTCCCCCAAGGGTAAATTCTGAAGTCTCTCTGGAGGTGAGCTAGAAACCAGGGGCTCGTTGGGGACATTTTCAAAGTCTCAGCTAAGATCCCACTTCCTACAGAAAGAATTTCTGTTCTCCCTTAATTCTAGGGCCTTCCCTGTGTTGATTACTTCCAATTGATCCTGTACGTAATGTGTTTGTTCACAGCTGTTTGTATACTGTCTCCCACATTGGACTGAAAGCTCCCGGAGAGGGGGGATTATCTTTTGCCTCTCTTAGCACAGTACATGATACTTAATAAACAGATGTTTCTTAACTGCCTGCCTTCCAAAATCTGTCCTCTCCTTTCTGGTCTCTCCCTGAAGACAACCTGGAACCACATGTGCCCTCTCTCAAAGCAGGAGCAAAAAAGAATAGTTCCCCTCTCCAAGCCTCTGTCCCCCACTCTTCCTCTGGTTAAAGCATTATCTGCAGTGGGTCCAGATTACTTCGAATAATGTGTCTGCCCTACCCCACTGCCATCCTTTTCACCTTATTTGAATTCATACTGCATATTTCCATTGGGCTGGAATCAATTACGATATTTTTACATCATTTTAATTCTCAATAGTGTGAATTCAAACCCATGCAACCACTTCAGGTGACTTTACTATGTTCATCAGGACCTAGCTTTACTCTTTAAGATTTTACAGATTTAGTCTCAAGAGAGACTTAATCACACAAAGAGGTGAGCTCTAGTATTTCCCCATTTTACTGATGAGGAAATGGTGATGGAGAGAGTTAAGACCACTTGCCCTGGGTAATGCGACTAGGATCTGGGGCAGGATTTGAATTCAGGTCTTGCTCACTGCCAGTCCAGCATTCTATCTACCCTTCTCTGGGTCAGTCTCTGGTATAGATCAGAGACTGGTTTTGAATTCAGATTCCAAGGCCAGCTCTACTCATTACACACTACATTACCTCTCTTACCCAAAGTTTATTCTAGAAAAGTCTTCAAATAGAGTTTATTGTCTAGTTTTTCCCAAATATCAGTAACAGGGCCCTGAGCTCCCATACAAGTGCTCAGGGTAGCAAATTCATATTGGGTAAAGGACATCCTATATTGAACAAATCAAAAGATAAAAAGGATTCTTAGGAAGGAGCCCATACAAAAAATACTTAAAGCATGCACAACAGCCCATAAGCCCTCCTCAAAAAGTCAGATGAAACAATTTTCCAGCCCAAGACAACTTAGTATGTAAGCAGGCAAGGTCTGTCTCACCTGGGTGGTGGTAGGCAGGCCCAGGAGTTCAGTGGAAGTGTGCCTTAGGGGCAGCTGCATTGGCAACAGGAGCAGCTTCTGGAGCTCTTAATCAAGAGATGGTAGGAGGGCCAGACAACTGAATGGAAGGAGACTCTTTGCTGGCCTTGAGTTCCAGACTCTGTTGCATTGCCATATGCAGTTCTAGGTCAGAAGTGATAGCACTTGTAACCTTAAGGGAATAGTTCCAGCCAGGAGAAGATTATAAACTCAAACTCAGAAGAAGACGATGAAGTGAAAACCACTACATGAAACATGAAAACCCTCAAGAAAAATGTGAATTGATCAGAGACCCCCAAAAAAAGAATTGTTTAAAGAGCTCAAAAAAGGATTTTAAAAATCAAATAAGAGAGCTAGAGGAAAAACTGGGGAAAGAAATGAGAGTGATATTAAAAAAATCGTGAAAAGAGTCAACAACTTGGTACAAGAGACACAAAGATAATAAAGAAAATAACATCTTAAAAAACAAAATTGGTCAAATGGTAAAAACAGCACAAAAATCCCCTGGAGAAAAGACCTTGAAAATCAAAACTAGCCAAATTGAAAAGGAGGTACAAAAGCTCACTGAAGAAAATAATTCCATAAAAATTAGAATTGGGCAAGTGGAATTTAATGGTTCCCCTGAGACTTCAAGAAAAGCAATCAAACAAGATTAAAGAATGAAAAAAATAGAAGAAAATGTGAAATATCTCATTGCAAAAAAGAAACTGATCTGGGAAAGAGCCCAAGGAGAGATAATTTAAGAGTTATTGGACTACCTGAAAGCCATTAACAGAAACAAAATCTAGACATTATCTTTTAAAAAATTATCAAAGAAAATTTGGACCTCCACAGTGCGATGTCTACTGGTGAGAACTAATGAATTATAGTTTTTAGGAGTCTGGGTCCACAGAGTACCTTCTTTAATTTGGAGATGGCCAATCCTCAGGAGACCTGAATAGTGGGTGCAAATTAGGAAATATTCCACAGAGACTGCTATGCTTAATTTAAGAATCATTGAAAAAAAAAAACAGAGGCCAGGAATTGGAAGGGAAGAGCCCTTGCAAAGGGCACTGAAAAAACTAAATTATCTAGGGGAAAGAAAGAGAAAAGAGTGAAGGATGAGAAGTAATGGACCGCCAGTCCTTTCCATCTGCCCTGCATCTGAACCCTCCTACATGTGTTGACTCCCTCAATTAGAACAAGAGCTTCTTGAGAGAAAGGATTGGCTCAATTTTCTATTTTTATCTCTGGTAAACACTTACTAAATTATTTTTCATTCATTCAAATAAGAATGCTCAATCCTACCATGATTGAAATAGGACTAGAAGTGTTAACTGTATTGGGGGAGTTAAATGGCAAAATCTGAACCTGAAGTCAGGAAGACTCATCTTCCTGAGTTCAAATGTGACCTCAAACACTTAATAGCTGTGTAAGTCACTTAACCCTGTTGGCCTCAGTTTCCTCATCTGTAAAATAAGCTGGAGAAGGAGATGTCAAACCACTCCAATATCTTTGCCAAGAAAACCCCAAATGGGATCACGAAGAGTCAGACAAGACTGAAAACTGACTAAGCAACCCATGCTAACTATAGTTTTAAAAAATATGAGTCACTCAACAAGCATTCATGACACACCTCCTATGAGCCAGGCACAGTGGAAAATGTTGGGGACGTGAATATAATAAATGAAACAATCCCTTATTTCTCACAAGGCTTACCTCCTTGTTGGGAAGACAACAGTCACATATGTTAGAATATTCAAAATACATATGACGAGAATAACTACGAATAAGTACAACAGAGGGAAAGACAAGGGAGGGCTTGAGCAGGTGGGAGGGGAGGGGAGGAAAGGCTTCCTGTTGAGGGGGGTGCTTGAATGGCATCTCGAGATAAAAGAAGGGTTCTGTGAGGCTTAGATGAGGAGTGAGTGCATTCCTGGCATAAAGCACCGCCTGCCAAGGCACAAAGTTCGGAGCCAGGTGATGAAGGGTTTTAAAAATAAGGAGGAGGAATTTATATCTCACCCTAAGGGCGATTAAGTAGAGGAATGACATGGTGAGATCTCTACATAAGATCTCTACTTACGTTTATATATATTTTTTGCAGTAACATGTCATATTGGACTGGAGCTGAAGTTTTGGACATTGAGTTTGAGATGTCTCAGGCAATATACTAAATATATCCTTTACTGACCACAACACAATAAAAATTATATTCAATAAAAGGGCTTTGAAGAAAGAATTAAAAATGAATTAGAGACTTAATAACTTATCCCTAAATAATTGATGGGTCAAAGAACAAATTATAGAAACAATAGATAATTTTATCAAAGAAAATGACCACACTTAGACAACAACAAGCACTTATGGGACGTAGCTAAAGCTGTCTTTAGGTGATGGTTGATATCACTCATCACTTTCTTCAACAAAAGAGGGAAAGAGCAAATCATTGAAATGGTCACGCTGTTAAAAAAACAAGAAAAACAACAAACCAAAAACTCTCAACTGAACACCAAAGTAGAAATTTGCAAAATCACAAAATTGGGGAAAAAAAGTGTTGACAAATAAAAGTAGGGGCTGGGTTTTTTTTTAACTAATAAACAATTAATATGATTTGTCCTTAAAGGGAGAGGAAAACGGACACTGCCAGAACGAATTTTGCCTCATTATCTGCCAGCAGAAGTGATAACTTAGGTGAAATGGATGAATGCTTTCAGAAATACAAAATACCCAGATTAGCAGAAGAAATAGATTATTAAGATAAACTAATAACAGAAAAAAGAAATCGAACAAGTCATAAATGGACTTCCAAAGGCAGGGGCGGGGTGTAGGGGGAACAACTCCAGGACCAGGCGGATTTAGAAGTAATTCTAGCAAACATTTATTTCAAATATCATATAAAATGTCTACAAAGAGAGAAGGGATCCTTCAAAACTCTTTCGAACACACAAATACGGTCTTGGTACCTAAGTCAGGGCCATATGGCCATATGACTCCTTCAAGAAATGGGCCTAGACCTTCGGCCTTTTCATTTGTTCTTTTTGGTATCTGACTTTTGAGTTCAAAAGAGGGGGACGTAGAAATCCAACAGTCAAAATCTAGTCTGGGTTTCACAACCAGCACATCATGGAAACCTCCAGCAGCAAGGAGCAATCTCTGGGAGCCCAGTGGAAGGACTCATTTGGGAATGGTGCCGCGTCTAGACATGAACTGGAACTGAGCTAAGTTTTGAACCTACTCCCCCAGACAATGAGGTGGCAGAGGGAACCGTAGGCCCCAGGGTTTGGGGGAATGTGTTTATATATTTGTTCTTGCTATAATTTTGAAGTAAATATCCTTTTGTTAAAGCCTTTGTTGTTGTTCAATCACGTCTGACTCTTAGTGATCCCATTGGGGTTTTCTTGACAAAGATGTTGAAGTGGTTTGCCGTGTCCTTCTCCATCTCATTCGAGAGATGAGGAAACTGAGGCAAACAGGGCGAAGTGACTTGCCCAGCTAGTAAGTATCTGAGGTCAGATTTGAACTCAGTACTTCTTGACTCCAGGCCTGGCAAGCTCTCCACTACACTGCTTTGTAAAAGCTACCCAATGTTAAATTGTTGAATGGAACTGAGGTGCTAGTTACTGGCCTTTAACAGTGGAGGGAGCACAGCTAACCACTTGGGGTTTGAGCTGATGACAATAGAGATCCAGGCTATCCCCCTGGAATCCTAAGGAGTAATATAGTGGGCCTGACTCTGAAAGAATGGGACCATGTAGAAACTTGTCTGGGAGAAAAGGACGGCCGAAGCTGACTTGGGCCCTTTTTGAAGACTAATAGTTCTGGCTACACAGACTGGTGACCAAAGGTCCTCATAACCACACAGTTAGCTAGCCACAACCGTTAAAGAGCATCTTCACATATTCTGTCATCTCTCCAAGGCTTCCTTTACAATCATCAAGATTCTCCCAGAAGCCATCCGCCCACCATCCTCTACATGGAGATGCTTGGGGGGGGGGGGTGCATGTACACCAGACTCCCATTATTTATATGTGTACACCCATACATACATCTATATTTTTTTATCAATGAGGTTCTCAGTTGAGAGGGGAGTGGGGAAGGCATACTAGAAGACATGAGGAGGGAATTGAATAGGGAGGTTTAAAGTATTGCCTTGTTGCAAGGAGAATCCAGATGAGGCTATGTAATGTAAGTTTGTAGTAGACTGAGGTGTCACAACTGCAATTTTCTCCAGTTTCATTCAGCAGCAAGTGAATAAGAGAGAAGACATTGGATAGTGGGAGAAATCCAGGGCTGATGCTTGGCAGGGCAAGATCTTCAAGAGGATGAGAAGGAAAGGGGCTTGAGAGAAGACATCAGTGTTGAGTTGAACTGGTTCACCAAGGGGGTGAGATGGGGAAGGAAGAAGGCAGGATTTGAACTCAGGTCTTCCTGACTCCAAGTTCAGCACCCTAATCAATCTTCAGATCTCATCTACTCTTTGCCTTTGTATGTCTCTCCAGAATACTTCTGCCCCTGCCTTTACCTCTCATAAACACAGTCCTAACCGATGCAGCCAAGATGAGAAGGAAAGCAGAAAGCTGGCAGACAATCTTTATAGCAAGTGTCTCAGATAAAGACCTCACTTCTCAAATATATAGAGAACTGAGTCAAAGTTATAAAAATACAAATCATTCCCCAATTGAGAAATGGTCAAAGGATATAAACAGTTTTCAGATGAAGAAACCAAAGCTACCTATAGTCACAAGAAAAAATGCTCTAAATCACTATTGATTAGAGAAATGCAAATTCAAACAACTCTGAGATACTACCTCACACCTCTCAGACTGGCTAATATGACAGAAAAGGAAAATGATAAATGCTGGAGGAGGTATGGAAAAATTGGGACAATAATACACAATTGGTAGAGTTGTGAACTGATCCAACCATCCTGGAGAACAATTCAGAACTGTGCCCAAAGGACAATCAAACTGTGCATACCCTCTGACCCAGTAATTCCACTATTAGGTCTGTACCCCCAAAGAGATCAAAGAAAAGGGGAAAGGGCCTATTTGTTCAAAAATATTTATAGCAGCTCTTTTTGTGGTGGCAAAGAATTGGAAGTTGAGGGGATGTCCATCAACTGGGGAATGTCTGAGCAAGCTGTGGCACACAATTTTGATGGAATATTATTGTGCTGTAAGAAATGAAAAGCAGAATGATTTCAGGAAAAACCTGGAAGGACTTGTAGGAATTGATGCAAAGAGAAATGAGCAGAACCAGGAGAAGATTGTAGGCAGGAACAGCAACATCGTATGAGTATCATCTCTGAACGACTTAGCTACTCTGATCAAGATAATGATTTGAAACAATCCCAAAGGTCCATTGATGAAAAATGCTCTCCACTTCCAGAGAAAGAACTGAGGGAGTCTGAATGCAGAGCAAAGCACACTAATTTTTCACTTTATTATTTTTTTTTGTGCATATGGTTTTTTTTCCGCTCTCTTCTTTCACAACATGACTAATATAGAAACATGTTTTACATGATTGCACATATATAACCTATCATATTAATATCGATATTATATCAATATTGATATTAATATCAAATTGCTTACCATCTCAGGGAGGGGGAAGATGAAAGGAGGGGAAAAATTTGGAATTCAAGAATTTCTTTAAATGAATGTTAAAAACCGTCTTTATATTTAACTGGAAAAAAAATAAAATACTATTTAAAAAAAAAAAGTAAACACAGTCCTGAGCCCTCAGCAGGAGTCCAGTAAGCAATTTTATGCTCCAAGAGAGAGTCACACTCCCTAAAGTTGCCTTTCTTCAGGTAAATATTCACTCAAAGATGGAGATGTTATGTCCTATTGGTCTAGACTCTATGACCTGTCTGATACTGGTCCAGATGACAAGGTCAATGGAAGGGGGTGGGAGAGAAGAAAAAGAACAGAGTGAAAAAGAAATTCTCCCTTCCTTCCCCTCCCCCATAGCAATTCTTTCTTAGGTATTTGGTCCCAAGTCCTAAAATGGAATCCTCCCCAAAACACAGGTTTTTGCTGGATGGCAGAGAAGTCCTTTTGGAAGTGAGGCTGACCAGGAGAGCACTGGGCTTCTCCGTGGCCCAGTCTCAGCATGTCTGCTGGGTGGCAGGATGGGATGGGTATCTGGCTAGCCAGTGATCAAAGAAAGGGCCAGGGGATTCCTAGCAGGGCCCCTCTGGATGACGCAAGCCTCTGGCCATCCAAACCACCCTCCCCCCAATGAAAGGAAACAAAACCAGCCCTCTCCGCTCTTCCACTTTGGTCAGAGAAGGCAAAGCCTAATGGCGCCCCGGGCCAATTCAGCAAATTCTCCAGAGGCAAGTCAGCAAAGCCTGAGGAGGAGAATTGATCTGGTTTTTAAAAACCGGCTTTAATCAATTCCTACGCCTACTGCAGCAAAATGTCCTTCCCCACTCTTTTCTCCATTATGACAAAGCAGGAGCAGAATGTAATTTTTTTAAAACGTAAAAGCTGTCAGAGACCATAAATATGAAAATCCTTGGCCTTTTCCATTTGACCAGTAATTAGATTTGCTTCCGTCCTTGAAAGAGGAGGAAAGGTTTTCCTTTCATTCCTCTTTAGCCAGATGCTAATTTCCCTGCTTTATGTTTCAGTTGAATTGCAAATCTTTTTCTTTCTACTCTTTAAAAGGAAGCCTTTCCCTCAGTCTGTGGGCCTAGCCGGGGGGCTAGGGACAGACTCCAGAGCCCCAGGTTGGAATCCATCAAAGATGATTGGGTTAACGGAAGGAGCTCGAAATCTGGAGTCAAAGGGCAAGGATTTGGAAAACCCGGCTTTGTGAGATTGGTGTGAGCCTGGCTAATTTACCTGATTGCCTCAGCTGTAAAATGGGTATATTAATTCTACTCACCATATTATTATAAGAGTGGATATTAATGGAATCCATCACCTAATTACCCCACCCCACTTAAAGTATCAAACAAGATGCTATTCCCTGATACCTTAACCAGAGAAGAATACTTTTATTAAATCAAGCTTGCAAGCTAAGACTTTAGATGAAGTGAGATAAGTTCTTGGTCAATTCAGTAGTTCTTAAAAGTCATTAGATGCAATGGAGGGACATTGCCAGGGAGTACATTGGATTGTATGAGGAAACTAGATCCAGCATCCAATAGAAGGTATTCCAGCCAAACCCTAGAGAAGAGGAGGAAACCCTGGGGGGAGGGCGTGTGGAGCACCGGAGAAGGACTTCTCCAGGATTTTTCATCGGCATCTTCTCATTGTCCCTAGCTCAGCAATAACTACTGCAGTGTCTACAACAGGAGCCTTGAGGACAAGGAGACCCACTGAGAAAAGGCAACTTCAAAGCTCTACAAGGAGCCCAGCGGAAAACCTAGATCATGCCTAAGGGGAACTTTATGAGTGTCCCCACAAAGGACAGAAAAAGGCTTCCAGAAGCTGAGAGCTTTGTGCTTTCCTCTGGATGAACTGGTAGGAGAAAGTATCACAGAATTATTCCTTTTATATGATTTTAGTACATATTTACACCTTTGTAAAGCTAATGAAGTCTGGTTAACTGATTGATACATGAGGGAAAGTACACTGCTGGGGGGGGGGGGGGGCTAAAGCTCCCAGGCACTGGAGAACCACCCAGCCCTTCCCCCTCTCCCCACCTGGTCCTTCAGGGTTAACCTTAGAACCCCTAAGAGGATGTGGTAGTCCCCTGCTGGGGGTCCTAGCCTGAGTGCCGGTGGAGGCTGGGAGGGCAGAACCTGAGCCTATAGCACGCTATTATTAATGGTTCCTCTTAGATTTCCTTCCTCCCTCCTTCCCTGACCCCTCCCCCTAAGTGGTGCTGGAAAGGAATCTTTTGTGTGAAAAGGAAAGTTGATTCTGAAGAACCCTTAGGGAACTGACCACACCTAGAGTCTGGAAGATCCAGGTTCAAAGTCTGCCTTCATCTATCTGTGCCTCAGTTTCCTCAGTTGTAAAATGAAGGCATTGAGCTCAGTGGTCTCTAAAGTCCCTTTTAGGGCTAAATCTATGGGCCAAAAGCTGTGCAGGCCTGCCCTGGCCTCTGTAGGGACTCAGACGATAGGGCAGCATGGAATCTGAAGGGAAAGGGATGTGTACGTGAGTGTGTCCTATGGGTATGAATGTGCTTGTGTCTATGTGAGAAGGTTAGTGTGTGTCTATATTCACCTGGGCAGGTAGGTGACAACGCATAGAGAGTCCCAGCCCTGGAGTCAGAAGGACTTGAATACAAATCCGGCCTCAAACACTTCCTAGCTGTGTGACCCTGGGCAAGTCATTTCACCCTCTTTGCCTTAGTTTCCTCATCCATAAAATGAGCTGGAGAAGGAAATGGCAAACCGCTCCAGTATCTCTGCCAAGAAAACCCCAAATGGGATCACAGAGAATTGAGCACGACTGAACAAACACCTGTATTCAATTACAAAGGACCTTAAAAGTCCCCAAATCCAACTCCATTTTACAGATGAGGAAACTGAGACCCAGACAGGTTAAGTGACAGTACCTAAAGCAACATTCAAATCCAGGTCAACTCAACAAACACTTAACTAAGTGAACCAGACATTGTTCTCTGCTGCTGAGAATATAAAGACACCAAGGGAAAATATTTGTTGTCCCTGAGTAATTTATATTCCACTGGGGAGATAAAAAAAGGAAACTCAAGACATATAGGAGTGGAACTCTCTACCCCAGACCCCACTCCCAGCTACTTTCCCCACTAGTACTGGTGAGCAAAGGCCCAAGAATGTGGCTGCTACTACTCTCAGGTTCGAAGGGTATGGTCTCTTGGAGGACCCCACTGGGGTGCTTCCCACTAACAATCAGCAAGACCTAATTCACTCTTTTTGCTAAAGCAAAGGTATTTAATAAGAAGATATACCAAGAATTTGTGGTTTTGTTCAGTTGTTCAGTGTCTCTGTCAACGTCCACCTCTTGGTGACTCCTTGGACCATAGCAGGGCAGGCCCTTCTGTCCTCTGCTATTTCTCAAAGTCTGTCCAAGCTCATGTTCCTAACTTCCATGACACTGTGTCCATCTTATCCTCTGCTGTCCCCTGCTTCTTTTGCCTTCAGTTTTCCCAACATCAAGGTCTTTTCCAATGAGTCCTATACTCCCACTATGTGGCCAAAGTATTTAAGCTTCAGCTCTAGTATTTGACCTTCCGATGTGTAGCCTGAATTAATTTAAGTATTGAGTGACTTGATCTTCTTGCTGTCCACCGGACCCTCAAAAGTCTTCTCCAGCACCACAATTTAAGAGCATCAATTCTGCAGTGCTCAGCTTTCCTAATAGTCCAACTGTCACAGCCATGCATTGCTATGGGAAAAACCAGAGCTTGGACTATGGGCACCTTTGTTAGAAGGTGATGCCTCTGCTCTTTAGCCTGCTGGCCAGGTTTGCCGTAGCTTTCCTTCCAGGAAGCAAGCTTCTTTTAATTTCACGGCTGCAGTCACGTCTGCAGAGATTCTTGAGCCCAAGACTATAAAATCTGACCCTGCTTCCATATTTTCTCCCTCTATTTGCCAGGAAGTGATGGGGCCGGTTGCCAAGATGTCAGTTTTGGGTTTTTTAGCCAGTTTTTACACTCTCCTTTTTTTACTCTCATCAAGAAGCCTCTTAATTCCTCTTCACTTTCTGCCCTCAGAGAGCCATCCTCTGTACATCTGAGAGTGATGATATTTCTCCCAGTGATCTTCATTCTAGTTTTTGATTCCTCCAGCCTGGCATTTCACATGGTATACTCTGCATATAAGTTAAATAAATCAGGTAACAATATACAGCCTTGCTGTACTACTTTTCCAATCTTAAACCAAATGCCAAGAACAGTATTTACAGAAACATTTCCCCCTCAAAGAGTCTGGGGTGCATGCTTCCACAAATACAGACAGGGTGAGGAGGAAGTGGGCACTAATTTGAGAGAACAAAGATAGTGAGGTACACGTGTGGAGAGGACGTGGCCAGGGGCTAATGAGCCACTCCATGCCAGTGGTGAGCCTTTTCTCTCTCTCTCAATCCTTGTGAAGTTCTCCTTAGATGTAGCTCTGGGCAGGGCTCCCAAGTCACCACTTCCACTCATCCACCTTTCTTCAGGCGAGCATTCCCTCAAGGATGGAGCTGTTACCTCCTGCTGGCTCAGCCTCTCTGCCCCCAGCTCAGTGCCCCACTGAATACTGGTCCAGCTTCTCCAACAACAAGGTCAATGGGGGGGGGGGGGGCGGAGAATGAGAAAAAAATGCTCCCTTCCTACCCCCTCTTCCCCCAGCAGTTCTCTCCCAAGTCCTTTGCTCCAAGTCTTTGGAACTCTTGCACTGTGAGAAGGGCTTCCCCCTTATCTCTCTAGCCACCGGATGTTTTTTGTGCTCAGGCCCAGAAGTTTGTCTGGTTCTTTCAGCCAGTCCCGAGGTCTTTTCTGTATAGAATCATTAGATTTCATTCAATGATCAAAGAGTTATCTTCTCAACCCACTAGTGACTAATTCACACCAGGTTCACACCTCTGACTGATCGATTCAAGGTTGTCCAGCAGTGTTTGTTGGTAAATGTTTAACCACCGGCTCTCTGGGGAGAAAGGGATGTGCACGTATGTTTTCAATATTAATATTTCTCCAGCTCTTTCTCTTTATTCTTTGATAATTTATTTTTAACAGTATTTTATTTTTCCAGTTAGATGTAAAGAGGATTTTTAACATTCATTTTAAAAAGTTTTTGAGTTCCAAATTTTCTCCCTCCCTAAGAATTTTACTCAAGTTGTATCTGTGCCTTCATTTCCATCACTTTAAGTCCAGACAGTCAACAAAAAGAAAAGATCAAGCCTCGATTGGTAGCATTTGCCAATTTCCGAGATATAAATGGCTCCACTAAAAATTTAACAATCGGCTCAGGAGCCCAAAGGAGCCGCTTCTAGCACACCTCTGGGTGGTCCGGGACTTTTAAAACTACATTGATTACATACAAAAGTGATGGGGAGCCACAACAGGGCAAGGGCCAACGAGGAAAGGATTTTTGTGGGAAATGGCACTTGGGCTAAACTCTGGGTCCTCAGAAGAATGGCAAGTGAGGCCGGAAGGCATTCTAGGAATGGCAAAGGCTCGTAAGTGGGAGATGGCTAATTAGGCAGCCTGCGGGAAAGAACGTGAAATCCGTTCGGAACGTGAGGTTTGTGTGTTTGTGTGTTCTGAACGCCCGTGGGCATGCTCGTTGGTACACACTGTATCGAGCGGGGTGTGCGTCTGTCTGTGTGCGTGCGCGCGCGCACGTGGGCCTCAGTCTCCTCCCCTGCGGTCCGGGCAGATCTGGACCCGGGAGCCTGCAATATGGGTACACCTGGGAATGCATGTCAACGTCGGTGCGGGCAGGGGGGAGGGAACCGTGGAAGGGCCAGGCAACCAGACGCTCTCTAGGACCCAGCGGCTGCTCAGGGGCTGCCCACGAGGGAGGAGGGACGGAGAAGAGAAAGGGGGGCGGGCTTATCTCTTCCCTCTTTCGCTCGTTCCCAGCAGCCCTCGGGCTCCGTCCTCGTCCTCGCGCTGCGCTAGCTCTCGCGACGCTTGGCCGGGGCTGTAACTGCGCCTGCGCCTGCGCCTGCGCCCGCGCCTGCGCAGACTGGAGTGCAGTTTCCCGGCCTGCTTCCCCTCCGGCTTGGGCTATCGGCATCCGCCGCGGAGGCTGCGGCAGGTGGAGCGGGGTGACCGTGCAGGGCAGGGCACCATGAGCGGCACGTTAGCCAAGATCGCCGAAATCGAGGCCGAGGTAAGAAATACGGGCCCCGAGCCGCCAGGGAAGGGGGGAAACTGAGGCCGAGCTCTGGTGTCCCGGGGCCCCCTCTCTGGGTCTGGAGGGGTCTTCTTCCCCAACGAGGCCTTTGCCCAGGAATCCCCCTCCTGGGCATGTAACTGGGGAAAAAAAAACTAAACAAGAAAAGTGAAGTTAAACAGGTCCAGTAGAAATTAGTAGCTCGTTCCTGACCACAGCACCGAAACAACAACAGCAGCGATAACCACGACAAGGACAACACTGTGCTGGCCCGCAGCCGTTCTCAACCTGTGGGTTATGTTCAGTTGGTAACAATGAAAATGCGTCCTGCATAAAAGATAGATTCATAACAGTAGCAAAATGACAGTTGTGAAGTAGCCACGAAAATAATGTTATGGTTGGGGGTCGCCACAACGTGAGGAACTGTATTAAAGGGTCGCGGCATTAGGAAGGTTGAGGACCGCTGGTCTCGGGGATCTCGCGGCTGCCAATTACTACCTTTGGGACATTCTTTGCTCATCACTAAAGACATGATTTTGGACTGGAGAGCCTTGAAATCCCTTTCCAGCTTGACATGCAGGACCTATTGTGATGTTGGTCACCTGAAAGGAGTAATATAGAGAGTAGGAAGAAACCTCCAAGACTCTTTTCCAACCCATACTCAGTGAAAAATAATAATAAGATGCTCACTTTATAGAAAGCACTACGATTAATTGTGGAGATACAAATAGGAAAGAAAACTATGTACGTTGAAAAGCAATAGAAATGATAAACTGTGTTAATATAGCTTAGAATAAATTACATTAAGCTATGTTAAAATTTTTAGTAAAAAGATAAAGAGTAAATCCCTGTTCTGTTTGGGGCACAGTGGTAATACCTGTTTCAACCGTTGAGAGACCTAAAATCGGGGGGTTTAACTGTGACACTCAAGAATAGCTTGGGGTCCCAATTGATCCAAGTGCCTGGACCAGGGACCCCTGGCATTTCATAGTCGCCAGGATGACAGGCGTCACCGTAGTGCATGGTGACAGAGTCCCACACCAGTCAGCAGTGACTTGTGTTGAGTATTTGAAGGACTGTCACATGGAATTAGGGTTCAGCTTGGCCCCACAAGGCAGAACTCAGAGCTGTGGGGGGAGAGATTTTGGTTCATTGTAAGGAAAAACTTGTAAATGCTTAGAGCCGCCCCAAGGGGAAGGAAAATTCTGCCTTGGCAGGTGGTGGGCTCCTTCCCCCTCCCAGGAGGTCTCTGAGCCCAGGCTAGAGATGTCCCTGTGCCCTCTGAGGGGCTTGTGTCAGTCCCTCAGGGCCTGCCAAACTTAAATTCTAGGAGTGGGGCTAAAAAGGGTAAAGAGAATAGGACCCAGGATACAGGTTCCTGTTCTAAGGTAGCTTTTCTGTTGATTTACTTATGGGAAGGTTCACACCTGTGACTCTGTCTCTTTGCAGATGGCTCGGACTCAGAAAAACAAGGCCACTGCGCACCACCTGGGGCTCCTGAAGGCCCGGCTGGCCAAGCTCCGGCGGGAGCTCATCACCCCGAAGGGCGGCGGGGGTGGCGGCCCCGGAGAAGGTCAGAGTGTTCCCATCCTCTGTGTATTTGTGCATCCTCGGGAGTGGTTCATGGGTGAGGGGTTTTGGAGCGGTGAGTTCCAGTGGACGCTAAGCATTGTCATTTTGTCATCTTGTGTCTTTTTAGTCAGGTAGTAATAGCACAACTATTTTGGAAAAATGTTTAACCTCTGGAAGAGGTCTTCATGCTCTACAAGTTTATACTTTAGAATTTGGTGGCTTAACGCAAGTGAGGGGGAAACCCAGCTTTTTGGCCAAGTAGGACATCGTGTGTAGAGAAGTCCCTGTCTTGAGTTCTGTTTGATTTCGTAAAGTAGGGGGGAGGGAAAGCACAAATGCCATGGCTTGAACTCCCTTCCCAGGAGGGCTTCTGGTTTGGGTGGGCCGGGCAGCTGGAGGTTGACAGAGAATCTACACTCCTGGCCACTGCTGATGTGTGTCCTTCATTTGGTGCTTGTTCGGGTCTCAGGGTTCGATGTGGCCAAGACTGGCGATGCCCGGATCGGATTTGTGGGCTTTCCGTCTGTGGGGAAGTCGACGCTGCTCAGTAACTTGGCTGGGGTGTATTCTGAAGTGGCAGCCTATGAGTTTACCACTCTGACCACCGTGCCCGGAGTCATCAGATACAAAGGTGCTAAGATCCAGGTGAGCCAATGAGTAGCAGGGAGAAGAGCGAGAGTTCAGTCTCCCTCCTGCCTGCCTGGCCGGCCCTCCAGCCCAATCCTCAGCCTCTCTGGAGCCTCAGAAAATTCTGTTTGTGACAGCTGCCTCCCTGGGCTGAGGGTCCGACGAGATCACGGGTGGGAGTGGAGAGGGGCTCTGCACTTCAATGGACAGTCAGCAGAGAGTTAGTGAGGCCTCTTCTGGCCAGGCCCTGGGGGGCACAGAAAGGGGCAGAGTGACACTTGGCCTGGATTCAAGAGAGCAAGCACGGCCCCATGATCAGGTAACTGTTCCCACAAGGCAGCGTGGGACAAGCACCACATGAGGGATGCAGGGGAGTGGTGAGGGTGGCCAGGGCTGCAGGGGGTGGGGCAGAGGCAGATCGGTCCCGAGGACCATGTGAAGGTCACTTCAGCCGAAGCAGGGGCTGCAATCAGGGAGAGCCCACCAGGTGACACGTTCTGGTCTGATGTCATCTTTCTGCATCAGGCAGCTTGGTTTTCTTACATTCCAGCCTTAATGAAGGCTCTCAGTCCAGTGAACATTCATTAAGTGCTTGCTGTATGCTGGGCTCTAGAGAGCAAGGAAGAAGAGAGACCAGCATTCCCTGCCCTCGGGGAGTTCATCTTCTGGCCAGACGCAGCCCACACCAAGCTGAGTCCTGCAGATGATTTGGGGAGGGAGCCAGGATGGGGAAGGGCTCCATGGGAGGTCCTACCCTTGGTTGGGGAGTTGGTGTCTTTGGAGTCAAAGAGCAGGCATTTGAGGCCTTACTGTGTGGAAGGAGAAGAATGCACTGCTTGGGAGGGGGCTAGCAGCAGGGGAATCGGGGAGGCCTCTGGAAGCAAGTGGGTTCCAAGAGGTAGAGGGAGGCTAGACGTGGGGGCAGCCGGCCTATGGAATGTCATATATGGGAGCTGCCATGGGCGCTGAGCATGGGGTGGCTAGTGTTGTACGATCAGCCTGGAGCCGGACCATGAACGGCTCTCAGCACCACACCAGGGAGCCTGTGTTTGGTCCTAAATTAGGCGATGGGGAGCTGCTCAGCAGGGGGGAACTGAGAACACTTAGGCTGCCAGGAGACCAGTGAGGAGGCTTCTTCAGGAGTGGGAGAGAAGCATTGAAGGCCAGGATTCAGGAGAGGAGGTAATGGGGAGGATGCATCAGCAGGAACAAGTGGGATGTGGCAGGAGGGGCAGCTCTGTTTGGATGTTGTAGGGTGTCCAAGGACAGAGAGCAGGTGGTCAGCTGGAGGTAGAGCATGTATCTCAGGCTGAGGGCACCCAGACAGGGTGCTTTGGAGGGTGTTTGTGTAGACATGCCAGCTGATCCGTGGGACTTTTCCTGCAGAATAGCAGCTTTTGGCTGGATCCCCTGCCTTCTGACCCGTGGACCTCTTTTTGCTTAGGTCAGCTAGGGACCCAAACTGAATTTGTTGAATTGAGTCCAGTCTGGGATTGGAAAAGGCTGAGTGGGAAGATTTGCGCAGAGTCTATTGTCAGCTGCTGGGCAGAGGTAGGCCACTGTTTGTGGGGCCGTCTGAAGCCAGACCTGCCCTTTCCTTGGCCCACCTGAGGTGCCCTTGAGGGCCAGGCCTGCCACTCATGAGGGGGGCTGGGAGGGAGAGGTCGAGTGGCAGGGCAGGGTCAAGTGGCTGGAGGTTGGCCCATTGACCTGACTGCTTGAACTGTTGGGTGAAGGCAGCAGATGCCCCTCTGGCCTCCTCTGCCTGGCGCGCTGAGTGAGCCTCAGTGTCATGGCAGCTGTAGCCAGTACAGAGATTCCCTGCATGTTGCTTGCTTTCTTGAGGGCTGGGGAAGGGGCAGGAGGGAGGGAGAAAATTTGAAACTCAAAATTTTTTTAAAAGAATATTTTTTTACATGTAACTGGGAAATTTTTAGCAAAATAAATAAAAGTATATTAAGGAAAAAATACACATTGAGCACTTGAGGCCTCCCAGACACTTTACATATTATGAGCCTCCCCCAATGCCAGAGCTGAACCTCTGGGGCTTCTGTGACTTGGAGCATTCGTGGGGTCTGAAGCCCCATCATCTTGTCTCCAGGTCCAGCTTCTACCTCCACAACCTGTGGGCTCCCAGAGGCAGGCCAGCCAGGCTCTCACTGAAAAGAATCCTGCCATCAGGGGTGCAGAACCTACAGTCTTGAGGCCACATGTGGCCTTCTAGGTCCTCAGGTGCAGCCTTGTGACTGAGTCCAAGTTTTAAAGAACAAATCCTTTCATATGTGAAGTTTGGATTCAGTCAAAGGGCTGCACCAGAGGGCCACATGTGGCGTTGAGGCCACAGGCTCCCCACCCTGGTAGCTCATGCCTATGTGGCACTGCTTTGGCTGCTTCTAGGGCATTTCCTCAGCAGCTGTTGGAGGTTCAGGATTAGAGCAGTGGAAGGTCTGTGAGCCTTTTAAAAGACAGTGGCAGCTTGGGCTAGCCCTGAAGGTTCCAGGGCCGGGCAGAGTATGGCCCAGGGAGTCAAGACTGCCGGTGGGCTCCGGCCCTCCTGAGCCTCCGAGGAACTCCTGGTGCAGGCTATGCTGTCCCAAGATAGAAGGTGTCAGAATGTGTTCTTCCACTCAGTGGTCAGTGCTTGGTTTTTTGGTGATCGATTTTGTTTGGGTCATCATTTGATTCCTCATAAACAACTTCCTTGTAGAACCTTTCCAGAAAAACATGTCAGCAAAACCACCTGAAAGTCCTGCTGCCGCGGGCCGCTGTCCGCAAACAGCGTGGAGGCCTGTGGACCCTCTTCTGCTAGTCTGGATGAGCCCCGCCATTTGCCCCTTAGCTTTGCTTAGATGCTGCGTAGCGTGCCTCAGAGAGTGCGTTCTTCTGGCCTTGCTCTGCTTCGGCTCACGCTTCGGTCTGACGCCTCCACATGAAGATAATCGTCATTGTATCTGGTCCGGCCATTCCCCAGCCCCTGGGTGTGGGCCTCGTTTCCAGCTTTTGGGTCTCAGGAGTAACCCTGGCAAAGAGGACCAGGAAGGGCCCTCTCCACCCCTGGGAGCGTGCGCATCCCCACATAGCCCACCCCAAGAGACCCGTCCCATCTCTTGTGTTCATTGCTTGTTTCCCCTCCTTCCTTTGGGCAGCTTCTGGACCTCCCAGGTATCATCGAAGGCGCCAAAGATGGGAAGGGGAGAGGCCGGCAGGTCATTGCAGGTACGTGCTGCAGAACCCAGTGAGTAGAATTGTCTATTGGGGTTGAAACCATCCTTTGTGGTAGAAAATGTGAGACATAAAAGGGACCAGAAGTAGGTTCCACAACAGAGGGGAAGAGGAGGGAATGAGTCAACCTTACGCTCATCGGCTTTGGCTTAAGGAGGAATAGGTATCTCACCCCACAGGAGAGGAAGGGGGGGGTGGTAGAAGGGAGGCAGGTTGGAGGGAGGGTGGTCAGAAGCAAGCACCTGAAAAGGGGCAGGGTCAAAGGATAAAATAGAGTAAGTGGGGGGCGGGAGAGGATGGAGGGAAATACAGTCTTTCACAGCATGACTGTTACGGAAGGGTTTTGCATAACTCTGCATGTATAACCTATATTGAATTGCTTGCCTTCTCAGTGAGGGTGGGAGGGGAGGGAAGAAGGGAGAGAATCTGGAACTCAGAGTTTTAAAAGCACATGTTAAAAAATTGTTTTTATATGTAACTGGGAAATAAGATTTACAGGCAGTGGGGTAGAGAAATCCATGTTGCCCTTCAGGAAAATAGAAAGGGAGGAGATGGAGGGGTAGACTGAGGGAGGGGGGTTATCAGTATGCACACCATGTGGTGGGGGGAGGGGAGAGATGGGGGGAAATTTGGAACTCAAAATCTTGTGGAAATGAATGCCAAAAACTAAAAATTAAATAAGTAATTAATTAAATTTTCAAAAAAGAAACTGTGGTGAGGCCAGAATTGAGAAGGAGTACCTTTCTAGGGCCTTGGGCAGGTCACCGTCCCTGTGGGCCCCTCTCCTTCTCTGGGCTCTGAGGCCCCATTCAGTTCTAACTCCAGGATCCTGTGAGTTCAGTTGATGAGGATGTCAGGGAATAGCTGTGTGGCTTTAGATGCAGCAGAGACTCTCAGGCAGGGGCGCTGGGTCTCCTGAATCTTTTTGTTCTGTGAGGCAGAGTGAGTCCCACTGATGTCCCCGCAGGTTTGTGGCAGAGCAGAGCCTAGCAAGCACCCAGGTCCTTTGATGTCCCCTGTCTTTCTATAGAATCATGTTAGAGCAGCGGTTCTCAACCTTCCTAATGCTGCAACCCTTTAATACAGTTCCTCATGTTGTGGTGACCCCCAACCATAACATTATTTTCGTTGCTACTTCATAACTGTAATTTTGCTGCTGTTATGAATTGTAATGTAAATATCTGCTGTGCAGAACATAACCCACAGGTTGAGAACCGCTGCCTTAGGGGAGCAAACACTGATGTCACCGGCTAGTCAGGGGTCAGTTTTTAGTGCTTGGCTTGAAAACCAGGGACACTTTCATTGATGCAAGGAGTCCCTTGCCAGACCTGGGCTCTCCCAGTGTGGACAAAGGGCTGCCTCGGGTATGAAGAGGAGCAGTGACCTGTCCAGGGTCATGCAGCCGGCATGGCTCTGAGGGGACTCCTGACCGACAGAGGGACTGATTTTGTTTGGTTTAAGCTTTCTCATTCTCCTTGTTGAAGGTGGCGGTGGGGAGTGGGGATCCTGGGCATTTGAGCATCTCTGCCCAGTGAGGCCCCGGGCTCGTCTGGTAGAGGGGTCACACTGGCTAACGCGGGCTCCTCTCTCGTATTCTTCAGTGGCCAGAACCTGCAATTTGATTCTGATCGTCCTGGATGTGCTGAAGCCCCTGGGACATAAGAAGATCATTGAGAATGAGCTCGAAGGCTTTGGAATCCGCTTAAACAGCAAGCCCCCCAACATCGGCTTTAAGAAGAAGGACAAAGGGGGCATCAACCTCACGGCCACGGTGCGTCTGGCTGGCTCTTCCTGGGCAGCATCTCCCCTCCTGGACCGGCCCCTTGGCATGTGCTGTGCCTGGGATGCCTTCCTTTTTCCCTGCCCCCTCTTAGCTGAGGCACCGCTTCCTCCAGGAAGTTTTCAGGGATTTCCCCTGCCAGAGTCTCTTTGCATTCACTTTCCTGTGTACAGGCTCCCTCCCTAAGCACCTCAGGGGCAAAGCAGTTTGGTTTTGCCTACACACAGTAGGGATTCAGCAGTGCTTTTGTGTTGAAGTCACCAGAAAACAGTGGTCTGGTGAGTGAGCCACCCCGTGCCGACTGTTGCTCATCTGACGTGTCCTTTCAGGAAAGGCTGAAGTGTTGACCTTGGCAAAGCCACAAGTTACACTGAACCAGTGACCTCCAAAAGTGTGGCAATGTGCTTAGTCCTGGGGGGGCAACACCCATGAATAAGACCCAGTCCTTGCTCTCTAGGGGGTGAGACTAAGACATACCCTAAGAATGACCACCCAGAGGTGGGTGTGATGGGCCATAAGAGATGTCCAGAGGGTGCTTGGAGAGGTCAGGAAATAGGAGTAGGGGCTTGTTTATGGCTGTTTGGCTCTGAGGGGAGAGAGCCTTTGACTGGGGTTTTGTGGGGGATGGAGGCCCTTAATGGGTGTTGCTGCAGTCTGGAGGGACAGCTAAATTTGATTCACAGTGGGTCTTCCTGGATTCCACAGTCTCACTAACTTCCAGGTAGAGCCCTCCCTTCCTCGGGCCCCCAGATTCTTCCCTTTGAGAAGGATGCCAAGCATCAGCTGTGTGTGATGGCGCCATCTCTGCAGGGAAGGACGGAGGAGAGGTCTTCCCTCCAGGGCCAGGGACTGAGTGACTCCATAGATTCATTGCAGAGCATTAAGCTTCCTTTCACAATGTCCGTCTGTGAGGAGGGAGGACTGCTTTGGAGCAGAGCTGGCGCCTAGTCGGGGATCTCTGGGTCACCTTTTTTTAGCACGGTTCCAAATTGCTTTCCTGGCTGGTTGGACCCATTTACAGCTTTGCCGGCAGTGCACAGCCACCACAGCTCTCTGTCAGCCTTGCTGATGCTGTGGGTGTGTGGGGCTCTCCTGTGCCTCGGGATCCTTGTGCTTAGTCACAGTTTGTGACGCCCCTTTCCAGTTGGCCTGGTCCTTGGTCTCGTGGAGTTGTGTCAGAGACGTTTGATGTTGGTTCTTTTTCCCCAGTTGACGCTTTCTCTACTCAATCCCGGTGGTATTGATTTTGTTCCTGAAAAGGCTTTAATGGAATCAATAACATGTTTTACCTTTTGTGATGTTTTCGATACCTTGTTAAATTACGAATTCTGCCCCAGCCGTGGTTATAAGAGAGACTTTTATCCACTTTTCTCTGATTTCTTAAGTGATGGTGTGGCCCTTTCTCCTCACGTCCGTGTTGGTTGTGGGTTGGTTTTTCAAGGACTCCCTAGGAGAACGCACGTGCATTTCCTGGAAAGGGCAACACTTCAGAACACTCTTAAAGCCCAGCCAGTGCTGGGGGGCACTTTACCAGAATTGACCTGAGTGTTAATTTTTTTAGAATTTAATTTATTTATTAAATGAAATGAAATTGAATTATTTCATTTTCAGTGGTTATTTTGCATCCCACTGTGGCTTTTCTGCTTTTATCAAAAGGGCTGCCAAGAACAAAAACACGAAACCCCAAAGGGTTGCTGGGAGTGTTTTGGGACCATGAGTAGGCTATTCATTTTTTTGAATTAATAAATACTGATTTTCTCCTTTCCACCATCCTTTTACTGTTGAAAAAGAAAAGAAAAACCAAGCCCTTGTGAGCAGCATACATGACTAAGCCGCACAGATTGCAGCATTTGTCCCCAGAAGTGCAGCTCCTTCATGACAGGAGAACTTCTAGCCAAGATGGGGGCTGTGTCAGAGCCGAAGCTGAGTGGGGGAGGACAAGGGTGGGGAGGGGGTGGTGCGGGGGCAGTGCGCCCTCTGCTGAGCACCCCCTTGGTTTATTCAGTGTCCTCAGAGTGAGCTAGATGCTGAGACCGTGAAGAGCATCCTGGCCGAGTACAAGATCCACAATGCTGACGTGACCTTGCGCAGTGACGCCACGGCCGACGACCTCATCGACGTGGTGGAGGGCAACAGGTATGGGTGGAGGGGCTGGGCTTGGGCCTGCGGGAGCTCTGTCACCTCAGGCTTCCTGCAGTCCTCCTGTTTCGCTTTCTTGAAAGAGCACTGAGGAGCCTCCTTCAGATTGAAGGGCGGTCTCTAGTAGTAGAGGACTAGGGGTCTGCCGCTTTCCAGAATTGTCACTGCTGTCGTGGGCACAGAATTCCCAGACGGTGCGCTTGCCAGAGCTGAAAGTGACACCAAGTTGGAAGGGTGGCCTCTGAGTTGGATGGCCGAGTCGAGATCCAGAGGGAGTTCATGGGTCTGCTTCATCTTGGAGGAGGAGCCCTTGCCTGAGAGAGTCCCCCTCACTCTGCCTCTGCTCAAAGGCCTTCAGCAGAGGGGGTCCCAGCAGCGCCTAAGGTGGCCAGCCTGGGCTGCTTTAATGCATTTAGGCTCGTTTAGGAAACCCTCATGAAATGCCTTCTCTATGCCAGCTCTTGTACTGAGCTCAACGTTAGCCAGCTTTTCTTGACCTTTGGCCTCACTTTGCCTCTCTCAGCTTCCACCTCTGGCCTCTGGGTTCAAGATGAGCCAGTCTCTTCTTCCACATGACGCAACAGCCCTTCAAGGACTTGAGAGCAGCTCCCTCCCCTCTAAGCTTTCTTTTCTCCAGACTAAAGACCCCCAGTTCTTTCAGCCATTTCTGCAGGGTGGGCTCTTGTGGGTATTCCCGCCCACAACAGGAGGCTGCCCAGGGCAGAGGATGGAGACTCTGGAGCCTAGATCTCCTTAGCTTTTCACACTGCTGACTCAGCCCACCGCCCATCCAAACCCCCATGTTGTCCAGCCACACTGTCCCTTGTTTTGTGCTTGTAACAGTATGTTTTGAACCCAGAAGTAAGACCTGTACATTTACCTGCATCGCATGTGGCCTAGTGAAATTGGGTCTCGTGCTCCAGCCTGTCGAGATCCAGGTAGAGCATTGAGCTGAATCTAGTAAAATGGGACTTAATTGGGGCAGTCTCAGGTGGACCGTAATTTGTCTCGATGACATCTGGGATTTTAATGGGCTCCAGACTGACTATGGGGCAGCTGGAAAAGCCAGTAGAACCCAGGGCTGCCAGGAGAGGGTCAGGCTCTTGGGATTTCTGCCCTATCCAGAATGGTTTGGTAACCACATTCTAGAACAGGCTAGGAGGGCTGCCAGCACATGTGAAGGGCTTCACATCCTATGGGCCATGGGAGGAGCTGTGGGGCTCTTCAGTCTTCCAGTATGTGATGGGCTCTCAGTGTGGAAGAGGCTTTGGGCTCATTCTCTTAGGCCACTGAGAGCAAAGTAAGAGCAAGGGGCAGACATGGCAAGGAGGCATGTTTAGGCTCAGCATTGGGGGAATTCATGACACCAAGAACTGCTCACTTTGTGAAGTAGGGAGCTCCTTGTCGTTGGACGTCTTCGAGCAGAGGCCGGCTGGGGAGGTTGTGGGAGGTATTCTGGTACTAAATGTCCCTGGATCTGGTGCTTCTCTGTGAGAGAGCCTCAGCTTGGTCTCTGAGGCTCCTTACTGCCCCTCCAGGGGGCTACTCCCCACCAGAGAGCATTGGGCAGTTCTGTTTCTTGATTTCACTCTCGGGGGGGTTACCTGAGAAGCCTCAGCAGCTCCCTTTGCTGAGTCTGGGGGCATCCCTGCTAGGAGCCCCGGGGGTTACTGCAGCCTACTCGGTGAAGGCCCCACAGCTGCTTGGTGGCCAAGCCCAGACCAGAACCTGGGCCCTGTGACTGAGCCCAGGCCTCCTCTCTCCATATGTACTTTGCTGGCTTTGGCCCTGGTCAGCCTTGGAAGGGGGTTGTTGGTGTGTGGCCGGCATGAGGGGAGCGTTCGCTCTGCACTTCCTTGGTGCCTGCTGTGTGCAGGGCCTGTTGCAGACACTGACCACCCTCCCTGAGCCTCTGTTGCATCTCTCCATCAGAGTTTATATCCCCTGTATCTACGTGCTGAACAAGATTGACCAGATTTCCATTGAGGAGCTTGACATCATCTACAAGGTGCCTCACTGTGTGCCCATCTCTGCTCACCACCGCTGGAATTTCGACGACCTGCTGGAGAGGATCTGGGACTACCTGCGGCTTGTGAGAATGTGAGTCTCCCTGGGGGGCGGGGGGATGCAGATGCTCTGTGGCCTAGCCAACAGCCCAAGGTCAGGGAGCACCTCTGGGGGAGCCGTGAGATCCTCACCCTTGTTTTAAGCTCCCCCCCCCCCCGCCCCCAGAGCCAGAGGGGTCCTCCAGGTCATCTCTGCTTCCTGTGTCCTAGCTACACCAAGCCCAAGGGGCAGCTGCCAGACTATACCTCCCCAGTAGTGCTGCCTGATTCCCGGACCACTGTGGAGGATTTCTGCATGAAGATCCACAAAAACCTCATCAAAGAATTCAAGTAGTGAGTCTGGGGGGACAGGGAGGGGCCTGTTCTGGGCGGGACAGGCTGAGCCTGGCTTGTGGCAGACCAGGCCCAGTAGGGAGGTTTTGTGTGTCCCTCAGCCCTCGCTCCCCCATGCGTGTGTACTGCCTGTCTGAGGGCAGCCAAGGGTGGGCCCCTTGCAGAGGGTCAGTCCTGGTCGGCGCGTGTGCCTGTAGCGACGTGGGAGAGCCAGGGGAAGGGGAGTCAGGAGAGTTCATCCACCTCCTCCCTTTCCCTTCACTTCCTGAGCCTCACCTTCCTCATCTGAGAAATGGGGGCTTTGGACTAATGGCTCTGAAGGTCAGAGGCTGAGTGACCTTACTGAGGTCATGGGCCTGGGAAGTGCTTATAGCTTGTAGGCCTGGTGCCGCAGGAGACCTTACTGGCATCCTCTCATCCTGCCCTTTCATTTCTCAGAGGAGGCTCCTGAGGCCAGAGAGGCCAAGGAGCTCTCCCAGGGTCATGTGGAAGTGAGCAGCAGAGCTGCAGCTCAAGGCCAGGCCGTCCCATGCTGCCTTTCTGGAAAACCCAGTTATTTAAGGCTTGTAAAACAGTGCACTTTGTCCACTTCATCCCCATGGCCACCATGAGGGTGTCCTGCAGATGTGATTGTGTCTGTCTCATGGCTGAGAAAATGAAGGCCTGGTAGAGCTCTTCCACTGTTTCCTGGTATCCCAGGCAGGATGTCCAGCCTCCACTCTGGGGGATGTGAGGAGGCCCTTCCACTGCTAATTCTCTCTCTCTCTCTCTCCCTCTCCCTCTCTCTCTCTCTCTCTCTCTCTCTCTCTCTCTCTCTCTCTCTCTCTCTCTCTGTCTCTCCTCCCAGTGCCCTGGTCTGGGGTCTGTCTGTGAAGCACAACCCCCAGAAAGTGGGGAAGGACCACACGCTGGAAGACGAGGATGTCATTCAGATTGTCAAAAAGTGAACGGTCCCGGCCACTGATCGGAAAGCCTGATCCCCTCGGAGCCCCAGGGCCATCCTGGGCTGTGGCCAGTGCAGGCTCCCAAGCAGGGAGGGCGTGGGGCCTCCCTGGGAGCCTCCCTTCCTCACCACCGCCATTCACTGTATGTTGAACTACATAAAAAGAATCCAGCTGGCCAGCAGGCTGCCCTGAGCTGCCTTTGTGTCTGCGTGGGGGGTGGGGGGCAGAAAGGTGACGTGGGGCATCTCCTTCATTTCTGATTCTAGACCCAGGGCACCGGCCTGCTTCACTCCTGGCACGTTGGCAATGGGGGCAGAAGGGGGGAGGGTCTGCCACAAACAACCTGTAGGGGGACATTTGTCAAGGACACAGTGATGGCTAACAGCTGGCCCCTCCTCATGGGTCAGCTCCCTTCCAGTTTGGCTCTGGGCCCTTCCTCTGAACACAGGTGCCATTGAGAGCTCTGGACATCAGGCTTGCCCAGGAGTGGGCAGGGCATTTTTCTGTAAGAGGCGCTGCTGGTGCTGGGGTCTGCCCTTGGCAGCTGGGCTGAGCATAGAGCTTCATCCCTCCTGATGTGTCCGTTGGGAGCACCTGAGGCCTTGGTCATGGCTTCAGGGCAGGCAGCCTGGTGAGGAAGGCCATTGCTGCCGCTACTCAAGCTTCAAGAGAAACCTGCCTTGA
The DNA here is from genome assembly GCA_028627135.1 of Pseudochirops cupreus. NCBI lineage: Eukaryota > Metazoa > Chordata > Mammalia > Diprotodontia > Pseudocheiridae > Pseudochirops > Pseudochirops cupreus. The sequence continues at coordinate 583,651,494 of CM053580.1, forward strand.
TTTTTTTTCCACTCTCTCCCTTTTTCCTTCTTACTGTTTCAATATTGGTTTGTTTTACTCTATGGCAGGTCTACCTGCACCGTGTAACCCCAGCCTGGTGGCTCCCAGGCATTGCCTGGGTCGTGGTGGCCAACCCTGTGCCAGGAGCCAGGGTCTTCTCCTTTCAGTCACTGCTGAAAGCTCCTGAGGTCAGCAGCCCTTGGTCTTCAGAGACCAGAAGCCTCCCAGCATTTTCTGGGGGAGTCCTCACTGCTCGTGGGAGTGGAGGGGGACAGTGTCTCAGGGCTCCTCATCACCCAGATGGGGCCCAGGGGTGGTCATGGCCTGCTCTGAGGGTCATTTCTTGCTTTGTGCTCGTTGCCAGCAGTGAGTGGTGAGACCTGAAGGAGGCTCTAGGGTTATGTCCCTGCTCTCCTGGTGTGCTGTCTTCCCCCATTGTTGCTAAAGGGAAGGTAGGAGGGAACAGGCATTGACTGGGTACCTGTTGTGTACCAGCCACTGCGCTGAGCCTTTGCAGATGTTCTCACTGGATAAATGAGCCCATTGCCTTGTCTGTATAATTAGTTTAGCAAGTGTTTCCTAAGGGCTGCCTAGGAGGAGGGGGACATTCTGAAGGCTCATCATCCCAGGTGCAGCACTCAGTGCCAGGCTCTGCCACAAGGCCCTGCCCTCTGGGACTCTCTGGTCAGGGTGAGACAGGCCCTCAAGGCAGGAAACGAGGTGTTTGGAGGAAGAGCTGGGCATTCTGGACCAGCCAAGCCCACCTGAGTTTGCTGTCCTACCAGTGGGGTTTGAGGACTAAGATGTGACACACACTTCTTAACCGGGCTGGAGTGACTGACTGCTTCCTCCCACCCCAATCCCTTGGTTCCATCATTTGTTATCTTAACTGTAGCCGTGCATTGGGACTCAGTCGGTATAGCCGGAGGCTAGAGAATGTGGGGGGATGTGAGGTGGGACTCCCCTAAGGGGTGGCCTCTAGACCAGAGGGACTGGGATGGAAAGTGTACGTGAGAGCTCAGTGGGCAAAGAGGGCAGAGAAGGAGTCCTAGAATTCTGGAAGGAACCTTGAAGATATCTAAGTCCAGAGGCCTTGGCTGGGACAGCCATTCATGCGTTTTTTCCTGCAACTTTCTGGATGGTTGAGTGAGACCTTTTCTCACATGGATCCAAGGAGGTGGGAGGTACCTAAAATGCTGGAGCCCTTTCACTGGCCCTAAACTTCTTTCAGTTCAGACCTTTGTGCAGATCACAGTGCAAAGGGCTGAGGGGGCACATCTAGCTAAGAAGGGGTTTCCTGCACAGCTGGAGACGTGGGACCTGGAACATGTATTTGGGAGGTTGCTGGGATGGAGGGAGGGCTAGGTGGGTGGGTGGTATTAGTAAGGGCTTCAGTGGAAAGGGTGGCTTTGGAATCAGACCTTAAAAGGAGGGCTGCCATTAAATGAGATTTAGTTCAGAGGTATAGAAAGCAGGGCCCCAGCGACCAGGCGCCTTGGGATGCCTCAGAAATCTAATGAATGTGGGAGGGACTCAGCAACGTCTCTGTGTGTTTGCTCCACTCTGCTGGGTGGCCAGTGGTCCCGTTGTCCTGGCTAGATGAGGCTGCCCCGCGTCATGGGCATGCTGTGCGTGGTTTTTGTCTCTGTGCCCCTACATGGCTGCCTCCGTGAGGCGGTGGGCACCTTCCTCTCTGTCATCTTTGCCTTTGTGACCAGCTTGGTTTTCCTAGTCCTACATTCCCTGAGTCATCTTTCAGGCCACTTGGTGTGTGTAAATCTCTGCTGGCCACATGCCAGGGCCTTCTGACACCTCCCAGGCACTTCTCTGTTGGGCGTGCCTTACCCACAGTCTTATTCTTCAGAGCCGGCCTTGTCCCACAATGCACAGCCCTGCAGCATCAGCAGAATGTTGCTGTTCAAAGGGTTGGTTAAGTAGTCTTAACCCCATTCGGGTTTTTCTTGGCAGAGATTCTGGAGAGGTTTTCTATTTCCTTCCCCAGCTCATTTTACAGATGAGGAAACTGAGGCAAACGGTGAAATGATTTGCCTAGGGTTATACAAGTAGTAAGTGTCTGAGGCTGAACTTGAACTCAGGTCTTCTTGACTGCAGGCCCAGCACTCTACCCACTGCATCCACTAGCTGTTAAAAGGGTAGGGTTAGGAGCTGGAGATGGCTGAAATTGCTGCACAATTCAGCCTGTTCTTTTTCTCCTACTTAACTTGGGGTCAAATTCATTTTTTCTCTGCAGTGGTCGTCCAGACTGAGGTATCCATAGTCTAATGCAGTGGACTGACTGTCCAAGGGCATGTCATAGTCTGGACAGTAGACATTCTTCCTCCTGGAAGATGTCCTGTGGGCTTAGGAGACCAATGCCATCGTCACAACTGCAGCAGGACCATGGCAGTGAGTGTGGCAGCCCCTTGGTGAGTGTCCATCTGGCCTCGAAGCCTGAACAAAGTGACCTCAGCTTAACACGTGCCAAAGAGATGCCTCTAGGCATCAGACATTCTCACCGAATCACACAGTAAGCAGCAGGATCTAGGATCTTGTCTGCCTTCTGTCAGTGGTGTGACTAGTAGAATGCTGACCCAAACCCGCCTGTGCCCTTCTCGTAGGGTCACCCGGGATGCCCAAGATGTGTCACGTCCAGTTCATTCTCAAGATGTTTTACAGAGAGGACTGAGCTTGCATTGTGGCCATCCTCGCTTAGGTCCCTGTGGCTGCCTTGTCTTGGGACTCACTTATAGAGGCATTTGAGCCTCTTCTATGTTGCTGACCAGTCCCTTTGTGCCTTTCAATTAGCCTGGTCTCCAGTCTGAGTTTCTTCTGCGTGTGAATGGTCTGGCCTAGCAGGTCTTTCTGGCTTCCTCTGCTTAATTACCTTTTTGTTTTTCACCCACTGGGACCAAGTTTTTGAGTTCAGATGTTCATTCTCCCCAGTGAAGAAAGTAGGTCACCATAGGAAGGCCAGTAGGTCTTTCTGTCCATTTGTTTTCCTTCTGTAAGTGATGGAGTCTCATACCCGGCTTTCCACAGGTTCCTTTTCCTCTCGGTGCCCTTTGGCTGTTTTGACAAGCAGTGTAGCTGTAATCTTCTGCTTCTCCCTGTGATGTTTTTCAAATGAGTGAGACCAGTGTTTGCCTTTGTCTTTCTGCTTTACAAGATCAAGCATTCCCTGGCAAAGAAGCTTTGGGGGCCTTCGGGGGCTTTGCTCTTGTGGTGATGGCTTTGCCTCAGCTTTCTCTACCAGAAGTGGTCGTCAGAGTCATTTCATCCATTTCCCATTGGAGGCTCCAACATTCTGATTGATCTGCTGTCAGCTCATTTTTATTCTTTTTTTTACCTAAATGGGTGTTCATGTTGACCTTTGCTCTCTGTCTCCTGATTTAGAAATGGCTCCAACTTTACCAATCATTCCCTGTCAAGCAATAGTCAGTTTTGGTTTTTTTGTAGCGTTCTGTTCTCCCAATGTCCACCATCTTCTGACCCTTGAAGTATTTGGGATATCCCAAGAAGGGTTCTCCAGTGAAATCCATTGGAGGCAACAGGATGTAGTGGGTAGGGCCCCTAACGTGGAGTCCCACTTCAAAACTCTTTCTAGCTGAGTGACTCTGGGTAAGTCATCTATCTTCTCTACCTCATTCTCTTCTGTAAAAGAAGGAGGTTGGACTTGATGGTCTTTCTCCGGTCCCTTCCAGTTCTTAAGTCTTACTATCCATCTAATTCAGCTTTGGCTTGACATCTAGTGAAGGGGAAGGCACCACCTCAAGGTAAATCATTCCACTCATGGGTAGTCTCTGACATCTGGGCCTTGACAGAACAAATCTATGGCCTCTCGCAGGATTCTTGAAGATACAGCGCCATCTTCCCCTTCCTCCCCCCCAGGTCCTTCAACCATACTGTTCACTAGGCTGTAGTGAGATTGTGTTAGCTTGAAGCCCCCAGTCCCCCAGATAGTCTAGCTCTGCTTTCCACATCTACTTGTGAAGCTGTTTTTTTAAACTCAGATTTAGGATTTGACATTTCTTATCTGTTCAATTTTATCTTATTTGATTTGGTCAGCCATTGTAGATCTTCCTGGGTCCTGACCATCTCTGTAATAATGTTAGCTATCCCTTCTGGCATTTTGTCATCTGCGGATTTGATACACATGCCCTCTCTGCCTTCATCCAAGTGACTAATGAAAATGTTAAGTGGTTCTCAGGCTAAGGAGCAGGTCCTTGGGGCACTCCAAAAGAGCCTCTTCCATCAATTAGTACTCATTCAACCTATTTTGAATCGACCTCCTGTGCCTCACCTGGTTCACCTCCCCAGCTTGTTTATGGGGGTAGCTCCTTGAGACACTTGCCAAATCCCTCGACAGACCATTGGCAGACTTTCCATCCTTCTCACAGGGCAGGGCGCCAGACTTGTCCTTAGCACTGGACACTGACATCTATGCAGCTTTACTCCATTCCTTTAAGGGCGGTTATGAGCAATGAGCATGGTGGACGTTAAAGAGGAATTATTTAAATTTCACAGGGAGTAAGAGGAATGCAGGGAGGCAAAGGAAGCCTTGTCAGAGCTGATGGAAAGGGAAGCAAGCCCGGCCAGGAGAGCCGTACTTGGTGACTCCAGTTATGTCAGCAGCATGGAAGGGATATTTAAAAAGAAGATAAAATTCAAAACCAGTTGGAGAAGTTGGGGTCTAGACCAGGGAGGGTTAATTCTCTGGACGAAGATCGCACGTTTAGGATGCCACCAATTAATATTGAGAGGCAATCTAAAAACGGCTTCTGGCCCCACCGCCCTGTGGGAGGGAAGAGGGAGACCTCTCAGAACCAAGAGCTGTGGGGGGAGGGTTTTCTTTGTAAGGGAGCTGGTGGCTGGTGGGGGAGGGGAAGCAGCATCTCAGTTTGGCTCCTACTGAGTGGCCCCAACCCTGTGGGGGGCACTGGGAACCCAAACAGTGCCAGCTAGGGGCATTCCTTAGGGTGGTGGGGGGCAGGGCGCTGGAGCCCACTTCCCTGGCTTCAAAGACTTCCCCACTGCCCCCCATCGGGGCACTGGAAGGTCAGCAGCACAGCAAGACCTGCCTCGGGTGTGAATTCTGGCCCCCAGTTACCGTCTGGGTGGCTGGACAGACCCCAGGCCCTCTGTAAGGAGATGGATGAAGCAGATGGGGCTGAATCCCTCATTCCTGGCGCTTGAAAGAACGTTCACTTCCCGAGTGATTGGACCCTTGGCTTTGCTCATCCATGACGGGTGTCCTTGCCTATCCATTGGATAATAGTGCCTCCAGAGGTGGTGACTTGGAGAAAGCAGTGGAATTGAGTGTGCCCTTACACAAGGGCCTAGATGGGAGGACCAGGAAGGGTTAATTCCTAGGGGCTGGCCTCTTTCTGCCGTTGCCAGGGTGACAGGTGGAAAACAGGTCTAGGAGAGCCAGCAGGAGAGGTCTGCGGTTTCCCGACTTGGCCTGCCCTCCCCTCCCCCTCCCTCTACCCCTCCCCCTAGCCCCTGGAGATCTGAGGGCTGCCCTGTGGTGGGGAGGGGCAGATTTGCTTTGAACAGCTTGGTGTCCTGGGAAAAGCAGTGAATGTGTGACTGGAGACTCGGCTGGGGGACATGCCCGCCCTGCCCCTCCTTGTGGCAAGAGCCGTGAGCTTGGCATTTCGTCCTCGGCCCGACAGACCAGGGAACCTTCATTTGGTTCCAGCGAGTCCCATAGGTTCCTTGTGATTCTAGAGGGCTGAAGCAAGATGAGGCTGGGGGCAGGGAAGGGACTGCCATTGTTCCCCACCATCCGCAGGTCGGGGAGGGTAGCCAGCAAGCATCCTGCATTTCCCAGGAGAGACGGCCCTACCTGCGCTGGCTGCCAGGGCTACTCACTTCTTCCCCTCTGTTGTTAAATGTGCAAAATGGGAACAATCCTTGCCTTCCAAGGGCCTATGGGGAAAGCACTTTGTAAACCTTAGTGCCCTCTGCGAGATGTCTGGAGCTGGGACTGGCTTTTAATAAGGTTGTGATTAATAATATAAAACGAACACTAGGGTTAGACCGAAAAGTTATGTGACCTGTCCATGCATCCCTCGTCATGGGCAGTCAGGACTGATGCCCGGGTACTCCGAATTAAAATCCGGCACAGGGGCCGCTGCCCACCACAAGCACCAGACCATCTGACCCCAAACACAAGCATTGCTGTTTCTAACACCAGCCTGTCTCTGCAAACTGGTCCCCTGTGGCAGGAACTCGGAAGGCAGGTGCTGGTGGTGCTGGTGGGCAGCTGGCATCCTTTCTGGTGCCAGCTGGGGGTGGAGGAAGTGAGCTAGGCCAGGGAAGTGGGCTCAAGGGAGCTCTGGGGGGTGGTTCCCATCCAAATCCCCCTGGAATGCTGGCACTGTTCAGGCTCTTGTGTCCCCTGCAGGGTTGGGGCCGGGCCAGGCAGAGAAGTCTGTGGTCCTACACATAAGAGGGGAGGGAATAACACTAATTTGTTTATAATAATAGCTCGCTTTTATGTGGCACTTTATCAAACTCGTTTTATCTCTCAACAACTCTATAGGTAGGTAACCCCATCTCACAGATCAGGAAAGGTAGGTCAAGAGAGATAAAGTGGTTTCTCTAGGGTTACTCAGGAAGTGTATGAGGCAAGATTAGAACTCGGGTCTTCTAAACACCAAGTTCAGTGCATTTTCTGCTGTACCATATAGCTGCCTTTCTACACTTGGACACTTACAATGGGATGTCCCATCAACATTCAAGTGAGATCGGATTTGCAGAAAAGCCCCTAGCGCAGTGCTGGCGCATTTGTAGGGGCCATATTCCCTACCCTGCTTCCCAAACTCAGCTGCTGATTCCCTCCCTTGGAGACTCCCCCCATATCTCCTCCCAGTGATGGGGGCAGAAAGCAGGATGGGAGGTGATAAGAATCTCCCTTTCTAGGAAATGTAGGCAGGTTTGGTCTTCACCTAGAGCCCTTGAAGGCTTCTCATTAATCACTCTCTTCCCCAAGCCCTGGAAGTCATTGGCGCCAGGATGGTTTCGATCTTACAGATGGAGAAGTCCTTGAGCAGAAGCGCCCATCCCAGGCCGCACAGCCAGAAGGTGCCAGAGACGGGACTCCCCCAGGTCTCGTGGGCCCTTCCTAGACCAGCCTTGTCTCTGGGCTGCTTACTTTGGTGGGGCGACAGGCTTGGCCAGAAGGCTGCTCTTCTCCAATGAACAAAAGCATTGGGGCAAAGCCCACCCTGGGGTGATGAGAGAGCGCCCCAGGATATTGGCTCTCCCCAACTCTGGGGCCCTGTCAGGGTATGACCCTTCCACAGAAACACCCTGTGGCCATAAACACCATTCCAGCCTGCTTGCGTTTCCCTTCCTCAGCCAGCATAGGAAAGCCTCAGTGGAATTTTGCCAGGAGACATTCCAGCCTCAGGCCTCCTCCCTCCCTTTCTGCACATCCACAGATGTGCAGAACAAAGACCACAGTCCTTCAAAGGGGTAGGGGAGGCTGCCGGGAAAGCTTCGAGGCTCACTTGAGTTGCAGGGTTCTGTGCATTTTAACTCCCACTAATTCTTTGGCTCAATCAATGCAGGGTCTGCAAGATGAGCCAGGGAATGCTCCGGGCTTTCTGCTTTGCTCTCCTCTCCATCCTCCTCCCCTCCTGCTACCTGCCAGGCAGTGAGTGACTCAGGGACACATCAAGGGGAAGGGGAAGCAGAGAAAGGACCATCCCCAGCAGCCCTGACCAGAGGTCGAGCAATGACTCAAGCCCGGGACTGTTCATGCAGTTTCCACTCTACCAATGCTGGAAGCGTAGGGACACCAAGGGCCCTCCCCCTCCTGGCACCAGTTTTGCAGCCTTTGTGTAGAAAGAGCTTAAGCCCAAGAGCATCTGCCCCAAAATGAGAGAAGAGGAGGCTAGGAGGAAGACAACAGCCTCAGGATCCACTCACCAAGCCACGTGACACAGAGGGGCTGGGGGTCCATATATTTGTGGGCGGAAACCAGGGAAACAACCACAGCCCACTTCCTGCCCAAGCCTTAGGACCCCACAGGGGAGAGGGGAAGGGAGGGAGGAGAGGGGAGGAACAACCTCTAGCTAAGCAGGGACATCCCTCCTCATTCTTCCCTTCCTCCCTGATGAAAGCCTAGCTAGATTCTTCTAAGAAATCAAATAAATCTTGTAGGTGCATCCCTCCCTCAGCCTCCCTTCTCTCTATATCTTCGAGGGTGATACCCCAAGACCCGGCTCCCAAATAGCCCAAGGCTTTGGAATGCTGGTAAATCTCAGGTCTGCCCCCCACCCCATGGTGAAATCACCATTTCTATGGACCTCAAAGCAGAGGATGGAGGGCTCATTTGCCTTGCCCCCAAGCCTCTGCCTTGAGGCTTTCTTAACAATGAACATTTATTAATCATCAACTCTGTGACAGGTCCTGTTCTAAGCAAAGGAGATTTGAAAAAAGACAGAAGACAGTCTGAACTCTCAATTAAATACTCAGAGTCTAGTGGGGGAAACACAAAAAGAACTAACTACAAATTACATAGAGGCTAAGGAGGAGACGATCCACCAAGGACAGACAGAATTGGAAAAGGCTTCCTGGAAAAAGTAGAAGAATTTTGTTTGTCCTTCATTCTGGAAGAGGACCATGACACCAGGAAGGTGAAGCCGTGACTTGCAGGTGAATTGGATTTAAGTGAGGCAGGACTGTGCAGTCACCAGCCTCACTTTCTCCTCCAGAGACATCTGGGTCCAGGGGCCAGATATCGATCAGGATGACTAGAGATGGCCTTGGATGCACTGGGGGATCTTGGCCTCTTTAAGTAAGATTTTTCTCAGGTCTCAGTTTGTCTGAAGGAATGCCCATTCAGTGATTAAGGGTTAGAGTTAGGATAAGAAGAATTTTAGCTGGCACTCAAAGGAAGTCAGGGAAACTTAAAAGTGAGGATGAAGAAGGAGAGCATTCTAGGCTTGAGGGAATGGACAAAGAAGACACCTATATCTGAGAGATGTTGGAGGAAGAGCTAGGAGGCGTGTGTGTGTTTGTGTTTGTGTGTGTGTGTGTGTGTGTGTGTGTGTGTGTGTGTATGTAGATGTAAGAAGACTAGAAAAGGAGGTGGATGGAGGAAAACTATGAAGGACTGTCCTTTAAGGTCAAAAAAGATTTTATATTTGATCCTACAGGTTGTAGGGAGCCTCCATATGGGGATGATATAGTCAGTCAGTGCTTCAGAAAGATAGATCATTTTGACACATCAATGGATGATATGCTAGAATGGGGAGAACCTTATGGCAGGGAGGTCAACCAACTTGCTATTGCAATAGTCCAGGTGTGATATGATGTGGGAAGGGGACATAGGCAATAGATATTAGGAAGGTAATAACTATAGATCTCGGCACCAGATTATATATGGGGGGAGGAGGGGTGAGAGAGAACAAGGAGCTGAAGATGACACCTAGATAGTGAGCCTGGATATCTGGGACAATGGGTGTACCTTTTAAAAAATTTAATATTTTATTTTTCCCCAATTACATGTAAAAACAATATTTGATACTCATTTAAAAAAAAAATTTGAGTTCCAAATTCCCTGGCATATTAGCCCATCTTACAGCTGTGAGGTGGTATTTCAGAGATGTTTTAATTTGCATTTCTTTAATCAGCAGTGATTTAGAGCATTTTTCATATGACTATAGATAGCTTTGATCACCTCGTCTGAAAATTCACTGTTCATATCCTTTGACCATTTATCAATTGTAGAATGATTTATATTCTTATAAATTTGATTTCTCTACATATTTGAGAAATGAGACCTCTATCAGGGAAATTTCTGTAAAAATTTTTCACAGTCATTATTACTACCTGTATATTTCCTTCCATCTTATTTCCCCCCTGTTTATCTTACATTCTCTCTCCTTTCCCCATGTCCATCCTCAAAAAATGTTTTGCTTTTGACTACCCAAATAAGCATGTGTATCATTCCCTCTTTGAGCCTATTCCAATAAGAGTAAGGTTCAAGTGTCCCCTCCCATCTTCCCCATCTTCTCCTCCACTGTAAAAGCTCTTTCACACCTCTTTTATGTGAGATTATTTACTCCATTCTACCTCTCCCTTCCACCTCCCCCCAGTGCATTCGTCTCTCTCAGCCCTTAGTTTTATTTTTTAATATCCCATCGTACTTAACTCACATACCTATGTCATTTGTCTCATGTAAACTCCTAACTTGAATTGAATTCCTTATAATTTCTCTTCTCTGTTTACATTGTTATGCTTACATATGTTATGTCTTCTATTTGAAAATCAGATTTTCTATTTAGCTATGGCTTTTTTATCAGAAATACTTGAAAGTCCTCTATTTCATTGAAAAGCTATTTTTCCCCCTGCTGGATTATACTCAGTTTTGCTGGGTTGGTGATTCTTGTTGTAACCCTAGTCCTTTTGCCTTCTAGAACATTAAATTCCTAGCCCTCCAAGCTTCCACTTGCCCAATTCTAATTTTTATGGAATTAATTTTTTTCAGTGAGTTTTTGTGCCTTCTTTTCCATTTGGCCAATTCTACTTTTTAAGGACGTCTCTTCAGTGTATTTTTTTGTACCTCCTTTTCTATTTTTATGTTTATTTTTTGCTTTTTTGAGGGGGAAAGGTAAGATAATTGGGGTTAAGTGACTTGCCCAAGGTCACGTGGCTAGTAAGTGTTAAGTGTCTGAGGCCAGATTTGAACTCAGGTCCTCCTGACTCCAGGGCTGGTGCTCTATTCACCATGCCACCTAGCCACCTCTTTTGTGCCTCTTTTATCATTTGTCCTATTCTATTTCTTTTTTTTCCTCTATTAATTAATTTATTTTTTAGATTTCAAAATTCACTTACACAAAATTTTGAGTTCCAAATTTTCTACCCATCTCCCCTTCCCCTACCCCAAGATGGTATGCCTTCTGATTATTCCTTCCCCCAATCTGCATTCCCTTGTATCACAGAACCCCTTCTCTTATCCCCTTCCCTTCTATTTTCCTGTAGGGCAAGAAATCTATAGATTTCTATACCCCATTGCCTGTATATCTTATTTCCCAGTTGCATGTAAAAATAATTTTTAACATTCATTTTTCAAACTCTGAATTTCATATTTTCTCCCTTCCTCCCTCCCCACCCACCTTCACTGAGTGAGAAGGCAAGCAATTTGATATAGGTTATACGTGTGTAATCATGCAAAAAACTTCCATAATAGCCATGTTGTGGAAGACTAACTGTATTTCTCTCCATCCTATCCCACCCTCATTTATTCTATTCTCTCTTTTGACCCTGTCCCTCCTCAAAAGTGTTTGCTTCTGATTACCCCCTCCCCAAATCTGCCCTTTCTTCTATTATTCCCCCCTCTTATCCCCTTCCCCCCCTGTTTTTCTGTAGGGCAAGATAGATTTTCATACCCAATTGAGTGTGTATGTTATTCCTTCCTTAAGCCAAATCTGATGAGAGTAAGGTTCACTCATTCCCTCTTACTTCTCTCCTCTTCCCCTCCATTGTAAAAGCTTTTTCTTGTCTCTTTTATGTGGGATAATTTACCCCATTCTACCTCTCCCTTTCTCCTTCTCCCAGTACATTCTTCTCTCACCCCTTAATTTTATTTTTTAGATATCATCCCTTCATGTTCAATTCAATTATACCATCTCTCTCTCTCTCTCTCTTTGAGTGTGTGTGTATACCCTCCAACTACCCTAATACTGAGAAAAGTCTCATGAGTTACGAATATCGTCTTTCCATGTAGGAATGTAAACAGTTTTATTTTAATAAGTCCCTTATGATTTCTCTTTCCTGTTTACCTTCTCATGCTTCTCTTGATTCTTGTATTTGAACATCACATTTTCTGTTCAGCTCTGGTCTTTTCATCAGGAATGCTTGAAAGTCCTCTATTTCATTGAATATCCATTTTTCCCCCTGAAGGATTATACTGTTTTGCTGGGTAAGTGATTCTTGGTTTTAGTCCTAGCTCCTTGGACCTCCAGAAAATCATATTCCAAGCCCTCTGATCCTTTAAGGTAGAAGCTGCTAAATCTTGTATTATCATGATTGTGTTTCCACAACACTTGAATTATTTCTTTCTGGCTGCTTGCAATATTTTCTCCTTGACTTGGGAACTCTGGAATTTGGCTACAACATTCCTAGCAGTTTTCCTTTTGGGATCTCTTTCAGGAGTTGATCAGCGGATTCTTTCCATTTCTGTTTTACCCTCCGATTCTAGAATATCTAGACTATCAGTCTTCCTTGATAATTCTTGAAGGATGATCTCTAGGCTCTTTTTTTGATCATGGCTTTCAGATAGTCCAATCATTTTTTAATTCTCTCTACTGGATCTATTTTCCTGGCCGGTTGTTTTTCCAATGAGATATTTCTCATTGTTTTCTATTTTTTTCATTCTTTGGTTTCTGGTTTATAATTCTTGATTTCTCATAAAGTAATTAGCTTCCATTTGCTGCATTCTAATTTTTAAAGAATTATTTTCTTCAGTGAGCTTTTGGATCTTCTTTTCCATTTGTCCAATTCTGATTTTTAAGGAATTCTTCTCCTCATCGGCTTTTTGGGCCTCTTTTGCCATTTGGGTTAGTCTATTTTTTTAAGCCATTATTTTCTTCAGCGTTTTTTGGGGTCTCCTTTAACAAGTTTTTGACCTCTTTTTCATGATTTTCTTGCTTCAGTCTCATTTCTCATCCCATTTTTTCCTCTACTTTTCTTCCTTAGTTTTCAAAATCCTTTCTGAGCTCTTACATAGCCTGAAACCAATTCGTATTTTCCTTGGAGGCTTTGGATGTAGGAGCTTTGACTTTGTTGTCTTCTTATGGTTGTGTGTTTTGATTTTTCTTTTCATCAAAGTGTGATTCTACAGTCTTGGTTGTTTTTTTTTTTCACTTTTTGCTCATTTCTGCAGCCAATTACTTGACTTTTTAGTTCTTTGTTAAAGTAGGACTTTGTTTCCAGTGTGGAGGGGTGCACTGTCCCAGGCTAAAAGGGTTTTGTGCAGCGGTTTCAGAGATAGTTTTTGGGATCTGTAAATTTTCAGCTCTTCCAAGGTGGTATGATCAAAGGAGAGGTGTTTACTCCTTTCCTGGCCTGTGCTCTGGTCTGTGAGTGACCACAAGCACTCTTTTCTGCCTTGGAACTGTGAGGAGGGTTCCCTTTCCACTGGCACCACAATCTCCACCACACCAACTCCTTTTTGCCCCAGGACCATCACCCAGGACTGCAACCCAGATCCAAGCAAGAGAATCCTGCCTCTGCACCAGCAAAGAGACCCCTACAAGCCCCCTCTGATCAATCACTTGATCCCCCTACAAGAGCTCTGGAAGCAACCACTGTTGCTACCACCACCCCAGAGCTGGGACCAAACCCTGCTCCTCTCTTACCCGGGTCCAACAGACCTTTCCTACTGACCTTCTAAGTTTTCTTTGGTGTTTGTGGGTGAGAAGTCTGGAAACCGCCAGAGCTACCAGTGATTCAGTCCCCGGAGGCCTCTCCATCCCTCTCTGTGCTGGCTCAGCCCCTGCTGGACTGCGCTCTTCTCTCAGACTAGAGCAATGGACCTTTTCTCTTTACCTTCCTGGTTGTCTTGGCCTGGAATTTTGCTTCATTCTCTCATTTTGTGGGTTCCGTGGCTCTAGGATTTGTTTAGAGTAATTTTTTACAGGTATTTGGGGGGGTTTGGGGAGAACTCAAGCACATCTCTTCTTTTACTCCGCCATCTCGGCTCTGCCTTGGCCTATTTTATTTCTTAAGGTTTTGTTTTCTTCAGTATTTTGGGGTCTCCTTTACCAAGCTGTTGATTCTTTTTTCATTATTTTTTTGATCATTCTTATTTCTTTCTACAATTTTCCTGCTACCTCTCTTAATTGATTTTAAATGTCCTTCTTGATCTCTTTGGAGAATTCCTTTGAAACCTGAGATCAATTCACATTCTTTTTAATGGCTTTGGATGTAGCAGTTTTGTTGTCCTCTGAGTTTGTGTTTTGATCTAATAACTTTCTGTGGTCAGATTCTTTTTTTGTTGTTTGCTCATTTTTCCAGCCTATTTTTTTAAACTTTTAATTTTATGTTAAAATTGGGCCTAGCTCCCAAGTCAGGGGGGGTGGGGGGAGGAGGAACTGTCTCAAGCTTCAGAGCTATCTTGCTGATGTTTTCAGAGCTAGTTCTAGGGACCTGTAAGTTTTTACTTCTTCCAAGATGGCATGCTCTAGTGAAAGGTGTGGTCACTGCTCTTCTGGCCTGTGCTCTGATCTGTGAGTGACCACAAGCACTCTTTTCTGCCCTGACATTGTGACAAAGGCCCTATTCCTCTGTGGCTGAAAGCTCTGTTGTGCTATTCCTCCCCCTCCCCCTGGGACTGAGACCCAGGACTGCAACTTGGATCTGAGTATGGTCAATGCAATAGAGTCGTCAGTGCTAGCAAAGGGACCCCTGTAATCTCCTTCTGACAAGTGGTCTGATCTCCTTACCAGCTCTGGAAGCTGCTGCTGCTGATTCAGTTGCTCCTGAGACTAGCTGCTGTCTTGCTGAGGCATAGACCACCCCGGATTGCATTCCACTCTTGCCCCAGTGTGACAGAACTTTTCTGCCAACCTCCCAAATTATCTTGGGCTGGGAAATTGTTTCACCTCATTCTTTTGTGGGTTCTGCTGCTCTAGAATTTGTTTTGGGGTGTTATTTTAAAGTTGTTTGGAGGGGCATTTGGGAGAGCCCAGGTGAGTCCCTGCCTTTTCTCAGCCACTTTGGCTTCAATCCCCCAATAGTTGTACCTTTCACAGTGACAGGAATGTTAGGAGCAGTGGAAGATTTGGGAGGGTGGAAATAAAGTGTTAGACATGTGGTGTTAGACATACTGAGTTTAAGATGTCTCTGCGACATTACGTGTAAGTTCATTGGTGTTGTGAGACAGGCAGTTAGGAGAGAGGCTAGGGCTGGATACATCGATCTGAGACTCATCAGTATAGAGACAGTAATTAAATCCAAAGGATCTGATGAGATCACCAAGGGAAATAATCCAGATGGAGAAAAGAAGAGGGCCAGGACAGAACCCTGAGGGACACCTGTGGGAGTGATCTGGATGAAGATTCAACAACGGAAACTGAGGAGGAATGGTCAGAGAGGGAGGAGGAGAATGAAGAGAAATGTCCTGAAAACCTAGAGAGAAGAAGGGAAGATCCAGAACAAGAGGGTGGCCAACAGTGAATAAGGCTGCAGAGAGGTTAAGAAGGATGAGGAATGAGGAAAGGACATCAGGTTTGTCAATGAAGAGACCACTACTAATTTTGGGAGAACATTTTCAGTTGAATAAGATCAGAAGCCAAACTACAGAAAGTTTCTAAGAAGAAGGGGAAAGGATCATAGACAGCCTTCTCAAGGAGTTCAGTCACCAAAGGGAGGAGAGATCTGGCACAGTGGCTAGCAGGGACAGGAAGGTCAAATGAGGGGTTTTTGAGGATGGGGAAAGACATGGGCATGTTTGCAGGCAGCAGAAAAACAAACCAGTAGGCACTGAAAAGTGAAGGCAAGGGGGATGGGGTGTATGATGGAGAGGGCAATCTGCTGCAGAAGATGGGATGGAATTGTATCACGTGTGTGGGTAGAAGAGCTTCCCTGGCAAGAAGGGCCTGCTTTTCATGGCAGACAGGAGGGAAGGAGATAGTAGGGGAAGGCACCTGAGTGATGTGAGACCGGGAAGAGAGGGGAATTAATGACCTCACTTTTTCCGGTGAAATATGGAGCAAGGAAGATGGTGGAATAAGACAGGACGTACCAGGCTCTCCAAACAAGATGGAGCATCACCACAAAGTGAACACAGAAAGGCAGAAACGAAAATCAGGGTGAAGCAGTTGTCCTCCTAAGACAGCTTGAGAGGACCTCAGGAAACACCCAACCTCCAGGGGCAGAGGTTTGGCCTGACTGAAGGGCAAGCACCTCCTGGCGGACTCTGCTGAATCAACAAACAACAAGCCCAGGGCGCTGGGTTGGGGGTCACTTCAGCTTCACAAACTTTCACCTCATGGACAGTATGTGGGTCAGACCACTGAGCAGGGGAAGATTAAAGGACCCTCTGCTGTCTATGGACATCAGGCCCAGCTGTGCTGACCAGAGGTGGGGGTCCCAGGCTGCAGCTGTGTATGGGCATGCCCAGTGAGTGTGGGAGTGGAAGGGTGGAGATCCTGATGGCTGTGGGCACTTGTAGGAAAGTGGGGTCCCTGGTTTAGTTCCTGGGTAGAGTGAGCCACAGAAGGACTTTAGTGAGCAAGAGCATTTGAAATGACAGCGTGGCTAGGAGCCAAGAAGAGTGCCCAAGCTCAGGATTCTGGACAGTGCTTAGCAAACAAGGGTACAAAAAACCTGAAGCCTGAGGCGTCATCCACCCCCCTCCCCAGGACTAGAAACTGACTATAATAATAAACCACTAATAAGTAAATGAATTTGCAACTGGGAATTAAGATACGCAGGCACTGGGGTAGGGAGATCCATCCTGCCCTACCAGAAAGTCAGCGGGGTGATGGGGGAGGACATAGGAGAGAGCAGATTGGGGGAGGGGGTATACAGTGGGATCGCTGTTTTGGGAGGTGAGTAGGAGAAAGATGGGGAGAAAATTTGTAACTCAAAATCTCATGGAAATGAGTGATGTAAACCAAAAATAAACAAAAGTTAATTTTAAAAAAATAAATAAATGAATGAAGTAATGAATAAATGAAAGAACCCAACCACAGATAGCTACTATGGGGACAGAGAAGATCTGAGTTCATATTTAGGAGATAGTGAAGTTTAAAAAAGCCACTCCTACTTCAAAGAAAAATGTCAAATGGTCACAAGATTAAAAGGACTTTAAAAATCAAATAAGAGAGGCTAAAGAAAAATTAGGAAAAAAGCACAAGAGCAATCCTAGAAAATCAAGAAAATTGTGAAAAGAAGGTCAACCAATTGGAAAAAGAGATCCCAGAAACTTAAGGAAAAATATAACTCCTTAAAAACTAGAATTGGGCAAAGGAAAGCTAATCATGTTATAAGACACCAAGAAATAATAAAACAAAACCAAAAGAACGAAAAAACAGAAAAGAATGTGAAGCATCTCATTAGAAAAAACAGCCGATCAGGGTGCCTAGGTGGTGCAGTGAATAGAGCACTGGCTGGCCCTGAAGTCAGGAGGACCTGGGTTCACATTAGACCTCATACACTTAGCTACTCACGTGATCCTGGGCAAGCCACTTACCCCTATCTGCCCTGCTTTCCCCCCTCCAAAAAATAAAAAAAACAAAACAACTGATCTAGAGAACAGATGGAGGAAAGACAATATAAGAATTGTTGGACTACTTGAAAGTTATAATTTATAGAAAAGTCTAGATATAATTTTGCAAGAAATTGTTAAGGAAGATTGTCCTGAAGTTCTAGAGTAAGAAGTAAATTAGAAATGGAAAAAATCCATTGATAATCACCTGAAAGATATCCCAAGATGAAAACTGACAGGAATATCATAGCCAAGTTTTAAATTTCCTAGGTTAAGGAGAAGATACTACAAGCAATGAGAAAAAAAAGATTAAATACTGTGGAACTGCAGTCAGGATAATATAAGATCTAGCAGCTTCTATATTAAAAGACCAAGAGATTTGGAACGTTGTATTTCTAAGAGCAAAGAAACTGGGTTTGCAACTAATAATAACTTACCCAGCAAAGCTGAGTATAACCCTGAATAAAAAAATAAACAGATATTCAATGAATTGAAAGTCTTTTAAGTATTTGTGACAAAAACATCAGAACTCAATAGAAAATTTGACATATAAAATCCAGGAAAAACATAAGGCAAATATTAAAAATCAGTTATAAGGGATTCAATTAGGTTTGGGAAAATGTTATCTGTACTCTTAAGAATGTTATAATTACCCGGGTATTTGAAAGAGCAAATGTAGATAGAAGGCTCAGAGTTGAGTATGATGAGATGACTCTAAAAAACAGAGTTGGGTAGGAAAAGCTACAGTGGAGCAATTATCTCATACAACTGAGATGTGAATGGAAGAACTGTCACAGGGGAAGCAGGTGAGGTTGAGGGCTGGTAGTATTAGAGCAGTGGTTCTCAGCCTTCCTAATGCTGCAACCTTTTAATTCTTGCACATGGGCGGACATGCCTGGAGACAGAGTAGCAGTGTCTCGGTTCCCAAGACCATCGGAAATACGTGTTTTCCAATGGTCTTAGGCGACCACTGTGAAACGGTCATTTGTCCCCAAAGGGGTCTCGACCCACAGGTTCAGAACTGCTGTATTAGAGCCTTATTTTCATCAGAACCGGGTTAAAGAGGGAATAACATATACATACTGAAGGATATAAAAGTCTTCTAAATTTATAAAGAAATAAGAGGCTGAGGGGAGAAGACAAGGGAGAGACTTTTAGAAGGGCGTATAGGTCTGAGCCTAGCCTCCCAATGCATCTAAATTTTTAAAGGAAAAGTTAAATGAATTAAATGGAAATAGATAGTAATACTATAATGGTGGGAGACTTGAACTCTCCTCTCTCAGAATAAGATAAATCTAACAAATAAATAAATAAGAAAGAAGTTAAGGAGGTAAATAGAATCTTAGATAAGGTAGACGTGATAGCTAACTGAATGGGAATAGAAAGAAATATACCCTTTCTCAGGGGTACATGGTACCTTCACAAAAATTGACTATTTGTTTAAACATATAATTAAATGCAAAAAAGCAAAAATATTAAATGCATCCTTTTTAGATAAAATTTCAATGAAAGTTATAATCAGTAAAAGACCATGGAAACACAGATTAAAAACTAATTGGAGGGGTGGTTAGGTGGCGCAGTGAATAGAGCACTGGTCTTGGAGTCAGGAGGACCTGAGTTCAAATCCGGCCTCAGATGCTTGACACACATACTACCCATGTGACTTTGGGCAAATCGGTTAACCCCAATTGCCCTCCAAAAAGAAAAAAAACAAAATAAAAAAAACAAACTAATTGGAGACTAAATAACCTAGATTTAAAGAATAAATGGGTTAAAGAATAAATCATAGAAACAATTAGTAATTTTATTAAAGAGAATGAAAATAATGAAAGTACATAACAAAACCTGTGGGATGCAGCAAAAGCAGTAATCAGAGGAAAATGTATATCACTAAATGCTTGTATCAATAAAATAATAAAAGAACAGATCAATGAATTGGGTATGCAATTTTTAAAAAAAACTAGAAAAAGAACAAATTGAAAACCCCCAATTAAACACCAAATTGGAAATCTTAAAAATTAAAGGTGAGATTAATAAAACTGAGTGTTGGAAAACCATTGAATTAATAAATTAAACTAGATGTTGGTTTTATGAAAAAAAAATGAAACAGATAAACAAACCATGGTTAATATGATAAAAAAAAGAGAGAGAAACAAAATCATTAGTATTAAAAATGAAAAAAAAGTGAATATGCCACTAATGAAGATGAAATCAAAGTAATCATAAGGAGTTATTTTGCTCAAGTAATAGGCCAATAAATTCAACAATTTAAATGAAATGGAAGAATATTTATAAAAAATGAACTATCTAGATTAGCAGAAGAGGAAATAGAATATCTAAATAAAACTTTTTTTTGCAGGGCAATTGGGGTTAAGTGACTTGCCCAAGGTCACACAGCTAGTAAGTGTTAAGTGTCTGAGGCCAAATTTGAACTCAGGTCCTTCTGACTCCAGGGCCAGTGTTCTATTCACTGTACCACCTAGCCACCCCTCAATAAAACTATTTTAGAAAAAGAAACTGAACAATCCATAAATGAACTTCCTAAGAAAACAGCATCAGGACCAAATGGATTTACAAGTGAATTCTTCCAAACATTTAAAGATCAACTAATTCCAATATTAAATAAATAATATGGAATAATAGGCAGAGAAGGAGCCCTACCAAGCTCCTTTTTATGAAAGAAGTATAGGGGGCAGAGCCAAGATGGCAGTGTAGGAGCAGCAAAGTATCACAGCTCCCACACAGCCACTTCAAAATACCCATAAAATATGACTCTAAACAAATGCTAGAACTCTAAAACACACACAAAATATAACTTTCTGCTAAAGGCAGCTCAGCCAGGAGGCACCATCTCAGGGCTAGAAGCCCAAACCAGCTGAGCCTGAAACGTCGCCTTGGCCCTGGGGGCAGCCGGACGAGCTGAGCTGCACTTGGAGCAACAGAAGAGCGGATCTGCGGCAGCTGTGGCAGTTTCTAGAATTATCAAGCCAGAAAAAAAAGGACTAAAAGGTTAGTGGAACTTGGCTGAAAGAAGTATAGTACTGATATCTAAACTAGGAAGAACAAAAACAGAGAAATAAAATTATAAACCAACTTCATTAATGAATATGTATGCAAAAATCCTAAATAAAATACTAGCTAGAAACTACAGCAACATATTACAAAGATTATATATTGTGACCAAGTGGGATTTATACCAGGAATGTATAAGGAAAACTACTAACACACTTAATTATATTGTATTATATCAGTAACAAAAGTGATAAATATCATATGATTACCACAATAGACGCAGAAAAAGCTTTTGGTAAAATACAACATTCCTTCTTATTAAAAAACACCTGAAAGCATAGTTATAAAGGGATTTTCCCTCAAAATGGCAATAAGAGTCTACCTAAAACCTTCAGCAAGCATTATTTGTAATGGGGGTAGGCTGGAAACCTTACCAATAAGACCAGGAATTAGACAAGGATGTTTGTTGTCGCCAATATTACTCAACGTTATATTATAAATGGTAGCAGTAGCAATGAGAGAAGGAAAAGAAGTGGAAGGACTCAGAACGGGCAATGAAGTAATAAAACTTTCTGTTTTGTAGATGATGTGATGATATTTTTGGAAAATCCTTAAGATTCAACTAAAAAGTTAGTGGAAATAATAATTTTATCAAAGGAGCAGGATATAAAACAACTTGACGTAAATGATTAGCATTTCTGTAGATCGACAACATCCTGTAAGGAGAGATAGCCCATTTAAAATAACTGTAGGCAGTATAAACTACCTGGGAGTATAGCTCACAAAACAAACCCAGGAGCTACATGAACATAATTATGAAATACTTTTTATACAAATAAAGTCAGATTTAAATAATTGGAGAATGGGTAGGCAGAGTAAATATAACAAAAAAGACAATTTTGCCTCATCTATTTAGTTGGTACTGTCCCAATTAAACTACCACCCCCTCAAAAAAAAATTACTGAGCTAGAAAAAAAGAATATCAAAATTTCATTGGGAAAAAAGGCAAAAATATAAAAGAAATTGATGGGGAAAAATGTAAAGGAAGGAAGTTTAGTAGTACCAGATCTTAAACCAGCGGTTCTCAACCTGTGGGTTGCGACCCCTTTGGGGGTCGAATGACCCTTTCACAGGGGTTGCCTAAGACCATATGAGTATTAAAGGGCCGTGGCATTAGGAAGGTTGAGAACCACTGTCTTAAACTGTACTATAAGACAGGATACTGGCTAAGGAATAGAAAGGTAGATCAGTTGAACAGAGTAGACACGTAATACACAGTAGCAAATTATTATAGTAACGTTGTTTTTGACAAAAGATTTAAGCTTTAGGGATAAGAATTCATTATTTGGTAAAAATTATTGGGAAAGATGGAAAACAATCCGGCAGAAATTGGGCATAGACTAATATCTTACACCATTTACCAAGATAAAGTCAAAATGGATACATAATCTAGATACGAAGGGAGATATCATTAGAAAATTAGAAGAATGTGAAATATATTACCTATCAGATATATGTATAGGAGAATAATTTATTGTTAAACATGAAACAGAGAGCATTGTAGGATATAAAATGAATAATTTCTATTACATTAAATTAAAAAGCCTTTATACAAATAAAACCAATGTAGCCAAGATTAGCAGGAAAAGAGACAATCGGGAGAAAAATTTTAGACAGTTTCTCAAAGGTATTGTAGCTCAAATATAGAAAGAATTTTGTCAAATTTATAAGAATATGAGTCATTCCCCAATTGATAAATGGTCAAGGGATATGAAAAAAAGTTTTTTCATGAGGGAATCAAAACTACATAAAATCATGAAAAAATGTACTAAACCATTATTACTTAGAGAAAAGCAAACTAAAACAACTTTGAGACATCATCTCACACCTATCAGACTGGCCCAAATTACAGAAGGGAAAGGTGACAAATGTTGGAGGGGATGTGGAAAAATTGGGACACTAATTGGTGTTGTTGGAACTATGGAGTGATCCAAACCATTTGGGGGGCAATCTGGAATTATGCCCAAAGAGTTCTAAAACTGTGTATACCCTTTTGATCCAGCTATACCACTATTAGGTCTGTTTCCCAAGGTGATCCGGAAAAAAGGAAAAAAAAACCTATATATTCCTTTTTTAAATTAAATTACACTTTTTTTTTTAGTTTTTTTTTGGAGGGCAATTGGGGTTAAGTGCCTTGCCCAAGGTCACACGGCTAGTAAGTGATTCAAGTATCTGAGGCCATATTTGAGCTCAGCTCCTTCTGATGCTCTATTCACTGCACCACCCAGCCGCCCCCTTTTTTTAAGTTTTCAACATTCACTTTTATAAGATTTTCAGTTCTAAATTTGCTCCCCCTTCTTCTGCCCCCTTTCCCAAAGACGGTATGCAATCTGATAAAAGCTATACATGTACCATCATATTAAACATATTTCCACATTAGTCATAGAACCTATATACTCTAAACTCTTTCTAGCAGCTCTCTTTGTGGCGGCAAAGAACTGGAAATTGAGGGGATGCCCATCAAGTCGGTAATGGCCAAACAAGTTGTGGTATATGATTGTGATGGAATACTACTGTGCTCTAAGAAATGATGAGTTGGGGCAGCTAGGTGGTGAATAGTGAATAGAGCACCGGCCCTAGAGTCAGGAGGACCTGAGTTCAAATCCAACACATAACACTTACCAGCCATGTGACCTTGGGCAAGTCACTGAAACCCAACTGCCCTGCCCTTCCCCCTCCAAAAAAAAAAGCAAAAAAAAGAAATGGTGACTTAATTGATTTTAGAAAAACATGGAAAAACTTGTAGGAAATAATGAAGAGTAAAATGAGTGGAACCGAGGGAACATGGTAACAGCAACATCGTTCTAAGAACAATTTTGATTGACTCTCATTTGCAATATTATAAACACTCAGATCAGTTACAGAGGACCCATGAAGGAAGATGCCATTGTTAAGGAATGTTAAGGGTCCCCTGAACTTGTGTTTTTGAGTTGCTGTATTTTCCAGACACCAGAGCCAGGAGGCCCTGAATGTGTCAAGGACCAAGCTCCCCACTCAAGCTGACATAATGTGTTGTTTGAATTCCAAGTTGACCCCCCTGTATGTCCTTGGGGGTCAAGACAGGCTCCAGTGAGCTTGAGGCTGAGAAACTGAGACCCAGCAGATGAGCAAAGCATCCTGTCTTGGCGGTCTAACCGTTCTCAGGGGAAAAGAAGGTTGCTTTTGCCAGCCCCCTGCCCCTCTCCTTTGGCTTTCTAACGCTGATTTTACCTTCTCCGCTCCTTTCTCCCTACCATCCCACGCCCTTTTAGGTGGTGGCTTTTGTTACTTCCTCCTTTCTTTGTCTTGCTTGCACAAATATGCAAACTTCTATATGGATCCTGAGCTCTTGGGATTCCACAGGCATGTTCATTCCCCTTGTAATAAACTTAGTTTTCTGGTAAGTTTTGTGAAGTTATGATTTCCTGTTGACAATATCTACATCCAGAGAAAGAACTTATAAATAGAAGTGTGTGTATATATATGTACACATATATATACACACACATACACACATATAGTATGATTTTACATACACCTATATCATATATACACAATACACATATATGTATATGCACACACACATAGTATGATTTTACACACACACACATATATCATATATACACACACATATATATGCACACATACACATATATAGTATGATTTTACATATACAAATATCACATATGCACACATATATGTATATGCACACATACACATATATCGTATATACACAATACACATATATGTATATGCACACATACACACATATAGTATGACTTTACACACACATATACACATACACATATATCATATATACACACATATATGCTCACATACACATATATAGTATGATTTTACATATACATATATCACATATGCACACATATGGATATGCACACACATATATCATATATACACAACACACATATATGTATGTGCACACATACACACATATAGTATGATTTTACACACACATATACACATACACATATATCATATATACACACACATGTATAAGCACACATACACATACACAATATGATTTTACATATACATATATCATATATGCACACATATATGTATATGCACACATACACATATATAGTATGATTTTACACACACATATATATCATATATACATATACACACATATTTGAGTCTAATGGTAGTATTCTCTAGGGTGAATGTGGAGGGAGGAAGAAAAAAATAAAAAGTGCTCAGCAGAGAACAAAAGAAAACTTAGAATGAAGAACAGAAAAGCAGGGTAGCTTTGAAAATGCTGTATAGTATTTAATACATAATTGTGTTTTTTTTCTAAAAAGTAAGCCATGTGAAATGGAATTTCATGGTTTTATTATTGAATCCCCTTTTTTGTGTTGTTCTTTGTACATGGAAATGCTTTTTGGGGGTCTTTTTGTATTTGATTTCAAAATTAAAAAAAAATTAGGCAAAATTCTCAGCTAAAAAATTGGTGGGAACGGGAGGAATGGGGGTCCCTGAGGAAGAATGAAAGGATTTGGAAGAGTCACTGTGGCGAGTGGGATAGCCAGATAATTAGGGAGTTGTTGAAGCATTGCCTTGCAGCAGTGAGGGCTCAGTTGAGGTTCTGTAACAAATTTGTGCTGGACACAATGAGCAAGGTTTCCTCATTTTCTCCACCTTTGTTCGGCAGCACAAGTGTAAGAGCAAAGGTGGCAGGAATGGGGGTGATCCAAGGCTGAGGCAGAGAAGGATCTGAAGGACAAAGAACTCAAAGATAAAGAGAATATAGATTAACAATGCTCCCAAATGCAGCCAAACCAGATTAAAATGTAATTGGAAAATATTTAACACAACAAAAAATACAATAGAACATAGATAATATTAATATGTGGTTTTTTTGAGGTGCTTACATTCTTTTTAAAAAAATTTCGTTCCCATGTAATAGTATTTTATTTTTTCCAGTTGCATGTGAAGATAGTTTTCAACAAATACGTGGTTTTCTAGGTCACTGTGGGAATCTTTATGTACCTCTGGTTTATTTGCCTGGCACTAGGTGGTGCCATAGTGCACAGAGTGCTTGGCCTGGAGTCAGGGAGACTCATCTTCCTGAGGTCAAATCCAGCCTCAGACACTAGCTGGGTGACCCTGGGCAAGTCCCCTTTTCTGTGTGTGGCTGTGGAGGGATGGAAGAGGTTACAGGCAATGCTCAAGGAGAGAAGCTGGGAGAGTAGGATGTCTGAAGGAGTATCAATTATGTACGTTGAAGTTCCCTATTATGGCAGCAGGACTTTGTCAAGCACTAGCAGCTTTCCAGAGGACTGCTGCTGTGAACAGCTTCAAGGTTCTGATTACATAGTATAGCAAACTCTCTATTTATTTAGTAACAAATCAGAGCAAAATATTCACAGAAAATCAAGGTACAGCATTCACCATGTCACAACTCAACAACTTAACACTAAAATTGTCACAGTTTTCACCAGAGTGATCACATAGTTTTAAGCAAAGTAAATTTATTTAGTCAATCACAAAGTCCTTCAATCACAAAGTACAAAAGTCAAAGTCCTCCACCCATGGGATGCAATTAAATTACAATTTCATCAGTCACTACTCAGTACGCTTTTAAGAGGTGGTGGAAAGTACAAAAGCCATCCACCCCTAGGTCACAAGTAAATTACAATTTCATCAGTCAGCATTAAATACCCAAGGAGAGGTCTTTTCATCTTGACTTGAGGAAGGTTCTCAGCTTCCATGGTTCCTCTTCCACGGTCCCAGCTTCTACCTGAATCCACCAAACTGTCACCTGAGTCCAAAGGCAGACAGTTCCCAGTTCCTTGTCCAGCTCTCCATGCAGTTCCTGTTCCATATTGAAGCTCACAGTACCCAGTCCACCTCAAGTCCTTCACAGTTTCTGTTCCTGGGAATCCAAAGCTTAACAAAGCCACAGACAAAGTACCGACACCACAGTCATGCTTCCTCTGGCAGCTCCAGCTGGCCCTCAGAAGCTCGCAGCAGAAGTTCCCAGAAGAAAAGTCTCAGCAGAAGCTCTGTTCTCAAAATCAAAATCACTTTCTCCCATTCTCAAAATCAAAATCACTTTCTCTAGCCTCCATGTGGCTTGCTCCAAGAAATTCTGTCTCAGTTCTCAATTCTCATTTCTCTTCTCAGTTCTTCTCAATTCTCAGTTCAGTCCAGCAGTAGCAGCCCAGCCTCCAGATGCTTGCTGAGAGAAATTCTCTCTCTTGCCAGCAGTACCTGCTCTGCCTCCACAAGGCTCGCCCCAAGAAGTTCTGACTCTCCTAGCTGTGGCTTTTCCTTATATATGGTATAGCTCCTCCTTGTTCAGCCCCTTCCTGTTACATTAGCAATAGGGGTTCATACCTTCTGTTTCTTAACAGAGACTTGATATAATTAATTTGAGACTAAGAGCTAAGTACATGTTAGCTTGCCAGTACAAAGGGATCTTCAAATTTCATTACTATTACACAGTTGGGAAGGAGAGAAAGACAGGGAGCCAGCCTCTGGACTCATTGAGGAAAGATGGGAAGGGTCCTAGAGGTTGGTAGGCAAAAACTGCTAAAATTTTGATTGGGTGGTAGATAGGGGTTGATTGAGCCTCAAAGGAGAGTGATGGAAGTAGAGAGACTGGGCATGGGCATGGATGTGGGAAGCAAAGAGTTTGTCAACTCCACCACCTTGATCAGTTGGGGAAGCGTCCTGGAGGGGAATGAATGAAAATGAAGCCAGTGCTGGAAAGGGCAGCCAAGTAGGTTGTGTCATCAAGAGGGAGCCAGAAAATGGAAGCAATTGGAGAAGGAAAAGATGGAAGGTGAATATTTGTTCCCTATAGAACAGGCATTTCAGAGAGCACAGTGGAAGTGATAGGGAACTTTAGAGTGGGACATTTGGAAGGGGTGGCATGGAGGTGAATGTGAATGGGCAGAGAACCAGATCTGAAGGACAGCTACAGTTTCAGAAGCATCAAAATGGGAACAGCGTGACTGGGCATGTTTGTTGGTATTTCATTGAGGAATCACTGTAGGTAGGTAAGTTATCAACATTCCTAGGGGTTTGGCCTCAGAGCAGAATCTTCTCAGGACATCAGGGAGCCCAGGCAAGGGTAACTTTGGGAGGATGATGCAATGGCATTTCTCTCCTCTCCCTGCTGGTAGTCTAGGCCAGGAAACCAGCAGAGGGGACAGGATAAAATGGCATCTTTTTTTTTTTAACTTTTATTTATTTTAGTTTACATCATTCATTTCCACGAGATTTTGAGTTACAATTTTTCTCCCCATCTTTCCCCTACCCACTGCCCCAAAACAGCCATCCCATTGTATAACCCCTCCC
>CM053580.1:583679603-583732918 GCA_028627135.1 Pseudochirops cupreus
TGCTCCCTGCCTTGATCCTTCTTTTCCCCAAAGAAGGAATCTAGGGTTTGGTTGCTGTTCTTACTTTGTTTCCTGTGCTTATTCATGGCTGGCCAATCAGTGATTTTTTAGCTCTGTGGAACTCTGCTTCCAGAGGGGAAAGCTCTGTCCCAAATCGCTGGGGTTTTCCCAGCTGCCGAAGCTTTTAGGAGGCTGCTGGGGCCCTCCCCCGCTCTGGCTCACTGAAAAGAGACCCCCAGGACCACCACCCAAGACCATGATCCGGATCCAGGCCGCTCAACGCGAGAGCACTTGGCCTCTGAACGATCGCTTGGCCCCCCTGTAGTCTGCAGGCCGGGAGCTCTGAAGCAGCAATGTGGAGGCGGGTGCAGGACCTCTGCTTCTGCCACTTCTTTGCTCTGGAGGCAGTTTGGCTGGACCCGCTTTTCTCCCCCGATTTTTAGCCAAGTTCTACTAACCTTTTAGTCCTTTTTTTTCCTTTATGGCTTGATAATTCTAGAAACTACCACAGCTGCCACAGATCCACTCTTCTGTTGCTCCAGCTCAGCTCGTCCGGCTGCCCCCAGGGCCAAGGCGATGTTTCAGGCTGAGCTGGTTTCGGCTTCCAGCCCTGAGATGGTGCCTCTTGGCCGAGCTGCCTTTAGCGGAAAGTATATTTGTGTGCGTTTTAGAGTTCTAGAATTTGTTTAGAGTCATATTTTATGGGTATTTTGAAGTGGCTATGTGGGAGCTGCGATACTTTGCTGCTCCTACACTGCCATCTTGGCTCCATTCCCCTAAAATGGTATCTTTCAACCAATTCTCATAAGGTATGAAGGAATGCATCCATCAATCAGTTTTCATATGGTATGTACTCAAGACCCTTCACCATGGTGGACACTCTCTAGACTTCTTGTTCAGCCACGCCCGACTCTCCACAACCCCATTTGGGATTTTCTTGGCAAAGACAGTGGGGGTGGTTTGCCACTTCCTTCTCCAGCTCATTTTACAGATGAGGAAACTGAGGCAAACAGGGTGAAGTGACTTGCCCAGGGTCACCCAGCTAGTAAGTATCTGAGGTCAGATTTGAACTCAGATACTCCTGACTGCAGTCCCAGAGCTCTATCCACTATGACACCACTCAACTCCCCTTGATATGTCTGGTCTTCCTAAAATGATGTTCTGTCTCCCAGTTCTGAGCATCTTTATATGGGCATGTGTGAACTGCTCTCCCTCCTGGCTTCCTTCACGTTCCAGCTAAAATCTTACCTTGCCCAGGAAGCCTTCCCCACCTGCACTTAATTCTGGCACCTTCCCCCCATTGACCATTCCCTCTTTCTCCCCATCTTTAGCTTGTTTGTCCACAGATGTTTGCGTTGAGGGCAGGGGCTGTCTTTGTCCTTGTATCCCCATCACCTTCCCCCAATGAAGGTGGCATTAGGTATCAGTCACCCAGCTGCTCTGACAATCAGTAAAAGTCTGGGTTCGAATCCTCCCTCTTGGAGTGTGACTGGGTACATCACTTCATTTCTCTGGGACTTTTTCCTCATCTGTTAAATGGGGATTATCTAGACCTTTCCTCACAAGGCTGCGAGTCTCAGATGAAGTGTTTGTATTTTGTAGATTTAACCAGTGCTGGGCATCAATATTCATTCGACAACTAGCTTCCTTTCAGACGTCTCACATTGGATGCCCAGTAGACATCTTAAGTTCAGCGTGCCCAAAGCAGAACTCATTCTCTTCCCTGCTACCTTCCCTCATACTGTGAAGGGCACTACCCTCCTCCCAATCCCTCAGGCTCCCAACTAGGGGTCATCCGGGACTCCTCACCATCTCTCACCCTGCCCTTACCCAAGCTGGTGCCAAGGCCTGTCAAGGTCACCTCTGCACCATCCCTCCAATCCGCCCCCTACTCTCCTCTCCCCAGGCTGGTACAGACCCTCTCACCTCACACCTGAACCATCATCTTAGTGGGCAGCTGGGTCTGCTCCCTCCAGTCTCTGCCCCCGCCAGTCCATCCTCCATTCAGGTCTGACCATGTCACCATGTCACTCCCTCCTCAACAAACTCCCTATGGCCTCCAGGATCAGATGGCCTTTGCAGCCCTTCCTAACCTGGGCCCTCCTCCCTTCCCAACCTTCTCACACCCAGCTCCCCACTGCATCCTCTTTGAGCCAGTGGCCATGCCTGGAATGCTCTCCTTACGCCACTGACCACCAACCTCCCTAGCTCCCTTAAGCCCCAGTGAAGTCCTACCTTCTGCAGGAAGCCTGTGGGATTAGTGCCTGCCATTCATTGTGTGTCCTGTAAATAGTTGTAAACAATATTGTTGTCTCCCCCCCGCCCCCCCGCCATTAAACTGTAAGCTCCTTGAGGGCAGGGGCTGTTTAGCCTCATTTTGCACCTCCAGCTCTCAGCCTGGCACATAGCAGTGCTTAATGAAAATGCTTATTGGCCAGCTGATCAGAATATACCAGATGTGGTGCAACCAGGGCAGACCTGGCCCCCAGGAGGGTGAGCAAGGCCCCTTACAAGTGTTTGAACTTGCTTTCCCTTATAAACCAGCCCCTCTGCCCACCCCCACATTCCTGTACCTGCCAAGCTCTCTAAAACTCTAACTTGTGTTTGGCCCAATCCTCTAGGTGCGCCACCATCTCTCTGATTCCCTTGCTTAGCCATTCCTCCCATCTTTGCTCCCTCAGCAGATTCTCTGTCATTGTTGAGATACTACATAGCTCAGGACCAAAAGTAGAGACCTGGGGCCTTCCACTAGAGACCCCCGAGAGACACGTGTCCTGCAGGACGTCCGCCTTCTGCTGCTGTCCTGGCTTGGGGGCTGTCTTATTTCCTTTGTCGTGCCCAGAACTATCACTTCACCCACATGGTAGCCTCCTGGTGAGGACACTCCTTCCACCAACACAGACAGGCCTTAAGTGGTTGCCAGGGCCTTGGGATCGACCAATGACCCAGGTCTCCTACGGAGAAGCTACTGCTTGTCATCACCACAAGGATAGCATGAAAATACACTTAGGCCTTGGGATTCAAAACTAGCTGGAGCAATTCACTTCACTTTCCCCACTCAGGATCTCTTAAGGCCATGGGCTTGACTCCTGTGGCTTCTTCAGCCCCTTCTCCTCAGCCTACATCCCTAGCCTTGCCTATCCCCACTTCTAGACCCTGGGGCTCAACCACTACCATATACCATGGACAAAGTCTACCTTTGATAACCACTACCATATACCATGGACAAAGTCTACCTTTGAACACGATCCTTGGAACTCAGGGGCCATCAACATTCTCCCTCCACCCCTGCTCCCCCCAAAAGAACCTCTGCACCCCACCTCAGGCACCTTCTACAGCTTGCCATTCGGCACCCTCCTCCAAAAATGCTTTTTACAAAGCTCAGGCATCCCTCAGAGATAAGGCCTTCGGGGGTCTTGATAACAAGGGCTCCCATCTGCCCTGACTGCTCAGAAGCCGGCTTAGATCCTTCTGGTTTGGAGCTGACAATCAAGAAACCTTGGCCCTGAACTCACAACCACCAATATACAGACAACCAACAGATGATGAGTCCTCCACATCCTGGGGCCAGAAGGGCTCCACTGTCCGCAGAAGAGGGAAGCAAAGGGCCTGGAGGGGTCACACCACCCACCCAGAAGCAGCCCCTCACCATCTATTCTGATGAGCACCAGACACCGGAGGCTGGTAGAATTGACTTTATTTACAGACAATGAGGAAAGGAAAACAGTCTTACACACATGAGCTTGGAGACTGCACAGCACACAGGGGTCAGTGGCACATTATTCTACGGCACTAGCTTGGTTTTTTTAATACTAAAAAGGGGTTGGGGCACCTTCTGTAACAAGGCTAGCCATGCCCACCATTCCCCAAGGGTCATCAGGAGAGGAGAAACAGCTTGAGTCACAGCAGCTCACACCAGGGTCTATACCATTGAGGGATTTTCGGGGTGCCAGAGCTGGCCTCAGGCACAAGCCCCCGCCAGCTGTCTACCAGGACTCTCTGCTGAGTGGAGGGAGGAGGGCCAGAAGGGGAGAGAGGAGGCGAGGGCAGCCATTCACCACGAAGTGAAGTGCCCCTCCAAAGACCACCCCCAGCCCTCAGCACCAGGCTGGGACTCCATTCCTGGCTGACCTCCAGTGAAGGGCTTTAGAGCGGGGTGGGTTTAAGACTGATGTAATCTGTTCTCTCTCGGCCACTCTCCTTGAAGTGATTGGGAGTTTACTGAGGAAGACTGGTCGGGTACCACTGCATCCCCAGCTGGGGTGGGGCTAACCCAAACAGAGTGGGGGGAGGAGGAGGCAGGGCAGCTTCATTCATTCCACTCACACACTTGGCATATGCAACTTTAATCAAACAAACAAAAAAAGAGAAAAAAAAAAGAAGAGTCCCAGATGTACATTAAATGAAAAATTACGAAGTGTAGACACAAGTAAAGCTTAACAGAGGGAGTCCAGCTACTTTTATGTACAGCTCAAGTTCCAAAAAAGCCATCCTGTGGGTATGTACAAAAGGGGTTTATACACAAGTCTGTACACGAGGGTCTATACATTTATTTCTGCAGAAAGAACCCTTAGGCGCTGCCTCCTGGTGAGGCCACCTGCACTTCATTCACATATCTTACAAAAAAAACAAAAACAAAAACACAGAGGGCTTGGCAGACTGGAGGCCAGGCCAGGCCGTCCAGTCACCAGTTGCCAGGGGCTCTGCTCCCCGGCCACGCTGGCTCGCCAAAGGTTCTCGGAAAGCGGGGCATTGTGCACCCCGGCAGGCTGGGAAGTGGCCTGTGCTGCCTGAAGCCCCGGATGGGAGCCGGGCGTCCACAGTGCCCACTGCCCCTCGCCGGGTTCAGCCTCACTGCCTGTACTCCAGCTCATCCACACTGATGACTTTGGAGGGCATTGAGGGCAGTGGCTGCTGTAGCACGTCTGAGCCAAACCACTTGGCCAGGCCCACGGGGGAGGCGCTCCTCTGGCTAGGGCGGTGCTCCAGCTGCGGGGGGATGTGGGGCAGGCCCGGCCGACCCGACAGGTTCTGGGGGGGCGTCTGGACACCAATGGCTGTTCCCTGCGAGCCGGCGCCTGGAGGATGGAGGACTGCAGAGACAGAGGGATGGCTGTGAGTGCATGGAGAAGTCTGCATGGCAGCTGTGCCGGCCTCACGTGAGGGATGGCACCAGGACTGAGGCTAAATCTGAAGGCGGGCACCCTGCAGGGTAGGGACCTCTCATCAAAATGACACAGATTCATTGCAGGGTCTCTAAACACCCAGGACACCCGCAATGGACTTACAAATAACCCACTGAGAATCTGGGACGTGACCTGCCCTGAGCCGTCCACTAAGTGGGGTCAGGGTGGAACCAAGGCTAGATGTGGTCACTCTTCATGTGGGTGGACCCCACTCCGACATTCAGTGCCACCCTTGGGGATCAAGAAGACCCAGTAGCCAAGCAGTTTGGTATCAGGACTGTGAGACTCTAGCGTGAGCAAGAGGAAGCGTTGGTGCCTCTCGTGGCAGGCCCCAAGCTCAGCACTGGTGACAGGAGAGAAGGCCAGACTGGCCCTGCCCTCGAGGCAGCACAAAGATTCCCTGAAGGGAAGGCCTAAAGCAGACCTGAAGGCTCTCTGAAGGATGAGAACCAGACTCAGGCACCCTTGACTCCAGAGCAGGATCCTCCTCACCCAGGAGTGATGGGGGAGAGAACTTGGGTCCCACCAGCCCAGAATTCCCTAAAACAAGGCCTGCCCACCCTGGGAGCTCTGAGGGAACTCATGCTGGGGATGTGGTGGAAGGGATCCCTAGTGAGGGAGCAGCTGAGGTTCCTCTGTGCTAACAGACCCTCAGTTGGACATCCAGCTGTGTGGAGCTTCCCACAGCCGACAACAATCAGGCACGGCTCCTGAGCCTGGGCCCCCCATATGCCAGCCACCACCGGCCTCCTGGATGCTAACCTCACACCCAGGCTTGGGGCATTTTCTCGTGCCTACCTGACCGCTGCAGCTGTTGCTGCATCACTGCGAGCTGCAAAGGCGTTCCTGAGCGAGGGGTCAGGAGAGGGTGACTGGCCGCAGGGAGGGGGTAAAAGGGCTGCCCCAGGAGAGGGCCAGAGATTCCCTGCAAATGAGACAAGTCCATCCCAGGAGGAAGCATACCTGTGAGAGAGAAAGAGACCAACCATTGGGTGATTGAGGAGGGACTCTGGGGATTTCTCAGTACCACTACCTGAGAGCAGCATGCTCTAAACCTTCCTGATGGCTATGTCCCCAAAGCCTGGCCTACAGAGACAGTCCAAAGTCTTGGGATTAGTGACCAGGGGGGAAAATCTGCTTTAGGCCCACCAAGTAATCTTGGATTTTGGTGCTGGAATTTTTATCTGGTCAAATGTCTTATCTTACAGATCAGAAAAAAGTTCAGATTTGCCCTGGGTCATAGGGCTATTAGGCAGTGGGGACAGAAATCAAACTTGGGTCTTCTGATTCTAGAAAGATGATCTTGGATCTCAAGAGACCTTGGTTAGGAGCCAACTTGTCTAGCCCCTCATTACATGAAGGGAAACTGAGGCCCAGCAGGGGAAATGGTGCGGTCCCAATGAAAGGAGGGAACAGTGAAGCTGGGCTGCTCTTACCCAGGGGTCTTTCTGCCACCCTGTGTGGGGGGAAGGAGGACACACACGCTTGGCTTAGTGATGGTGACCATTCTGGGGCCCAGGTTCCAAAAACCAACAATACTCAGGATTACGGCTAGATAGGTGGGCCCAGCTCCCCCTACAAAAGACAAAACTCACCAGCTTGAAGCAGAGATGGAAGATGTTGAGGATGGACCCCCTGGGCTAGCATCCTTTGGACCAGTCCTGGGTGAAACTGATGAGCAGGCCGGACAAGTGGAACATGGGAGACAAGTGGGACCTGGTGGACAGGACGGAGGAAAGGTGCCCCAGGCACTGGGGAGGCCAGCGTGGGGGTCTTTCTGCCTGCTGCCTTAGGCCGATAGTCCTGTTCTTTGGTGAAGCGGTTGGTCTGGGACAAGGGGGTGGAAGATGTCGATCGCTGCAGTGTGGACAGTTTTGGGTTCATGGGAGGGGAAGTGTCACGGTCTGGATTTGCCATGGAACTCAGCAGAAGGTTCTCTGCAATGATGCAATATGCTTTATTATGACATTGGCTCAAGACCCCCAAAATAGACAGGAATGCCTATCCCCACCCCGGCCTGCATCTTCTGGGGCTGTGGAGAGTGCCCGCCTGGTTTATGACAGATACATGCCCAAAGAGACACAGAACTGGACGTGTGCCTCTTGCTGCTCTACGCATGTTTGGTCAGGTGAACTTGGTAAGAAACAAGCCCTGTGGAACAGCCATGTCTACACCCCTACTGAGTGGTGGGTAACGTGGTTTGAGGCCTACAGATTCACGCTCCTCTGGTGTGGCTCGATAAGGTCAGGATGCCCCATGCCAGCAGGCTGGGAAACAGCCCAGACCACCTCTGGGGACCCCTGGCCTGTATTGGCTGCTCGGCCCCCTCTGTACTCTCATCACACAGCAGAGCCTGCAGGCTCTGGCCAGGGACTAACCCAGAGGATGTAGCATGGCACCACCTTGCCCCTGACCCCATTCTACGCTCAGCCTCTGCTCTTCCTGGAAAACCCTCATCCGGGCCGTGAGCAGAGGCACTTCCCAAGAAAGAGGGGCTACAAGCAGAGAGCAGAAGGAGCTCAGGTCCGGCATCAGCTTGGCTGCCATTACAATTACTCTACTCAATGGTCAGCCCTCCTGGAAAACCCTGGATTTCTACTGTGACAGGGTACACCTTAAGGACCCAAGGCTGGAGAATAAGAGTCATCATTTAGGTGACTCCTTTGTTTGGATGATAGACATGAGACTAAGGCTAGTGCAGCTCATCACCCAAAGCCCCCCAGGTGGTGTTCAGCCACAGGATCCTGACCTGGCTGGACTCTCCCCCAGCCTGCTTCTTGTTAGGGTCAGTCAGCAGGGCTTTTCCTCTTGCTCTTCTCCTACCTCAGGACTGCTCCCTCCGCAAGGATACCTTCCCAATGATCAGCTCTCCCCTCAGGGCAGACCATAGGGTCAGATCCCACCCCAGCCATGCCACAAAGAAACCATTAGAGGAACAGGTTTTCACAAAAGATCACTCCCCTTTCCTCTGGGGCCCTAAATGATTCTTCCTCTTACCAATGACATCACAATGACAAGTCTCAAGACCTGCACAGGCTGACCCAGAGACTACATCACAACCCCTATGTGCCAGGTGGCCTGGCAAGTGACCACAGCCTCCTGAGCCTCCTCCCAGCAGCACACCGCAGCCCACCTGAGCCTCTCAGGCCTGGCCCATACCTTCATTTGCCCTCTGGCCTTCTTCTTTACCATCACTGGCCGGCTTTCCAGAAATGGGGTCTTCTTTGTTCTTCTCTTTGCTTTCATACATCCTGCGTATCACTGAGGTAGGAGTGAAGGAAGGAGACAGCTACGAACAAAAGCACCCTGAGTTAGACATCCAACCTGGGACTGCTCGCAGCCTGGCCTGAGCCAGACCAAGGCCAGCATCCAGCCACTGCTCATGGAAGGGCCTAGCTCTCTGCTCCCACCAGGCCAAGGCAAAGGCTACATTCATGCTCTCCCCTTCCTGCCTCCAGGATGTGGCCCGCATCAAAGAGCAAATCCACTGCTTAGAACAAGTGCAAAAGGGACCTTGGAGGCCATCTAGCCCAGTCCAGCCTGGCCCTGTTACATATGAAGAAACCAAAAGGAGCTTGCTGAAGGCCGATGGACTGTCTCAAAGACAGCGTGTGGAACGTCGGCCAGAACAAGCCCGAGCATAGAGTCTGCAACAAAGGCCACAGGGTCATCTAGTGCAGGCCACAGCCTGGCCCCCTCAAAGGTGCCACACTGTCCTTGCTCCAACCGCTCTGGAAAAGGTTCTAGGGTCCCCTTGGCAAGAGGCCCCATCCTAAATGCCCCTTCTGTCCAGAAAGATACCCAGGGCAGCTTCCTGGCCTTTCCTTCTCCCCCTTCTTCAAAAGGACTCCCAAATGGCCCAATGTTCCTTCTACTGGAACACGCTGCCTCTCAGTCCCTCTGGGACACACAGTCCTTTTAAAACTCCTTCACACGAGGGGCTGAGAACTCAGGCTGGCCACTAGTATGGGCAGGAACTCAGTATGATGTGCCCCGCAAGAAATCTAAACTGGAAAATGGGGCCAAGTCATCTCTAATCACAGCCACGGCCCCCAGAAACCTTCTGCTGCAGTATAGTGAGCTAGCAAGGCTTAGGCCTGGCAAGAAGCTGGCTCAAGGCCAAGCCTCCGTCAGTTGGGATTTGGTCACAGAAACACTGAAAGCCCATCTAACTAACAGGAGGAAAACACACTCCCCAAGAGGGAACCCCAAACCACCACCAAGGACCCCCACATATGGCCACTCAACCCTGAGGGGAGAGCCCATCCCTAAGGCCAATGACATTGAGGAATTTGGCAGTTCTCACTAATCCCCTATCAGCCTTCACAAACCCTCAAGGGGCTGACACCTCTCCATCATCTCCAACCCCAACGCTGATGACACATGCCAAGATGTGGCCTGCAAGGAAGGTCTCAGCAGGTGGCGGGGAGGCACCAACAGGGGCTGGAGAGTTCAGGGTGGCCAAGGAAACATTTTTGCACGTGGCCAATGTGTTTTGCTTGACCCTTCATATTCTGCACAGAGAGAGAGAGGTGTGGGTGGGTGGGTGGGTGGGTGTGTGTGTGTGTGCGCGCACGTGCACCTCTCTTCAATTACACAAGGGAGAGTAAATAATGTCAGTTAATTGAACAAAAAACAAAAGAGGGCCAAGAAGAAACAGCGTCAGGGAGCAGAAACCATCACCTCCTGTCCCACAGTCTCCTGACTCTCAACAGGCCAACGAATCCTGTTTTTGAAAACTGGGACATGCCCTCTTTGGGATACACATGGACAAGGGTCGCCACAGCTGCAAGTCTGGAAGGCCACCACTCACTCACCATGCTCGTGACAGCAGTGGCAGGAGCAGGGGATGCAGAGTTTCCTCGATGCACAGGGGCTGGTGATTTGGCTACACGCTGCTGCCTGTCAACAAAGGTCAGTCAGTCAGGGAGAGCAGGAGCTCCGGCCACGAGGCTCCCCCTAATCCTGCCTCAGAGCCAGGGCATCTGGAAATGGAGGACGACAGCACCTGGCCAAGTCTCTGCAACGTCAGGGAGCGCATACCCATGTCCCTGGCTCTCAGGGCCAGGCCCCGTCCCCACTCTGGATGCTCTTCTTTGCTCTTACCCCATACCACCGCTGACCTCAAACAGGAGCTGGCCCCAGCATATCCCCACATCCCCAAGGGCTACCCAACCCTTCTCGTCAAGCTACCATCCCCTCTTCTCCCAACACTCGCTCAGCTCCCAGCCTGCTAAGGAGATTGGGGCAAGTCAGAAGACCAAGCACCACAGTAGCCTATGTCCTCACCTAGCCTTTACCTGCAGCAAGGTAACAGGCCTCTGTCTTCCCTGTGCCCCAAACACCTTTGAACCAGCCCTTTCCTTCTTCCTGTCTCCCTTCCTTCCTACTGCCCAGTCTCCACAGTTAGCTTCCACATCTTCATCACCAACCTGATCCTCAAACATCTGGAGCCTGGGTCTAACGGCTACAGAGCTGCAAGCACTTCTAATGTGGGCCTTCCCTCACTACCTCCCCCCAAAAATCACCTAGCCCCAATCATTCCCCTCAAGTGTTGGCTGCTCTTTCCTCAGCCAAACCTCTTTTTTCCAAAGTGACCAATGATCTTAATGGCCAACTCTGATGGTCTCTTCTCAGGGCTCCCCCATTATGACTGCTCTGCAGGACCCACGTCACTGGTCATTACATCCTTCTAGAAGCTCGCTGCTTGCTTCTCTCTGGGTTCCCAGCCTTGTCTGTCTGTACACTCTTCAGCCTCCTTAGCTGGCTCACCAACCCCTCTAATTCTGGGTGCTTCCCAAGTGCTTGGCCCGGACCTTCTCTTGGTAACTTCATCAGCTCCCATAGGTTTTACTATCATCTCTGTAAAGCTAAATCAAGGAGCTCTCCACGTCCAGGAAAATCTCTCCCTGAGCCTCCAGGCCTAATCTTGTCATACTTCCCATGTCTAAGACAGACCTCCCCTCTCTACCCAAAGGCACCAGCCATCTTTCCAGGCGCCCAGGCTCAGCAGCCTAGACATTACCACTGACCCTCTTCTCCTACCTCAGACGTATCTAAACAACTGCCAGCTCTTCCCATCTCTCCCTGTGCTGTGAAGGCCCCGCCTCAGTTTAAGCTCATGCCCCCTCACCTCTAGCCTTGGCCCCGTCTCATTGCCCTCCAATCCATTTTCCCCACACTCCTTGAATGATTTTCCTAAAGCACGATAAGAAAAAAAAGTGGTTTCCCATGTCCCTGAGGATGAAACAGCAAGGAGTCCATGTGGCTTTCAGAACCTCTACAAGCTGGTCGTGGTCCCTCTCCCCAGTCTCACACATCACTCTCCTGTCCCATGCTGTAGGAATCCAGCCCAGCCTTTCCTCTGTGCTGGCTGCCCCCTGGGGACCCCCACCCTCCACCCCACAGAGGCTCCCAGGCTTGGGGGCACACACTGGAGGCACTTAACAAATGCCCGCTGATTGATCCATTTGTGCACAGGTTGTCTACCTACATCCAGAGAACTTACTCCTTATCTTCGCTTGCTGAAGCCCTTCTCTGGGACACCACAGGATAAAAGGGGCAACAGGCCAGCCTGGGGAGCCAGAATTTGGATTTCACCTCATCTCTGCTCCTTTAAAAGCAGGCAGCCATAGCACGTAGCCGCCCCAGGTCTACGTCCTCAGACCTGCAGGTATCTGACATCTCCAGCTCCAAGTTTTCTCTCCTCAGACGGCCCCAACCGCCTTGTTCCTTCCCTCACTTTGGTCATGCTTGTGTATGCCACAGAGACGCGTCTAGACTTCCCCACACTCGCTCGTCAGCTAGCCCAGAGCTGCTAGGAATAGCCAAGTTCAGAGTCCCTGGGGGGTTCCAAGTCCCCAGAGAGGCCTCAAAAGGGCCCAGGCACCTCTTTTCTGGACCACTCCAACACTAGCTCATGTTTTCCTCCTGCCTGTCTCCTCACTCTCCTGGCTCTTCATCTAGGATGTCCTCCAGGGCTTTCCGGGCCCTTTTCTAGTCTCCCTCTATACTATTTTGCTAAGTGATCTCATCAGCTTCTGTGGATTCAATTCTCTCTACCAGGACTCTCAGACCCATCTAGGGTGTCCCAAAAGTCAGGGGGGAGGGCAGTCTTAAACCAGTAAGGCTTTAATAGCTGAAAACTGCTCCAAGATTTCTGGGGACACCCTGTATGCCTGCCCTCGGTTTCAGTCTCACACCAACAACTGCCTTTCAGACACCTAAACTGCACGTCCCGTGGAAGATAAGCTCAATGTGTCTGTGTCCAAACCAGAACTCTGTCTTCTGCACTGCCTCATCACTGCTGGGGTGACCAGCAAGCTTCCAGCTGCAGGTGACTCATGCCTTGGCTGCTGTCTCTCGTCTACACTTCCTTCTCTGTTCTACCTGACTTAGTGCCTCTCATCTGGACCCCTGGAAGTGCTTTCTGCCTGGTGTCCCATCTCCAGCTTCTCCCCCCCACGTCCTCAAACCTAGCTTTGCCCCTGTGACCATCGTTGGCTCTCTCTTGCCCAGCTCGAGCCTCCTCACTTTCCCCATCTCCATTCCAGACTCTCCTTGCTGTGCCTCTAAACACCTGCCATTTGCTGTGTCCATGATGGGAACATTCTCCCTCTACAGGAGGCTTTTCCCCAGTCTCCCCAGGTGCAAAGGCCTTCTCCTCGGACATGACCCTTCACCTATGACACACCCATCTCATATGTTCCTGGTTGCTGATGGGTTTTCTTTCCCTGCAGAATGGCAGCTCCTTGAGGGCAGGCCTGACTGCTTTTCTAAATCCAGCTGTTAGCCCAGGACCTGCAGTCCTAAGTGCTGAGTGCTTGCTGGCTGACTTTGGACAGTAGGCCTGGGAGGAGCTCACAGATGCCAGTTACTGGCCCTGCCTACAGTCACACAAGACAAGGAGAGTCAGGGAACACAGCCTTCTATCAACTGTCTCAAACCCAACAGGAAAAGAGCCACCTTCTCCTGAAACAAAGGGGCCAAAGCAGCCCCTTCAGGGAGGGGGAGCAGCGCTGAGGAGGAAGCCAGGCTTGCATCCTGCACTTCACACAGAACACACTCAGGTCCAGAAGGTGTATTTTGAGTCTGACTGCCGAGATCCCCATGTCCATCCACTGATGGACACAACACGTAGCCTGACAGAAACAACCCAAGACAGATTACCTGTCAACATCTGGGGGGTTGGGGGTGGGGATGGGTGCCAATGACAGCTCTTGTTCCCACAGGTATCCAGACCCTTGTCACAGCTTGGAAAGGTCCAAGGACCAAGGTCTGATATTCAAGGCTTTTCCAAATCTGGCTCCAAGCTGCTCTTCTCACCTGGTCTCCTACTATTCTCCCTAGTTTTCAGCCAAATCAGATAATCTGTTAATCCCTCCTGTCCCTTTTTTGTCCCTCCTTGTGCTGAGAGTGCCACTAAGCCTGCCATGAGTCCTTCCCTCCTAACCCCCCAAAACATAGAAGAGGTCTGCATTCAATCTCCTCCATCCTGTAGTCATCAGTCTGCACGTGTCTAGTGCCCTCATTACATTAGAGACATTAAAGTAGGGGGGACCACAATTCACTCTGCTTTGTCTCCCCAGTAGTTGCACTAGACCATCCCCATGAGAAGGCACTTCATACCAGCGCATCCCTTTTGCCCACGGGCAGCCTTCCAACTCTTCCCCATGCATCAGGTCAGGCCCGGCTCCCAACTCACTTGCTGTTGTCCACTCTAGGTTACCCACTGACCACACCCACACCTAGACGCCCCTTTCCTCACCTCTCCAGGAAGACCCCCAGACTATAGAATTTGGCTAGAATGGGAGCTCCTTGAGGGCAGGGATTGGTCTCCCTTCTGTCAGTGTGCCTAGTCCACACACAAGTGCTAATAAATGCATCAAAACCCCAAGTATCCACAGGAGCCTGGTCTACAATCATTCACTAAACACTTATGGACCACGCACTGGGACAAAGAACAAAGCCAGCCCTGCTCCTAAGAAGCTCATCAATAATTCATTTATTGATGGGCAGTACAGTCCATCCCAGCCCATCCCTGTAAAAACGTACCTGTTCCTAAAGCCATCTCTGCTTTTGTCCATCTGAGGCTTGCCAAAGCTGGGCTGGTAAAAGCTGGCTGCCTGCATGGCCAGCTCATGGGGCAGGCTGAGCCCCTCCAGGGCGGGATGCTGCAGCTCCAGCTGGCTTACCTGCCCAAGGACGAGAACAGGTGAGCAGGAAATAGCTAGGCCTTCCCCACGTGCCCCCCCAATAGCCAGGCCTTCCCCATGTGCCCCCCCCATACCCAGGCCTCCCCCATGTGCCCCACCCCTGCCCGGGGCTGAACTGCCCACCCTCGGGGTCTAACATCATGGAAAATGCTCCATTATTTCTAAGGACAACATTAAGCTTGAGCCAGCACAAATCAGGCTGCACACAAGCATAATTCTCTAAACCCTCTAAAGCTGGGGGGATGGACAGAGCAAGACTATCTGGACCTACAACTAGACACCCGAGCCAGCTGCTTCTCCAGGAGCTTGGCCTGACCTGTGCGGCAACAGGGCTTATTGTTTTCTGCATTGCGTGGAATGGATCTCCAAGCAACTGCTGAGAACTGGGTCCAAAACCTGCACAGAACATGAGGAAGAACTGAGGTCAGATGGAGCTGTGGGTGTGACAGGTGCTACAACTGACCCTGCGCCATCAAAAACCTCCCTCAAGGTTCTACAGGAAGGACAAGAGGGTGGATGTCCCCAGGCATCGGGCAGCAAAGCTCCAGTGCCAAGGGGCAGCCAGAGCAGCAGACCCAGGAGCCACCTCGCCTCATGCATCGTGATTATGCCACCCATTCCACAAGGAGCTGAAGGGCTGTCCTGGGGCCAAGGTCTGTGGGATGACTTTCTAGACCACCCTCTGCCCAACATTTACCCAGGATTAATTTTATCTATCAATATTTGTGCCCTTGTCTCGCCCACAGAACGTAAGCTCCTAGAGGGCAGAGACAGCTTCACAGCCTCAGTCTGCCTTCTGTGTCCCCAGAGCTCATCCTCCAGTCAGTGAGAAGGCCATTGGCTGCATCTGACCGGACCCAGAGTCTGTGGTACCCAAGAACAAATCCAGCAAGCCCAAGACAGCCACTCCCCTGCAAAAGATCCATTTTGTTCTTTTACCCTCCCTCAGGGCCAGACTTGGGACCAGACTACAGGTCAAGTTTAAGAAAGCCTGCAAAGGAATGTCCATTTCCCCAGAGGTGTTTGCAAATTTGCTTGTGAGGGAGAAGGCTTTGAGGCCTGGTGTGAGCCAAAGAGAAAGGATAACCATTTACTGTGAGTTTTACAGAAAAATGAAGGCTTGAGGAGGCCAAGGTGATAGAATCTGGGCCATGATGGAACAACTAAGAATAAAAAACAAAAATCGGGCTGAGTCCTGGCTCTGGTGTTTACTGGACAGTCAGCAAATCCCTGCATCTGCCTAAGCCTTAATGTCCTTACCTGTAAAATGGACTGCTACTTATACCATACAATGTCCCTCACATGCTGGTGAGGAAAGGTCTTGGGTTAGCTTCCAAGCCTCACAAACACATAAGCTGTAACAAACCAAAATCGTTGTCCTGGAGCCTCTGACCCCTCTAGGCTGCCCTGGCCTCTCTCACCTCCACACAGGGAGAAAGCAGGCACGGCCTAAAGAGTTTTCAATCCAAGCAGAGGCCTACTCACCAATGGGTGAGGGTATCCGTGGGCGCAGGTAGTCTGCAGAGGCTGCCCGAGTTGGAAACACCTGTGACATGGGAGGAGAGGGGGCTCGCTGGCCCAGCAATGATGCTGTCGGCTCCAGGCTCCCCATAAGGCCACTCAGGAGATGAGAAGAAGTAGGTCTTGTAACTGGTGGACCCAGAAGCTCCTGGACAGAAAGGGGAGCTGAGTAACGAACAGCACTAGCTTCTGCCCCCAATGCCATGCTCAGCACGCCCACCCATGCCCAGCTGAATGCCCAAGAAGCACTTCCCAC
This sequence comes from Pseudochirops cupreus, assembly GCA_028627135.1. Classification (NCBI taxonomy): domain Eukaryota; kingdom Metazoa; phylum Chordata; class Mammalia; order Diprotodontia; family Pseudocheiridae; genus Pseudochirops; species Pseudochirops cupreus. Next base: position 583,695,782 of record CM053580.1, read on the forward strand.
AATGTGCTTGGGGAAAAGATCAAGTTCCTTATGAATAAGTATCTATCTCCTATCGTCACAAAAGTGCTAAGACTCCCCTGCACCTGTCGCACCGCACAGCTGGCCATACTCCGTATGGCGCACTTCACCCCAGCAGGCAGGCCTGGGCCCAGAAGGCCACAGTCCCTTTGAGTCTCTAACTACTGACTCAGAGGAGAGCAGCCTTGAAGTCAGTGGAACATCCCCTCCCCACCTTCCCTAGAAAAGGCCCAGGTGGCAGGAAGGCACGTCCAACAAAGCTGGGTCTGGGCCATCTCTGAGGTCCTCAGATCTCAGGAGCTTAGCATAGTGGGGAAACGCCTCCTCAAACCAGGTTTAGTCAAACTTTCATCTTTTCTCCTCTCGCTTTAACCAAGCGAAAGCAGCCCAAAGGGACTGGAGTCCATGTACAGGAAGAGATGGGAATATAAGCCTCTGAAGAAGTACCTGTAAGATGTTCTTAGGGAGAGGCTGCCCTGGGATCTCAGCATGGGACATCAAATGGCTTTCAAGATTTCGCTAAAAGTCAGAGGAAAACATCATTTAACCTTTGTGCACATAATTAACTCAAGTTAAAAGTCAAGGGAGACAAGAAAAGACCATCTCCTGTCCCCCACACCCAAATCTCACCATAATTCAATTCTACTTTTGTTGGGCATTTTCAAGTTGCACGAATCTGCTATCACAGGGATTCTCCCACAGAGGTGAGTGTGTGTGTCTCTTGTACACACGCACACCCACCACATGAGGCTGCCTGCTGCTCCAACAGACTGGGGAGGAAGGTTTGACCCAACGTCATCCTCCTGGCGAGCATTTGTGGATCCCAGCCCAAGTGAGCCTCACTCACCACTGTCTCCAATGTTGATACTACAGCCAGACAGACACAGCCCGCAGTGATGGGCTAAGAAGTGAGCGTTCAAGCCCAGACCCTCAGTCTGGCCAAGCGTCAGTCAGATGTCAGACAACTCCAAGTGACAGACAAAACCCAGCTGCCTTATGGGCACAGAACGTCCGCCCTGGCCCTGCTCCAATGTCACTGGGTCCATCAAGCTCCCAGCACCTCCCAGCTGCTGTTCTGGACAAATCTCCTTGTATCCTTGTCCTCCTCAGCTCTCTACCAGCGTTTTACCCATAACTCTCCCAGGCACTTACACTTCATTCTCTATTAGAGAGATCCCAGCATCGTGAACCTCTTAAGCCAAGTAAGGGTCTGGATACCCACAGGGCCCAGGACAGAGGTCCACATTTATCAATCCAAAGGTCTTGTCTCCACTTCTCAACCAAGATAAACAACGCACCAGAGCGCCAACCGGGTCCTTCCTTTCCTGATATTCGTCATAGCCAAGTTCCACCCCCATTCAAACTCCAACACGTGAGGGGAAAAGTGATGGAGAAAGTCCTGAGCTCCTGAAGGGGCTTATAGGGCCCCTGACCAAGCCAAATTCCTCAGTGGTGAGCACAGTGCTCACCTGGGGGAGGGAGCAAGGAGCTATTCCCCTCCCCCCCAGGTATGCAGCTTGAAAGCTGGTGGCTTTTCCTGCTGGTGTAGGGACTGGATTCAAGTACAAATTAGAGGGTCTCACCGAGGAAGTGGCCAAGAAAAGTTATTTTAGGCCTGTAACTCTTCACATGGTTTGATTCAAATCTGTATCCAAGTACCAAGAATTCCCACTTGTACAGAGCTGACTCTCTGGAGCTTACTCTGAGTAGCGAATTCTCTAAGAGCCTGCCCCGCTGCAAAGACGCAAATTCAGGAGCCATGCAAGTATTGACGACAACCTGGGAGCTCAGAAAGAAACCACTTAGTCCCACTCTACCCCAAGGGCCCCCGCCTTAGGCTGGGCTCAATCAGAATTCACATTTACGCCATCACTGGAGAAAAGGCAAACACAAATGGTACAGTGGATACAGCTCTAGAACCAGGAGTCAGGAAGACTCGAGTTCAAATTCAGCCCCATCTACTAGCTGTGGGACCTTGGGCAAATCTTAACCTCTGCCTCAGTTTCCTCATCTGCAAAATGGAATTATAACACCACCTCCTCCCAGGGGGGTCGAGAGGGTCAAATGTAGAGGACTGAGCACAGTGCCGGGCACACAGTAAGCAATTTAAAAGAAATGTGAGTGATCACTGTCCTCCTGTAATGAATCCCTTCAAGAAGGGGGTGGTAGCCCATTTTATTAACTGATACAGGACACACACACCAGGAAACACAAAACCCAACTGTGAGACTGCAGTATGGGAACGTGCCAACTCGGAGGTGCATCCAATGTCCGAGACCAACTAGTCTGAGCCGTTCTTTTTACAGACCAAGCTAGAGACGCTTCCGGCCAAACGCCTCCCAAATGAGGGTCCTTCTCAGCGCGGGGGGGCCGAGATGCTGAAAGAGCTGAATGTCCCCACCCCTTCCTGCCCCAGATGCTCAATTCAACCAGAAAACCACGCACACCAAGAGCACCCAGAGGGCCTGGGAACGGGCTCAGTATTGTGGTCACACTTTCAATAGTCCCGGCCTCCTCTGTCACCACCCGGTGACACTGAATGACATAGGCAGGCTTAGCTGTTAATGAAAAAGATAAAATGCCTAGCTAGAATAGAGCTGCCCCATCGTAGAGTCCAGTAATCTTCTGGACCAATGAGAGCGCTGATGATGCCAGAGGTCAGCCTGCTTTTCTGTCCTCAGATACCCATGGGTATCTGCCATGTTTGAGCATGGCTCTGGCATCTGTAAAAAGGGAAGTTGGCGGCCAGGTTGGTCGACAGCTATGAACGAATGACCTTGAACCCAGTCCTACCTCCTTTTTGATTCCAAGCTTGACACCTGCTGTTTTGTACAAATGGTCAGCAATCTGAAGGGACATTAATGCACCACCTAGCATTCTCTGCTCAAATGCAAATGGCTAAAACTGGGTTTCTGTGCTGGTCCCCAAAGACAAATTCAGGTTTCACACTAATCCCCAAATACTAGCAATACACTCACAAACACACAGCTGTCACCGATGACCTTCCCACCAAAGCTTAAGTTACTCCCATGAGGAGAACATTTAAAAGGTTCCGTGATTCTAGTCTGAGATAGTGAGGTTGGCCCCACCTGGATAGGGAGAAGGGAGACATAAAACTCGCCAGCGCATGGACGAAGATCCACCTGAACACTGGTCAGACATGTCCTTCTTCCTCCGGAGCCCCTCACACAACACAGCAGCACGACGGTGCCCAGCTCCAGAGCCGGGAGGATGCTTTGGTCAAGTGGCGGCAGCGAGCCCACCAAGAACGTCCACCATACTCCAGATCCCAGATTTGGAAAGCATTTATTGAGATTCTGTGCACTACTTACATTGACTTTGGGCTGGGAAGGCAGAGTGCCGCTCGCCTTCATGGTGCTCACTAGCTTGTTAAAGGCGGACATGTCGCCATCTTTCGCCAGTGGCCGGGAGCCGGCCACAGCATTCAGGGCCTCCTCCGAGTGCTCAGCCAGGAAAGGCGGACCACCCTTCCCTTGCTGGTCCACCCGCAGGCCTTTCAGCCCAGCTTCCACCTCTTCCACCGACAGTACAACCCCTGAGTGCGCTGCAGAGGGGAAGGAGAAACGAAACAGCCCATCAGTGAATGCCAGGCCATTAGTAGCAGGTTCTCTCACCCGGTCCTCCCCACACCAGTGGAAACCCCCAAAGTTAAGAGGCCTCAACTCCCTGTCAGAAAAACAAGCAAAACAGCAGTGACCCGTCTTAGGGGCAAACCTGCCTCACCCAAATCTTGCCCTTGGGGGTGAGGAGCAATCTTAGATAAGCCAGATCAGGAACCACAATAGTAGAGATCTGTCATAAACTTTTTTTTTTGGCTGCTTTTTGGAGGGGGAGGAATGGCAGTTGGAGTCAAGTGACTTGCCCAAGGTCACACAGCTAGTGTATAAAGTGTCTGAGGGTGAATTTGAACCCAGGTCCTTCTGATTCCAGGGCTGGTGCTCTCTTCACTGCGCCACCTAGCCACCACCTGTCATAAACATTTAACTTCCACTAGCTGGGGACAAATCAATCGAGTTTCCAGGGCCCTCTTGGCTTGGAGATATCTTCTCCTTCACAGTACCACTGCCAGGCTTTGTCTGTCCCTGGCATCTTGCACTCCCTTTAATTAAAGCACCCTTCCCCTCTACAAAGGGCCACAGGATGAAGGTCAGGTCTCAATCTGCACATTCCCCTGTGGAGCCTGGCATGGCAAGGATGCCAATAAGATCCGTGTTTCAGAAACTGCTTCCTCAAGTAGCCCACCAAGCCTGCCCGTCTGCTCCTCTGGGGACTCACAGCTCTCTTTCAGCTTTTCCTTGTTGGCAGAAAGACTGGAAAGGAGCGGCTTTAGGTCTACTTTGGCCTTCTGAAGCATCTCTAGAATGTCTACTTTGTTTTCAGCATGGTCTTCCAACGGTATAGGAGCAAAGTAATTTCCTGAGTTCTGGCCTGGAGACAGAATTGCTTGTTCCAAACCTGGATGAACAAGAATAAGGAGAGACTGACCAACAGCACCCAGTCTGTGTTTGTGGAGGGTGGGGGAAGTTAAACTGCATTCCCATAGCCAGAGGTAGCAGAAGCAAGAGCCGTGACTCTGGGCTTTGGTCACTGGCCCCAAAGCCCAGTGTCACTGAAGGCCTCCTCACCAGAGCCTAGCAGGGCCCACCCAAGAGCAAGACCACATGCCACATTACCTGCAAGCTTCTCCAATTCCTCGTGGGGCGTTGACCCGAGGCTGCTGGAACGACTTCCCGATCGACTGGGATTTGAAAACCACCTGCTAAATCTGCTGGCAGAGACGGAACCTTCTCCTAGAACATCTTCTATCATCTAAACAGGAGAAGAACATTTTTAAAGAACCATCTCAGGAAAGGAAAGAGTTGTCATGCTAGACTGAGACCAGAAAGGGAACTCACTCTGTTGCTACCTCCAGAGGCGAGCGTGGGCAGCAGCTCTCCAACAACTTACTTTTCTTCCCCAGAAGCTACCTCATTCCTGAGCAGTGCTCACATGGTCACACTTAACCACCAACTCTGTACTTGTATGAAGTCTCCATTTCAGGCAACTCTCCTTTATTCCATCTTCTGTTTCCTCAGGCAGTCCATTTATCATGGGGGAGCCGCTTATAAACATCAGGACCAATATGGGGCCAGGAGCACCCTACAGCTAAACCTGTCCTGGGACCACAGGCTCTGACCACTGAGGGGCTGAAATAGACCAGGCCTAAAAGCGGGCCAGCAAAGGTCAAAGTCATCAAAGCTCCACAACTTCATCCCAGATGAGGAGCCCAGAGAGGGCAGATGGGAAGGCCAAATGACTATGGCTCCACTTCATCATTTTAAGCAGAACACCCTTACGCAGGGGTCAAGGTGCTGGGGAATGAGAATAACCACCGTGGCTCATGCTCAGACCTTGTGTGAATCATGGTGGCTCGAGTCAAGCATGGGTGCAAATGGGAAGAATTCTTCCCTTATGATAAAGTTTCTTCAGAATCCCAGCTGGGCAAACTGGAAACCAACTTTGGGTTTATAAAAGCAGGTATTATACTTTGTATGGCAATTATCCCCAAAGAAAACCGAAGTAAAGGAGGAAAATGGAAGGGGCTCAATGGTCACGGGGAATGTTCTTATCCACAAGGAAAAGTGGTCACAAAAAACCCCTCAAACTTTCTGTAATATTAAAAAGCTTCTGTACAGACAAAAGAAAGATGGCTGGAATGGCAGAAAAGTCTTCTTCGCAAACATCTCAGAGAGACCCGACGTCCAGCCAAGACAGGGAATTTACAAATTGACCACAAAGGCTCTTCCTAAGGATCAATGGCCAAAGGCCGTGAAACACCTACAGCAAGTGGTTGAGCCCTATGAGAGAATGCTTAGAGTTACTGATGAGAGAGAAGGAAATAGGCTCAGAATTTCGTCTCAAACTGAAGACAGGCCAAGATGACAAGAGATAGCAATGTAGGAGGGGCTGTGGGAAAGATGGGAAACAAGGACAGAACTGGTGGAGCTACAAGTTGATTCAATCATTTTGTTAACTAATTTGGAATGTGAGTAAAATCACTGAGCTGTTCAGTGGTCCCACTACTGAGACCACTCAGCCAAGGGAGTCACCAAATAAAAATCCTACATGATAAAATATTTATAGAAGTGTGTGTGTGTGTGTGTGTGTGTGTGTGTGAGAGAGAGAGAGTGTGTGGTAAAAACGGTAAACTGAGTGGGGGCAGCATCAGCTAGGGAGACGACTGGACAGAGCATGGCACGTGAAGATCACAGATTACTGAACCATTGTAAGTGACAAATACAAACTCAGAAAAACTTGGGGACATTTGTAAGAAAAACATACAACGTGAAGAGAACTGAGGAGACTCCAGAATTTGGATCAATGCCATTTCGATTAAGTCCAGAACACCAAGGATGAAGAGAGGTGACAGGTTACAGTCACCCACAGTGGCCAGGCAGTTCTCCCTAACTGCGCATCTTTGTCACAAAAGGGAGTCGGGAGGAGGGGGCTGCAAGTATGAAATGGCTTGGCCAGTTAGACCCGAAGGGGGGAAAGGGCCATTTTAATCTGCCCTCTCCCCTTCAGAAAAATTACTGAGGTGTTTTCTAGAAGCTGAATTCAAAACAATTAGCTCACAAGCTAATTCACAAAACTCAAGTTTCCGAACTGGCCTTTTAACACCCCATCTTTAAGGGACACATGGCCAGAAGATCTAAAGTACATTGAATGCTGCTTTATTTTTAACTAAAACAACAACAGCAGCAACAACAAACCCCAAACCTCCCATCTTGGGCAGATTTTCACCCTTCATATTACTTAACAGTAAACTGAACACTCAGCTCTTAAGGCCAGAAAGTCCATCTCTAGCCCTGGATCATGCCAACCAAAATGAGTACAAAGGGCTGGGGAGAAGGAGGGCTTACATACATAGGATGCTCATTCAAGACACCTTCCAGCCCCCCTCCAACAAAAAGCAGAAACTTGGTTCTCAAAGAAGCGACTCAAAACTCAGATTTTGTTTTCTACTTGTACTGAGAGGTTTACCTTGCAATTAAGATCTAATAGCGAAACTACACGCCAAGTTTCCAGACTGTGCAAATTCCCGGACCTTAGCGGTCACTGGCCATGTCCTACAGGTGCCACCCCTGATGCGGCAGCAGTAATCATTCACACAATGTTTTAAGGCAGTGCTTCTGAACCTTCTTAATGCCGCACCCTTCCTCATGTGGTGCTGACCCCCAACCATAACATTATTTTTGAAGCTCCTTCATAACTGTAATTTTGCTACTGTTATGAATCGTAATGTAAGTATCTGATATGCAGGATGTATTTTCATTGTTACAAACTGAACATGACCCACTGGTTGAGAACCGCTGTTTTAAGGTTTGCTGAGCACTTTACAAGCAGCCTCCCCATGGGGCCTCACAACCCTGGGAGAGAAATGGGTGTGCTCATTTTACAGATGAGGAAACTGAGGCTGAGAGGTTCAGTGACTAGCCCAGGGTCACAAAGTTTTAACCATAATGAAAATATTAATAACTAGCATTCATATAGTGCTCTAAGGATTGCAAGCACTCACAGACTTCATCTCATCGGATCCCAACAAGAATCCTGGGAACTAGGTACTAAGAGTGTCCATTTAACAGATAAGGAAACTGATGTGCAGAAGGACTCCCAGGGTCACACAAACTGTTAGCTCAGTGCACGAGGTAGGATTTGAACCCAGGTCTGGCACTGGAGCCACCACCCAGCCTCGTACCAGCCTAGGGAGCCAAGAGCTTCAAGTCCATTCATCTGATTGTTCTAAGGCATCGCTTAATAATCCAAGAAAGCCCGGCAAGGCCTGGAGAGCTGGCACAACTGAAAAATGACTGAATGTTCTAGTCTAAGGGGAAGGAGGAACAAAGGGCACGAGCACAATGCTGGTCCGTTTCTGCCCTAAAGGAGGCCCCCCAGCTGAGGCTCAGGGCCTCCTCGGGCCAAAGACACCCAGGCTCCACCTGCCGTGGGCATGGGCTCCTGGGCCGTGTGGGGGTGGGCCCACACTACACTAGAAGCCCAGCCTGGAGCTCCTGTCCCCCCATATTCTGAGGTCTTATCTCCTGGGGGCTAAATTCTTAAACTTGTGCAAGACTAACAAGCTCCATTTCTTCTCCATTTCTCATGGAATCATCTCTGATGCCATAATAAGATAAATCACAGAGATTTTTATCAGGCCTGCCTCCAAGGAGGCTCTGGGGGCCACTCTTCAGAGCCTGTGCTGTTTGGAAGCCTCAGGAGGGTCCCCTGCTCCAGCCAGTGTCGGCCTTGCCCCTCCCTCAGTTTCTTTATCTAAAGCAGCACCGGGGCCTGCAAAGCCCCTTGAGTCCCTACAAACTCACTTCTGGGGGGAGGAAGGGAACCTGGACGCCCACAAGTGGGGCTAACACTGGCATCCTGCTATGGGTGGGAAGCAGTGGCTCAGTTACATCACAAGACAGCTGTGCTGGGCCGGACTGTGCTTCTCCCTCTCATGTCAGTTTACTTTATCTAAAAGACAACAAAGGACCATCTCCAGAAATCTTGTTTGGAAGCCATCTATGATTCAAGCAGAGCCAAGTCTGGAGGACAAGGACACTGTTGGCAATGCCTCTGCACCCAAGAAGGGCAGGGGACTGTCCGGAAGGACCCTCCTGCTCCCCATGAGGCTCAGCGGGGGATACTAGTCCAGCAAAGCCATGCAATGGCTGAAATGAAAGAGCCCCACTGTTTTCAGTGGGATGCAAATAGAAAAGGAAGCTGAGACCAGTGATTTTGGCGATAGAAAAACCAGCCCCACCATAAACAGCTCAGGTGGAGCCTGGCCTCTCCCCCTATGCCTTCTGCTCCCCACCTCCCGAGTCTGAAGGCCTGAGTTCAAATTCAACCTCAGACACTTCCTGGCTGTGGGGCCCTGGGCAACATGAGGATCAAATGAAAGAGACCCGTCTTCGCTCTCCACCGCTGGCTATCAGCATGCACATGTGTGATGGGAAGGAAGAACAAAGATATGGAAGAAGGGAAGAGCTGTGAATCGGTGAGGCAAGCAGAGCCAGAACACCCGTCTGGAGACAACCCGACACTAAGCCTGCCGATCACATCGGGCCCCAGAGAGGAAAACCAGATTCCACCCCCTTCCTGGCAGAGCAGAATGGGATGGATGCTGGTGCCCGGATGATACTGGCTAGCTTCCTCCCCTTTGACGCCCTTTTCTTCTGCTTTGGGGAATGGCCATGCGTGGGAATGAGGGTGATAGAAAACCAGCAGACTCTTCTTCTGGTTACATAGATCTTCGACCTAAGGAGATCCACCTTCTCCTCTGCATCACAAAAGGCGCCCCCCCCCCATCTCTCTTAGCCGTGGGCCCCCAGGGGAGACTTCATACCCCAATAGGAAGCCAGGTATCCTCTGCCTGACCCCTCCAGCTCCAGGTAACTAGGCCCCAGGCAGAGATCCCAGTTAAATCACCTGATGTGTAGATGGGGCCACGCCTCAGGGTGGAGCTTCACTGCCACAGGAGTGGCAGCTGGATCACAGCAGGTTATCAGTGATAGAAAGAGGGGATTCCAGGGGTGGGCTCTGACTGCATCCCTACATTCCTTTCTTTCCCTAGGAGAGGGCAAGGGTCAAGGTAGCAGAGCAGGTGACTAACCTGTCAAGGCTGTAAAAGGTATGGGCATGGAGAGCAAGCACCCAGTCCTTTGCACTGGATGTTGCTGGAACCACACAAGGTCACCAATCCAAGCAAAGTCTGGGATCTGAGGACTCTTAGATTATAGTCCAGGTCAACAGTATTCTCTTGTCTTGGGCTACAAACCTTTCACCTACAGAAGGCCCGATTACAACTTCAAATCGATCGATATAAACTAACTCCAACAAGCAGAGTCTAACAGCACTGAAAATGACTGTTCTATTGCTAGCAAAGGTCTCACGGTGAGCACAAATACTCCAAAAGCCCAAACGAAGCAACAGCAAAACAAAACAAAAGCGTAACAGAAGCGTAGGGGAGGCCACGAGGGGACGTTCTGCAAAGGCTAGTCCAGCGCTCCCCAAAAGGGGTGGCCCTGGAGCAGCCCCAGGCTGGAAACGCACCAATGGGGCCCGTAGATGCCGGGAAGGGGGGCGTTCTGTGGCGAGGCAGAGTTAAGCCAAAGCCCCTCCCGGGGATAGTCGCCACCGTCCCCAGGGCACCTGTGTGGGCAGCATGCAGAACGCCAGGGCGCGAGGAAGGAGGTTTGGGAAACGCTGCACCAGACGGGCCGCATCCCCGTGATGAAAAGCATACGGGGCGGGGGCTCCAAGAGGGTGCGTCACCGTGTGGTTGTAGCCACGCGGGCGGGTTCACTCACCGAGGCCAGGCCTGGCACCTTATCAAGGTTAAAGAACTCATTAAAATCAAAGTCTCCTGGCGACTGTTCGGGCAGCGCGGCTTCCCTGGGCGCTTCCTGATCTGCAGTGGGCTCGTGGGCAAGAACGACCTCCGCTTCGTCCTCTTCCGCCACGCCTCCATTGAATTCTGAAACTATTCCTTAAGGCAAAACCACGAGGACAAAAATCAGATCTAGTCGCCGCGGTGCAGCTTACTCCACATTCCCAGCACAAGCAGGCAGAGGGCAAACTCTGCTCCGCCCGGCACGCGCTACACCACTAGCAGAAAGCTGATGTCCAGAGTCAGCAGCCCAGGGACTCTGCACCAAAGATGGGCAAATCTCCGATGTTTCTCATCCGTACAAATTTAAGCGAGAATTCTAAGCAGTCGGAGCCGCAAACTCTAGACTTCATTATAAATATAAACAGGCACGTAAAGACATAAGCCAAAAATCAAGTCACCCTTAGGTCGCTGCAAGACCTAGCACTACCATCCCTACACATAAGGCTGAAGATCTAGGAAAAACCCTGATCGGTATTTTCCAGACGTCACTGTAGACCCACTAACCTACTTATAAATACGGAAGAGTGACCCTCCAAGGTGCTGAACAGGGGCTTCCTCCCCACATACCAAAGTCTGTGTATCTGAGCCTAAAAGGGTGTTTTTTGGGGGGATGGGAATGGGGAAGAGATGGTGACTGATCACTTCCAAATGAATCCACGCTCTCTTGACAATTCGGCATCATTAGTGCACAGGTGAATCAGTCACTTAGAAACAAGCCCTCAGGCCCTGCTTAAGAGGTACGGGGGGGGGGGGGAGGGGGGGCACTGAGGGGACATGATGGGCCTCCCCATCACACAACAAAAAAGCCAAGCACCACAGTCTATTCACACTGCCTCCTTCCCCTAATGGGTTCAGGCCCTGACCGCCTGGATCAATTCTCTGGCCCTGGAAATCAACACTGCCAATTTTATCCACTTGCAATAATAAAGAAAGCAGCTCACATGTCTAGAGCATGTACAAAGTACTTCACTCACTGTACTTAGCCACCAAGTATCACATCCATATCACAGGGGAAATGGAGGCCCAGGGAGGTGGTCCAGGAGAACAGTTCAGGCCTGGAGCCAAGCACTCTCCACAATGGCCCTGAGGAAGGGGGAGTGCAAACACCAGCCCCTGGTAGGCACAGAGCCCAGAGTTCATCAGCAGCACAGCTAGGGCTCGACACAAGTTCTTGGGCCCTGGGTGCCAGGTGCACCATGCTCCCCTCCCCCACTCTGCCTGGCAGACCCCGAGTCCAGGTCTTCCAACCCTAAATCCAATGCTCCTTCCACTGCCTGGCATAGCTCACTTTGTTTTAACTGGTTCCCCAAAACCATGCTCTGGGGGCGGGAGGGTCAGACAGAGGAGGCAGGCAGGTTACCGTGGAGGAGGGTTGTAGTATATTCATGTTACAGACACTGCGTAAGGGACCCATCCCTTCGTACAAGAGGGGACAAAAACTGGAGTTAATGAAGACATGTGATTGCCTTCTAGTTCTCAAAAAGATAAGAACTGGTCTATCTAGCTAGGACTTCTGTTTCAAGCAGAAGAAAAACATCTACATCTTTTCTTTTTTTATAAGACAGTGAGACTGGAAGATTTTCTGATCAAACAAATGGCTTTGTTGTGGTGGTGGTTAAACCTGCTGCTATTTAAAAATGAAATCAAAAAAGCCCCAGCAAAGAGTGCGTGTGCGTTTCTGGCCCAGCTTGATCCTGCCTAGAAAGCAGCCTTGGTGTGAAGCCCAACAGTATGGGAGAGTCATCTGTTTGGAGAGCACAAATATCAACACAAGAGGCAGGCAGGATTTACCGGAGGACGGCCTGTGAAGGCCAGAGAGGGCCCAGGAGGGAAGCTGCTTCTGGACACAGCACAGGGAACGCGGAGCTCCCTCCAAACACCCATCTTATAGAGCAGGAGGCCCGAGCACCAAGCTGTGATCTAACGGCTTCTGGCATAACTGTTTAACTAGCACAGACAACCTCGTTATTAAGGAAAAAACATCTCTAAGGCATTAGGTGATGGTGTCGCTGTAATTCACTGCCAGTTTACCCCTTCCAAGCATCGATGCATTAGTCTGAGAAGAGCAAGAACACATTTCAAAGTCTCATTTTAATGGAACAAGTTTTCCTAGCAATAATTAGTCATCAGCAAAGGAGAAAAGAGCTGGGTACATGTCGGTAGAGAGTGCTGCTATTAAGGACACGAGAGGCCAAGAGTCACTGCAATCTGCCTTTTCTCCAGCCCAGTCCTCTATGGACCTAATTCCATTAGGCACCTATCAACCAAACGTTAAAGTGGCAACACAGGAATGTACAAAAAAGCTCATTCCTTTTGCATGGAGTCTGTGGGGGGCAAAGGATGTGTGGGCATGGACAGAAGAGTCCTAAGTTCTCCATCAAGAACTGGGGAGGAGGTGGAGACAGAGAAGAACTGAGTCATAACAGCCAAGAGAAAGCCAAGGGGGCAGAAGTCGGCCAACTGCTCAGCCTGGGATGTTTGGAGAGGGGGCCTCGGGGTCAACGAGGAGCAAGAAGCACCTGCAAACTGTCTGGGGATGCTTGGGCCTCGAGTGTCCATCGCCCAGAGGCGCCCACACGGGAGTCCCTCTGCTAGGTCGGCAATCATTCTGCCAACATCTGGACAGTAAAGGCAGCTAGGGCCCTCTCCTCCCCTAAGCTCCCTTCACCACAGCTTTCCCGTCTCCCCAGTCTCTGTCCTAACGTCCCTGCCAATTATGAAATGTCAGGGGTCCAATGAGGCTACCCTGAAGACTGATGACTAGGGGGACCCAGGTTTCCCTCCTCTCCACACCAGGGTAGGAGCATCCCTACTGTGATCAGTTCTTCCATACACCATCCAGAATCAATCAGATGTAATAATACAGAAGAACATCAGTTTAGAACCATCTTGGCTCCAAGATAAAGAGGACACGGCCGTCTTGGAGCTGACAGCTCAACCAGGGAATCAAACAACACAAGACTGGTCTGTTTCTCCCCTTAAGAGACCCTGATCTTGGACACAAATTCTCATCTCTTATCAAACGTGACCAAGTTTGATAAAAACTTTCAGAACTATAAAAGGAGAAAAGGTTTTCTGGATGGTGGATAGTGAAGAGAGTTTGGTCAAATCAAATGCCTGCCACTTCCCACAAAAAGAAGGATCCAATCGTCATGTCTTCCCCATACCAGCCAGGGACGTGTGGGCTAGACTAGATGCCCCAGGTCCCCCTTCCAGCTTCCATGCTTTATGATGTGACCAAAGGGTCTCAGTTCAAAGCCTAGCCCTGGGCAAGTAAGTCGCTGCCCTTTGCTGCTGTCCCTTAGAGCTCTCAACACTCTTACACGTGGGTCCAAAGGATAAGCCACAGAGGGTTGATGGCAGGGCCTCTGAAGGTCATCCACCCACCACAGCTTTTCAGATGAGGTGAGGCCCAAATCAAGGACACTTAGTGACCAAAGTGACACATCAAGAGCTCCTGATGCCCTGAGGTGTTGCCTTCCTTAGAGACAGACAGGGGCCCAGAACAAAGCAAGAGCAGGACTACACAGCTCAGGAGACAGGTCCTTGGTGAGCTAGCTTCTGAACTGGTGCTGATTAGGTTTTCCCAGCTCTGAATGCTCCCCCACAAAGGTGATCACCCTCAAGGCCTGGTTCAGGAAAAGCGAGGCTAGGTTTGTGCTAACCAAAGAGCTGCTGTTCCTGGGATGGAGATTTCATCTGCTTTTCCCCCCACAGTCCCTTAAGGGGAATGCTGCATCTATGTGCACACCCCTCCTGCCACCTGACAAGGGAACTTACCTTCCTTCGCAGACAGGGCTCGTCGTCTCATTCTCTTCCGCCCTTTGTGATCTTCTTCCAGAATCTTGTCATCAAAACCAGTGAGCTCAATGGTCTCGGACTGACTCGTGGGTCCAGCTGAAAACCACTCGGGCTCCTCTTCTGTGTAGGAATCATTTCTCCTGCGCTCCCCGAAGATGCGTTTGCTGTCCCCAAATTCTCTCTAAAAGAAAAGAGGAGAGACCAAAGGCATTCCAGAGTGAACCCCCCCCACTCTTTCTGCTCCTTCCAGCTGCCCCAGCCCAGGCCCACCCTCCGGACAGCGGCACCCCTTGGGCACCTATGAAAGAACACACCCTGAAACGCTTGTCCTTGTAATCTCTCTCCCGGTCTCTGCACTCCCTCAAGTCCTTATCCCCACTTCGGTGGTCTTTGTAAGAGATGATCCTTCCACTGCCGATCCTCCGCCCTCCAATCATGCGGACCCCATCACTGTCCTTTTCCAAGGGGCTCCCTGATCTCCGGGAGCTGACGGAGGTTGTGACGTGACAGCCCCCTCCGAAACTGCGTCTCTGGGGACTCAGAACAACATCTAAATCATCTTCTTTTACCCGCTCTCTGGGATCTGTAAAAAAAAATAAAAAGGATCTTAGCTTTGGCCATAGCCAAGGCACTGTCTGTGGGGACTTAGAGGGGAAAGAAGGGCTACCATTGGTCAAAAATCCATGAATACTTCCTATTTTTTTTATTTATTGCTTTTTGGAGGGGGGGAAGGCATGGCAATTGGGATTAAGTGACTTGCCCAAGATCACACAGCTAGTGAGTGTTAAGTGTCTGAGGCCAGATTTGAACTCGGGTCCTCCTGACTCCAGGGCTGGGTGCTCTATTCACTGCGCCACCTAGCAGCCCCTAAACTTTCTATTCTAAGTAAAGGGACAGCACAGATCCTGCCTTTCTTCCCAAGAACATTCTGTAGAAAAATGACTCATTTTCATAATTAGTCTGTGAAACTTGCACCATTAACAAACAAGTGTCGTGGTCCAATAGTTAAGGCTCAAACCAGCTCTAGTCTTCCCAGTGTCTACCTTTACTGCCAGACGTTGGATCCAGCTCGCTGAGGAAAGCCTCCTTCCTGTGGTCATGATGCTAACAGGCTATTTCTCAAAGGAGGTTTTACCTGGAGTGCCTCTTTTCTAGCTCAGGGGAAGATGGGCCAAGATTCTGATGGCCTGTTGGTGGTCAAACTCCAGCACGGCACCATCTAGGGATTTTGCTTTAACATACCATTTATCACAGCATCAGTAAAGGGGATTCAAAGGCACAGACTATTTGCTGAGCTGGATCTGGGCCGAGGCCCCGTTCTCCACACCCTGGCCTACTCCAGGAATGAGGCTTGACCCTGGCCACCATGGAGCCAAGCACAGCCTCTAAGTTACAGGAACGATCCACACAGAGCTAACTGGACAGGATGGCTTCCCAAACGAGAGAAACATTTCCTAGAAGGAAAATCTGGGGGCTGCCATGCCCCAAGAGTGCTGTACATTCATTTCGCCATCCCATCTTCATGTTTATTAACCTCATACTGAACCTGAGCATTTCCTTCCGTTACATAATCAACATAACCCACAAAGGAAGGGGTCCCAAAGGCTTCCTCATGAGCCAAAAAGGCAAGGAGCCCCTCCTTTAAAGAAACACTGGGTGGAAATGACTTCCTGCTTCAGCTAGTCCAGGGCTCTGTGGTTTCATTGAGTTGGGCTCTCCCTCCAACGAGGCCACTTCAGCACACAGAGGGGCTCTACGGGGGACAGAGGCATCTGGACCTCGCCAACAGGCTCTTACCCGCTGTCCTCCGCATCAGAGGAGGTCGCTCCAAGTCCAGTTCTTTCTTGAAACTTTCTACTGGAGAACTTCGACCTGAGGTTGGGTAAAGAGACGCATGCCACTTCTCAGGATCCCAGACACCATCGCTATAGGCCAAGGGAAAATGTTTGAGTCATGACACTAAGGAAAGGCAGGCTAACTGAAACCTCCCACAAAGAAGCTGGTCCATACTGTCCTGAGGCTTTGTTTGTAAAATGGTTTAAGGACAGGGGAAGGCAGTGAAATGAATGCTGGGTTTGGCACTTTGGGCCCCGTGCCCAGTGGCCCCAGTGCCCCCATCTCCCTTAGCTATGGTGGGTTCAGCTTTGCTGTTATGGAGGCTGCACAGCTGCCCCCTCACCCAACTCTCTCAAGGTCTCTGCTGTGCTCCCCACTAGCCAGGGAAGTTTAGGGAGCAGCACACACTTAAGGCCTCCCCTTCCTCCAAAGGCCACCAGGAAATCCCACCTCCAGCTCAGCCTTTCCCACAGCCCACCACACAGCTAGCCAGACCCACTGACCACATTTAAGGACACACACTCATTTATAACTGTTATTTCCTCTCCTTCTTTGGGGGAAAAGTCTGCTTACTAGCTAGTGTAGGCTAACCAGCAGAGCAGAGCTGAGCACTGGCTCTATTTAGTCATTAGAGATGGCTCCCCACATGTTAGGTTACTAACTAAGCCAGCTGTGATGTCTGTTCAGGTGTTCCCTCCCAAGTCTGGTATCCTCATGTCAGAAGAAACTAAAGCTTAAAGAGATTCAGTAATGTGTATCCAAGGCTGGATCCGAACTCAGGCCTCCCTAATTCCATGTCCAGCATTCTCCCCCCAAGGCAGCCCCCACTGCCCAGGTCTAAATCTGGAGAGCATTTCAAAGTTTCCAGAAAAAACTGTGCTTGATGCAAAGTGGAAAAAATCAAAGTTTTCATTGGGGTCCATTTTCATCACTGGGGAAGAAAGAACTCCTAAGATCTTCAACAAGCAGCCAAGAGAAAGCAAGGGGTCAGGGAGAGTAACACTGAGGCACAAAGGGGCCTCCCTGCAGGAAACAGGGGAGGAGTAAGCTATGGAAGCATCTGGCAATTACCAGCAAACACAGTATTTGTGTATTAAAACCTAAAATACATGGCTGCATTCAAACAGTTCACATTTGATGCAGTGGTAGATAAAAGCTATCCCAAAGTGGGCAAGGAAGAGAAATGAGAGAGTCAGGGAGGCAGAGACAGAGAGGGGGACGGAGAGGGAAAGACAGATAGACACACACTCCCCCAGAGGGAGAGAGACAGAGAAAGAAAGACCACAAGAGAGGGAGAGAGAGGGCAAGAGGGAGGGGGGGAGAGGGAGAGAGGGCGAGGGGGAAACAGAGAGAGGGAGAGGAAAGAGAGGGAGGGGGAGAGAGGGAGGGGGAGAGAGGGAGGGGGAGAGAGGGAGAATGAGAAGGCGAGAGGAGAGACAGGGCAAGTGGGAGACGAGGAGAGACAGGGCAAGTGGGAGACGAGGAGAGACAGGGCAAGTGGGAGACGAGGAGAGACAGGGCAAGTGGGAGACGAGGAGAGACAGGGCAAGTGGGAGACGAGGAGAGACAGGGCGAGAGAAAAATGGAGAGACAGACATACGGAGGGAGAAAGAAAGAAAGAGAAAGACACAGGCAGACAGACAGAGAGACAAACAGAGATAGACAGAGACAAAGGCAGAGAGAGAGACAGACAGACAGACACACACATACATACACACACACACACACACACACACACACACACACGGGGAGGGAAGGAGAAGGGGAGAGAGAGAGAGAGACAATTAAAGAGGTTGCAGACTGAATATTCATTCTTAATAAGTACAAAGATATCTCTCATGGCGATCCAAATAAGAATCCTAACCCCACAAACCCTTCCTTTGCCCCAAAACTAGAAATATGAAATTACTGCTTAATTGACAATCACAGCAAGAAAATTTCTCTAAGAGACACTGAAATGGTAACATACCTGTCATACTTTTCAGAAAGGCACGAAGGCCTCTGTTTAGAATGAGGGCGTTCTTTAATGTCCAAAAGTTCCTCCTGAAAAGAGAATTAAATTTGCTGCTCTGAATCACATTTATGAAGACAGATCACCAGAAAACCCAGCTAGTGATGGCTGCCTCATTCTTGAGCGTCACCCTTAAACATATCTGAATCTAACACATGAGACAATCCAAACGGCACAGGAGAGAGCTGAGCTGACTCCCAGAACAGCCAATCCGTTCCTGATTAATGCGCCCATGCCTCCTCCTCTATAGAGGGCAAAGATCATCTTTCAGTGACACAGAAACTATTAATGGCAAGGAAGCTCTGCCACCAAAAAAAGATGCCAATGCAATTTCAAAGCAGCACCATTTAAAGAAACATTCTAAATGAAGCAAAGTGCAACGCAACAATTCTGTATACTATCAAATGCTATATTACCAAAAGGCTTTGTAGAAAAAGAGCAGATGTGCTACTTTTGAAGGAACCCTAACAATTCCCAAAGAACAAAGGGCTGACCACACATTACAGTCACAGGGAGGACCTCTCTCAAGTCACCATCTGCTTCATGTGACCAAGGAAGGGGACACAAGAGTCCTCTGGGAGGGTGCCGTCATCGCTTCTGTTTGAGAGGTGCAGAGAATGCCCACACCAAGCCAAGCCTCACCCTTTGGAATTCAGCATGACCACACTAGCCTGGGGGCCATTTGGTCTGAGGCTTCTATTCTCTGCCCATCACAATCAGCTTAGACAGGACCACCTGATTCGAGACCCCAGAAGTCACTGCCCAGTTGAGGCTCAGCCTGCTACAAGGATAACTCCAGTCTCCCTCACCCCACAGGACCAGCGGCCCAGTTTCTGTCAGTTCCCTCTCCTCCTCTTCCACTCCCGCTGCTGCCCTCTCTGAGGCCCTTATGACCACCCACCCGTCTTCCTCCAATAGCTTCCTCCCTGTCCAAGACAGCTTCTGCCCAGCTGGCAAAATGACATCTTTAAAGCCAAGCCCAACTCCCTCACTCAGAGGCTCCCTATAAAATACAGGTTCTGATGTCTGGCATTCAAAGCCCTTCTTGGCCAACGAGACCGCTCTACTTGTCAGTCCTCATCAACAACCTCCCAGCCCCTATCTCCGTGCGTCTGCACACCTCAACTTCCCAACTCCTCAAAGCCATCCCTCCACCCTAAAAAAGCTGATTTACGGTATATAGATTTCTTTTTTCCCTAAGCATATCCATACCACCACATCCCTCCCCCAAGGCAGACAGAGACAGATAGGGAGACACACACAGAGATAGAAGGAGAGAGACAGAGAGGAAGAGACAGAAACAGGTGAGACAGACGGATGGGAAGACACAGACACACACAGGCAGACAAACAGGGAGAGAGAAAGGGAGAGACAGACAGGAGGACACAGAGACGGGGAGACAGAGTAGAAAGACAGACACACACAGAGACAGAGAGGGAGAGAGACAGAAACAGAGTGAGAGAGAAAGACACGGAGACACAAAGATAGCGAGAGACAGACACACATAGAGAAAGACAGGGAGAGAGAGATACACACAAGGAGAGAGACAGAGATGGAGAGAAAGACAGACATATATAATCTCCATACAACAGAATTTAAGCTCCTCAAGGACAGGACCTGTTAGGTTTTTGTCTTGGAGCTGGTGTATGGACTGGGCATTTACGAAATGCTTGTTGATTATGACCCAACAAGAACATCAAGTGACTAGCTCTTTAGGTTTCTGAAGGGATAACCAAACGGCTGGAAAAAAGCCTGAAGACCCGAATTACCTGCTCACCTCAGGTAATGAGCTCAGAGATCTTAAAAAGAAAAACATCAAAACTTAAAAACCCCCACCTTTCTTGTGGAAGCAGATTGAACATAAACACTTCCCCATAAAATGGGAAAGGGACAGGCACAACAACTGTTTTCAATGCATTTAGCTTAATAAACAAAAAGAGTTTCACTCTAAGCAACCCAGATCCCAAGAGAGGTAGGGCCGAGGCTGGCAGCAGCTCCTTCCTGGCCCAGCTCATCCCTAACTGGGCACACCTGGACAAGCATGCTTCAGCCCTCACCCCCCACAACCTAGCTCACCCAATTCTTGGGAAGGATTCTGAGATCCAGCAGGAAGAATTAGAGGACAGGAGTGACCAAACCCAAACCAAAGAACCCAACGACTGAGGATCACTGGGCAAGGTGAGCTGAAGCTGCCCTCCCAGGTGCTCTTGCAGGAAGATTGGATCCTCCCAGTTTCCTTCTAATTCCTAGTTGACAAGGTGAGGGCTTCAGAGGAGGGCTCAGGAGTCCTTCAAAAGCTGTTTTCACCCTAAGCAGAAGCAGCAATCTTTGTCCTCAAGCGCTCCAGAAGAAACGTCTCCTGAGCCTCTCAAAACCAGTGCCAGAGTATTACCAAAGAGATGCCCGCTGCAGATGGGGCATTTTGCTAGCACCAACCCTGACGGGTGGAGGGGGGGAACACAGTTGTGAAAAGGGCCTATTTCTGGAGGCTATCCCCCTTCATAGAGATCTAGGAACCCACAGATGCCACACCCCAAGGCTGTCTCAGGTCTCCTTCCTCCAATTCAGCCCATGGGGGATTTTTCTAAAGCCCAAGTAGATCTATGTCACCCCCTCTCCAATAAAGCCAGGAGCTCCCCATCACCTCCAGGATCAAATACAAAATCCAGGGGTGCTCCAAGTCCTGCATGATTTGGCCCTCTCCCCATATACATATTTTTTCCATCCAGTGACACTGCTCCTCCATCTCCTGACTCCTGGCATTTGCTCTGGCTCTCTCCCATACTTGGAACGCGCCCCCTCGCCCCTCCCAAGTCCCAGCTAGAGGCCCATCTTCTACAGGAAGCCACTGTTGATACAACCGACCCTTCTATGGCTCATCCATGCGCTTCTTCACACGGGTCTCCCCTCTGCCCGGGAGCCCCTTAAGGGCAGGGGGCTTTTAGCTTTCCCTGTATCCTCAGCACTTAACACAGTAGGGGCTTCCTCAATGTTTACTGACTAATGTTTCTTCAAAAGTTGGAGCCTCAGGAGTGAGCACTAAACGCACTTTCTGGACTTCTTTGATAGAACTCACTATGGCGCACAATGGGCTTCTTACTTTTGCTTAGTAACGACCAACCTGAGGAACAAGGAGGAAAGGTCATTCTTTTTTATCTTCTCCTGCTCACCTAAGCACCTTTCTCACAAGCTCCTGAGTAGGCCCCTCGGCAGCCCAGCAGCAGCAGGATGCCCACAGCCCAAATGCAACCTTCTGCTAAGCCCAAGGCCAATGAAAAGGAGGGCAGGGCATCTGCTGGTGTCTCCAGGAGGAGGGAGCAAGGACTTTTCCTGTTCTGCCTGGCTTCACACGCACAACTGACAGCACACTGCTCACCCTCTCAAAGGGCGGGGGAGGTGAGAGCACAGGGACCTCAACATTCTAAAAGCCAACGTGAAAAATCAAGTCACTCGGCAGGTGACAAAGACAATCTAACCATTCAACATGGCAGATTAAGGTCACTTCCAAGTGATGTTTTTGAAAGCAAATACTGTATGTATATTTCAGCTTTAAATATTAAGGCTTACAAAACACACAAACTAATCTGATCTGTGCAGAAACCCTGTAAAGTATGTACCACAGAAATTACTGATGTGACAGATGAAGAAACAGGAACAGAGAGAAGTGAGTTAGCAGGTTACCTGGCGAAAGTGTCACCTGGGGCTCTCCTGCCTCCCCAGGCCACCATCACCCCCCACCAGGCTGCCTCTCGAAAGAGAAGCTCCTGGATTATTGTAGAAATGAGAGAAGCTGCATATTGGGGGCTGCTAATTCTGAGGTCCTGGACCCTTCCTAGAAAAGAGCTGGAGGGATTTCTGGAGATCATCTGGTCCAATTCCCTCATTCCCACTGTGAAAAAAATAAGTTCTCCAAAGGGGCAGTCATGACCCAAGGTCAAACGGCTAATAGACTCTAGTCTCATGCTCTGCCCAAGGCTTTATGACACCACAAGGTTGACCAGGCAATCTCTGCTTGAAAGGCCTGAACCCCATCTTTATCCTTGGAATGGAATCCTATCTGAGAAAGCCCTGCTTTCCTTAAAAGCTCAGCTCTAGAACACGTAACTGGTTATCTGAAACTGAAAAGTTTCTGCACAGACAACCTTAATGAATCTAGGGTAAGAATAGGGAAAATCTTTGTTCCAAACTTCTCTGATGATGGGTTTGGTATCCAAGTATAGAAACAATAAATGAATGGGTGTGCGTACTACTGTGTTTATTAAAAACTAAAACAGATATTCCCCAATAGATGAAATGGCCTGAAGATACGGAGAGTTCTCAAAAGAACAGCAAAATAAAATGAAAAAAGTGCTACAATCACCAATAAAGAGAAATGCAAATCACAAGAGCCCGAGGTTCCCCTCCAACCCTGAAAATGGGCAAAGGGGCCCCAAAATGGCGGTCAGCGCTGGAGGGATGCACCGACACACACACGGCGGGAGGGCCCGGGAGGTGGCACTGCATGCCCTACGACACAAGCAAGTCACTGGCAAAAAGTCTCCACACACCCCAGAATATCGACAGCAGCACTCTGTGACAGCTAGGACTTGGAAGCAAAGCGAATGCCCATCGACTGGGTAAGGACCAAACAAGCGCGGTAGAGGAATAACAGATGCCCACTGCACTGTGAGGAGCACAGAGAAGCCTGGACAGGGCTGTCCGAACAGAGCCGAGAAAACAACCTCCACCGTGACCGCCGCCGCACCAAAAAACCGAAAAGATAATGTAACACAACGATGGAGTGCGGGCCGCGTCCCCCAGGGCACCGGCGCTCAGACCTTCTCAATTTATCCAGCCGCTGTGTTGACTTTCTCTCTCTCTCTAAAAAACCCTATTTGTTATACGGGATGGCTCTCTGCAAGGACAGACACACGGGCTAACGTAAGAAACAGAACATATCAAAAGAAAACTTAAAAAAAAGCTAAGCTTAAGCACTGCTCCCCCAGAAATGACTTTGTCTCAACTAATTTCTCCAGGAAAAAATCCTTTGCTTAAAAAATAAAAAATACCACACTAAATCTTCCTATTGAAGGAGCAACACGACCTGTGCTCAGCTTCATGACAAATACACCCCTCTGCCTCTACCAAACAGCTTCTATTTGCAGAAAAACAGGTCCCAAACATTTTCATCTGTCCTCTTCTTTGACTTTCCCTCTCCTTTCTCTGCCCTGGGCCCCCTGGTGCCCAATGCCCTCTTCCTTCCACCCATTCTTCACTATCAAAAGCAAGTTAAGAATGTCATCGTGCTGTACACAGAAATGAAGCACCCAGAGAAGTGTGAGAAGACATACAAACTGTTCCAGTGAGAACCAAGAAAACAACACACATGACAAAAACGGAAATTTTTAAGAAGGGAAAGAAAATGAATGTTGTTTATTTGGCATTCAGTAAAATGACCAAACTTGACCCAGGAATCAAGGCAGCAAGCTTTGATGAAGCACCTCCCAGGTGTAGGGCTCTATGCTGAGCGCTGGAGGCACAAAGAGCCCCTGCCCTCGAGCAGTGGGCAGCAACACACAAACTCCTCCATACACACCAGTCATGAGCAGGATAAACAGGAGGTGCTCTCCTCGAGGGTCCCGCTAAAGAGACGACACCCATCCCTTCCTGGCAGAGGTGGGAGTCACCGGGGGTGGACAACGTGCGTCCAACCTGTCCGTGTGTTGGTTGGCTCCAACGAACTGCCTTCCCTACCTCCCCCATTTGTGTTAAAAAGGAAAGACGTATTTGAAAATGAAAGCGACACAAAAATAACCTTCAAGAGAGAATCTAAAGAAGAAATGGAAAATTGATATGGACTGTGTTCACTCCCTGCTTCATCAGGCCTGTTCTCTGGAAGCACATGGAGCGGGCCTGAGCATCAAGGAGATCTGGCTCGGGGAGCCCAGCAAGTGGTTTCCCCAGATCTAATGGGCAGAGGTGCCTATGTGCAGGGTTACTGGTCACCAGGGGGTGGCACAGAGACCTGTGGCTAGTCAGGAAGACCTGGGTTCAAATTCAGCCCCTACTCACTAGCCTTGGGCTAGTCACTTAGTGACCTTGGGCAAGTCATTTAACCCTGCCTGCCACAGTCTCCTCACCTGTAAAACAATGATAATACCCACTATCATTCAGGGTCTTTGTGTCCCCTTCTGCTACCTAACTATCCCAAATGAGATAACTGCAAAGCATTTTCCAAATCTTAAAATACTACATAAATGTCCATTACTACAGTTGTTGCTGTGGTTATAGGGAGTAGTTCATACCAGTGAAACCTCCCAGTCCAGTCACCACACTAACTTAGGGAAAGATGAGATCCAGCTGGGCCTGGCTGGGAAGAGGGGGTGGGGAGAAACGGCAGGGGATAGTTTCCTGAAAGGCCTCCTTTAGGGTCCGTCATCCAGGGGAGGCTGCTGGAGGGAGGGGGCCTGCTGCTCTTCAGTGGGCCTGAAGCAGGCCCCTCCCCTCTGCCAGGATTCTCCATCTATTACCCTCTGAGTCCCAGTGGCCCCTGCCCTTAACCCAAGGCCTGCCTCCCCTTCCCTCTACCCTGGAGATTCCCATGATGTGTGCACTGCTCTTTCAGCACACCTATTATTTCTGTTAATACTTACATCCTTTCTGGTCAAGTAAATCTTCTATTAGAAGAAGTCTCACTGTACCTAATGCCCAGCCATGATGGCCTCTGCCTACTCCTATGCCTAAGGCTCCATGCCCAGGTATCGACTCCCTCTGGGCCTGGAACCATCAACCCCTTATTTCTACCTAGTTAAGTTCCCCCAAATCTCCCCTTTCTTGATCCGTTACTCCTCCCCCAAACCCTCAGTGCCTCTGCTCTGGGATTACCTTCCAAATAGACTGTCTTATCTCATGTGCACAGAGTTACTGCCCATGTTGTTCCCCCCCATCAGAACAGGGGTTCCTTGAGGATAGGAGTTAAGCACAGTGTCTCGCATACAGTAAGCCTGTGGATCTGCATTTAGGTTAGGCTGAACAACAATTACTCTTTACAGAAAATGGGCAATATCCACTTCTGACAAAAACGAGAGCTGCACATGCCCCAAAAGAAAATGGAAGGCACAGAATGGGAATAAACGCCCTTCAGCTAGTGAGTTCCCCTCCATCATCCCAAGTCTCTGCTTGAGCCCTTAGCCTCCATACCCCACTTATAGGGCCCTAAACAATACTTCCTCCACTTCTCTTTCCAAGGAAAAGAGGGGCATCGCCAGCACAGGAGAATGGCCCACAGGAAAGTGAACTTAAAATCAGAACCCCACACATCAGCCCACAGCAGAGTTGGAGGAGAGGGCATGGGTGTTCTCACATGATACCGAGGCTAAAAAAGGCAGCTCACCTCTCCAAGTCAATGAGCAACAGCAGAGTAAATTCAGATCCATCGATAATCCGTGTCCTCTTCTGAATAAACAAGGGCCTCTATCAAACCTCCCCTTCCCACTCATCTAACACCCTGGGAAGCTCAGGATTTAGAGTCCCAGAGGGCCTGGGCTCAGGCCTCCCCTCCATTCTCTGTGCGACCTTGGGCAGGCCTCTGGAGTCCTTTCTACCTGCAAAGTCCACGAAACTTTTCCAGCTCCTAGTCAAGCCAGGAAAAGAAACTTGGAAGACGCTGCCATTTCAGAGGCATTAACAAGCAGAAATGACCAGAGGGGGAAGAGGAAGAGGGACTACAAGACTGTCCAAAGAATGCAACCTATGGACACAAGACTGCCCCCTGACAATGAACGGTGGAGATGACAGGAGGGCGCTCTGCTCCTGAAGACCCCAACTTCCCCTTGGGCTACTTCCTAGCCAGGAGCTTCTTTCCAGTGAAGGGCCTGACCTAGGTTATCTCTGGCCCCTGAAACAAAAGGATGTTTGGGAACATTCTTTGCCAAAGAATAGCTTTCAGCTCATTTTATTTAGAATTAGGGTTATAAAACCCTTAAGCATGCTAACTCTCACAAGGTGCAACAAATGCACAAAATAAGTTTTTGATGTCTCTCCAAGGAAAAAACAGGTTTCATTTCTCGTAGCCAGGTCACCTCCACCAAGACTTGCAACAATCTACAGGTTAACAAAAGCCAAATAGACCAGCACACAGGCTATAAAGACGGTTGAGTCATCTCAGTGGAGACTCAGCATTTGAATTTTAATTATGCACATGAGCCCTTCCACTTGGTTCTTGGCAAAATTCTATTTCATGTATCCAATATGGGAAAATCTTAACCTGAAGCACTCAAATGCAAACTTTTGCATTCGATGTAACTTAGCTGGCATGCTATGGTACAGAAACTCCCTCCACCTCTGGAACAAGGTCTCTCCAACTTCCTAAGGAAGAAAGGCTAGGGAGCTTTCCATGGCCACATGGCTAGTAAGAGGCAGAATTTGAATTTAAGGCTTCCAAGCCCAGCATACTACTATACTGTGCCCATTACTAGAAGAAAAGCCAAGTAGAAACTAAAGCCTGTGACCCTGAAGCACTTGATTCCCATAAGTCAAGGAAAGGAACAGCCAGCCCTTTAGCAATCCCCTCCTCCCATAACAATATATTACCTCCCCATCTCCAATTCACCACTGAGACTGCCATACTTACTATCTAACGCTAATTGTAGAAACACCTGGTATGGGGGAGGAGTGCTTAGGAAAATGAAGAGGAATTACCTTTTAGGTCATCTGACTAAAAAAATGCTATTTTTTTCAGAACCACTTGTGTGCTGATGCTGAAGCACAGCTTGATAGCTCAGACCTCATAACACAGTCCACCTGACACTTCCCCAGCTAAATCAGGACAGGTTTACCAAGCTCACACTACATTCTGACAGTTAAAAACCACTGTCACGATGAGATCCCATTGCACTTTCCAGATGCAGTCAGATTCAGGTGCGATATATGGATCTCTTACACACAAGGACAACAGATTCCTGAAGCCAGTTTTGGAGATCCCTTCAAGCTAAATTTAAAATTACACTTAATGCTTTGGTTTTTGGAGTATGAAAAGTTTTAAGAGCCAAAACACACACACACACACACACATACACACACACACACACACACACACACACACACACACACACACACTCAGGAATCATAGGATTTAAAACTGCAATGGACCTTAGATGACCAATTCCAACTTCCTGGTTATATACAAAGGAAACTGACTCCTAGAATAAGGGACTTCCTCAAAGTCCCACAGGTAACTTCAAGCAGGATGGGAAACCTACTTCTTGTGGTCTTTAAAACCCAGTGCTCTAACGATGCAAAGACGAGGGATCGGCAGGGTCAGGAAAATAAAGGGATTGTGAATCTTAACATTTCATTCCCTACGGCCACAATTTAGTAAAACTGTGTCCAACCAAAAATGCTTCTGAAATGTGGTTCGATCACCTTCTAGCCAGATTTGAAATTTGCAGTCAGAAGTTCTAAAAGTAAACTTTTTGCAGCTGGGAGGCAGCTTTGAAATCATGACAGAGAGCCCTGAACCCCAGGCTCTGCTCCAATATTTCCTCTATGAGCAAGCAATCAATTCACTGTCATCCTCTCTGCAAACAACCTTGTGAAGTACCCGTCAAGCCTTTCTGGCCTTCCCGTGCTTGCTAGATCAGTCCCAAATGTCAGTCCCACCTAATACTTTGGTATTTCAAAACCACTCTCCTTCGGCACAAATTTTTCACATATGTAGAAGTCACCCCCCCCATAATCAGTGCGAGACAAGTTTTTGAAACACGACTAAAGATGATAAACTAAAATACGAAGTTATCAGAAAGGCATTTTTGAAGCTACCAAAACGGGTAGGTGTCAAGTCAACAAGCCTGCAAGATGGAAAATTCAACCAAGAGCATGGTCTACTGGAAAAAAATCGCACCTGTCACTCTTGTTCAAACACTAAATCCTTTGTACTTATCTTTTTTGGGGGTGGGGTGGGGAAGAAAGGGAGGCAATCAGGGCTAAGTGACTTTCCCAGGGTCACACAGCTAGTGACTGAGGCTGGATCTGAACTCAGATCCTGCTGACTCCATCGTCAGTGCTCTGGCCACTGTGTCAACTATGCTGCCCCTCCTTGGTATTTATCAAAAACCACCTGCTAAGTAACAAACATCGTCCACTTTGGAGCAAGCGGTATTGTTGGCCCAGTCTCCAGGAACATAAAAATCCAACCCAACAAAACCAAACGGAGTAATGAAGACCCCATGCGTCTGCTAGCGTTCTAAGGTGGAGGGGCTGTGGGGGGGCACCAGGCTGAGGGGTAGCACCAGCACGCACCGGCCCCCCCCCCCAGCTCCTCTGAGCCTTCACACTGGGCCTCACCTGAACCTTAGCTACCTTCAACAGAACCCTCGACTCTAAAGGAAATCTAGCGGGGAAAGACCGAGAGCGTCCCAAGAAGAGACAGGAACCGTCCCCCCCCCCCAGCAGGACAGCGCAGCTTTCACCAGGAAGAAGGCCAAGGGCAGCGGTGAGAGCCCAGGTAACATTCATTCAGAACAGGAAAGCACCGGAGCGCCCGGCCTGGCACCCACAGGCCAATGCCAGCCTGACTAGGCGCAAAGTTCGTGCTCGGGAGGCCACCCCCCTCCTCCCCCCGCAAGGCGGGCTCAGGGGCGCAGCCTACTTTCGTGTAGCGGTGCGGGGACCGGGCCGCCGGCGGCTTCCTCGAGTCCACGGAGGCGTCCCCGTTCTCCGCTTCCCCCGCGCCCCTCCTCTCCATGGCTGCTGGCGGCTCCTTCACCCTGGGCACCTGAAAGAAAGCGGCTCCGTTGGCGCCGACCCGGCGGGAGCAGCCTGCGAGACGCCCCGGGCGGGCTCCGCGGAGCAGCGGGGCCAACTTGGAACTTTCCCCCAAGTCGGTCCAGAACCGCCCCCAGGCCGCGCTGCAAGCCCCGGCTCTACCGACCCCCCACCACGGAAAAGGTTCTGCCGGCCCGGGCAGCCCCCCTGCTAGGCGAGAACGCCGTCCCCCTCCCCCCCACTGGTGTCGGTGCAGGGGGCTGCCCCCGCTCGGCCCAAGCCCAGCTTCCCTCCCGCACGAACCCCGGCGGCCCCCGAGGACTCACACCTGCCGGCGGGCCGGGGCCTCGGCCCTCCTACCTGGGCCCGCCGGAAGCATCCCGGAGAAAAGCCCGTCCGGCCTCCCCGCCCCTCGGCAGCCCCCGGAGCGGCCCCGCCCTCGCTGCCGGCCCGGGAGGCCTACCTCGAGAGACCCCGGCCCGCCCCGTCGGGGGCCCGCCTCCGCCCCGTGGCCGGCGGAGGACGCTCGGCCCCTCCCCGGACCTGCCCCCGGAGACTCACGCCCCCGGGGCCGAGGAGCGGCGGAGCCGGCGGGGCCTGCGCGCCGGGTTCCGGGACCCGAGGCCGTGCCCCGGAGCCCCCCGGCCGGGCCGCGGCATACGCCGGGACGGCCCGGAGGCCCCTCCTCCTGGGGGCCGGGCCGCGCACTCACCGTGCGGAAGAGGGAGGCGGGTAGGGACGACGAGAGGAGCCCCTCAGCAGCGCCTCGGGCCGGGCTCGGCCCAGGCCCCGGCGCCGCCGCCGCCGCCACCGTCACGGCCGCCGTGCTGCCGCCTTGTGCTCGTCCAGTCCTCCTCGGCTTCGGCCCCGGCCCCGCGGCTGCCCCCCGGCCCGCCCGCCCTCTCTCCTGCCCGCCTGGCTGCGCCTCGCGCCCCGAGCGTGAGCGTGACAGCGCGTGCGCACGGAGGTCGAAGGAGCGAGGGCCGCCTCGAGCCTGCCGTCAGTCCCCGCGCAGCCGCAGCCCCGCGCGCGCGCTCTCGAGCCCGGCTGCCCCTCCCCCCGGACGCTCTTCGGATCTGGCCCTCCTCCCGCCCCACCCTCCCCGACCCCGAGCGCCAATTCGCTCCGCCTGTTTCTTTTTCTGCGCTCTGGATCTGTCTCCCCTCAGCCGCCGTAACTGAGGCCTTCACTCCGCCCCTTTTCCCCGCCCCTCTAATAACTCCTTCCACGCACTGGCTTCTGCGCCTGCGCCGCCACGGCTGACGCTCTTCCCCCTCCCCCCTCCCGGATGCGAGGTGTCCTCGGAGGTGCCTGACTGGAAAATGCAAGTCTTTCAAAATAAAATGAAAGAGTAGTCTTGAGAAGGACGACCCGCGATCTTTGGCCTATTGCTCACCCCCAGCGGGGCAGACTTCCAAAGGAGGAATCAAAAGCGGGAAGTGAAGGCGCCTGTCCAGAGAGTGAATGGTAGAGGGTGCGATGGCCCCTCAGGCGTTCGGAGAGGCAGGCCCCAGGGTCGGGAGCGCGCTGCGTGGGGGGCGTCTCAGGCCGGGCCCCAGGCGCGCGCACGGCCTCGTGGCACGCACTGCCGGACGTCAGTCCTTGCGTCCGCTCGTGCACGCGCCCGAGCGCTTGCTCCCGAAAGGGAGGGGGGAGGAGCCGGAACCCTGACGTCTGGCCCAAACCTCTCTGGTCTTCCGCGCGACTTTCTAGCCTTCCTCCCTCTTCCTTCCTCCCGGTGCTTACAGAAGGCGCCTAATACACACTCCATTTGATCCCACTGAATCCAGTCCAACTCCCTGGTTTTACAGGCTGGACAACTGAGGCCCAAAGCCTTTGGGCCAAAGGTGTTAACGCGGAAATTTGCTGGAGGTAGTGCCAGAAATGAGTGGGAAATCAAGTCACCATTTATTAGGTGCCTGGGTGTACACTTTAGCACCCTCTGGTCCGAGGTCTGCTGGGTAGAACTGTCATTCCTTCCACTAGCATTTATTAAACGCCTACTGTGTGCCTGGTGCTAGGAAAGGGGAACCTCTTGGACCTTCTGGGAGAGGTGACTCCCAAACTTACCCTCCCACAATTCAGTCCAATCAACATTTATTAAGCACCTCCTGTATGCAAAAGAGGCACGTGACAGCCCCTGCCTTCAGAGAGCTTACAATCCAACGGAGTGGGGGTGGGGAGACGACGTGCAAACCGTTGTCTGCAAAGCTAGCTATATCCGTGAGATAAACAGGAAATAATGAGGGAAGGCTTCCCGGAGGAGGTGAGGTTTTAGCTGGGGCTGGAAGGAAGCCTTCATTGAGTCATGCATTCATTTAAGGGTCCGGAAGCGCTCTCTACAGACGGTCTCCCCCCTGTCTGGACCGGCCCATTGATGAAGGAATGGGAAAGAGAAGAGAGTAAGGATTTATGCAGCTTCTCCCAGATGCCTCACTGGATCCTCACAACAATGCTGTTATTATTCGTTATTAAATTGTCATCCTAATTTTACAGTCTAGGGAATGAAGCCACACAAGTGAAGTGACTTGTCTAGGGTCACACACCCAGTACTGTCTGAGGCTGCCTCCAGGCCCAGCCTTCAATCCACTGCTCCACCTAATCGTTCATGGAGAGGGATTCAGGTGGTGGTATCCTGGTAATTGTTTTAACAAGTTACTCTCTAGAAAAAAAAATGAGTGATGACGATGAGCAAATCCAGTGCCAATTTCCCAGGTGTAAATGCTCGCACTGAAAATTTTAACAATCTGCTCCCTGGAGCCTGTTAAAGCACATCCCTAAAAGGACCTCATGATGCAATCCCTTTCATTTGGAGGCAGCTGTGATTGTTAAAAAGCTCTTCCTTAAAGGCCCCAAAACTCCCAGTTGCTGATAATTAGGAACATGCAAATTAAGGCAGCTCTGAGGTTCCGTGTAACACCCATCAGATTGGTAAAACACACACACACACACACACACACACACACACACACACACACACACACTCATATATAATCACTTTATTTGCAGATCTCTGTTGCATTATATTATCGGAGGGTAACAGAATAATCACTGGGTTCAGCCACTTCCCATGGAGCTAGAACCCTCTGTCTTCTTGTGGTGACACATGTGCCTTGCTGGGATGATGGAACAACTCTTGATTGGTCCATGGTCATTGGGGAGCTGTCTTGATGGTGACTGGGAACTCAGTCATAGGGTCACTGATAGAGAGCAGGACTCAGGAGGAGCCACCCACTCTGTAGACTATGGGATGAAAGAAAACTGGCTGTCTCTGCCTGCTTTGGACCTGCTCCTTTGAGTTTGTCTTCTGGGCTTTATTTCCCTTGGACTTCCAGCAAGGAGTGGGGAAGAACTTTCTCATCCCAACCCTTCCCTTCCTCCCACTCCCACCCTGGCCTCCAGCAACAATGATGGCTATAAGAAGTCAGCAATGGGAACATATGTTTGTCTGGGCAGCAGCCAGAGTCCCTAGCTTCCATCTTCTGTTTTGTTTCCTTCTTTAAGCATAGGGCATCAACCAACAGAGTGGAAAAATGGATCTTTCCAGCCTTGGCAGTAACCTAGTCTTTCTAGACTTGCTGAGTCTGGTTCTGGTTACCCAGTGAGAAATGATTTCTTTTGGAAGAGAAGAACACCATTACCAGGATGATCCTGCAGTTGAAGACTGAAGGAGGCCACACCCAGATGGCTAGGGCTGATCTCATTGGCTTCCAACAATTCCATTACCATCTCTATGCTCCATTCTTCCTTCTCCCTTTCTGGTCCCAAGCTCTTTGCTGACCTCCGGCTTTTCACCTCCAAGCACCTGTTGTACATCCCTAACCCGATGTCCAGGAGACACCGTAAACTCACCATGTCCACAACCAAACTCGTTATCTTTTCCCCAAACCCTCCCTCTTCCACCTTCCTTATTCCTGTGCAGGGCACCAGCCTCTTCCCAGGCCCTCAAGCTCCCAGCCCAGGAGTCAGCCTGTACTCCTCACTATCTCTCACTCCTCCAGATCCAATATGGTGCCAAGGCCTGTCGATTTCACCTTTTGCAGAATTCGCCCCCTTCTCTCCTCAGACCCTGCTCTCCCCCTAGCGCAGCCCCTCATCACTGCACTGTTGCCATAGGGTCTGCCTGCCACGAGTCATCCTCCATTCGACCACCAAAGCACAGATCTGACCATGTCACCTTCCTCCCCTACTCAGAAAACTCCAGGGGCTCTTTGTCACCTCCAGGATCAAAGGGCATTCAAAGCTACTTTTCTCTCCTTCTCCTACCTTACACTCCCCACCCCAACTCAGTACAATCCAGTGACACTGCCTCCTTACCGTTTCTTTCACAAGACACTCCATCTCCTGGCTGTCCCCCCTGCCTGGAAAGCCCTCTCTCCTCCTCTCTGCCTCCTGACTTCACTGACTCCCTTCAGGTGCCAGCCATAATCCCACTTTCTACACGATGCCTTTCCTCATTCCATTTGTGAAATGAGAGCCATCTTTGGTAATCTGAATATTCCTTGAAAGCCCTTCTCTAGGATTGGGAGGTAGACTGACCTTTTCCAATCCAGGGGCCACAGTTGAGTTTTCCAAATTTGCTGGCATATTGAGGACAACACTTTAACAGCATACTCTTTTTTTTTTTTTTTGGCTTTTTGGAGTGGGGAGGGCTAGGCAATTGGGGTTAAGTGACTTGCCCAAGGTCACAGGGCTAGTAAGTGCTAAGTGTCTGAGGCCGGATTTGAACTCAGGTCCTCCTGACTCCAGGACCGATGCTGTATTCCGTGCGCCACCTAGCCACCCCAGCATACCCTTTTAGGATTTTAAATAGCCCAGCTGGAATCCCATCCCCTCTGCCAGCCTTATTGTTAGCAATGCTTCCTAAGGCCCACTTGATGTCATTCTCCAGGATGCTGGCTCCAGATCCGTAACCACACCATTGTGTTATCACCCATGCTAAGATCTTTCTTGTACGGCTCTTTTGTGCATTCTTGCCACCTTTTCTCAATCTCTTTTGCTTCTGGTAAGTTCATACCATTCCTGTCTTTTATCATGCCTATTTTCACATGAAACTCCCCCTTGATATCTCTGAATTTCTTTAAGAGATCTCTCGTCCTTCCCTTCCCATTGCTTTCTTCTCTTTCTCTGCATGGCTTCTTGTTTCTCCTCGCTATTTTCTGGGTTTCTGCATTCACTTAGGTATGTCTTTCCCTTTGGCTTTCCTAATTTCCTCAGCTTTTGTGAAGCCTCACCAGACCACCATTTTGTTTTCTGGCTCTTTTTTTTTCCTTTGGAATGTTTTTTGCTGCCTGTACAATATTGTGAACCTCTTCCCATAGTTCTTCAGGCACTTTATCTACCAGATCTAATCCCTTAAATCTACTCACGGCTTCTACTCCATATTCATAAGTTATGTTGTTTGGGTCACATCTACATGGTCTGATGGTTTTCCCTATTTTCTTCAATTCAAGTCTGAATTTTATAATAAGAAGTTCATGATTGGAGCCACAGTCAGCTCCAGGTCTTGTTTTAGCTGACTGTAGAACTTCTCCACCTTTGGCTGCAAAATACATAATCAATCTGCTTTCTGTATTGGCCATCTGGTGACCACTGCGTGTAGAGTCACCTTTTTGGGTTGTTAAAAAAAAGTGTTTGCTATTGATGTGGTTAGGGTTAGGGTTGCTCTGGAGACTCCAAAATACCAACACACTGGGTCCTGCTGAATGAATTAGATTCAAGTCTTCTCAGCTAAAGAAAAGTGAAGTTTATTAATAGTTCATTAAAAGTTCACCATATGGGGTAGACTCTTAGGGAGCCTAGGTATCTGTGATGCTTGCATTGGGCAAGTGGGACAGAGTAAGTCTGTCACAGAGTGAGTCTGTGCTAGGTCATTCTATAGCGCTCTCACACCACATGGAGGGAAGATGGAGTCTTATGTACAGAGGAATCTAGGGGTGGTCTAGAGGAGGAGTTTGAGGAGGGTCTTCGGGAAGAGTCAATGAGGTCAGACTCCAGTAATGAGTTTGGGGAGGGTCTTCAGGAGGAGTTAAGGAGGTCAATGCAAGGGTGGATTGATATTTTGATAGGCTCAAGGGTGGGAAGTAGATGGACAATGGAGGGCTAGGCTAGTAACAGAGGTTTCGGCCCAACCACAACGAAAAACTTATGCTTCTGCAAATGCCTCATCAAGTGGGAAGATTTAATCAGGCTTCAAGGAGTTTCCCAAAGGCCTATACCTCAAAGATTCAAGGAGAGCTCAAGGCGGGGTCCCAGAGTCAGCACCTCAAAGATTCAAGGAGAGCTCAAGGGGTTTCCCAGAGCCCGCACCTCAAAGATTCAAGGAGAGAGGGGGGAGAGTTGAGATGGTGACATAGAAGCAGGAGAACTCTGTGGCTCCCCCCATAACCACCTCAAATACCTATAAAATATGACTCTAAACAAATTTTAGAGCTACAGAACCCACAAAGTGACAGAGAGAAACAAATCTCCCACTGAAGGCAGCCTGGCAGGTGGACAGGAAGGGTTCAACACAGCATGCTAGGAACACATCACAGCCCTGCGTGAGCCCAAGGTTTTAGCCCAAAATGCCCCAGGCCAGCCATGGCTGGAGCATTCAGGAGAATGGATCACCAGCAGCTATGGCAATTTCCAGAATTATCAACCCATAAATGCCAAAGACAAAGTAAAAGGTTAATGGAACTCTGTTAAATCTGGGAGAAATGGAGTACAGTCCAGCCTCTGCCCCCAGAGCAAGAAGCAGCAGAGGTGCAGCAGTCCTGCAGCCACCTCCACATGGCTGCTTCAGAGCTCCTGGCCTGCAGATCATAGGGGGGCCAAGTGACCATTCAGAGGCTAAGTGCACTTGCCTTAACCTGCCTGGATCTGGATCACAGTCTTGAGTGGTGGTCCTGAGGTGTGTGACCAGTGAGCCAAAGCTGGTAGAGGGTGTAGTGACAGTACCCTCCTACTAGCTCCAGCAGCTGCAAAAACCCCAGTGATTTGGGACAAAGCTCTCCCCTCTGGAAGCTGAGTCCTACTGTGGCAAAGAGCTCAAAAGTCAAGTAATTGAGTGGCAGCATGAGCAAGCAAAGGAAGCAAAGCGAGCACAGCCATCCAACTTTAGATTCCTTTTGTGGGGACAAAAAGGATCAAAGCATAGAACAGGAGGAAGACAACACAGTCAGAACTCCTGCGCCAAAAGCTTCCAAGAAGAATATAAACTGGTTACAGGCCATGGAGGAGGAGCTCAAGAAAAATTTTGAAAATCAAATAAGAGAAGTGGAAGAAAAATTGGGAAGAGAAATGAGAATGATGCAAGAAAATCATGAAAAGAGAGTCAACAACCTCATTGAAGAAAATAACACCTTAAAAAATAGATTAACTCAAATGGCAAAAGAGGCCCAAAAAGGCTATGAGGAGAAAAATGCCTTAACAAGCCACATTTGCCAGATGGAAAAAGAATTTCAAAAGTTCACTGAAGAGAATAATTCCTTCAGAATTAGAGCAAATAAAAGCTAATGACTTTATGAGAAATCAAGATACTACTAAACAGATCCAAACAAATGAAAAAATAGAAGGCAATGTGAAATGTCTCATTGGAAAAACCACTGACCTGGAAAACAGATCCAGGAGAGACAATTTAAAAATTACTGTACTACCTAAAAGCCATGATCAAAAAAAGAATCTAGAAATCATCCTTCAAGAAATTCTCAAGGAAAACTGCCCTGATATTTTAGAACCAGAAGGCAAAATAGAAATTGAAAGAATTTACCAATCACCTCTTGAAAAAGATCCCAAAAAGAAAACTCCTAGGAGTATTATAGCCAGGTTCTAGAGTTCCCAGATCAAGGAGAAAATATTACAAGCAGCCAAGAAGAAACAATTTGAATATTATGGAAACACAATCAGGATAACACATTATCTAGCAGCTTCTACATTAAGGGATAGAAGGGCTTGGAATATGATATTCTGGAGGTCAAAGGAGCTAGGATTAAAACCAAGAATTACCTATCCAGCAAAACTGAGTATAATGTTCCAGGGGAAAATATGGTCATTCAGTGAGGTGGAGGACTTCCAAGCATTCTTGATGAAAAAACCAGTGCTGAATAGAAAATTTGACATTCAAATACAATAAGCATGAAAAGGGAAACAGAGAAAAGAAATCATAAGGAACTTAGCAAAGTTGAACTATTTACATGCCTACATGGAAAAATAATAATTGTAACTTATGAAACTTTTCTCAGTATGAGGGTAGTTGAAGGGAATATAAATGTATATATATATATATATATATATA
>CM053580.1:583733018-583766533 GCA_028627135.1 Pseudochirops cupreus
AGACAGAATGGGGTCAATCATTTCATATAGAAGAGGCAAGGGATAACTGTGACAATGGTGGGAAGAACAGGAAGGCAAAAGGGAAAGGGTCAACCTTACTCTCATTGAATTTGGCTTAGGGAGGGAATGACATACACTCTGAATTGGGCATCTTGCCCTACAGGAGAGTAGGGAGGAAGGGGATGAGAGGGGGATGATGGAGGGGAGGGCAGGTTGGGGGGAGGATAGTTAGAAGCACACACTTTAGTAAAGGGACAGGGACAAAATAGAGAATAGAACAAGTGGGGGGGGGATAGGATGGAGGGAAATATAGTCAGTCTTTCACAATATATCCACTATGGAAATGTTTTGTGTAAGTACATGTGTATAACCTGTTTTGAATTGCTTATCTTCCCAGTAAGGGTGGGACATGAGGGAGGAAGGGAAAGAATCTGGAATTTAAAGTTTTAAACTCAAATGTTTTTTGAAAAATTGTAATTATTATTATTTACATCCAACTGGGAAATAAGATATACAGGCACCGGGGTAGGGAGATCCATCTTGCCCTACCAGAAAGTCAGAGGGGGTGGGGGAGGATATAGGAGAGAGCAGATTGGGGGAGGGGGTGTTCAGTGGGATCGCTGTTTTGGGGTGGTGGGTAGGGGAAAGATGGGGAGAAAATTGGTAACTCAAAATTTTGTGGAAATGAATGATGTAAACTAAAAATAAGCACAAAAGTTAATTTAAAAAAAAAGATTCAAGGAGAGCTCAAGGAGGTTCCCAGAGTTTGTACCTCATCACTATGATTAGCAAGTTATCTTGACAAAACTCTTTAACTCTCAGGTCTAGACCTTCTCAAAAAAAATAAGATTCATTCCTGGAGGAACCTGGTCCCTAAAAAGAAAGGTCAAGCTTGTTTTCTCTAGATATTTGGCTCTTTACACTCCCACTGCTGAGCGCTGGGGGAAATCACTTCAAGTTTAAATTTGGCTCATTTTTAAGGACTTCTTCCAAAGGGGCAGAAAGGTACTCAATGTCCAATATGGATCAGGTATAGGACAGCTATTTATTTTCTCCACACAAAAGAAATACTAAAGCCAGAGAAGCATGCATTACAGGAAACCTAAACATTAAGCAATGATAGAATTACCATCCTACTCTCCCAATTGACTGCAACTTAGAGCACCAAAAAGAAAATGAAGCCATTTGCAGGACTACTGACTTGGCGTTGCCCGGTCTCACACATGTCTATGGCTTTTGGTAAGCTCAGCCAGAGGGTGGGTTTCTCCTCTGGTCAGTATGGAGCCTCTCCAACGCAAGGACTCCTTGGGCTGCCAAGGAGCTCCCAATGAGGGATCAGAATCTCCAGAGTTCTTCAGTTTTCAAGGACACCTCCCATGCTGGAAACAGCCCTCTCAGGATTAAAGTTTGGTCACCTATACTAAGGAAAGAAACAAAGCAAAAGGGGTATCCAGAGGCCAAAGGCACAAGCTTAAGCTTGCCTGCACAGGGCACATGTCCAGTACCAGAGGTTGGAAGTTGACATTTTTGCCGGGGTTGGGTCTCCCCCACCTTTCAAGGGAAATCCCTCAGAGGGAGTGTTACACGCTGCCTGTTCTGGAGAAAGGAAGGAAATGAAAGAACCAATGAATCTAGACTGAGACCTTGACAGAAATGATTGAGTCTGCTGGGAGTGGCTGGGAAGCCAGAGAGTTACTCCCAAAGTAAGTTACTCCCAAACTCCCAAAAGGCTTGTCCTCACCCCTATGTGGAGGGTGCAGTTTTTTCTTGGCTCCTCCCTTCGGAAATGACTCCCCACTGACAGGTCTGCCCACTTTGGGAAATGACTGATGAGAGCTGGTTGGATCTTTAGAACACGTCATTTTGGTGTCTCCTCATCTCTCACCTGGCTGCGCTGCTCTAGGCCTCTCCTCCACATCCCAGGAAATTCATCACCATTATTGTTGTCCCAGGTCCCCCACCTCATCCCTGGTCTAGGCCTCTTGCACTGGCAGCTGGGGCCCTGGATGCCAAACCTGCATTCAACCCAGGCATCACCCCAAGAAGCAGTCTCTCTCTTTTCATATTTGTATTGCTGGCCCTTAGCATGGTGCCTGGCATGCAGTAAGTGCTTAATAAATGTGGATTGATCCCTGTATCAGAAATACTGTGCTTTGGAGGGTGTTTTTTATTTTGTGATTTTAGTGAAAGAAATGGTAGAGCACATTAGGACAAAGGAAGATCCTTTTTGCTTTGGCAGAGGGGGCAGAAATGGTCTTTCCTGTGGTTTTTGACCCTCCCTGTGCATCTGTGTCTGATTGTGTTTTTGCATCTCTCCAGCTTCTGCCCCTCTACCCCTCCCCTTCCTTCTCCATCTTCCTTTTTCCCTTCTTTCCTGTCTCTCTTTTCTCTCCCTTTCTTAAATCTCCCCCCTCTCCTCTTCTTTCTCCCTCTTTTTAATTTCTCCCCCTCACTCCCTCTCTCCCATTATTTTTTTATGTCTCCCCCCTTCTCTCTCTCTTTTATCTCTCTCCCTCTTCTCTTCTCTCTCTCCTTCTGTTTTTATATCTTCTCCTCTCTTCCCTTCTCTTCTTTGCCACATCTGGGCATGTCCTAGGAACATGGTCTTTTCAGTATTGCATCACATGGCAAGAAGCAAGCCACCCCCCCCCCCAACTTCTTTGTGCTGGCCTGGAACCCAGAATAGTGACTTTGAGTATAGCTGTGGAGGGGAGAAGGAGATAGTTTCTGCCATCCCAGTATCATAAAGTCATTCATCTGGAGCTGGGAGGAAGTTCTGAGGCTATTTGGTGGAATATCCTCAGAATACAGGTGAGGAAGCTGAGGTCTAGTGACTGGCCTAGGGTCTTTTAGTGCTGATCTCCAGCATGGGGTGGAGCCCTCCCTGTCCTGGCTGCTGCTGCCTTGGGCCCGTGATGC
Organism: Pseudochirops cupreus; assembly: GCA_028627135.1. Taxonomy (NCBI): domain Eukaryota; kingdom Metazoa; phylum Chordata; class Mammalia; order Diprotodontia; family Pseudocheiridae; genus Pseudochirops; species Pseudochirops cupreus. Next base: position 583,735,938 of record CM053580.1, read on the forward strand.
TCCAGTGGACAGCAGAGTCAGAATGCAGCTCATAAGCTGCTGGTGCTGCCCCACTCCATTTGTTTTGTTAACTTTTTTTCATCTGGTCCTCCTACTCTGCTCCTCCCAGAAAATTAAGACAAACAAAAACTCTGAAAAATAATTTTAAAAATTAAAATGAATAAATACACGCATAGTTCAGCAAAATAAATTCCCACGTTGACCATGTCTTTCTGCATCTTGAGCTCATCATCCCTCTCCATCAGTAGGCATGGTGTGTTTTATCATTGTGTTGATCAGAATTCTAAAGTCTTTCCAAGTTGTTTTCCTCTATAATGTTGTAATCTTTTGTATAAATTGCTCACCTGGTTCTGTCTGCGCCCTATGTTCTATGTGAGTTCACAAAAGGCTGGAGTGGAGAGGGGTTGAGTCAAGATGGTGAAGAAAAGGCAGGGACTCACTTGAGCTCTTCCCAGAGCTCCCTCCCCTCCAAACACCTTTAAATTATGCCATAAAACAATTCCTAAAGTGGCAGAACCTACAAAAGGATAGGGTGAAATAATTATCCAGCCTAAGACAACTTAAAAAGTCACCAGGAAAGGTCTGTTGTACCTGGGTGAGAGTGGACCACAGTCTAGAGCAGGCTGTACCAACATAACCCTGGCCCCAGCAAACAAGGAGCCAGCCTTGGGAGTCACTGAATCAGTAGCGGCAGCATCTGCTTCTGGAACTCTCAGCCCATAGACAGTAAGGTGGTCAAGCAACTGGTCAGAAGCAGATTACAGGGGTCTCTTTGATAGCACCAAGGCAGGATTCTGTTGCTTTGTCAATACTCAGATCTAGGTCACAGTCCTGGGTGGCAGTCCCAGGGTGAGGAAGAGTGCTAGCCCAGCAGAGCTTGCAGCTGCAGTGGAGCAGGGACCCTCCTTTCTAGGGCAGAAAAGAGTGCTTGTGGTTGCTCACAGACCAGAGCATAGGCAAGGAGAGTGGTAATTGCATTTCTCCTTAGATCATACCATCTTGGAAGAACTGAAAACTTACAGGTCTCTAGAAGTATCTCTGAAAACAGTTGCACAAAACCCCTGAAGCTTAGCATAGTGCACCCTCCACCCCTGAAGTAGAACTCTAGCTTAACAAAGAGTTAAAAGTCAAGAAATAAGCTGCGAGAATGAGCAAACAACAGAAGAAAATTCTGACCACAGAAAGTTACTATGGTGACAAGGAAGATCAAAACACACTCTCAGAAGAAGATAACAAAGTCAAAATTCCTACATCCAAAGTCTCTAAGAAAAATAGGAATTGGTCTCAAGGCATAGAAGAGCTCAGAAAGGATTTTGAAAATCAGGTAATGGAGGTAGAGGAAAAACGGAAGAGAAATCAGAGGGATGCAAGAAAATCATGAAAAATGAGTCAACAGCTTAGAAAGAAGACACAAAAAAATACTGAAGAAAATAAAACCTTAAAAAATAGATTAGGCCAAATGGTAAAAGAGGTCCAAAAAGCCAATAAGGAGAAGATTGAATTAAAAAGTAGAATTGACCAAATGGAAAAGGAGATTCAAAAGCTCATTGAAGAAAATAATTCCTTAAAAATTATAATTGAGCTGATGACTGTATAAGAAATCAAGAAACAATAAAACAAAACCAAAAGAATGAAAAAAATGTAAGATAATGTGAAGTATCTTATTAGAAAAATGGCTCGCCTGGAAAACAGATCCAGGAGAGATAATTTAAAAATTATTGGACTACTTGAAAATTATGATAAAAAAGGAGCCTAGACATCATCTTTCAAGAAATTATCAAGGAAAATTGCCTCAATATTCTAGACCTAAAGAGTAAAATGGAAATGGAAAGAATCCACCAATTACCTCCAGAAAGTGATTCCAAAATGAAAACTCTCAGGAATATTATAGCCAAATTCCAGAGCTCCCAGGTCAAGGAGAAAATATTGCAAGCAGCCAGAAGGAAATAATTCAAGTATCATGAAGCTGCAGTCTTGATAATACAAGATTTAGTAGCTTCCACATTAAAGGATGGGAAGGTTTGGAATATGATATTCCAGAAACAAAGGAGCTAGAATTACAACTAAGAATCACATGCCCAGCAAAATTTCAAGGGAAAAAAATGGATATCCAATGAAATAGAAGACTTTCAAGCATTCTTGATGAAAGACCAGAGCTGAACAGAAAATTTGACTTCCAAATACAAGACTCAAAAGAAGCATAAAAAGGAAAACAGAAGACAGGAATCCTAAGGGATTTAATAAGGTTAATCTGTTTACATTTCTACATGGGAAGATACATGTACCTCTTAAGAATTTTCTCATTATCAAGGCAGATAGAAGGAGTATTTATAAACAGAGGGTATAGGAGTGAGTTGAATATGAAAGGATGATATCTAAAAAATTAAAAATAAGGGGTGAGAGAGGACTATATTAGGAGAAAGGTAAAGGTAAAATGGGGTAAATTACCTCACACAAAAGAGGCAAGAAAAAGCTTTTACAGTGGAGGGGAAGAAAGTGAGAGGTGAGGGAGAATGACTGAACCTTACTTTCATCAGAATTGGCTCAAAGCGGGAATAACATACACACTCAATTGGGTATAGAAATCTATCTTACCGTACAGGAAAGTAGGAGGGGAAGGGGATAAGAGAAGGTGGTGTGTGTGATAGAAGAGAGGACAGACTGGGGGAGGGGGTAGTCAGAAGCAAAACACTTTTGAGGAGGGACAGGGTGAAAAGAGAGAGAATAGAATAAACATGGGAGGGGAAAAGGAAATTGGATGGAGGGAAATAGAGTTAACAATGTAAAAAAAATTTTGAAGCTAGTTTCTCAGATAAAGGCCTCATTTCTCAAACATATAGAGAACTGAATCAAATTTATAAAAGTAAGCACCATTCTCCAGTTGATAAATTATCAAAAGATAAAGAGTTTTCAGATGAAGTAATCAAAGCTATCTATAGCCATATGGGGGGAAAAAAAGCTCTAACTTATTATTGATTGAAGAAATGTAAATTAATATAATTCTACGGTACTACCTCATACCTATTAGATTGGCTAATGGAACAAAAAAGGCAAATGACAAATATTGGAGGATGTGGGGGGAAAAAAGAGACATTAATGCATTGTTGGTAAAGTTGTGAACTGATTCAATCATTCTCTAGAGCAGCAGTTCTCAACCTGTGGATTGCAACTCCTTTGGGGTCAAATGACCCTTTCACAGGGGTCACCTAAGACCATCAGAAAACACATATTTCCGATGGTCTTAGGAACCAAGACACCGCTCACATGCAGATATGCCCGCATATGAGTATGAAAGGGTCGGGGCATTAGGAAGGTTGAGAACTACTGCTCTAGAGCAATTTGTAACTACGCCCAAAGGGCTACAAAACCATGCATGCCTGTTGACCCAGCAATACCACTACTAGGTCTGTATCCCAAAAGAGATTAAAAAAAATAAAAAAGGAGGACCTATAAGTACAAAAATATTTATAGCAGCTCTTTTCTGGTGGCAAAGAATTGGAAATTGAGGGGATGCCCATCAACTGGGGAATGGCTGAACAAACTGTGCTATGTGATTGTGATGAAATATACTATGGTGCTGATGTGGTTAGAGACCCCAAAATACCAACATGCCGGGTCTTGCTGAATGAATTTGACTCAAGTTGCCTCAGCCAAAGAAAAGTAAAGTTTATTAAAAGTTCACTTGTATTGGGCACAGAGGAAGTCTGTGCTAGAAAATTCTATGGCGCTCTCACACACAGGGGCAAGAAGGGGGTCTTATATACAGAAAGGTTGTGAGAGGAATCTAGGGATAATCTGGAAGAGGAGTTTGGGGAAGGTCTTCAGGAGGAGTCAATGTGGTCAATGAATAATTAAGGGTGGGAAGTTGCTGGAGGCTACCTGGAGCCAACTGGCAATGGTGGGCTATGCCAGTTCAAGGGTGGACTGATATTCTGATAGGCTCAAGAGGGGAAGTAAATGGAGGGGAAGAACAGGAAGGTAAAAGGGAAAGGGTCAACCTTACTCTCATTGAACTTGGCTTAGGGAAGGAATGACATAAACTCTAAACTGGGTATCTTGCCACACAAGAGAATAGCGGGGATGGGGATGAGAGGGGAGATGATGGAGGGGAGGGTTGATGGAAGTACACGCTTCTGTAAAGGGACTGGGACAGGGTAGAGAATAGAACAAGGGGGGGGCGGGATAGGAAGGAGGGACACATAATCAGTCTAGTACAATATGCCCACTGTGGAGAGGTTCTGCATAATTACACATGTACAGCTTGTACTTAATTGCTTGTCCTTCCAGTGGCATGGGTGATGAGGGAGGAAGGGAAAGAATCTAGAATTTAAAGTTCTATAATCAAATGTTTAAAAAATATATGAATATGTATTATTATTATTATTATTATTATTATTATTAACTACATCCAACTGGGAATTAAGATACACAGGCACTGAGGTAGGGAGATCCATCCTGCCCTACTGGAAAGTCAGAGGGGCAAGGGGGAGGACATAGGAGAGAGCAGACTTGGGGAGGGGTTATACAGTGGGATGGCTGTTTTGAGGTGTTGAGTAGGGGAAATATGGGGAGAAAATTGTAACTCAAAATCTCATGGAAATGAATTATGTAAACAAGAAAATAAATAAATTTTAAAAAAAGAGTGGGAAATAGGTGGAGAGCTACTATGGAACGCTTATGGTCTCATGAAAATGCCTTATCAAGTGGGAAGATTTGATCAGAGCTCAAGGGGGTTCCCAGAGCCTGTACCTCAAAGATTCAAGGAGAGCTCAAGGGGGTTCCCAGGGCCTGCACCTCATCGGTTCTATAAGAAATGATGAGCAGGATGCTCTCAGAAAAACCTGGAAAGACTTACGTGAACTGATGCAAAGTGGAATGTACTGTATACAAAGTAACCGCAGTAAGTCAGATGATCAGCTGTGAATGACTCAGCTTTTCTCTGAAATGCTATCTGTCCCCAGAGAAAGAGCTGATGGGGTCTGGATACAGACTGAACCAGTAGATGCTTAATAAATATCTGTTGAACTTAAATGAACACATATAGGGAGGGTAAGGGAGCCACAGGGTGTGGTGCCATTTGAGCCATTTTTCGGTTTCCTCTGGGGGGAAGCCTCTGAATTCTCTCTCCACGAGGCTCAGGGATGGCTAGTGACTCCTCTGGCAGGCACACAGGAAGGAAGTTGCCGGCAGAATTCAAACCCGTATCTTTCTTATAAATCTCTGATTTGTTATTTTTTTTCCACCTTCCAAATGAATATATTTATTAAGCTTTTAGAAAGTGCCTCTCTGAGCGCCCAGAGAACCGGCAGAGGTGCTCCTAGCAGCCAAAGAAAAGGAAGCCACGAGGCAAGGAGCAGCCAAGGCAGCAATTCCTCCGCGCCCACAGAGAGCGCTGAGCCGGCCTTGGCTCCCAGTGTGGGCGGAGTCACCCATCTCTATGGTTCCGGGGCGGGCGGGTCGCTCTAGTTTACTGCCTGGGCTCATCTCGTTGGCTCCGACCCTCCCAGGGCCCCTTGTTGTTTACTGGGCTCTGGTTACAGGGCCCTCCCCACGGGGCTGCCCCGGGGTGCCTGAAAGTACTTGTCACACTCCACGCTCACCGAACTGTCAGAGCCACAAGGGACCCTGAAGGCCCCTTAAAGGAGGGTATTTCAATAGTTCAGTTTCTGTATAGATTTTTTTTTTTTTTTTGGTACGGCGCAAAGTTGGCCACTTCAAGACAGGGGAGGGCGAGATGAGGAGCAGGCGGACTGCGGCTGCGCACACCCAACCCGCCACTACTTCCCTCAGCTTTTCCCGGCGTCCTCGAGTCTCCAAGGCGACGGGGGCGGAGCTTGCCAAGGGGCGGGAAGTCGGCAGTGCGAGGAGGAAAGCAAGGCGACTCCGGCTGGCCTTGTCACCCCCGCCTTGCTTCCCTCACCTCAGGCACCTCATCCCCGCAGTCGCGACCCTTCTGGTCCTGTCGGCTCGAGGACTACAGGCCCAGCGTCGGCCTCAGCCCCAGCCCCTAACCCCAAGCCCCGGGTAGGAGAGGAGGGAGGCCCTCCCCACAGATCTGCGCGAGGGAGGGGGCCACCTGCGCCTGCGCGCGATTGGCGCCTGCGCCCTGGGTCTGTCCCGGCCCAGCCCAAGGGCAGCTGGTTGGGGAAGGTGAGCCACGGAGAGAGCGTTCGAGTCCTGACCCGCGAGTGCTCCCCTATAGGCTTTTAGGCGAGCCATTAATGTCTGGGTCCTTGGTTTCCCTGCCTTGTAAATGACCGACCTCATGTGGAGGGTCTGTCCAGGAAAGGTGGTGTTTTTGAGTCCTGCCCCTGGGATTTCACTAATTGTGTGACCCTGGACAAGTCACTACCTTTTCGTGCCTCAGTTTCCCCATCTCTAAAATAAGGGGATTGGGCCTTTACATAGCGTCTTAAAGTGGGAAAAATGCTTCACGAATTTTCTGGCTTTTTATCAGTTCACACTACCCTGGGCAGGGCGGTGCTGGTACTATCCCATTTCATAGATGAGGACACTGAGGCAGAGATGACGTCACAGGCCATGACCCTTGTCTTGGAAGTACGGCCTTATTTGGGAGTCACCTCCCCCTCCCCCAAGGTCTCTATTGTTTTGCCTCCCCTGCAGAACTGTGGGGGGCTGCATCGGCCTTGTCTCAGCAGTGATCCACGCTCCCCCTTCCATCACCAGCAGTGTGTGGAACTGTTTGTATGTTAGCCCATGCTGACTGGCCTCCGTTTAGGGGCTTGGAATTTCAAACAGCCGAGAATAAGATAATTCCTTAGCATCATCTAGAGTTTCCCCTGCACCTGAGAATGGGTCATCCAGGGGGACCCCCAGAGGGTCCAGAGATGACCCCCATCCTTTCTTTCTGCAGGCCACTGGGACAGCTGAAACATGTCACGTTCTGAGCCCGTGGCGAGCTGTCTGGGGGCAGATGCTACGCTGGAGGGTGAGTTGGATCTCAGCCAGAGAGGAACCAAAGTGACCCTGGGGAGCAAGGCCAAGCCCAGGTAAGACAAAGGCCATGACCGTAAAGCTCAGAGCCTGGGCCAGAGCGTTTTCGGTCAGACTGCCAGAGAGGCCAAGTACGCAGTAAGGAATATGGGCTGGGCGGGCAAGGCTATGATGGATCCTTGGGACTGCCAGGCCATTAGAATTGTGAGGAACACCTTGGGCCTAATAAAGCTCAGAGTCATGCTGAGGTCATGCAGAAGCTTAGTCCTAGCCTCGTGGCCAGGCTTGGTAGAGAAGGGTTTTCTGGTGCCTTGCTTTGCTCGTTGACCGCCACGTGGCTGCTGCTGGCTGTCGGGCCTCTTGCCAGGCCTGCCAGACGTTAGCGGCCAAGGCTCTTGGAATTAAATGCATCCCTGAGCCAAGCCTCCCCTGGCCAAGCAGTGAACCCCACTCCAGCCACGTTGGTGGGCTCCGACTGGCTCCATGCCCTCGCCTCTTCAGCCAGGGCTCCCTGATCTCAATGACAAAGCTGACTTTTTGAACCCAGCCCCAGTCTAAGACTTTATGTTTGTGCCAGTTAAACTTGATGTATTGTAGCATTCCAGCATTTTGAAAACTTTTTTCAGCATGACTGTAGGCCACTGTGTTAGCTGTGCTTCTGAGCTTGGGATTGCCCACATACGGATAAGTGGGCAGCGTCCCCATAACACGGAGCAGATCCCTGCAGCGCTCCACTGGAGACCCCCCTGCAAGCTGGTGTTGGATGACTGGTGAATTCTCTAGCAGTCCAGCTTCCTGACCAGTTCTGGAGCTGCCTGATGGTGTGTGCTCTGCTTGTCATCTTTGCCATAAGAATAGCGTAAAAGACTTCATTAAGTCCTTTGCCAAAAATTTGCTAAATTCAGCGTGTGACTGACGTGACTCCTAAGTGCAGTACTCTGTGTTTTTGGAACAGTTTTACCAGAGTAATTTTAGACCCAAGTGTGGGCCCTCTTTGTTTTTCTTCAGTCCTGTCCAACTCTTGGTGACCGTATTGGGGGTTTTCTTGGCAGAGACACTGAAGTGCTTGGCCACTTCCTTCTCTAGCTTATTTTACAGATGAGGAAACTGAGGCAAACCAGGTGAAGTGATTTGCCCAGAGTCACACAGGTAGGAAGTATCTGAGGCTGGATTTGAATTCTAGGCCCAGCATTCTACCCACTGAGCTGCCTCCTAGACTCCTAGGTCTTCTTAGGGATGGAGAAATCCAAAGGGACAGGGCTCTACCCTGCCTTTGAAAACCTCTCTGCCACAAGCCCATTTCCACTCTCATTTTATAGGATTCCCCCCAAAAATACAAAATTCCACTCTCAGCATTGAGCCTTAGCATCAAGTCCCAGCAAGAAACAGTATTTGCCTCATCAGACAGAAGCAATGCTGATTGAATCATAGGCGCCCTCTGGGGCATCGCTTTCCTACACCTCCTCCCTCCTTCTTCGCCAGCCGCGTCCAGGAGGAATTCATGGGGTGCTTCTGTTAATTAATCAGAGCCGTCTTCCCCTTAGTCTGGTCATTCAGCATGAGCTAGCCTTCTTCCCAGACTGTTTGGACCTTCCCCTTTAGAAACTGGTCAAGCCTTTGGCGAGGATGGTGTACAAAAGTGAGGCTTCAGATGAAGACACCGAGAAGACAAGATTTTTGTTTCTGAAGAGGGCATGGGGTGGGGGTGGCTGGGCAAGCTAGGGAGACCTCTCCGCCAGTCATTGGGCTCTCTTGAAGGCTTGCTGAAAGGTCAAAGGGAGGGGTGAGAGTGGGCACCCACTCTGAGCTGGTATTCCCAACCCAGGGGATTGTGGTGGGTGGCTCAGTCACGAAGCTGGGCCTGGTCAGCGAGGGGCCTGGGGCAGGGGGGCCAGAGCCCTGGGGCCTGGTCAGTGAGGGGCCCTGGACAGGAGGCAGGAGCCCTGGGGCCTGGTCAGCGAGAGGCCTGGGGTGGGGAGCCAGAGCCCTGCAGCCTGGTTCTGTCTTTGCCACTGTCTGATGGTGGCGCTGCTTGGGGCGCTCACTGGGATTTTTTATAGACCAACAAGCATTTAGTAGCCACCTGCTGTGTGTAAGACTGTGGGCTGGGGGACTGAGGATAGAAGTACGCAGGATGGCATGGTCCCTGCTCTTGAGCAGCTCGTTTTCTGTCAGGAGAACAGGCCACCTCTTTATCCACATCCGCATGACTTATGCACGTACGTTTGTGTGTATATGTAAACACGCGTGTGTGTGTGTGTGTATGTGTGCCTGTATTCACATGATTAGCGGCATATACACAGAATTAAATGAAAAATACCTTCACAGCAGGTTTCTGGGAAGCAGGAGTCAGAAACAACATTTGGAGCTGGAGGCATTTAGGGTGGGGGGATCAGGAGAGATTCTGTCAAAGGTGGAGCTTAAATGGGGAAGTGCCTGAAGAAAGTGAGGGGTTCTGGAGAGGGAGGGCATTCCAGGTATGGGGCACAGCCAGGACTAAGGTATGGAGATGGGCTGAGGCCTCCCACGTGTGAGGGGCAGGAAGAAGGTGGACAATGTGGAAGAGAAGGGGAGTCCCATCTAATGAGGTTAGGAGCCTGTTCCCCAGAGGCAGTGGGGAGCCATTGGAGTTTCTGGAGCAGGGGAGGCCCATGGTCAGGAAAATCACTTTGGTGGCTGACCAGCAGGCAAATGTCGTGATCCAGACAGGAGGGCCTACGTCTTTGAGGAGGGAGATGGATGGGATGTGGAAAGGCAAGGTTTGGTAGCGCATTGGATGTGTGAGGAAGGGTACTGTCCTGGGAGACGGGCAAGATGGGGGATAGACAAAGGGAGACACAGGGAGGTTCAGCAGAGAAGGGGCTTTGGGGAGAAAGGTGCTGAGTTGTTCTTGGCCATGTTGCGTTAAAGGCTCCCTGGGATGTCTGGTCTAGAATGTCTCGGGCAGGTGGCGGGCCGGGTCTGAAGCCCAGGGAGCCTGGGCCTGGCTCTGTGTCCAGGAGGAATCTGCAGGGAGATAATGGTTACACCAGAGAGAGAAGAGGGCCTGGACCAAGCTTTTAGGGTGTGACAGGGTTGGCGATGGTGAGCCAGCCACGGAGACCTGGGGAGGAGAAGCAGGAGAGAGCCCGGCCCCAGGAAGCCAGAGGTGTCAGCAGGGGCAGAGCGGAGGCAGCTGTGCAGAGAGAAGGCCGCTGGTCCCTCTGCAGAGACCAACTTCCTTTGTGTGGTGGAGGTGGGGGCTGCCCGGTGTGGGGCTAGAGGAGACTGGGAGGAGGATAGGAGGAGGCTGCCAGGAGGAGATCCGGAGGAGGCTGAGGCTGGTGGCCGGAGCCTGTAACGGGTGGTTTTGGAGGTGATGGGGAAGGAGCCAAGGACGAGGGAGAGACTGGCTGATGGGCTCTAAAAGCACCCGGTGAGTGCAGCCTTGGCACTGTGGATACCTGCCCCGAGGCTCTGGGGGTTGGACTTTCCTCATCGCTGATGAAACCTGATGGTATTTCCCCCTTAGGTCCTTAAAGAAAGATGCAGCTGGAGTGCAGCAGCCCTCAAAGGTCTCAAGGATCAAAGTGCCCGCCCTCCCTTGGCGGCGGACACCAAGTAAAGGGCATCCACCTCTAGGTCAGCTCGCGTACACCTGGAACCGTGGGGGCCGCTCAAGAGAATTGCGTGTCAGGTGAGAGGGGCCTGGCTAGCTGGTGCCAGGGACTGTGTTTCCCTGGGTTTTTAAGAAAGGGTTGATTTTTGACCCTTTTTACCCCAGTGCGTCATCTTTCATTCAGTTTAATAATTCAGACATGCATAGGCCCTCGGGGCCGGGGGAACGAGGGCATCGAGGCCTGGAAGCCTGGGGAGAGGCAATTCTCACAAATAACGTCAAAAGCGGGGCCTCATCGTGTGGGGGGCCCGCCTTCCACGGGCAGTGTTTGTGGCTGGCCAGCTGCCCCCTCCTGCTGCCGGTTGTCAGGGGTCGGTCACTCACCTGTGTGCCAGGCCCTGTGCTGGGCTAACTTCTGGTGGACGACTGACTGTCCCTGCCCTCTGGGTGCTCCCAGTTCAGCAGGGGCGACAACATGCCAGCCCCTGTGTACACACCAGGTGCAGACAGGGGAGATGGATGGCAGGCCTGGCATCAAGGCGGCTGTCTGCTCTTTCCACTGGTGAGCCTTCTGTGGCTGAAGCCGGCACACCAGTGGGAGGGGCTGCTAGGACCTGGCGAAACCTCTCCCACCCAACCAGAGGTTTTCTTACTTTTTGCTATGATGTTGACACCTCCCAATTTCACTGGCATGTCTCCTTCCTGTAGCTTCACATCAAAATGTCCAGACCTTGTCACCTTCCAGGAGGAAGGCTCCAAGGGCCTGTGGAGAGTAATCGTCTGCCCCCACCCCTCTTCTTTCAGATGTCTGGCCAGAAAGTTCTTCTCCTTGTGGGCGGCACAGACCTTCGGAAGGGTCCTTCCCTCGAGAGCCAGGTAGGTGGATGAAGAGCTGGGCATTTGTTCTGCTTTCTCTGGTGCGGCTCCCCTTGGAGCTGGCTTGGGTTCGGGGCTTGAGGTTCAGGGCTGGACTCAGGGATCATACAGTTGTCTCCTGTCCTCTGAGGACAAGGTGTGTACCTGCTCGGAGTTACAATTGCTTTTAGGCCACTAGGAGACCTGAGCAGAGTTTCCTTCTGAGATAGGAGTGAGGAGGAGAAATGGACACTGAGGTGGGGAGAGCTTTGGGGGATGGAGAGAGAAATCTGTCTCCCTGGCCTTGACCAGAGTCAGTTAATAGAGAGCACTGCCTGGCCTCCCGGTGACCTTCAGCCCTCCTTCCTGGGCTGGGCCGGCCTAGGGCACTCAGCTCACAGTGGGGGAGCTTGAGAGAAAAGTGAAGGGTTCATGCTACCCTGCATCCTGATAGCCTCGTCCTTGCTGGCCTCACCCTCAGCCTCGTGGCTTGTGGTCCATCTTCCCATATTCTAGTACTCAGCAGACAGCCCCTCAGCGCTTCCTTGTTTCTCTCTGTCTGGCATGAGGGAGAAGTGCCATCTCCTCCTCTGCCTTTATCATTGTGGCATTTCTTGAGCCCTTCTGTGCCTGAGGAGTCCCATGCATGGGTGTGCTTAGAGGGGCAGTGCCGCTGACCTCCTCATGCCCCTTCTGCACGTCAAGGATGTTGTGCCAGGGCTTTGCCTTTGGATGGCTCTTCTGTACCAGGGACCCCTTTGGCAGGCTCACAGAGCCCGGGGACCTCTGCACCAAATCATCTTTTGAAAAGCTGAAGGAATGCTAAATTGTAGTTAGAGGTTAGTTCTGCCGTCTTTCCCGTCCGAATTTGTGGGTCGCTCGTGTTCTGTCGGTGGGGCTCCCCTGGTGAAGAGCGCACCTTGTAAGTGAAGAGCCAGTTGATTCCTTTTTTGGAACACATGTTTTTTCCTCCTTCATTTAATGGCAGACCTCATCTATGTCATAAATGTGTTCTATTGCGTATAAATGTGGGTACACGACAGTCACATTTTTTGCACAGTGAATTGTGTTTGTGGAAGCCGGCTGTGTAAAGGAATAATCTGGCTCAGCCAGCCTTTTGGTAAGCAGAAAAAAGTGAATTCTTCATTTCTCTTCTGGGCAAATCCTTTCTTTCTTAAAAAACATATGAATCTTTATTGCTCCCCTTGTTTTTACATCCCCTTGTTTTTACATCCGCTTTTACATCTCCTTCCCAGTGTTTCCTCCTCCCTCCTGGTCTCAGAAGGCCGTCCCACTCCCCTAGACAGTTCATTCAGAGGCACGGTCTCACAGAGTCTGGTGTCCGCCCTTCCAGTGGCCCCCGGTCTGTGGGCTGCCTCCATGTCCCAATGACCTAGAGGACACGCTACTTCCTCAGCCGTTCTGTCTTCTCTTTCCCTCTGTGTCATGGGTGTCTTGGCCATTCTGTGGGCTGAGCACACCTGCTTCCCCAGGGTCCCCCCCTACTGAGAAGAGCCTCGCCCTGGTCACTGTGTGTTCAGGCTGATGGAGCCGAAGTGGGCACGACATGGGTGGGTTTGCGAAGCTCCCACTGACTCCTGTGGGTCCCCACCTTCCCTGGCTGCCGAGGAGGAACCTGCCACAGTCACTGTTACAGGCAGGATTCACAGCCAGGGCTCCTCTCACCAGGGCACACTGCAGCCTCATTATACTCATGGTTAGAAGACTTGTGTTTGTGTTGATGCTCATGGGCCAGTCTGGGCCAGTCACTTCATCTCAGCCTCTGTTTCCTCTTCTCTAAAATGGGGATCATATAAGCATTCTTATCTTTCACAAGTGGGCTCTGTAGACCTTAAAAGCACTATAGAGGTGAGCAGGATTCCTCTAGGACTTAAAGGATGTGTGACTTCATCCTGGGCACTCCCTGCACTGAAGCAGATTGCAGCCCCTCTCTCTTGTGGCAAATGGTCTTTGGGAGTTGCTGGGGTGGAGACGTGGCTTGCTGACCGCCCTGGTTTCTAGCCTCCTAGCCCTGAGTGAAGTTGGTGCTCTGCCTAAACATAGATCTGGCCTTCCCCTGGGCAGACCTGCCAGTGCATGGGCTCTGTGGCTTTGTCGTGGAGCCCATAAGGCCCCAGAGCAGGATTTGTGTATGCCTTGTCGTGGTCACTGCTGGGCACTAGTAGATCCCTGTCTGCTCGCTGGGCCTGTGTGTGCTAAGTGTGCCACTGGCATCTTCGTGGTGTGTGTGCTGGTCTGATGGACGCGAGGCTTTGTCCTGGGACTGCCCCCAGACTGCCTGTGGCAGACCTTCAGCTGTTGTGGTTTCTCCCCTGCCCCAGGCACCACTATGAGACCAGGCTCCTGCAGAGGACCTTCGAGGACTGGAGAGCAGAGTGGTGGACTGTGCGGCGAGAATGGAAGCTCCGGGTCCGAGCAGACTGCCACTACAGGTCAGACAGTCGCCCTTCTAGCCCCCTTTTACAATAGAGATTCTGAAACAATCCCTATTAGGTGTGTCTGCCAGTGGGAGCAGGGAGCCGGCCACGAGGCATTCTGGTTTGCCCTTAGTCCCTTGGGGAAGGGGAGATTAAAAGTCCCCAGTTACACAAAATCCACCTTTGGGATTGTAGTGAGGCGGCTCTCCCTGGCACGTCCTCTGTGGCCAGCCGTGAATCTCTGATCGTGGCCTTGTAGCCCTGATCCCTAAGAATTGGTGAGAGCCTGGGCGGCCAGTTCTGGGTGAGATGCTGTCGCTGGCCGGCATCTTGCTTTCAGGGCCCACTCAGTCACAGGAAAAACTCTACAGATAAAGTGAATTATGACCAGGAGCCTCGGTTTGGCCTTCAACATCAGTTGGAGGAGAAGCTGAAATTTAGCCATGACCTTCTCTTCCCAAGAGGTTTCTGCATCCTATGCACAAAGAGTAATTCCTTGACAATTAGGACAATGCTCAGCGCATAGAGACCAACCAGGCACGGCGGGCAGGGGTCAGCCAAGGTGTTGTGGCCACAGAGTCCTGCCCTTGTTAGCAGCCAGGGCACTCACAGGCTTCATGTGGTTTGAGGATCCGTCAGGCCATCTGCTGCCACCATGAGGAGTGTCAGCTGCTTGGTCAGGAGTGAGGGCCATGGCAGAAAGGAGGCGGGTCCTGCCCTCACAGAGCTGACAGTCTAAGCTGCTGAGAAGCAGTGAGAGCATCTGTGAGCACATGAAGGTCACAGTTAGAGCAAATGCAGCTGCTGTGTGTAAAGCCTTCGCAGACAAGGCCCTTGGGGAGGGAGGCCGCCAGCAGTTGCTGGCCAGGCCTGCATTCCTTTTTGGAGGCCCCCCAGATCCTCGTCCCCCACTGTCTAACCATGTCCCCTGTCTTCTCCTTGGCAGACTTGCCACTTCTCCCCTTGGCATTTCATCCTCTTTGGTGCCTCCCGGTGTTCTTGTCTGGCACTTCGAGTTTGCCACTGGTGCTGTGATCTGTGTCATTGGCACCATTGACCAGAGAGATTTTGAGGGCATTCTTGGCCAGGTGTGTTTTGGCTGGGATGCAGCCCCACTTTCCTGGCCTTCGGTGACTATCCTCAGGCTGGCAGGAGCCTGTCCATGGGGCTTCATCTTTCCAGACTGAAGAGCCCGTGGCTGGTGGCTGTGTCTCGAGTGAGGGGGTCACAGCCCCAGGGAATGATCTTGTTTCCCCTTGGGCTTTTCTGCTTGTCTGGTGTATCATCAGTCCACGTCGAATTCACTGAACTGGCCGTGTTTCACTGCCAAGTCCAGAGGACTTTCACAGCCAAGTCCAGAGTTTTGCTTGGTTTGCATTTTCCAGCCTCGTTTTTCTTGAAATAGAGCCGCCAGCAGTTGTGTCTGTGTGTGGCCTCTTGTCTGGCTTCTGCCATGATCGCTCACCTCCTTTGCTTATCCCCCTGCTGGGGTAGGGGGGCTTCCTGGGAGCAGCCAGGGGCTTCTTTACTCCCCCTGACAGTTTGAGGCCTTTTACACAAAATTGGACTCTGTCAGGAAGGACATTTGAGTTGGGTTTTCTTGTAACAAGCAAACAGTCATGGTGATGGACTTGAGTTCTTAGTACCTTTTATCCTCAGCGACCTGGGAGAGTGCTCTCCTCCTTTGGGCTGGATGGGCCTGCAGATGGGCAGGGTGGTGGAGTCTGTAATGAGCGGGATTTGAATTCAGGGCCCTTTGCTGACAGGGCTTCTTCACAAGCAGAGCCACTGTGCTGGAGTCCCCTAGATTAGTGGCACCAAGGATGTGGTATGGGGGACTTGGGTCAGTCAGGTGGGCCTGCCTGTTTTCTGACAGAAGACCCATGACTCTTGGCTAATTAGATATTCCTTGTACAACCTGATGTTCCAAGCCTGGCAGACCTATGTTCGGCAGCGACAGCACAGGAAGAACAAATACCACAGAGCGGAGACCCATGGTAAGAGACAGACGTCGATGGCGGGGCTTAGAAGGAGGCAGTCTTGGAAAGGAAGTGTGGGCAGAGAGGAAGTCTGCTGACTCCCTGGCACTGTCTTGTGTAAGACCTGTGTAGGCAAGTGTCAGCAGATCTGAGGGGGGGCGGTGTAAGCCAGCAGAAAGCTCTCTGCACCTGGAGCCTTGGGGTCTCCCCACTGTCTCCTTCAGGGAGCTGCAGTTATGTTTGGAGGCATACATGAAGGAAGGGAGGAAGCAGTTTGGAACCATCTGTAAAAAGTCACAAAACTGGGCAATACCCTTTGACCCCACAGTCCCACTGCCAGGCCTATCAGGTGGGACAGACAGGCCCAGAGGCCCCTTCTAGCCCCAGATTCAGGAGCCCGGAAGAACAAGGCTTGAATCTGACCACTGACTCAGTAATCAGGTGACTCTAAATTTTTCCGTTACACTCTCTGGATCTCAGGTTTTTTCTTTAAAATTTTTCTTTTATTTTTAATCAAGAAGCATTTCTTTTCTCTCTGTCCCCCACTGAAAAGAAAATAAAAACATGCCCTTGTAATAAACAGGCACGTTCAAGAAGAACAGATTCCCTCGTGGCCTGTATCCAAAATTCTGCCCCTTTCCGGCTCTCAGCTTCCTCTCCTGTCAGGTCAGCGTTGTGCGTCCTAGACCTTGAGGGATTTAGCCATCCCCAGCTCAGGGGCGTCTGCTGCCACAAAAAGTGCTGCTAGAAATATTGTTGTACATAATGGGTCCTTTTTGGGGGTCAGGTTTAGAATTAGACTTAGTCGCAGAGGCCCCAGGCCTGGGGTTAGAGAGACCCAGGTTCAAATCTGGCCTCAGATACTTACCAGCTGGGCGACCCTAGGCAAGTCATTTAAGCTCTGTTTGCCTCAGTTGCCTCATCTGTAAAATGGATGCTATCTGGATGATCGCATCTTCCTCCGAGGGCTGTTGTGATAATCGTAAAGCGCTCAGCACAGTGCCTGGCACAGAAGGTGTGAGAGCAATGCTAGCGAGTCCTAAATGGTGCCCTCCTTTCCTGTTTCCTTGTTCTCTTTGAGGGATAGACCTGGGGGTGGTGCTGCCAGGTCAGACAGCGTGTGTACAGTTGAGGGACATTCTGGGGAGAATTCCAGACGGCCTCTCAGAACAGCCAGACAACTTCACAGCCCCACCAGCGACTGTCACACGGTGATGCTAATGTTTGAGCTCCCTACTCGGGGGGCTGTCGTCAGGAGAATGCTTTGTACATTGTAAGTTGTTCAGTCATTCTTCACTCATGCCCAACTCTTCGTGGCCCCAAGTGGGGTTTTGTTGGCAAAAGATACTGGATGGTTGGCCATTTCCTTCTTCAGCGTATAATACAGATGAGGAAACTGAGGCCAGCATGGTGAAGTGACTTGTCCAGGGTCACACAGCTAGGGAGTGTCTGAGGCTGGATTAGAACTCAGGAAGAGGAGTCTTCCTGCCTCCAGGCCTGGTGCTCTGTGCCCTGTGGTGTCCCCTCTCTGCCCCTTCACATCTCACCCATGACTTAAGTTTCCTTTGGACTTCATGAAGTGTGGTTGAGGGGATAGGAGTCAGCCTCAGAACCAGACGTGAGCTGGGTGAAGCTGGCACGTGCCCTGGGCAAGGTAGTGCCCATGAGCTGACGGGCTTGGGTCAGGGGTGTTTCCTGTCCTGTAAATGGGAGTGACACTCCACCTTGTCTGACCTACACCCTCAGTTTGTCTAGGTCTTTCTCCTCGGGCTCTTCCCTAGTGGCTCTTTGCCCTGCAGAACAGTAGCCCGGCCGTGGTTCTCACCATCTTTCTCTTTTCTCTTTCACTTGTGCTGGGGGCTCAGCGGCCAGGCAGAAGCTGCGGCTGGTCTGGAAGCACTGGCTCATCTATGTGGACATCCGTCGTACCAAACGTGAGATGCGCACTGTGGCTGAGGGGTTCAGGGAGCAGAGCGTTCTCCGGTGAGTGTCTGTGAGCAGTCATACCTTCTGGGAAGCGCACAGGGCAGGCCCAGGGGCTGGCCACAGTTGGAGGCCACGGCCAGTGCTGGCGTTCCCAGCCACGCCTTTTACCTCATAGGCTCCATGGATGGTTATGGGCTGCTTGCGCTCTGTGTGTGTTTTTGTGTGTGTGTGTGTGTGTGTATGTGTGTTTGCATGCATGTGTGTGCGTGCATGCGTTGTGTGCATGCATGTGTGTATATGTGTGCATGTATGCATGTGTGTGTGTGTGTGTGTGTGTGTGCATGATGCTATAAACTGTTATGTTGGAGGGCACAAGATGCAGGGTCCCTGCTGTGCTCTGACAAAGTCTCTCCTCAGACACCAGAGGTTCTTTATTGTCCCCATTTCTGTACCATCTAATCCTGGGCTTTAGTGCTATTGGGACCAGCTCTGCTCCGGTACAAAGAGGGCCCAGAGACTTGCTCCAGGCGACCTGGCTTTTGAGGAGCAGAGCTTGGATTAAGCCTGTCCCAGAATCAGCAATGGCTGTGGCTTAGAATGTGAGGGGGCGCAGGAGGCTGTGGCTGCCCGCTCTGTGCCAAGAGAGAATGCAGGGCTGTGGGTCCTCTCCTGCCCCCTCTGTGACCCGGGCAGGGTCAGGAGGAGACCCAGGAGGCTGGAACAGAAGAGCTGCTCGTGGTCCAGGAGCCTTTAAACTGGCCTCGAGCTAGAATCTCCTCTGGCCGTTCCTCCCAGCGTGGGGGCAGGACCCTACCCCTCCCACCCCAGGACAGCTCCTCTCACTTGGGAATGGCTCCTATCATTAGGAAGTTCTCCCAGACATGCAGCCGAATCATGTCTGTGCTGCTTCCCCCATTGCTCCATGTTCTACCCTTGAGGGGGAGACCGAGCAAGTGAAAGCCCTTTCTGTAGGAGAAGCCTTCAGGTAATCGAAGGTGGCTCTCTTGTGCCCCAGAGTCTTCTGTAAACACCCCCAGCTCCTCTAATCTTCCCTCAAGGACATGGGCTCCAGACCTTTCACTGTCCTGGTAGCCATCCTCTGAACGCTCTCTGGTTTATCAATGTCCTTCCTAAAACGGGCCACCAACCTGCGGTTGGGCTGGATACGGTGCCTTCTTACCGCCATCTAGATTGTGTTAACTCTCTTTGTGGCCATTTCACTGTTGGCTTATTGATTTTGAAGTTCTCTGGGACCCCCAGATCTTTTTCTTACAAATGGCTCCCTTGGTTGATCTCTGTATCTTGTCACATTGTCTCCAAAACCCCAGTGTATAGGTGGAAGCCTTTGTATTGATCCTATCCATGGGTCATCCTGTTCGATTTGGCCCAGCAGGCTGGCCTGTTAACAGTTTGTTGAGTCCTGGTTCAGCCTTCCCAGCTGGTCTCTCTCTGAGCCTGTGTCATCAGCAGATTGGATAACTATGGCATCTAGACCTCAACAAGACCCTGAAACCATGCAGGCCTAGGCCCCCTCCTGTGAGCATTTCCCTGGAGACATCCTTCAGGCTGAGGGCCAGTGGCTGCTGCACGTCCTGGCTCTGGCCTTGGCAGGCTCACCCCGGCCACGCTTCTCCGGCTTTTCTGTGATTGTGCCAAAGCTGCTTTATCCCATGCAGCTCAGATGCTCTGGTGACCTCGCCGGAAGAGGAAGCATGCTTCATGTGACTGCCAGCTCTTTGGGGTCACTGCTCCTAGGAGCTGTCCTTTTTGCAGATGGCTCCAGGATCTTGCCAGAAGTTTGTGGCTCCTGCTCTCTTCATGCTGTCTGGCCTTGGGCCGCCAGCTCTTTCACTGCCCTCGGACAGTGCTCCTGTGGGCCATGACTTTGGGCTCAGAAGGAGCTGCCAGATCCTTTCTAGGCATTTTTCTTCTGTCAGTTCAGTTTCTGTCTAACAGGGTCTTATTCTGTACCTACTGTGTGTAAGGCAATGTCCTTTCCCGAGTGCTTCTCTCTGCCCTCTCTTGTGGCCGCCCTCCACCCTGAGCTGTGGTCTTATGCTGCCTTTGTTCTTCCGGCCCCTGACCCAGCTCCCTGTCCTGCACTGTGCTGCCCCACTCCACAAGGGATTGGCAGAGCCCCTGTGTGTACATGGGCAGTGGTCGTCTTCCCAGAGGAAGCCTGACCTTCTTCTCACGGCTTCTTTCAGCAGCTCCCTGAGATCCACAGTCCTGGTGGATGCTGCATCCGGGGGCCATGTGGCCAAGGGGCTTCCCACGTGGTGGAACGAGGATAGAGCAGGGACAGCTGCACCCCCTCTCCTTGTCCTGATGAGATTCTCTTTGATGCAGAGTGCCTTGGAGAGCATGGAGGCGGCAAGTGCAGAAGAGCCATGTGGGCCACATGATGGAGACCGTGGCCCTGCAGCACTGGAGCACCAGCCTACGGTTCTGGGTGAGGCTCATCTTGGTTATAGCTCCGCCCATTGTTGCCAATGACCACTCAGCCCATTGCCCACAGGCAGGGGGACCCCTGTGGCCTTTCCCTCCATCTCTGCCGTCAGTCCATGGCAAGTTCTTTTCTCCCTCCATGGCTGGGTTCACCAGCAGCCCGGGCCTCGGTGCGTCCCACCCTGGTGATCGCCGCAGGCAGACTTCCCTCACCTCATGCCTCCCTCTCCTCTGACCCATCCAGCTGATGTCCCACCCCTTCCTGACGTAGAGATCTCATTTTTTTAAACAGCTCTTAATAAGCGTTCATGCCTAAAGAAACAAGAATGTCACAGAGATGATCCTGATAACATGAAATTTCAATGTTTTTGCACAGACAAATCTAATGTAGTTAAAATGAGAAAGCAAGTAGGAAAATTATGTTTGCAGCAAACTCCTGATAAAGGTGGTGTAGAAAAAGAGCCGTCCCCTCAGGCAGGCAGTCATCCAGTACGCACTTATTAAGCCCCACTGTGTGCCAGGCACCTGCTGAGCTTGGGGGATGCAAAGAGACAGAAGACAGCCCCTGCCCTCAGAGAGCTCCCAGTCTAATGCGGAGACAACAGGCAAACAGACATGTACAGATCGAGCTCTGGGCAGGATAGATAGGGAATAATTAACAGAGAAGACACGGGAATTAAGAGGGGCTGGGAGAGGCTTCCTGTAGGAGAGGGGATTTAGCTGGACCATAAAGGAAGCCAGGAGATCAGAGTGAAGGAGGGAGAAGGGTCTGTGCATGGGGGATGGCTAGAGAAACATCCAGAGCTGAGAGACGGAGGGTTTTGTTCATGGCACAGCCAGGAGCCTGGGGCCACTGGCTAGAGGATGCGTTGGGAAGTGAGATGTGAGAAGGCTGGAAAGGGAGGAGGAGGGGCCAGGGTATGGGGGCTCTGAAGGGCAAATGGCATTTTGTGTGTGATCCTGGGGGCCATAGGGTGCCACGGGAGTTGTTGAGTAGGGGGTGATGTGGTCATACCTACACTTTGGAAAAATCCCTTTAGGGGCTGAATGGAGGATGGATTGGAGTGGGAGAGACTGGAGGCAAGCGGACAGACCCCCTACCCCCAGCAGCTGTTGTAGCAGTTCAGGGACGAGGGGATGAGTGCAACAGCTTGGATCTGGAGGGGGAGAGAGTGAGGCGTCCCCGATGGTTTCTAGTTGGCATCCTGAGGAACTGGGAAGGTGGTAGCCTGGGAAAGATGGAGGTGAAGGGGAGAGTTTAGAGGGAAAGATAATGAGTCCTATATTAGACATACTGAGTTTGAAATGTCTGAAAGGCAGTTGGAGATGCGAGATTCGATATAGGCAGAGAGGCTGCAGCAGGAAAGGTTGATTTGAAAATCATAAAGCCATAGGAGCTGGTGAGATCACCCAGGGAGGTGGTACAAAGGGACAGAGCCCTGGGGGACACTTGTGGTTAGAGCATGATCTGGAGGAGGATCCAGCAAGGAAGAGGGAGGAGGAGTGGTCAGAGAGGGAGGAGGGGAACCAGAGACACAAGGATCCAGGGGGAGAGAGGCATCAGCAGGTTTAAGAGCTGAAGAGAGGTCAGGTAGCAGGAGGATGGATAAAAGGGCACCAGATCTGGCCCCTAAGAGACTGTTCATTGGTCACTTTGGAGAGAGCAATTTTAGGGAAATGACAGTATTGGAAGCCAGATCATCAGCAGTGAAGGAGAGAGTGAGAGGAAAGTGGAGGCCCCTGGTGTAGACGCCTTCTAGAGGAGTTTAGCCACAAAAGGCAGAGGAGACACAGGATGATGGGAACAGGAGGATCAAGGGAGGGTTTTTTCAGGCTGGGGAAGACTGGAGATTTGTGGACAGGAGGGAAGGAGCCAGTGGAGAGAGAGAGAGTGAAGAGAAGAAGTGAGAGGAAGGGAGTGGGATCACTTGTGCTGGTAGAGAGGGATTAGCCTTGATAAGGAGGAAGGCCACCTCTTCAAGTGCAAGAAAGGTGAAGGAGGAGAGAGGGACAGGAGGCATCTGTGTGATAGGAGCTGAGAAAGGGGAGATGAGGGAGCTCGGTGAATGGCCTCCATTTTTGCAGTAGAACCTGAGGCAAGATTTTCATCTGGGAGTGTGGGGGAAGAGGAGCCGTGGGAGATTGGAGAAGGAGAGGGAGAGAGGGGAATGATAAGGGAGGTGTAAAAGGATTCTGAACAAGCAGTTTACAAAGGAAGAAGTCCAAGCTGTCAGCCGTTTTATGAAAAAGATATTCCAGATTACTAATAATTAGTGGTGTAAATGAATTAGAACAGCACAGTTAGAAATGTAAGTTAAAGTAATGATGGAATTACACCTCACACCCAGAGCCAGCAAAAGGTGACAAATGTTAGAGGGGCTTGGAGAAAACCGGCTCTTTAGTGTACCGTTAGTGGAATGGTGAATGATTGGTCCAGCCAGCCGGGAGCAGTCTGGAACTGGGATGACAGAGTGACCAAGCCGCCTCGTGCTCCATCAGCAGTACTGCTGTGCTGCCTCTGCCTCCGAGAAGCCAGAGAAAGAGGAAAGGGAGCTGTCTGCACAGAGATTGGGAAAGCAGCAGCTCCCTCCCGTCAGGGAATGTAGGCCACGCCCAGTGTGGTCTAAGACCTCAGGCCTGAGTGGGCAGATGAAAGGCTGGAGGTCAGCGGAAACATTGGGGCAGGACAGGTCAGTTTGAGGATCATCGGTGGGGAGATGGTCATTGAATCTGTAGGAGCTGCTGGGATCACCCGGAGAAGTGGAATGGAGGGAGAAGAGAAGAGGACGGGGGCCAGAGCCCTGGGGGACACCTATGGTGAGAGGGTGTGATCTGGAGGAGGAGCCAGTAAAGAAGACAGAAGAGGAGCAGTCAGAGAAGGAGGAGGGGAACCAGGAGAGATAGAAGAGAGGATGCAGGAGGAGAAGGTTATTATTGACAGTGTCAGTGGCTGCAGAATGTCTGGGAACAATGAGGGCTGAGAAGAGCCCACTGGACTTGGCAGCTGAGAGGTCATTGGGATCATTGGGGGACTGGGAAGGTTGGAAGCCAAATTGTCAGGGGGGGAGAGGAAGTGGCAGCCCCTGTTGGAGGTGGCCTTCTTTTAGGAGTTCAGTCACAGAGGGCGGAAGATAGAAGATGGTCATTGGGCTGGAAGGCTCAAAGGAGGGTTTGTGAGGATGAGGGAGATGTGTGCATGTTTGTTAGCAGTACAGAAGGAGCCAGAAGCCAGGGAGGGATTTTAGAGTGGAGGGTGGAATGGGATCGCTTCTGTAGGTGGAGGGTTGGCCCTGGTAAGGCATCGGCCTTTGTGAGAGGAGAGAGTGGCAGAAGGCTCTGAGTGGTAGGAAGTGAGGAAGACAGGAAGAGAGAGCTCTTGGGGAATGGCCTCCATTTTTCCAGTAAAAAATGAGGCAAAGTTCTCAGCTGAGAGGGGTAGGGGTTAGGGGAGCTGTGGGGAATTCAAGAAGGAATGAGAAGGTTTGGAAGAGCCACAGTGGAGAGGGGGAGAGTGAGTTGATAAGGGGAGTGTAGAAGGATTACCTGTGAGGGCACAGATGAAATTGTGTAACATAAGTTTAAATGGTGAACTCAGTTAAAAGGGTTGTGTGGTTTTCCCTACCTTCATGAGCAGTCTGTGTGTAGGAAGGAGGGTCATGAATGGTGAGTGTGATGAGGTCTGATGTTTGGCAGAGCCCAGTGGATAAGGTGGCCAGGGCCTCCAGAAGAAGACGGCATAGAGTTGAACTGGTTTACCACGAGATCAAGATGGTGAAAAGAGGAGAGAAGGAGCATGCAGGGCAAGTGGCTTCAAGGAGAACTGAGGGTCTGGAGGTGGGGGAAGAGCAGGCAGGGGACAGGTGGAAACCCCATTGATTACTTGTCAGGATGCATCAATGTGGGGAGCATACATTTGCTGGCCAGAGTAGGGTTGGTGACTTGGCCTAGGTTTGACCATCTTTGCATGTGGCTCGGGTGCAGGTCATGGGAGAGGGGGAGGCTGAGGAACTGATGACTTGGAGTGCTGGGGAGTCACTATGTATAGGGAAGGCCCTGAGTATGAAGGCCAGAGTTGGAGAGGAGAGAAAGATTGTGAGCATGGCTGAACTTGTTGAGGAGAGGACAGGGACTTGAGAGTCTGTAGGGAACAATGGCCAGGATTTTGATTGGGTGGAAGATGTGGGCTGTATAGATCTCAAAGGAAGAAAGATTACTGAATGATGGAGGGAGGAGGCAAACCTGGAAGGGGCCGTAGGGACTGCATCATTGACTCCAAGCCAGGGAAGGTGAAGCCAGGCCTGAAGGGGGGTATCCAGGGAGATTGTGTCATCAGGGAGAAATCGGGGGGAGATCTAGCCATCCCCAGGCCAGAAGATGGAAGGAAGAGGAGGAGAAGAGATAGGAGATGAAGGCAGATTTGTTGCCTGTGGAAGGGGCCTCTGGGAGGCACAGTGGAAGGAGTGTGTAACCTTTGATTGGGAAGGTTGGAGTGGATGGAAATGAGGAACCAGGTGGTGGGCAATGGGGAATGAGTCTGAATGGTGACCTGCAGGAGTGTAGGATGTGGCTAGTGTGGGCCTGCTCACCCTGGAGTGGAGGCTGCCCTCCTTCCCTGAGGAGCCTGGAGATCGGGCAGCAGACACACAGAGTGGGAGATTCAAGGTCTACCATCATAGGGGAGGCTGGCTTCACTTCTCATCTTCCTTTCAAAGGCTGTCAGTTGAGCAGGACATGGCAGAGCAGGAGAGTTGGAGGTCCCACCGCCCACCAGCTTTCCTCTTCTTGCCTCGGGAGAGGTGCAGCAGGAGGTGGTCACACACACTAGAGGGAAGTCCCTCCTCTTCTGTCATCCTGGCCCTTGGGGCCTTCTCTGTAGGACCATAGCAGCGGGCCCTGGAAGGCTGGAGACCAGGCTGGTGCAGCAGGATATGCAAGTCCTGCAGGCTGGGGGGTGGACATTGTGCTTGGCCCCTGGCTACCTTCCTGCAGGGGCCACTAATAGCAGGAGATGGAAAGTGGCCATCCCCTGCCTGCCCTTCATCCTGTTCTGTGTTTGGTGGGGTGGGAGTCTCCAGAGGAAGGAAGGATTCTTTACCAGAGTGAGTTGCTGGAGAGTCTTCTAAGTCTGGGGCCATCCTTACCACAGCCCGTTCCTGTGGTAGATTCCCCCCAGGAGATGAGAGCTTGGGAAGGGGACATAAGGATGAGTTTTCCTGCCTTCTCCCTCTGGCGCTGGAGGCTGCTGGGGGCCATGGAGGGGAGAGTCCCCATTTCCTCATCTTGGAATAAGAGAGAGTCAGAAGAGGAGACAAAATCCCAGGAGGGGCACTTGGACCCCCAGTGATCCCAAACAGCTCGTGCCTCACATACTTCCTGGCCGTGTGATGGTGGGCAAGTCAGTTTGCCTCTTCTGTAGAGTGGGGCTAAGAACTTCACCTACCTCCCTGCTGGCCTGCCTTGTTGTCAGGGTCAGATGAGAAGATTCTTGTCAAAGGGCTTAGTACATAGTAGGTGCTTTATCTATGTTCTTTCTCTTCCATTAGTACCATCAGGAGCTAGGATCTGTAAGAGGTAGATTCTCAGCGTGAACATGAGTTTTTCTTGATCTCATTCTGTCAGGAGGAGACGGGGGCCTGGTCTGGCTGCTGCCAGCACCCTGCACCCTCTGCTGGGCTCCCTGGCTCAGAGTTGTCTCCTAGGGGAGAGGCCTCTTCTTTTTTTTAAGTTAATTTATTTATTTTTAGTTTTCAACATTTACTTCCATGAGTTTTAAGTTTTTTCTCCCTCCCTAAGACAAGCTGCAGTCCAATATAGGCTCTACACATCTATCTCCATTAAACATACTTTCACATTAGTCATGTTGTATAGAAGAACCAGAACGAATAGGAGGAACCTTGAGAGAGGAAAAAAAACTGAAAAAGAAAATCGCCTGCTTTGCTGTGCATTCAGACTCCATGGTTCCTTCTCTGGGCGTGGCCAGCATTGTCCATCCTGGGTCCTTCGGAGTTGTGTTAGGTCCTTGCATTTCTGAGAAGGGCTGAGTCTATCAAAGTCAGTGACTGTCACTGTGTACAGTGTTCTCCTGGTTCTGCTCACTTCATTCAGCATCAGTTCATCTGAGTCTTTGCAGGTTTCTCTGAAGTCTGCCTGCTCATCATTTCTTAGAGCACCGTTACATTACATTCATATGCCATGACTTGTTTGGCCATTCCCCAGCTGATGGGCATGGCCTCGATTTCTGGTTCTTGGCCCCCACAAAAAGAACTGCTATAGAGATTTTTGCACATGTGGGTCCTTTCCCCACTTGTATGATCTCTTGGGATGCAGCCCTAGAAGGGGTATTGCTGGGCCAAAGGGTTTCCCCATTTTTATAGCCCTTTAGGCAAAGTTCCGGATTGCAAGAGGCCTTGTCTTAAAGACGCCTCCTGCAGTGACAGCATGGAGAGCCCCCTACAAATGACTGGCTTCCCCAGAGCCCTCAAGGCATGCTTTGTCCCTGAAGGGCACTTTGAGTAAGTCTGGGCCATGTTTCAGGCCTGTGGGTTCCTTTGATGCCTCTGTGGGCCTGGGCCACAAAAGTGCATTGGCTACAGGGGCCTGATGGCTTGGCAGAACGCACAGCCAGGCTTTGGCCTCCACACTGGCTCTGGGGTTGCTGCAGGCTTCTTGGACAGACAGCTGGAGGCAGGAAGCCTGAAAATCATGGGCTGGAGGACAAGGAAGAGACGCACAATTGTTTGTGGGTGCCTGAGAGCTCATTGTCCATCTCCCTGTTTCCTTTCTGTGCTCAGTCTTTGGTGGCTCCCCATTGCCCACCAGACACAGCCTGAAAGCCCTTCACCCCCTGCCTTTCCTCCTCTGGGTTCAGGCCAAGCTCAAAATGGGGAGAGCCCTGGACCCCGAGAGGTCCATGGGACCTCGATCTGTTATTGGCTCTGGGCAGGAGCCCCCCCACCCTTCTGTCCCATCCAGCCTCCTCAGGCTCTTCTGTGATGGGAGACTCACTGCTCCATTTTTGTTCTGACCTATGTGGTCTCCTTCTCCTTAGTCCCTTTCCCACCTAATAGCTTAGAAGAGAACCATCCCTGACTTCCCCTCCCTGGCCTCCCATCCCGAGCCTCCCCTCCCCAACTTCCCATCTCCAGGCTCCCTCTAGGGCTCCTTTGCTGTATTCTCCGCAGGGGCCGCCAGATGGCACTGTGGCTTGACCTCAGCCCCTGCTAGGGTAGGAGGCCCAGGAGATGGAGATGGAGAGTTCTAGCTCTCCCACAGAGGGGGAGCTCCTAGGGGCCAGGACGTGTGGTAGTACCTTCTTCAAAGTGAGCCTTTGTGCCTTTGGCTGGTTCCTTGTCTCAGAGAGCCTCAGATGCCTGCATCCCTCCAGCCTCTGTTAGCCTGATGGTTAGCTGGACTGCCTGCCTGTGGGGTCCCTGGCCCCAGGGCCCTCTCTACCCTTTACCTTCTCTTTGGTCTCTCCTTGTGATCCAGCTTTTTCCTCTGACTTCCAGGCCTGGTCTCAGTGGCAGGAGCAATTCCTGCTTATCCAAACCATGAGGAAGAAGGAGACCAGGGCAGGAAGGCACTCTGCCCACCGGGAGTGGCAGAGGGCACTGACGGCCTGGAGGGGCTACGTGCAGAGCCGCAGAGAGAAGCGGCGCCAGACCCGTGAGTAGAGGAGACACTGTGCCACTGCCGTTCATGGCCACAAGTCTTTAGGAGACTGCCTGTGGCAGTGGCCCGTAGGCTCTGGGGGCTTGGTCCGCACGGGGGTGCAGTGGCTAACCGCTCAGGTGACCTTGGGCCCAGCCCTTCTCAGGCCCCATCTTCTCCCTTTTACATGATCAGGGGGGGCTCTGAGGCTCCTCCTGCCTCTCAGGCTAGGGCCCTTACATGCATACAGTCATTCAGTATTCATTAGGACCCATGGTGCCCAGGGGAGTGTGAGGGGTCTGAGGAGGAAGGCCGTGACTCATGGGGGGCTGCAGAGGTCCCTTTGTAAGGACAGCTTGGGCCTGTCTGAGTAACCATGGAGGAGGCCAAGTGTGCCTCGTGCTCCTGATGGATTCCCTTCTTCTGCTGGGACCCCAGACAGAACCCCCAGGAGTTTTGTTGGCGGCATGTTGGTGACGTGTGACATGTCATGTCAGTGGCGTGTCTCTGAGTGGTTGGAGGCAGGCCCTGATGTCCGTCCCGGCCCCTCCCTGTCGTCACAAGGGCCCCCCCCCAATATCAGGTGGTGTGTATTAGCCTTCTAGGACATGGGTCTTGTTGCATCGTCCTTGGATGGGAAAGGGCTTGGGCACACCTGGTTGTCAGCCCCCGCCTGCTGATTTTATGACAGTGTGCAGGGAGCCAGGGTTAGGCACCAGCCCCAAGAAGGCTTCTTCCAGCCTGACTCTGGGTCGGCATTTTCCTGCCACCGCCCCAGTGTCAGTATCCTGTCTGTAGGGAGGAAAAACAGTCCCTGTGAGACAGCAGAGCCTGGACACCTGTCCGTCTGTAGTCAGAACCTAGGCTTCTTTACCCAGCGGGGTGTCCTCTCGCCAGTCTCCTGCTTCCAAACTGCTGACATTTCCCTCCTCGTAGCCACCTCAGCCACATGATTAGTTCTTGGAGGGGGCGGGCCCCTGGTCCCTCCCCTTGTCCCTGGGGGCTTTCCTGACAGCCTGCTGGGCCCATAGACCGCTCTTGTGTGCTTCTCTCTAGAGCTGGCTAGACAATTCCACTGTGCCATCATGGTCCGTACTGGCTTCTTGGTCTGGCGGATGGCCTGGGAGCAGAGGAAGCACCTTCATGCCCACCAGGTGCGGATTGAGGCGCTGGCGGCCCGGATCACCTTGCGGCAGGCCTTTGAGCGCTGGAAGCGCTGTATCCTTCCTGGTCAGCTGGCCTGGGCCAGGCGAGTAAGGATGGGACCAGGGCGCCTTGACATCAGTGCTGGTGGCAGCCCAGCTTTGGCCGGGGCTGGCAGACAGGAGCCTTGATCAGCAGTCACCTGAGAAACAGCACGGTTCCCCCTTGCTTCCTGCTGAGTGTCTGCCGTGTGTCATGCACTGTCCTGGGGAGAGAAATTGAGCAGGTTATCCTGGCCTCTGAGGAGGAGACACACGAGATTCCCGTGGGTGCCCTGGTCTCTCAGGGCCTGAGTGTGCCCTCCAAAGGCACAGACCCATCAGGGTCAGCTTGTGTTCAAACCTCCCCATAAGTCCTTGCTGACCCGACGACCCCGGGCAAGTCCTTTGTAAGAGGTAGGGGGTGGCTCCCAGCTCTGAGCCTGTGATCCCATGAACCTCTGCAGGGGCTCCCCTAGACACCAGCGCATCACGGGGTGGGGGGCCGGGGTCCGCCCCTTATCTCTTGGTCCACATGCCCTAGCAGGGTCCCTCCCACAATAGCCTTGTTTTCCTCTTACTAAACTGCCACTTATTTCCACATTACCCAGTGGTGGGCCTTCAGAGGAGGTGGCAGCCCACCAGGGGCATCAGGGGTGCTTTGGTTTTGTTGGTGGAGCTGCAGGGCCTCACACAGGCCCAGACAAAGTACGCACTCCTTAATAAATGCTAGTGATTACATTGGACAGCAGGGTTGTACACAGGGTGTCTTGGTCACTGCCGTCCATCTGGGCCTCAGGGTAGGGACTCAGGTGTCCGGTTGGTGGCCCCAGCGGTTCTGGCTCTAGTGTGCTCTGATCGAGGATCCACCCATTGGCAGCATCTTCTCCCGGGTGCCTGGCTCATCCCTGTGGCAGACACGAGGCCCCGGGGTCAGGGGGGCCACTTGAGAAAAGTCTTTAACTTGATGACAGACGTGCTGATTTGCGCCGAGGAGGCGGCCTTCTGGGACCTGGCAGAGAAGCATCGTCGACAGCGGCTGGTGGTAAGATTTCTGCCTGCCTATCGCAGGGGCCTGGTGGGAGCATAGGCGTTGTCCCCCATGCTTTTGTCAGTGATGACGGGAGCAGTCTGCCCTTCCCCCTGCAGTCCTGGAGCCTTGCCAGGGGCCCTTCCCCCTGCAGCTCCTTCCTCAATTTAAGAAGAAAATGACACTGAACACTGTGTTCTTTTAATGACCCGGGGAGGCCCCAAGGACGGGTGGTGCCGCCCTTCCCTGTGTCCTGCCTTGTGGGGGTGAGGGACGAGGACTGCAGACCCCCACGGCCTCTGGGCTGCTTCTCTGGCTAAACTGTTTAAAAAATTCTTTGTTACAAGCAGTGAGTCAGTGGAGAGGGGAAGGGGCAAGTGTGTGTCTGGAAAGGAGAATGATAGACAGCAGGCTCCTCTGGAGTGTCCGTAGAACTGTTTAAAGTTAATTAGCAGTTTTGAGTTTCTCTCTTTTGTCTTCGTACCCCTCTTGTTTTCCAGTATATCTTTCTCCTCTCCCCCTCCCAGAGTGCCACCC